>CM076580.1:1166607850-1167322037 GCA_034641835.2 Pinus albicaulis
CTAGACTTCTAGAAGACCTAAGATCAGATATTCCATTAGAGAGACCTTCCACTTCATTCACTGAACCTGTCTTAGAAGAAGATCCAAGGACTCCTATTAGGGACACAAACTTTTCCACTTCCACAGAAGAATCAACCATGGCAGAAGAAGGAGGAGGAGGAGTCTTTAATGGAGAACACACATTATTTGGAGGGGGTAGAGGTAGAGGTAGAGGAGAAGGAGGTAGAGGTGCAGAAGGAGAAGGAGGTAGAGGAAGAGGTAGAAGATAAATGGGAAGCTCTTTTGGGTTCCCTATAATAGATGAAGAAACCAATACAACCATGAAAAACATTTCACCCTCTGTCCTTCCAAACTTCTATGGACTTAAAACTGAAGATCTTGAAACCTTCCTATTTGAATTTGAAATCCTGTGTAGAACTTATGACTACTTACAAGATGCTCAAAAACTTAAACTATTTCCTTCAACATTGAAAGGAGTAGCATTGAAGTGGTTTATGAGTTTGATCAACAGTTCTATTAGGACATGGGAAGACATGAAACAAGCATTTCTAGAGAGGTATTTGGATTATTTTATGCCGGTCAATCATAAGGAAGAAGTGTTTAAGATGGTACAAAAAGAAGATGAAAACTTGGAAGATTTGTTGGCGAGATTTCATTACAACATCAAAAGAGCAAAAATGGAAAAACTAGATCAAGACACCTTAAAATCTCTTTTGTTGAAAACAATTAGGGATGAATGGTTGGATATCCTTAACATGATGGGAAAAGGGGATATATCACAGCTCACATTACCTGAAATATCTGAGTTATGTATCAACCTTTCAAGAAGGAAATCTAAAACTGTAAAAGGTCCAAGAGATCCTGCTCTTGCAAGGGCAAGTAAGTCTGCTTCTGGGACAGTAAGTAGGTCAGAAATAGGACATATGCTTGATGATTTCAAATCTGACATCTTAGGGAGTCTTAGTGAACAAATAGACACCCTTAAGTTACAAAACAAGAAAAAAGCTGAATCTGATGCCTTAGCAATCTTTTGTCCCAAATGTAGAAATAAACATGCCTTGAGAGAGTGCCCTTTGGATGCAAAAGTTATAGAGACCTGTGTCATTTGTTCTGAAAAACATGAGACCAAGAATTTTCCTTCCCTTCCTGGTCTCAAAGCTTGGATTATTGTATGCCGGTCAATCATAAGGAAGAAGTGTTTAATATGTTACAAAAAGAAGATGAAAACTTGGAAGATTTGTTGGAGAGATTTCATTACAACATCAAAAGAGCAAAAATGGAAAACTTAGATCAAGACACCTTAAAAGCTCTTTTGTTGAAAAAAATTAGGGATGAATGGTTGGATATCCTTAACATGATGGGAAAAGGGGATATATCACAGCTCACATTACCTGAAATATTTGAGTTATGTATCAACCTTTCAAGAGGGAAATCTAAAACTGTAAAAGGTCCAAGAGATCTTGCTCTTGCAAGGGCAAGTAAGTCTGCTTCTGGGACAGTAAGTAGATCAGAAATAGGACATATGCTTGATGATTTCAAATCTAACATCTTAGGGAGTCTTAGTGAACAAATAGACACCCTTAAGATACAAAACAAGCAAAAAGCTGAATCTGATGCCTTGGCAATATTTTGTCCCAAATGTAGAAAGAAAAATGCCTTGAGAGAGTGTCCTTTGGATGTAAAAGTTGTAGAGACCTGTGTCATTTGTTCTGAAAAACATGAGACCAAGAATTTTCCTTCCCTTCCTGGTCTCAAAGCTGTCTTTCAAGAGGAAACTCCTACAAATTCCACATAATCTCTCAATTTTGTCTCTAGAAGGCCTTGGCAAGGACCTCAAACACAAGGATTCCATGATCAAATGTATAACCAACCTCCAACTTGGAATTCTTGGCAGCAACCTTGGCCTCAATTTCAAAATCAATCTCAAGCTTGGGCACAAGGAGCACAAAATCCCTATGGAAGATGCTCTCAGTACTATCAGTATCCACCATCCTATCCACCATACCCACATTTTTATCCTCAAAATCCTCAACAAAATTTTCAACAAAATCCTCAACAACATCATCAGAACCTACCACATCAAAATCAACCACTTCCATTACCATTCCCTCAAAAATCAAATCAGTTGCCTACTCAACCCATACCAAACCCCAATAATAAAAATCCTTAGAACACATACATGATAGAAGGCCAACATTTTCCAACTTATTTAATTACTCCTTTAGACCTTAGTGATGTTCAACTTAGGTATGGAAGAATACTTGAAAAGAGGAAACGTTCTGTGATCATACAAGAACAAGATAACTCTAAGGAAGACTCTCTATGGGTGAATAAAATTCTTGAGGAAGACACGTATTTTCAAGACCCAAACACTGAAAAATCAAAGCAAAAAGATCCAATAATTTCAACTCCTGTATTAGAGCAACCATCCACATCTACTTCTATACCTCCCTTTCCAAAAAGATTACAAATTGATAGAGGTGTAGAAAAACAAATCATGGTGCCTAATTATGATTTCCTAGATGAGTTGAGAAATGTTTGCATTAAAATTCCATTATTACAAGCCATCAAGGAAATTCCAATTTTAGCCAAAACAATAAAGGAGTTGAGTATGAAGAAAACAAGAAAAATAATAAGAGAAACAAAGAAAATTCAACTGGCAGGAAAAATAGCAGACATTATGATGGGAAAGATTGCTATTCCAAAGTATCTTGACCTAGGAAATCCAGTTGTTAAAATTCACATCAATGGAATTGAAATCCAAAACACACTCATTGATTTAGGAGCAGCAATCAATATCATGAGTAGACAAATCATGGATAAATTGAAACTTCCTAATCTTCTCTTTACACCCACACTATTACAATTAGCAGACAGATCTGTGATCAAACCAGATGGGGTAATAGAAGACATTCCAGTGTCCCTAGATTCTTGGGAGTACCTTGTGGATTTCATGATCCTAACTCCTAAGAATAATCTAGGAGGCCATCCTGTTATATTAGGAAGACCTTGGTTGGCTACAGCTGATGCTTTTATTAGTTGTAGATATGGTGATATGTATATCTCTGATGGTAGTTCAACTAAGAAATTCACTTTATATCCTCCAGCTAGGACAATTACAGATCTAGATGACACTCAATGGATAGAGGATGAAGAAGATTTACAACCTCTCTTCACAATTTCAAAAATTAGTGAAGATAATCAAATTCTGAATACTCTAGAAAACTTTGAATCCTCTTCAGAATACAAACATGAACCATTTCAAGAGGGATCCAACATTGAGTTTTTGTCATCAAGACAGATGTATCTTCATTCTATGGATAAATTTGGCAGCTCTACAAGTGAGATATTTCTAGGCAAAACTTTGAACATAAAAAAGAACCTAGAAAAATCTCAAGAAGAAGAGTTAGTCAAGATATTACAGAGACATTCTTCTGCATATGCATGGGAGTACACTGACATGAAAGGGATAAGCCCCAAGACTTGCACTCATCACATCTATATAGAGGAAAATTGTAAACCAATCAGACAACCTCAAAGACGGATGAATCCAAATCTTAAGGATATTGTTAAAGAAAAATTGCAAAAATTGTTAAATTTCAACTTCATCTATCCCATTTCAGATAGTCAGTGGGTTTCTCCTTTGGTAATTGTGCCAAAGAAAAATGGTAAATGGAGGGTATGTATTGACTACTGGGAATTAAAAAAAGCTACTCTTAAAGACCATTTTCCCTTACCTTTCATAGATCAAGTGTTAGATACATTAGCTGGCAAAAAGTACTTCTCATTCCTAGATGGGTTTAGTGGTTACAACCAAATCCAAGTAGCACTTGAAGATCAAGACAAAACCACATTTACCTGTCCTTGGGGTACCTATGCTTATCGAGTATTGCCATTTGGATTATGCAATGCACCTGCAACATTCCAAAGGGCAGTATTAGGAAATTTTTCAGATCTAATACATGATTGTGTAGAGGTATACATGGATGATTTCACAGTTTATGGAAACACATTTGAAGAAGCCTTAGCAAACTTGGAAAAAGTTTTAAAGAGATGTCAAGAAGAAAATATTTCACTTAGTCATGAGAAATGTTTCATGATGTTTACTGAAGGTATTTTTTTGGGGCATCACATTTCAGGGGATGGGATTAGAGTTGATGAGTCAAAAGTTGAAGTCATCTCTAACTTATCTATTCCAAGTTGTCAAAAATATGTTAGGAGTTTTCTAGGATTTACAGGATATTATCGAAGGTTTATAGAAAACTTCACCAAGATATCATCTCCACTTTTCAAATTACTTACCAAGGACTGTGAATTCAAGTGGAATCCTGATTGCCAGTTAGCCTTTGAGACCCTGAAAACAAAAATCTCTGAAGCACCTATTTTAAGGGGACCTAATTGGAAGTTACCTTTTCATATTTCAACAGATGCCTCGGATACAGCTCTAGGAGCAGTATTGGGACAAAAAGACCTGATTCCTTATGCCATCTACTATACCAGTAAAAATTTGACTCCTTCAGAGTTAAACTATACTGTAACTGAAAAAGAGTTTTTAGATGTTGTTCATGCCATAAACAAATTCAGACACTATATAACAGGCTATGAAACTTTTGTTCACACAGATCATTCTGCAATTAGATACTTAATGAACAAACCAATTACTAATGGCAGAGTCATAAGATGGTTATTACTTTTACAAGAATTCAACATTACCATTCTAGATAGGCCTGGAAAACAAAACACAGTAGCTGATTTCCTATCTAGACTCCAAAACATCAAAGATGACACTCTAGTTGAAGATCAATTTCCTGATGAATATATTTTTGCAATTTCTACTCAAACTCCTTGGTTTGCTGACATTGCTAATTATTTAGTTTCAGGAAAATTTCCTTCAATAATGAATGCAAGAGATAAAAGAAAAATCATTTATGACAGTGCAAAATATTCATGGGTTGCTAATGAGTTGTACAAGACAGGTCTAGATTTGATCATTAGGAGATGTGTTCGGGAAGATGAGATGCCTGAGATTCTCAAAGCATGTCATGATGAACCTTGTGGCGGACACTTTGCTGATAAGAGGACAGCCTATAAGATCCTTAATTTAGGATATTATTGGCCATCCTTGTTTAAAGACGCTAAAGAGTATGTCAAAAGGTGTGACAGTTGCCAAAGGGTAGGGAAACCTTCTCCTTCAGGTGAGATGCCATTACAACCTCAGGTACATATTGAACCTTTTGAAAAATGGGCTTTGGATTTTTTAGGACCTATTAGTCCTCCATCAAGACAAAAGAAATATATATTAGTTTGCACTGATTATGTTACCAAATGGGTAGAGGCCAAGCCATTACTTTCTGCTACTGAAGCATCTGTAGTTAATTTTCTTTTTGAGGATATTTTTACTCGTTTTTGTGTCCCAAGGGAAATTGTTACAGATCAAGGAGCTCAATTTACATCAAGGCTAGTGGAGAAAATGATGGAGAGGTACGAGATGCCTGAGAATCTCAAAGCATGTCATGATGAACCTTGTGGCAGACACTTTGCTGATAAGAGGACAACCTATAAGATCCTTAATTTAGGATATTATTGGCCATCCTTGTTTAAAGATGCTAAAGAGTATGTCAAAAGGTGTGACAGTTGCCAAAGGGTAGGGAAACCTTCTCCTTCAGGTGAGATGCCATTACAACCTCAGGTACATATTGAACCTTTTGAAAAATGGGCTTTGGATTTTGTAGGACCTATTAGTCCTCCATCAAGACAAAAGAGATATATATTATTTTGCACTAATTATGTTACCAAATGGGTAGAGGCCAAGCCATTACTTTTTTCTAATGAAGCATCTGTAGTTACTTTTCTTTTTGAGGATATTTTTACTCGTTTTGATGTCCCAAGGGAAATTGTTACAGATCAAGGAGCTCAATTTACATCAAGGCTAGTAGAGAAAATGATGGAGAGGTACAAAATCAGGCATAGAAAATCTACTCCTTATCATCCACAAGCAAATGGTCAAGTGGAATCTACTAATAAGGTCATTGAAGGAATCCTAACAAAAACTGTTCATTTACATAGAAGAGATTGGGTAGATAGGCTTCCTGAAGCCTTGTGGGCCTATAGAACTACATGGAGAAACACAACAAGTCATACTCCTTATGAACTTGTTTATGGAAAGCAAGTTTTGTTTCCCATAGAGTTCCAGATTCAAACTTTCAAAATGGCAGTTCAGCTAGGACTTGATCTATCAGAGGCACAAAAGCACAGATTGGAGCAGATTAATGAATTGGATGAGATTAGACAAGATGCAGTTCAGAAAACAAGTCTAGTCCAACAACAAAGGACTAGATGGAATGACAAATACATCAAAGAGAAGAAGTTTAAAGAAGGTGACTGGGCTCTCTTGTTTGATTCAAAATTCAAGGATTTTCAAGGTAAATTTCAAACACATTGGCTTGGGCCATATGAAATTGTTGAAATTTTTGACAATGGAGCAGTAAAAATCAGAAAAATAGATGAAGAAGAGGTCACTTTTCTTGTGAATGGTCATAGATTGAAGTTGTATCACAAACCACTCTCAAGAGAAGAATTTGTCAAGAAGTTCTAGGAAAACAGTGATGTGAAGTTAATGAAGAAGAATATTTCTTCTTCATCAACTTGATTGAATTTTCTGAAGTCATTTTTTTTTAAAATAAAAAAATAAAATATATATATATATATATATATATATAAAGTATAAACATGAAAACCAATCATTGATTGGCATGTTTATACAGAAAAGATAGGGTGAAAATCAGAGTCATTCTGACACTCTAACTTTTCCATTTTGTTTCTGCAAGCAGCTGTTACAAAATCATAAGTTCAGATCCATTGCACTTATGATCCATCTCATTTCATTTCATTCCATTTACTTATCCATCCATACTCCATTTTATTCATTCATTCATACTTCACTTCATTCCATATTTCATTCATCTCATTCCATACTTCATCCACCTCATTTCCATATCAAAATTTAAAGTTTGATTTTTTTCTGCAAATGAATAACACATGTCATGGATTGCAGGCCATTTCTTATATTCTTCCACTCCATTTCATAAATTGTAATCCATCCCATTCCATCATTCACTTCATACATATTCCATTATACCATGTTTCATCATCTATCTTCACCCATTCCATAAAATATTCCATGTATATTCCAAACCACTCCATTCCATGATTAAAATTCTCTACAGGTACATTCTGCAGCTAAAAAAACATTCTGTAGCTAATCAGACTTTTCGCAGCCAGACAGTCATTCTGCAGCTACAGATCCTGAAGGCACTGATCAAAATACATTTGAAGTGCAACAAGATGATCCAGTATATCCATGAACAAGAAGAATCAAGAAGGATTATAAAGACTCACAAAGTAATGGTGTCCAAAGGAGAACAAAGTATACAAAGACCACAAAAAGCAAATGAAAATCAAAGGTAAAAAGTTTTGATTATAATGGCATTTCATGAAAAACTTTAGTATAGTCTAGTTATGAATCATTCGAAAAGTTGTTTTGATTATTTTTATTGATCATGCCAAATATACCCTCCGCAAAACTTTGGATAAAAATCCTTCATTTCAAATTCTATACCCGATCATCATTTAAGCGATTAAAAGGTTGAAATGTTTGATTTTCTTACGTCACCCAGCCAAATCATTTAATGATGATTTTTGAATCCATTGTAAAAAAAATCTCCGCAGTATTTTCACTCATTGATTTGTTTTCTTCACCTTACTTCATTAACTCGTTCTGTAACCACTCCCTATTACTCCATCCCGTAGCCAACCCTTCATCATTTCATTCTGTAAAACAGAGGTATCTCTATCACTGTGAGCAGAGGTATATTAGCTTGAAAGTTGACGCCACTGTCACTGTGAAGAAAAAGTATATCAGTTTGAGGTATATCAGTTTAAAATTTGAAGCCATTTTCACCGTGAAGCAGAGGTATATCAGTTTGAAAATTTGAAGCCACTGTCACCAAGAAGCAGAGGTACATTAGTTTGAAGGTTGAAGTCATTGTCTCCGTGAGAAGAAAGAGTACTAATCCGAAGATCGAAGAAGAAATCATGGGCCTCATCGTGAGAACTGAACCAGTGGGCACAAAATACCTGGAAGGATACCCTCAAAGAAGAGAAATGTTGCAACAGGCAGGATGGATACAATTCCTTGAGAAATTTAATGGCTTCCATAAAGAAGTTACTAAAACATTTGCAAGGTCATTCAAAGGAGCCGAGGTTGAAGTTGGAGATGTTAAATTCACTGTCACAGAGGTTTTTATTGCAGAAGCAGCAGGATTGCTTAGACATGGAGAAAGATGGTTTAAGAACAGAGAATTTCATAATGAATCATGGAAGCAAATCCTCAAATCACCAGGTATGGATGTCATTGTGTTTAAAAAGGGAATTCCAAGCTCTGCATTAAAGAATAAATAGAGAAATATATTGCTTATTCTACAAAAAATTATCACTTGTTAAGGTAGATATGGTACTTTCTATGTTTACCATATTAGGTTGATAATGCATTTCCTAGAAGAAGATCTTAATTTTCCCTATTTCTTGCTTCAAAGTTTAAAAAATATGGCTTCAAGTGTTCAAAGGAGAGTCCAATTCCTAGAGACAACTCTATACCATCATGGCTTGGTTAAGATTCTAATCGAACACCATTTAGCCAAAACAAAAGATACTTGGGATAATTTCTTGGTGAGAAATCACTTTGAGGAACCAAAAGAGCCTTCACCTGAACATCAGCCTACAAAGAGAAGAAGAAAATGGAGAGCCTCTAAAATTGAAACTGATAAAGCAATTCAAGATAGCCGTGAAGAAATAATCTCTGAAAAGTTGACCTAGATAAAGAGACAGCTTAAGGAAGAGAGGGTAATCAGAAAGTTTGCCACAGAAAAAGGAGAGGGACCATCCCAGCCGAGAAGAAGCCATAGACTCAATGGGGAAGCTAAGGAAAACACAGATCAAACAAACTGGGGTGATAAACATAGAAGATGAGGAAATATCTATTGAAGTAGATGTTGAAGAAGATTTTAATGAATAAGCCCCTGAAATTGACCCTGCACAGTAAGATATTTATAACTATGTTGAAACATTGGAAAGGAAAGCTTCAGAGAGTAGAGATAGAACCCCTAGTCCTCCACTGTCCGAAATAGATGTGTTAAGAAGAGATAGGTACGAGCTGGAAGTACTTAATAGACATATCAGAACTAAGAATGATATTCTGAAGGAACAAGTCAAACTCAAAACCAGTATGAACTCAACCCTGTCTCTACAAATGGACAAAGTGGAAAAGGCTAATGAAAAGTTGAAAAGGAGGAAAAAGAATTTAATCAGGGCACTTACCAATTTAAGGTTCAAGTTAGTCATTAGGAAGCCCAGAAGACCTTCAACTTCCAGGCAAAGAAGAAGAAGAGGGTTGGATGTTCTTGCAGAAGTCTCTGAGTTTATGGAATAAGTTGCATGAGGACATGCAAGAAGTCAGCAGTGGGGGTATGTTGAACCCCAAGATTGTTCTTTCTTTCATCTTACTTCACTCCATTTTCCTTTTTCGATTGTTATCCCAGGCCCAAATGATCAATTAAATTAGTTAAAATTACTTTAAGAATGAATATCATGGCTAACTTGCTAAGTTTTGTGATTTTGTCATTGTAATGCATTTTGAACTGAAACTAGCTACAGAATGCAGACATTTCGTAGCTAACCGCCAATTCTACAGCTGTCTTCACGTTCAAGCATGTTCCAGGTATCTTCTCAGGAAAAGCCACACGTGGGTTTATTCCACATCATGTCCTCAACGTTTGTTGCTCACCATGAAGAATGAACTGAATTCTGGACGTGGTTTTGTATGTGGGAACTTATACAAGGAGGCAGACTCCTAATAGGACAAGGACAGTCCAGATGTCCTTTGTCCCTTTACGCTGCCATATTTAGAGTTCTGGTACGATTTTGATATGAAAAGACAATGATCCCCGTATTGTTGCAAGTTCTGTTATGAAGATTTGTTATAAATGTACTCGGGAAACTGAGAGACAAGCTCTCGATTTTGATTAGATTTCATGGATTGACTGCTATATTTCTTAAGACCGAGAATACTCTGTTTTAAGTTATTTTCCTTTAATGAAGAGGACAACATGGCTTTGAATGCGTTGAGTTGATTTTGAGTTAGATTCCATCTGGTGGTAGAGGGCCCCTGCCTCCTGAGCGGCTTTACTTTCGTAATTTAGATAAGTATCTTAGTTCATTTTCATATTTTTGAAGTTTGAGTTCATATTTAATTTCATTAGTCACTATAGCTATACTTTTTCTAAGAAAATCTTCCAAAAGATCATTATAATGAATGAGAAATGGCTATAGTGTTATATATTTTAATTGCAATTTCTTTTGTTCATTATCGCAGTTGAACTTATTCTAGTAAACTCTTCCAAAAAATCATTATGATGACTAAGGCATGACTTTGATACTGAAGGTTTCAGTTTCTTGTTTACACTAAGTAGCATATCTGTTACTCTTAGAAAGATCTTCCAAGATATCATAACAATGGGTAGGAAATAGCTGTGATGTCTTAGTTTTTAATTGTAATTGCTTTCAGTTTTCATGTTTGCATTTGCATTGAATTGTACAGCCGGGATTGTTCTAATAAGCTCTTCCAAAATACCATTCATGATGAACGAAATAGGCTGCAGAATCCCATAGATTAATTGCATGATAACTTAGTTAGAGTACTCTGGAGTCAAATTGCATTCAATTCATGCTCTGTTATTTCGTTTTAAGTTTGATAATGACTTGTTAGTTTAGCACTGTTTATTGTAGACTGGTAGCACTCTAGTTCAGTTCTAGCTTAGCTCACTGTATTTACATTCCACTTTTAGTTGTCATCTATTGCATATTAAATTACATTAGTTTTTAAACTTAAATACCACGGCCTTCATTATTTACAAAACTTCTTTTGTTCCAAACCTATAATTAACTCACAATCATCTGGACAGAGGATAGTATCAGTCCAAGGCCTGGAGTACTTTTGCAACCTTTTTACCATTTCACAAATAAGCCCTTCCTCAAAAGACTATTCTAAAAGGAAATCTGTAACTTTTTGAGTGAGGTGTAGTGGTGTTAAACTAAGTTGCAGAATAGAATTAGGAGCTAGTTTTAGAGTAGAGATCTTATGATGTTACCAATGTTCTTCTCTAAATATGTTTCAACAAACCTTTAATCATGGATGATATGTTGTATCATTATAAGTTGATTGTTTAATTGTTTAGTTAGGAGAATTTTTACACTTAGCTACCCATTTCTAAAGCTCTTCCAAAATACCTTTAATGAAAGAATTGGACAAGTTAAGTTCATGTTGTGAATTATTTTCTTGAAATTCATTATCAAGCTTTGTATTTTTTCCAAGTCATAGTTTAGGTTTGGTTCTGTTTTAGTATTTGCATTTGTCATTTGTCATCAACAATCTAGGCTTCACTCTGTTTTTAACCAGTAGCTTCTTTCCACCAGCATTTAGTTCTTTCCTTTATGAACATAAAACCATAAAAATACCAAAAACATCATAAAACACTAGACACAACGCAGTAAGAAACAAACACCTAGGCACATACAGTGCACCTCACTTCAGCAGTTTACCAACCCTGGTTGACAATTAAATGAACTCAATTTAGGAGACTAGGTTGAGCCCAAACAGCACCCTTGCAGTTTCTTGAAGAAAAGAAAAATTTGGGAGGGGGAGATAGTAATATTCCCAACTTAGCTCATAGCTAAGTGGAATATTCAATTTTTCCAATAAATTCAAGTGCATGAATAATTGAGCAAGGAGGCTCATAAAACTACTCAAGCATGAATAAAAACCCCTCACAATGTGAAAGGGGCCATGAAATAACCAGCTCAAGAATCCACATGTGTGGACAAGGTTAATTTGACCAATTCAACTCAACTTGTCTTTAAAAAGAATGGATCCATGAATAAAGCAGCTTAATGTGAATGGAGGCAAATTCAACAAAACAATTTGAAGACTCCTTAAATGTGAAAAGGGGAAAGGCAAAGATACTCAATCAAGGAAGATTCTTAGAAGATGCATTTAGTCACATTGACTAAATCAAACCGTGCAGCATCTAGTTGTTCTCCAATCTATGGGACAACGTAACCCTAGAAGGGGAAAGCTTGGCAAGGAAGCAAACCCTAGTGAAGTGGGGCCCTTGGAGGAGAAACTCATTTTCTATATAATGAAGGAAGGGAAGCCATTTAGGTTTATATTGGAGATTATACTTTCATGAGGTCTTCTTAGACTTCTACACACTTAGTTTTTTAGCTAAGTTGCTGCACTTCTTAGTGTAAGGGTTTCCTCATGTGGGAATGCCCTGATTTTTCTTGGAGATATTGTAGCAAGAAATATAAGGGAAGCTTATGATCTGTAATTTCCAATTTCAAGTGTTAGGCCAATCACTTGTGCTCCATATCTATGCAGTCCCTTGAGGATACTCCGTTATTTGTATAGAGGTGCAGTGGAAGGGGTTAAAACCCCATGGTTTGGAGCTAGTTTCCCAAAGGGAAGCTCAATATTCTTCTGGGATACAATAAAACGAGATTATACAGCCATTATTATGTGTATTCAGTCATTTTATGTAGATCTATATCCCTATAGCATTATTTTAGTATTAGATCTGCAACTACTCTTTTACATATTATTTATTGTGGGTAAACCCTTGCCTGGTGATCATAAAATTGTGTAAAAAGGGATTGGATCTCTGTATTTATTCTTCATTGAGAATTATAATATAAATATCTATCCTTCTCTCCTATCTTTCCGATTATTTAATTCTTTATACTGCGCAGTGTCTTTTGCAGCAGCTCCGACATTTGCATGTTTTGGGGTTTTTGTCCATTTTCAGCTATTTGAGCATGGCAGGCCTATTTAACTTTGATGTTGGTATTTTTTTCTGAAATAATATTGCATGAAACTCTTATATTGACTAATATAAAGGAAAAAACCGTTATTTTATACTTTTGTAACTCAATACTCAAGAAAACTACGTTTCTGGGTCACTAGTGGTGTTTTTCCCCACTAGGTTGTCTTTCTGAAGTAATTTTTGTTGTAGTTTTTGTAAAATTATGAGATATACATATGATATGGCCTATGATCTGATAATTTACTGATTCCTCTTGAATTTCTGAAGAAATTATGTAAATTCTGAAGTGGGATTTCCATTTTGCTGCAACCTTCCTCTTTTAGCAGTTTTCGGCAAGTCTAGTTTGTGGGAGATTTGTTTAAGGTCTATAGGTTCATTTTTTTCAGTTGGAGTTCCATAAATAAGTCACATAAATCATATAGGAGAGGAAACAAGCATTAATCTATGTTTCTGTTTCATATTTTTTCTTATACAGTGTTTTCCTTGAGCTGCTTGTCAATAGCCTTGAAAGGGAAATATTAGCCTTCAACATAGTTCTATAGACAGAGTCTACTAGTGGGCCAACTAGCCTTTGGATCTCATTCTCTTTTCAGAGGTGACATATCCAGTAAATTCCCCTGCAGTGAATCTCTAGAATAGATCCAGTTGTTGATTGTTAATGTTTTCTTGAAAAAGGATTTTGATTTTCCAGATTCATGAGCATTTCCTGATTTGGAATATTACACCCAAAGAAAGGAAGGCTTCCTCCTTTGAAATACAAGCTTTGGAAGTGTCGTTTTGGTTCTTCCACTGCAACACCCTACAACACAACCCAGTTCTTAACAAAAACTGCGCTATAGCTGAAGGAGGATGCTTGGCCTCAAGCCTGAATGTGGAAACTAAAGTGCAATACACCTCCAAGAGGCCTCTCAAGGTAGGAGAAGGAATTCCTAAACAGGAATTCCTTGTGCTAAAAAACACTGTAACTCTGCTAAACAACAAGAGAATGCCAAAAATTCATGCAGACCATCAAATCTATATTCATCAAGCTAACCTCAAATGGCTTCCATCCCCTTCTTTATAAGCTATGTGAGGCTCCTCACCTTGGGTCCTACCCATTAGGGTTTCCATATGCACATGATCAATCTCCCTCGAAAATGGTGTTTTTTCTTCATTAAGGCCACTCTCCCTTAACAACACTATTTTATTTGGTCAAGGTTGACCTCTTCAACCTGCTTCATCCCTTTTCACACCCAAGTGCTTTCAATCCAACTTCCATATGTCTATCTAAGCTGATCCTTGTTCACATTGAGCTTTTTGATAGATGATCCACTCCTCTTGATGCATGCTGTTGACTTGGTCAAACTTGACTTTGTCCACATGCAAAAGTCCTTGTTCACACATGAGGGTGTGAAATCCAGCCACTAGAATGACCCCCTTTCACACCAAGAGGGTTTTATGATGATTTAAATTAAGTATGGGTCTCCTTCCCCATTTATTCATCTACTAGGTGAAAAAATAAAAATTCAATATTCCCATTAGCTGCATGCTAATGTAGGAATATTACATAGAGAGAAATAAGGTAGTAGATAGAAAATTCATTGAGTATGAACGAAGAAGGATTGTGAAAAGTTTGTCTTCTGACATTGTGGAGAGGATAAAAGTAAAAGTGTACAGAGGAGGCATAACGAAATTGGCGAAAAAAAATTTCTATGTAGAGAGTACTTAGACGAGTTGAGTATGAGAAAAACTATTTATAATCATGCCTTACATCATGAATTAGTCAATGAGTTTGGTGACAACCAGAGAACATGACTTAACATGTGAAACGAGTCTGTGTGGATAGTTAAAAGCACACCCCTATCAACATTTGAGTGGATTTTTATGTATATTGCATGAAGGAAATGTGTGTTAGCCAAATAATTTTGGTGAGTCAACTTGGATGGGTGTCATCTGTCAACCCCATAAGATTTGAAGGGACATGAAATTTTTCTCTCCATACACCCCATATATATAACCAATCATGTGGAGAGGAGAAATGAGAAGGCATAAGAACTTGGTGGATCACATAAATTTGCATGATTGGTTCATGCTCAAGAAGGATGCATATTTTGTTGTAACAAATCAAACTTTGTTGTGGGGATAGTAAATGGACGTGGCTATTGTTCTATCACTAATGATGTGGAAAATCGCCATAGTATTAATCCAACTAGATTTTGACATGGAAACATAAATGGGTATTGAAATGTCACTAGTTATGTGCATTTTCAATAATATTTGGTGCCATGGCATGTTGTCATGGCCTGTTGATGTGGCCCTTCTAGTGGTGGATGGTAAAAAAAATCAAGGGGTTGGAGCTCCCTTCCAGTAGCAGTTAGAGAATGAGAGAAGGTTGTGTCCTCCTGTAGGTGGGTGCCTACATGCTGGTATGAGTTTGCGCTAGTACAAGATTGTAGCAGTTTTATATATAATAAATATTGAAGACAGAGATGACAGCAACGGTGGTTTTCTCCCAAATTGGGTTTCCACCTTAAATCTCATTTTTCATGTGTTCTGATTATTTTGGATGATTTATTCTATTCTTACTACTCATGTTTAATTCTTACTAAATTTATGATGAATGAATAATGCACCGATCTAAGTAAAGTTACTGAATATTTATCTAAATAATAAGTTCACTGGGCATACACAAGTTTCTTTAAAGAAAATTGTGTACATACACTAGTTGGATTAAGTAAGGTCATGTATAGAAATAAATAAAGTAAAGAAAATTTTTTGTGAGTTTTAAATACTGATTCACACCCCCCCCCCCACCCCCAATCCCCCTCTCAGTATTTTTCCCAACACCCTTTGAAGTATATGATCCATATTTGGTAAGGGGTAGTTATCTTTGAGAGAAATTATTTGGGTTTCTAAAATGCACACACAACCTTATTTCACCAGAAATTTTCCTTACAGATACCATATTTGACATCCATTTAGATAATTTGAGTGGTATTATAATGTTTGCATCAAACAAATTTTTAACCTCTCTCTCTATCAAAGGAATTACAATAGGATTAACTCTCCTCAATTTTTGTTGAAATTTTTTTTTATCCTCATTGATTGGTATGGTATGTTGAATTATAGATTTGTCATAGACCTTTAAATATTAATATCCTTGTGAAAACACATTTGTATATTTTTTAAAAAAATATATGTATTTTTTTTCTTCATGAGGTAATGATTTGGAGAGTTTAAAATTTTTAGGATTTTCCTTAGTACCTATATTGCAATCCACTACTTTGGATCTAGTTGGGTGAATGGAAGTCTTTTATCTACATCATTAAAATAAAACAATTCTTCAAGTGGTATAAGACCCCTTGGAATTGTATTATTCTTTAATTACAATATTTCATGTTCCTCAAAGTTTTCATCAGTTTGATTGAAAATGTTTCCCTCTTCATTTTCTTCACTGTCTTGTCCTATGTCAATGTTCATATTTTCAAAGTCCTCTTTTAGTTGCAGGAAATTATCGACTTTTTTGTCATTATCAAAAAATTTTCAATATCTGATATTATCAGGAATAACAGGTCTATGTTTGACATCAATTTCTAGTTTTCTTCTTTCTCTAAAAGGAATTTTGCAAGTACTTGCAGAAGTAGCTAATGCATTAGCAAAAACATTTTGATCTCTAGGAATTATTGATAGACGGTATTCTGGGAAAGCATTGAAAGAAATATAAAACATTCCTATATGCTCTCATTCTAGGATGTTTAGCTGAATATCCACCCTTGATTTCTTTTTTTATTAATTCATAATACCTATGAATTAAAATCTTATTTTCTCCCATTTGTATTAATTTTTGCAGTCCTAATAGAAAACCTTGATACTTATCTACATTATTTGTGCACTCAAAATTGATTTTGTAATATTATTTCTTTGTTGTCCCTAACTGTGTATTAGAGATCCATACTCCAATACCAGGTCCTTTACTTACTTCCCCATCAAAATCCATGTTCCATAACTCGTCTTGTTTTACTTGTTCTTCAATTTGCATTTTTTATTCTCTAATTTCTTTGTCTCCCAATTTGATGTCTACGACCTGAGTTTTTGTTTCCAAACAAATATCATTGTGCAGGATAAAAGAATCCATATTTGAATGAACAAAGTAGATAGGATAATTATTAGGTTTATCCTCGCTACTCACTAGATATTTCATTAAGGTATCCCTATACAATCTTCCTTGCTAGACAAAAATAGGAATTGTTGCATATGTCATATTCGGTTATAGTGTACCCTATATTTTTTCTCCCCATGATATTAACAAGAGCATGCCATATTTAAGGGGAATATCAGAAACAGCAATATCCATCACTGAACTTTTGGCTAGGATTTGAGTGAGAGAAACATACAAATATTTGATTAATCCCAAGCATTTTAATATATTCGAAACAAAGCAGTAAAGGTATTTATCAGGTCTTGTTATCTCTAAATCCAATTTCTCCATTATTTCTTTTGGCATAAGATTGTGTGAGGCACTTGAATCTATGTAATATTCCAAATTTTTCCTTCAATAAATTGGAATATTAATTTTGTTTATTTTTCACTTAGGATATTAATAATTGGGTAAGGAGGCCCAATGGAAATAAAAACATAGGTAAAATCCCTCTAATATGAAAAAGGGATCAGCCATGGAACTAGATTTCACACCCTCATGTGTGAAAGGAGACTTTTTCAAAGAGGCTTGGTTAAGTTTGACCAAGTCAAACAACATTGGGTATGAGGTGGAAAGCACTACATGGGACAACGCAGAGATAGAGGAGGGAATATTCCTTTATGGAGGAAACCCTAATGGATGGGGCCCATGGAGAGAGAGCCTTCACTTGCTATATATGGAGAGGAAGAGAGCCATTGTTATTCATGCTTATGATTATTCATTTCATGTCTATTCAGACATTGTGCATTCTTTGTTGTTTAGCAAGAATTGCCAGGGAATTCCTGTTTAGGATTTCCTGACCTTCTTGAGAATCCTCGTGAAGGTTGGTTCTTCATTTTCCACATCTCTTGGCTCAAGTCCAAAGCATCCTCCTCCAGGACAATGTTATTGCTGCAGTAGCATAGCTCTATGTTGTAGGGTGTTGCAGTGGAGACTCCGCAACACCTCTTCCATCTCATCATTTTCAGAGAGAGAGTCTTGCCTTTCTTTGGGAGATAAGATTAGAAGCTTGAGAGCTTATTTGCAGATCTTGGCACTTGGTCGTAGCTCTCTATTCCACTCACTGTGCAATCCCTCTTAGTGACTGCGTTATTTTCATGGAGTATCTGCAGTGAGGGTTTGTAGATTGATTGGAGGGTGAGATCTCAAGTGTAAGGATCAGCCTTCCACTTTGGAGATCCATTTGAGAAGGTCTACTTCAGATTGTTCATAATCTTTGGCCTTCTCTACTGAATTCCAGATTTGAGTTGCTGCAGCTACCCAACAACTCTGGCATTTTTTCCATTTGCATATTTCAGCCAATCCCTTGGAGGATTGGTGTTTTATTGCTTCTAAGGGTTAGATATTTTCTCCCCTATTGTATTTGAGCCATATCTTGCCATATATTTCAGTTATCATGTAATATGGAGCATTACCTTCTATAAACTGTGTCCTCTTAGCCCGAGTTTATGCAAAAATAGCAGTGTTCTTCTATTTTCATGTACATGTCTTGTTGAGGCTTACATTACCTTTCTTGAGTAGATTTTTCCTCAAGAGATTGTACTTTCTTTGCTGCTATAACATTATCTATTTTCTATCCACATATTCTTGTCTCACAACTCATAAAATAACACTGTATTTCCATGGTATGCTCATATATTGTTGCAGCCCCATTCCTTGGAAACTTTCTAAAGGGAACTAGGTGTGGGAGGCTTGTCTCACTACCCTAGAAGGATTTCTTTGGTCCCAACTCTTGGATTTTAGTCTTATATGTATTGATGTAAGGGATCCATGTCTTGGTATCAAATCCTACTACCTCCATTTCTAGAAAATGTGTTTTCTAGCCATGGATTGCAAACCATTCCTAAAAAGGGATATTACAGTGGTATCAGAGAAAATTTCTTGGCTCAGCCTATGAGTCTAAGCCTAAGAAGATCAGAATGTTGAATAATATGAGTTTACTCTCATCTATTTTCAGATCCAGAGGAGACCTCTCGAAGGAGGTCAAGAAGATTGAAGAAGAAGAAGAGGAAGGACCATGCACTTCCTATTCTCATCAAGAAGAATACATTGAGCATGGAAGACACTTGGACTATCAGATTCTAAGTGATTACCTTGTCAAGTATAGATCTAAACCTAGAGCCTTCAAGGAGACTTTGGATTTTCCTCATTTCATCCAGCTAAAGGAAGAGAAGAGACCCTGTAGTAGAAAAGAAATCAGACGCAATAGATTTATGTTGTCAACCTTTGATGGGTTGTCTACAGCAAGAACCTGGGTGAGAGAGTTGGAGGCATTTCTCCTACTACATCCTGTAGTAGGGAAAGAAGCTGTTGAAATCTCAGCGCTACATTTGGAGGGTGAAGCCTATGATTGGTGGAGTAGCTACTTGATCCATGCAAGGGTGAAAAATTTGTAGATTTCATCCAAGGGTTAATAAAAACCTTTGATGATGGAAGGGAAAAGGAAGAGAAGATCACACCACCACTTGAGTGTTGATCAGTAGTTGTCATTGATGTCAACCCAAGCAGTACCAGGGGCTAAACCAATATTTCATGGGAATTTTGACCTACCAAATTAATATATTCTGGGTCAATAATTCTTTTGATGTTTTCTACTTGTCGAGATGTTTCTGTTGATATATGGCACACCATGTAATTCTTCACGGTTTGAGAGATATTCATGTTTGAAGTTTGTACCCCCAGTTAGTGGGCTAAAACCCCATGGGGTTGCGGCATGGGTAATTGGAAAGTCATAATTAATATCTTTTAAGCTCCTAAAATCCCTCCCACGTTCACTTGTTGAAGCCCTCTCATCTTAAGCATTTATATAAATTGTGATCTTCATTTGCTCCTGAGGTAAGGGATTTCACCATCTGAAACAGGTCATCGTGGAATTTTTGCTATAAATGTTTTTCTACGAAGTTTCAGAAGCTGAAATTCTTATGAGGTGAAGCCAAAATCCTGAGGAAGCTTCTGTAAAAATTTCATATCAAGGTGCATAACATTTTTGGATATATGATCTATGGAAGTCAGGGTTTTTGCAGGCTCCTGAAATTCATCTCAAAGAAGTGACCTTGGTAAATTCATCATAAATCTCTCTGTGAGTATCGTATTATAATTCCATAAAAATTAGAAGATATTTCACAGTCTTTATGTTGTGCTCTATCAATTTTAGAGCCAAATGAAGAAACAATGATACGTGGCATGCCATACAATTGCGATCTTCTGAAACAGTCCATAATTAGGGCATTGTGAGAGATTGGGTATAACTCTCTCTTGAAGAATCCAAATTGATTCAAACCTATGGAATTGGAAAGATGAATCAAAGGAATACTACATGACTGAAAATCAGATATTGAGGATCTGAAATAACATAGATACGCCAGATTCAATATCGAGCTCCTAGAAGGAAAAAAAAATCTAGATCATGTGTTGTCAAGGGTTGCAAAGGACCAGAATTTCTATGACAGCAAAGCAAAGAAAGGTGTAGCAGAGGGTAGCATGACAAGAGTATAAACTAAGGTGCATAACAGAAGCAATAAGTTCATCATATGAAGTCTTCAAGTGGGAAGCACTGCATACAATCATTGTAAAGGTATCATTGTACTTAGTCATTGTAAACACATTATTGTACAAATTGCACTAGTGTCTATCTGCCAAGGGTTGAACAGGCAGTGATGGGAGGTCTAGGATCATCATTAGGTGGTTGTGTCAAAGTTGGGGTTATGGTCTAGTATATATTCTTCTTCTACATCATTCTATATCATTGTAAAGTGGACCATTTTCCCTGCTACGAGAGTCCATTCTTCTTTTATTTTTTTATAGGGTGGTAGGGTGGTGCTAGGATGAGTTGTAGCTCATTGGGTTTTGGGGCATCTGTTCAGTTGAATACTGAAGAATCTTAGGCGTTGGAGCATCCATCCAGTGGGTGCTGGAGAATAATGCTTTTCTAGATTCTAGGAAGTTGGAGCTTTATTTTCATTTGGAGTTGAATATTAAAGAATTATTAGAAAAGCATTAGGTGGTTTTTTTCCTGGAGTGGGTTTCCACCTTAAAACTGTGTGCATTTTTGTTCCTCTTGTTTGCTGCTATCATTGTACAAACAATGATAATAATTGAAGATTAACTAATGCTCTAATTGAAATGAATACTGATTCACGCCCCCTCTCAGTATTTCCAACAATTGGTATCAGAGCTTGGTTCCTTGAATAGAAGTTTAACAGTTGGAAGGAGGTCATGGAGCATACTAAGAATGGTGTACCTCTATTCAATGAAAATAATTATGCACTCTAGTAAGGAAGAATGGAGGTCTATCTCCTGGCGCAAGGTTACAAAACTGTATGGGACATTGTTCAAAATGAATTTACATCAACCGTGGATGAACAAGGTAAGAAGAATTTGGTAAATGATGCAAAAGCAAAGAATATTATTATCAGTGGACTTATTGAATCTGCTTATCATGAGGTTTTGGGTTGTAAAACAACCAAAAATGTATGGGACAAGCTTGAGAATATATATGCAGGTGACTCAAATGTCAAAGAAGCAAATCTTCAAATCTATAGAGCAAAATTTGAGCAAATCAGAATGAAAGAAGATTGCAACATTGCTTCATACTTCCAATACGTTGATGAAATAACCAATACTCTGGAAGGATTGGGAGATCCAGTTGATGAGAAGACTATTATACGGAAGATTCTTATAACGTTACCAAGGAGATTCAACCCAAAGGTATCGGTCTTAGAATATAGTGCAAATCTGGACAAACTTAGCAAGGAAGAATAACATGGAGTTCTCATAACATATGAAATGAGACTTGATGAAGAAAAGGGTACTTCAAATCTAGAAACTGCGTTCGTTGCATCTAAGCAAACCAATAAGGACAAACAACCTTCAATTGAAATGACATGCACCTACAAGTGTGAAGAAAAAGGAGATGATGGGGAAGGTCTTTTAGATGAAGAATATGCTTACTTTACAAGAAAACTAAAACCTAGTAAGGGAAAATTCAAAGGTAAACTTCCATTTATATGTTTCGGTTGTGATGAGGTTGGGAATTTCGTAGCAAAATGTCCGAACAAAAGTGACGGAAACTCAAAAGGAAAGAAAGGATTTAAGAAATTCAACGAGCAAGGAAAAAAGAAAGGATCCAAAAGGAACTTTCTCTCTAAAGAAGATAGCTCATCATCCGACGAAGAAAGTGACAGCAAAGAAGAAACCAATGAGAAAGTATTGTTTATGGCCAAGCACAATAAATAAGAAGTATCAAACAATGAAGAAGAAGGGTTGACCATAGAAGAATTTTATGAGGAAGCAATCAAGCTTATAAAAGAGCTCAATGCTAAGAAGGTATGTTCCAATACTCTTGAAGAACAAGTTCAAGGTCTCAAAATTGAGGTTGAAGAACACAAATGTATTGAAGAGTCACTTCAAAAGACGTTGGAAGAAAGCAACCAAGAAAGGGAAGCATTAGAAGATGAAGTAGTCTCGCTGTGTAAGGAAGTGAAGAAGGGAAAAACTGTCCAAAACTACGCCAACATCTCAAGGGAATTGGAAGAACTCATCAAAAATCAATGATCTTACAATGACAGAACTGGCCTCGGTTACAAAGAAGAAGAAGCAGGACCTTCTACAAAAAAATACAATGAACCTATGAGATCTAACATACATGTAGACTTCATTGGACAAGATTTGCAAGCACATCCTTGGAAGACGATTCCTCGACGAAGATTTTCATCCAGGTAACAACATATTTTTCATGGCTATTGTTATTCATGTGGAAAATTTGGTCATAAAGCTGTAGAATGTTGCACGTACCCTAGGAACCAATACAATTCCAAGAGATTCTTCAAATATGAACCTCCCAGGGCTCAACGAAACATAAATAGATTTTAACATTTAAGAAATAATATGGAATGTTACAAATGTCATAACTTTGGACACATAGCCAGAGACTACAGACTTGAAAATCCTCCAGAAGAATCTTCGAAGCCACAGAATGAACGAACATGGAAGAAGAAGAAGACTGATAATTGTGCTCTCGCTTTCAAGGCTCAAAAAGATAAAGATGTGTGGTATGTTGACAACAGTTGCTCAACACATATGACTGGAGATATAAGGAAATTTGTATCTCTGAAAGAGAAGAAGGATGGAACCATATCCTTTGGAAATGATGGATCTTCAAATGTTATAGGATCAAGTACCATCACTCTCGGAAGCAAATATGTTATATCCAAGAATGTTCTATTGGTTGAAAACATGAATCACAATCATCTCAATGTTGAACAAATGTGTGATCAAGGACACATAGTGCTATTCAACTCCACAAAATGTGAAATCAGGAAAGGCAGGTATGGTAAAATTATGGCTACAGCAAGTCGAGCTCCAAACGACATATATGTTTTGGATGAAGCAACTAAAGCATGTCTAATATCTAAAGAAGATGAAAGATGGTTATGGCACAAATGAATGGGTCACATAAAATTTAACAATATTGTCAGGATAAGAAAAAAGGAAGCAGTACGAGAAATGTTGAAAATCTCAAAACCTTCCAACACACTATGTGAGGCATGTCGGCATGGCAAGCTGGAAAAAGTCCAATTTAAAACAAAAGAACACTTTGCATCACATCCATTGGAATTGATACATACTGATCTATGTGGTCTTGTGAGAACAAAAGGCTTAGACAAAGAATTATATTTCATGTTAATGATAGATGACTATACCAGGATGACAGCCGTCAGTTTCCTAAAAAAAAAATTCTAAAGCATTTGAGTGCTTTAAGATCTACAAGGAGTTGGTTGAAAATGAAACTAATCTGAAAATAAAGTGTTTAAGATCAGATAATGGTGGATAATTCACTTCCACATTAATTCAGCAATACTATGACGAAAATGGAATAAAAAGGCAATTTTCAATAGCACAAACACCTCGGCAAAATGGAGTTGATGAAAGAAAGAACAGAACCGTACAGGAAATGGGTAGAACAATGTTGAAGGACTCAACATTGGATGAAAAATTCTGGGTTCAAGAAATTGATACAGTAGTCTTCATTATCAACCGAAGTCTTCTCAGAAATAATTGCAACAAGACTCCATGTGAATTGTGGAAAGGAAAACCAGCCAATGTAAAATATTTTAGAATCTTCGGAAGAAAATGTTATATCAAAAGAGAAGATCAAAATTTGGGTAAGTTTGAATCACGTGTTGATGAAGGTATATTTGTTGGTTACTCATGCAAAAGAAATTCCTATAAATGTTATAATCTAAGATGAAAACAGATAGTGGAGAGTATAAATGTTACATTTGATGAAGATGGTGTTCTAGCGAGTAATGATGAGGATCTAGAATCTTTGAAACTTGAGATAGAGGCTGAAAACGACACAGATAAAATTGTAGAACAAGAAGCAACTATCAACGAGGAAGAAGTAAACAATGATTATAAAGATATACCAGAACAACAACAAGAAGCTTCTCCAAGGAGAAAAAAAGAGTGGATTCAAAAGAAACATCCATCAAATCAAATCATTGGTGACATAAATGAAGGTTGACAACTTTGTTCATCACAACAAGCTCACGTTGCTTTTATAGCAACCTTTGAGCCTAGTAGTTTTGAGGAAGCCAGCCAGAATGAACATTGGGTAGCAGCTATGAATGAAGACTTGGATCAAATTGAGAAGAATAACACTTGGGAATTAGTTCCACGACCAAAATATAAAAATGTCATTGGGACTAAATGGGTGTTCAGGAACAAATTGAATGAAGATGGGCAGGTTACCAGAAACAAAGCAAGATTGGTTTGCAAAGGTTATGCACAAGTGGAAGGAATTGATTTGGACGAAAAATTTGCACCAGTTGCCAAAATGGAAGCCATCCGAATTTTTCTTGCCTATGCATGTTCAAGAAAAATAAAAGTCTACCAAATGGATGTTAAGTCAGCATTTCTGAATGGAGAATTAGAAGAAGTTTACATCAAACAACCTGAAGGTTTTCTACTATCACAAAAAGAATACTGTGTATGCAGGTTAAATAAGGCTCTATACGGTCTCAAGCAGGCTCCCAGAGCATGGTATGCTCATCTTGATGGATATCTACATCAACAAGGGTTCAAGAAAGGTACTGTTGATAGCAATCTTTATGTATAAATAGATAAAGATAATTTAACAATCGTTGAGGTATATTTGGATGATATAATATTTGGTAGCAATGATGATCGACTAAGTAAGAACTTTTCTACAAATATGCAAAGTGAGTTTGAGATTTTTTTACTTGGTGAGCTGACATACTTCTTAGGGCTTCAAATATCTCAGCATGAGAAAGGAATATTTATATGTCAAGCCAAGTACATCAAGGAAATGCTCAAGAAATTCAAAATGGAAAATTGCAAACCCGTCCTTACTCCAATGATAACAGGTTGAAAATTGAGCATAGATGACTCATCTAAGGATGTGGATCAAAGGTTGTACAGATCTATGATTGGTAGTCTTCTATATGTAACAGCCTCTTGGCCAAATGTTATGCAAGCAGTTGGACAAGTAGCAAGATTCCAAGTAGCAGCAAAAGAATCACATATTATTGTCATCAAAAAAATTCTTCGATATCTAAAGGGGATAGAAGAATATGGCTTGTGGTATCCCAAGGGTAACAATCTCATTATTCAAGCCTTTATAGATGCAGATTGGGCAGGAAGAATTGATGATCGTAAGAGTACTGGTGGAGCAGCATTCCATCTAGGTGGATGTCACGTATCATGGTTAAGAAAAAATCAAACTTCAATCTCGTTATCTATAGCAGAAGCAGAATACATTGCAGCAGCATCATGTTATCCTAAATCCTTTGGATGAAAAAAATTTGCAAGAAGAACCATGCACTTCCTATTCTCATCAAGAAGAATACATTGAGCATGGAAGACACTTGGACTATCAGAATCTAAGTGATTACCTTGTTGAGTATAGATCTCAACCTAGAGCCTTCAAGGAGACTATGGATTTTCCACATTTCATCCAGCTAAAGGAAGAGAAGAGACCCTATAGCAGAAAATAAATCAGAGGCAATAGATTTTTGTTGTCAACCTTTGATGGGTTGTCTACAGCAAGAACCTGGGTGAGAGATTTGGAGGCATTTTTCTTACTACATCCTGTAGCAGGGAAAGAAGCTGTTGAAATCTCAGCACTGCATTTGGAGGGTGAAGCCTATGATTGGTGGAGTAGCTACTTCAGCCATGCAAGGGTGAAATTTTTTGCAGATTTCATCCAAGGGTTAATCAAAACCTTTGATGGTGGAAGGGCAAAGGAAAAGAAGATCACAGCACCACTTGAGTGTTGATCAGTGGTTGTCATTGATGTCAACCCAAGTAGCACCACGAGCTAAACCAATATTTCATGGGAATTTTGACCTACCAAATTAATATATTCCGGGTCAATAACTCTTTTTATGGTTTTACTTGTCGAGATGTTTCCATTGATATATGGCAAGCCATGTAATTCTTCACGGTTTGAGAGATATTCATGTTTGAAGTTTGTAACCCCAGTTAGTGAGCTAAAACCCCATGGGGTTGGGGCATGGGTCATTTAAAAGTCATAATTAATATTTTTATGCTCCTAAAATCCCTCCCACGTTCACTTTTTGAAGCCCCTCTCAACTTAAGCATTCATATAAATTGTGATCCTCATTTCCTCCTTATGCAAGGGATTTCGCCATCTGAAATAGGTCATTGTGGAATTTTCACCCTAACTTTTTTTCTATGAATGTTCAGAAGCTGAAATTTGTATGAAGCGAATCCAAAATATTGAGGAAGCTACTATAAAAATTTTAGATCAAGGTGTGCAACAGTTTTGAGGATATGATCTGTGGAATTCAGGGTTTTTGCAGGCTCCTGAAATTCATCTCAAAGAAGTCACCTTGGTAAATTCATCATAACTCTCTCTCTGAGTATCAGATTGGAATTCTGTAAACTATGGCAGATGTTGAAAAGTCTGTACCTTTTTCTCTATCAATTTCAGAGTTTGAATTATATTAACGTTGACACATGGCACGCCGTACAAGTGCGCTCTGCTGAAATAGTCCATAATTAGGGAATTGTGAGAAATTGGGTATAAATCTCTCTTGAAGAATCCAAATTAGGTCAGACCTATAGCATTGGAAAGATGACTCAGAGGACTACTACATGATCGAAAATCAGATATTGAGGATCTGAAATAACAGAGATACACCAGATTCAATATCGAGCTCCTAGAAGGCAAGAAAAAGCTAGATCATGTGTTGTCAAGGATTGCAAAGGACCAGACTTTCTATGGCAGAAAAGCAAAACAAGGTGCAGCAGAGGGTAGCATGACAAGAGCAGCAACCAGGGTGCATAACAGCAGCAAGAAGTTCATCATATGAATTCTTCAAGTGGGAAACACTGCATACAATCATTGTAAAGGTATCATTGTACTTAGTCATTGTAAATACATTATTGTACAAATTGTACTAGTGTCTATCTACCAAGGGTTGAAGAGGTAGTGTTGGGAGGTCTAGGATCATCATTAGGTGGTTGTGTCAAAGTTGGGGTTATGGTCTAGTATATCTTCTTCTTCTACATCATTATATATCATTGTAAAGTGGACCATTTTCCTTGGTACGGGAGTCCATTCTTCTTTTATTCTTCTATAGGGTGGTAGGGTGGTGCTAGGGTGAGTTGTAGCTCATTGGGTGTTGGGGCATCCGTTCAGTTGACTACTGAAGAATCTCGGGCGTTGGAGCATCCATCCAGTGGGAGCTGGAGAAGAATGCTTTTATAGATTCTAAGAAGTTGGAGTTTTATTTTCAATTGAAGTTGAATATTAAAGAATTATTAGAAAAGCATTAGGTGGTTTTTGTCCTGGAGTGGGTTTCCACCTTAGAAAATGTGTGCATTTGTGTTCCTCTTGTTTGCTGCTATCATTGTACAAACACTAATAATAATTGAAGATTAACTAATGCTCTAATTGAAAGGAATATTGATTCACCCCCCCCCCCCTCTCAGTATTTCCAACATTGAGGAGACTCATGATAACGTTGTCACACTCATAGAGGAGCAACCACATACATCAATAGTTGGAGTAGCCAACACTTTGGAGGAGGGAACTCTTGCTGCCCTACAAGAAGTTCCAAATACACATCAAGGTATGAAAATATTTGCACATTCTATTGTTACAACAAATCCTTTTGATAGATGTGGAGATTTACTTTTCCATAACCAAGGGTCAAATCCCATTACTACCCTAGAGCAGCTTGGTTGTACTACGCTGTGCAACATGAAACTTTCAAGGAGGAAATAAACCATCATCTTCATGAGCCTTTTTTGGATTGCATATCACATTGGAGGTTGGGGTTTGAAGCCTTGAAGGATGATAGTAGACATCTTGCAATGAGAAACTCAAGATGACACTTTCTTAATGAGCTCCTCTCAGCTCAAAGAGGAACTTCTACTTTCAGATCAAGGACCTCATTGGTTTTGGAAGACTATTGTTGAGAGGAAGGCCTCATGGAGAGATCTCATTAGAGGTGCACTTCAACACACCATGGAGTTAAAAGATTTTCTTCCTTTCTCACAAGAGCAGATAGAAGATCGAGGACATCTTTGCATGGATAACATCTCTTCTCCTTGTGTTAGACATTCCTTGAGCTATACACATCATGATGGGAGGTTTTTTCCTACCACCTATTTGGGTATTGATAGGGTCTCATTGATCCTTGAGAAGATTGCATTTCAAAATCCCATGAAGTGCAAAGACAAGAATTTGATTTGGGAGGATGGTAGCCCTCATGGGAGGAGTACCAAGATGAAGAGAAGAAGGAAGCATCCACAAGGGGTTGAGTGGATGTGGTTGATGAGCAGGAAGCTGGGAGGCTACTTGCAGATTTATGATACCGGGTAGCAAGAGGATTGGCTGTGCTAGTTACTCTTGAAAGATTTTGGCCATCACTTGGAAAACTCTCTTCCTAAGAGTAGGATGATGGAGAAGAGATGGCAGGATACTTGCATCATTGAGCAGCATAGAGTATGGATGCATGATGTTGATGTGAGCATGGGAAGGCACCAAAATCTTTTGTTGCTTTGCTTGTTCCTGGGAGAGCAAGAGCAGATTTGCTCTCACACTTGGCATAATTTTGCAGGAGGAGGAGATGGCATTATCTCCTTGATATTTGATGATGACTTGGAAGCACTTCCAACTTGGGAAGTATTCCATACTGGTTGCAGCATTATTAGGGGAGTCTTTGACAAGGAGCATGTCAAAGAATAGAGCTTTGTATTGACAGGAGCTTATTTGCATGAGCTCACAACACTGTCACTTTGGAGCAGAGACTTAAGGATGAGGTGTCCCCAGGAAAAATTCACATTATATGCACTTGGTGAACAAGGGAGAGACGATGATGATAGAGTAGTGGATAGAGGCATCTATCACTATGACATATTCTTCCTGACTTGGATTTCCAAGCATGAGGAGGATTATTTTCTTGTAGCATATGGTTCATTCTTCTTCATGGCATGCCAAAAAACTATGGAGGACTCATTCGTGGATCCATGTACCATCCTACTTCCAGCATATGGTGAGAATTTTGTTTATACATTCATTGATTTGCATACTCTTATCATTACCTTGCAGTGCATTGCTTCACAAGAGCGCAAGCTTGTCACATTGCTCCATGGACAAAATTGGGCCAATTTGTATGATGGAGACAACCATCCTTTGTATGGCCTTGGGCAAGTGTTTTCCTTCATGTATGATCAGTTGATATACTCAGCCATTTTCTATTCATCAGTAGCTATCATGAAATACATAACTATTCATGTAATACAAAACAACTTGCCATGTGATTTTTTGAAGCAGCAGTTTAGAAAACTGCGCTGTCACCATTGGGAAAACTGTTGGTACATTCTTGAAACACATAAAACCTTCAGTATTTTCCTCATTTTATTTATGATCATGACTTAATTTTCTGATATAGATAAGATTTTTATAATAAGCACGATTATGAGAGAGACACATGGGTTGGATGTGTCCTTGAGTGGGAAGAATTCTCACATTTTCTGCACTACATGTTCTAATGGGAGCATGGGAGGAGATATGGCCACCACTACTACATATGTATTCCCTTTTTAGGTGGGACATGGAATTTATAGTAATCCATTGTACAGCCATGGGCAAGTGTTTGATCTTGTATTGTTGTTTTATTCATCCATTTACTATTCCCTAGTAGATGTGATGGATTTTGTATGCCACTTGCCATGTTCCTTTCTGAAAGTGCAGTGGATGAAACTGCATTGTATCCTTGTGAGACATTTTTTGTGTCATGTATCATCATGTATAACTTGCAGCAAACTTATCATTTGGATACTCTATTATGATCTTGTCCTATTCATCATGGATGGATTGTTTTGGGCCAGCTTGTTCTTCAATGTTGGAGAAGAACTCTTTGCAGGATTTTTCTTCCATTTGAGGGAAATAATTTTGCAGCCCAGGATCAGAAACCACTCTACAATTATCATAAGTGGAGAGAAGGATAGCATGGGGTGAGCTATGATGCTTTCCAAGTTCATATTTCCAGCCCAGCTTCATTTCCGGAGCTTGAGGTGGAAGGATATTTTCAGGAGTTGTCTTGTTGGGAGGTGGCTCATTTCTTTTGGATGATTGCTTGGGGATGGAGGATCCACATGAGGGAGATGTTCCTCATCACATTTCTAACCCCATGCATTGAGTGGACACTTTATAGTTCTATCCTTGTAGTTGCTTGAGGACAAGCAACATTTGGGAGGGGAGGACTGTAATATTCCAAATTTTTCCTTCAATAAATTGGAATATTAATTTTGTCTATTTTTCACTTAGGAGATGAATAATTGGGTAAGGATGCCCAATGAAAATAAAAACATAGATATAATCTCTCTATTATGAAAAAATGATCAGCCAAGGAACTAGATTTCACACCCTCATGTGTGAAAGGATACTTTTGCAAAGAGGCTTGGTTAAGTTTGACCAAGTCAAACAGCGTTGAGTATGAGGTGGAAGCACTGCATGGGACAACGTAGAGATAGAGGAGGGAATATTCCTTTATGGAGGAAACCCTAATGGATGGGGCCCATGGAGAGAGATCCTTCACTTGCTATATATGGAGAGGAGGAGAGCCATTGTTATTCATCCTTATCATTATTCATTTCATGTCTATTCAGACATTGTGCATTATTTGTTGTTTAGCAAGAATTGTCGAGGAATTCCTATTTAGGATTTCCTCACCTTTGTGAGAGGCCTCTTGAAGGTTGGTTCTTCATTTTCCACATCCCTTGGCTCAAGGCCAAAGCATCCTCCTCTAGGACAACGTTATTGTTGCAACATCATAACTCTGTGTTGTAGGGTGTTGAAGTGGAGACTCCACAACACCTCTTCCATCTCATTATTTTCAGAGAGAGAGTCTTCCCTTTCTTTGGGAGATCAGATTGGAATCTTGAGAGCTTATTTGCAGATCTTGGCACTTGGCGATAGTGTTCTATTCCACTCACTGCGTAGTCCCTCTTAGTGACTGCGTTATTTTCATGAAGTATCTGCAGTGAGGGTTTGCAGATTGATTGGAGGGTGAGATCTCAAGTGTAAGGATCAACCTTATACTTTGGAGATTCATTGGAGAAGGTCTAGTTCAAATTTTTCATAATATTCAGCCTTCTCTATTGAGTTCCAGATTTGAGTTGCTGCAGCTACCCAGCAACTCCGACATTTTTTCCATTTGCATATTTCAGCCAATCCCTTGGAGGATTGATGTTTTATTGCTTATAAGGGTTAGAGATTTTCTCCCCTATTGTATTTGAGCCATATCTTGCCATATCTTTTAGTTATCATGTAATGTGGAGTAGTACCTTCTATAAACTGTGTCCTATTAGCCTGGGTTTAGGCAGAAATATCAGTGTTCTTCTATTTTCATGTACATGTCTTGTTGAGGATTACATTGCCTTTCTTGAGTAGATTTTTCCTCAAGAACTTGTACTTTATTTGCTGCTATAACATTATCTATTGGATATCTACATCTTCTTGTCTCACAACTCATAAAATAACGTTGTCTTTCCATGGTATGCTCATGTATTGTTGCAGCCCCATTCCTTGGGCAATTTCTGAAGGGAACTAGGTGTGGGAGGCTTGTTTCATTACCCTAGAAGGATTTATTTGGTCCCAACTCTTGGATTTCAGTCTTAGATGTATTGATCTAAGGGATCCAGGTCTTGGTATCAAATCTTGCTGCCTCCATTTCTGGAAAATGTGTTTTCTAGCCATGGATTGCTAGCCATTCCTAAAAAGGGATATTACAATCTAACATGGAATTATGTAGAATAAAATCATGGACGCTGACACAAAATGGAGGAACACTTTCATCTTGTGGAATACCATCTACTTCAGGTTGGAATAGTAATTTGGGTTTATCACCATTTACATTAACATTGGAAGTTCCTTCCTCAATTTGTAGTGCATTTACAACTTGACTTATATAGAAATACTTTTTAACTAATTCAAGAAATGGAACTGGAATTTTGAATTTCGAAAGCTCATTTTCAATATTGAAAGATGTTTAAGTATTTTCCACTTCCTTAGTATTTACCTCTTGTTTTTTATGAGTTTGTCTCTAAGGGGCTTCTTTTTGAGGGGTTTCTTTCTGATTGAATTCCTTTGTTTGACAAGTAGAAGGTGTATTAATGGGTGAATTTTTGGGAGGATTTGTTGTTGTATTTTTTATTCCTGGGTTGTATTCCTTATGTGCTTCCATAATTACATTTTGATATCCTTGTTGATAATCTGGTGAATTTGCAGGCATATCCTCTGGAAATGAATATTGAAACAGGGCTTGTGATTCTTTTGTAAGAAGTGTGAGGTCTGTTTAACTTTCTCCAAAATTATTTATTTGATCTTCTTTCAATTATTGCATAGTTTTTTATTACTCTTTAGAAAAAAATTCTTGAAAAGGAGGTCCAATCTCTTTGTTCCTTTTGTTTAATCTGAGGTTGTGGTCTTCTAAAATTTGGATTTCAAATTTGAGGCCCCCCTTTAGGTTCCCTAGGAGGTGTTCTATCTGCCACAATCATTCTCTTGATGATTTTTTCCATAGTTTTAACTATACTCTCTAGTTTTAAGTCTCATGAAGAAGAAGGTTCTTATTTGATAGTGACCCTTATTTCAGTTCTTATCTTAGCTATTTTGGCTAATAAATTATCCTCTACACTAGAAGAAGTGATTTTCATCTCTTCAAGTGTGGCTGGGTTTTTTTCTCTTAAATGATAAGCTATATCAACATCAAATCCTTCTGTAAAATGGATTAGGGAAAAATCTAGGTGAGGGTTTTATTAAAGCTGGGATGGATTTATAAACATTTTTAAATCTAGTGCAGTAATCCTGGACAGTTTCATTTTGTGTCCTCTTTAAACCTTCATATTTTGCAATAATTTGGACAATGTTCTTTTTAACTTCCCATCTAGTAAGAAAAGTTTTATGGAACTATTATAGATCTACAATGCTTCCAACTGGTAATGCTCTATACCATTTATTTACTTCTCCCATTAAAATTACAAGTAATTTATTCTATCAATGTTTTGTTGTGTTGTTATAGGACCTATACCATCAAATTGTGGTATTGTCTGTGCATAGTTTTGTGGCAGGTCATATAGTGGGGCTTGGCATGCCAAAGGAGCATATCGTCCTACCATGACTGGAATATTAGTTGTGGGTGATGTTACAGTAGGGGTTAATGAAGGAGGTAGAGGGTTTGTAGAAGAATATGGGAATGTTGTAGTATGTACAATTGGTATGTGATGAATAAGAGTTTAAGTTGCAAAATAGTGAATGAAAATGAAGTGGTAAATGTAGGAAATGGAAATGAAGAAGATGTAATAATAGAAGAGTGTTCATCAACACCTTAAATAATTATATTTAATATTATAACCAGATCTTCAAGATTTTCAAACTGCTCTACAGTATCTTTATCATATTGTGAAGCATGTGACTTTTGGACTTTAGGAAAAGGTTTCAATTGTGCTTGATCCAAAATAGTTTTAGGAGTAAAAATTTCTAATTTATATATGAAAATATTATTCTAAAACTGCAAGTCAAACTAAATATCTTTGAATGTTACAAGACTTTCTAGAAAATAATTTGTTCTTTATGTGATCTACTAATATGTAATATTCCAAAATGGAAATAGCAGAAATATAGTGCGTAAAATGTAAGCAAAAACAAATATTTAACACATGAACTCATGATACCAATATAAAGCCATGTTATTGATCATATATGTAGCAAATAAGCACAAAACAATGAGGCACCACTCATAGAATGTAATCACACAAGCCTCTAATACATAAACACTCTCAAAAGTGAGATGTTGCTGCAACACAAAATGCCAGAGAGCTGCTATAGCCAAGTAATAAATAAAATGCTACAGAAAAGGAATGTAAAAAAGATGTAGCATTTTTATATGCCTCAAAAGATAGGACAAATGCATATGTATCCTTTATACAAACTCCTACAAATAACATGGAAAGGGTTTTCAGAAATACACCCTATATAACATGGGATCTAAAGCCCTACAGCTGAAGATTCGCTACAATCTGAAGCACATGAGTGTAGAAGGCTGAAATAATGTAGAGCTGATGTAGATTCCCTCAAAGGCCTCCTCCAATGAAAATTTGAATCCTTCAATCACAGGAAAACACTCCAAAGGAGCCACAAGATCCCTCACTGAAGCTTCCCTCCAAAATAATGCAATTCCCAACTAGAAAAATGCTGCAAATGGTGAGAAATAATTTGCCTAGTGCCAAAGATCTGAAATATGTCCAATATCCCTCCAAACCGATCTCCCAAGAGAAGGAATCTTCTCCCTTTGAGAAACTATCTCAGAAAGTGGGTTTCTTGACCCTCCACTGCAACACCCTGCAACACAGCACAATACCCTACAAAAACTACACTGATGAAGAAATTTGTAGCTTGGAATGAAAACCTGAATGTGGAAATGAATGCAATGCTCTTCCAAGAGGCCTCTCAAAGAAAGAGGTGGGATTCCCGCTCAAGAACACCCGGTGCTAAACAACACAACAATCTCAACTAAACAACTGAAGAATGCAAGAAGTCGAAACAGACCACATACAAAATAATAATCGAAAACATAACCCCATATGGCTACCATCCCCTTACTTATATAGATTATGAGCTTCCTTTCCCTTGGACCCACTCAATTAGGTCATTTCCTTCATGAATTCAATCTCCCTCAAAGATTGCATTATTCATCATTTAATATCCACTCTTGCATAACAGTGTTGTTGACTTGGTCAAAGTTGACTGGTTCAACATGATCCAACCCCTATTCGCACTTAGAGGTGCTTTATTTAGCTGCTTAGAAGGTCTCATTTCACACTTGAAGTGTTTTTATTATTTTTAAGGAGATTTATGGGCCTCCCTACCCACTTATTCACCTACCTAATGACAAAATGATCTATAATATTCAATTTAGATAAAAGATAAATTTTAGGAATATTATAGTCTGCCCCTCCAAAATGTTGCTTGTCCTCAAGCAACTGTAAAGGTGGAGAAAAATTCCTCCTCTCCTCCTCTTGTGGCCTCCTCATCAATAGTCCCCACTACTTCTCAGAATAATCTGTAATAAATATACCCCCCAATAGTTCCTCCCAAGTATGAAAAACCAAATGGCTCACATCATGATAAAGTGGAAGGTGTAAGTGGAAACCTTCTTGCTGTCCAATGGCCTCCTCAAGGTAGGAGTGATGAAAAGCATAGGCAATCTTATTCCCAATGAGAAATTCCCATATCCATGCTATCATCCAAAAAGTGTCTCTCCCAAGAATTTATCATGAAGTGCCTCTCCCAAGAATTCAAGTTCTCCAAATGGCTCCTCCCACATCAAGACAAGAGATGTAGTGTGGAAATCATGGTTTTCCCATTGCTTCTCCTAAAACATGAAACATATGAAGTATGGAGAATCACACTCCCAATGGGCACCTCCAACTCTTGTTCCATCCTTCGAACAAAGCTTCCCATAAGAACAAGGATCTCATCAATATATAGAAGTAAAAGAAAATAAAAACAAGCTGCCATATGACACCGAAAGGTGGATCATAGTCCCACATGTGGAACCAATGTAGTGCATCCCTTGCCTGCCTAAAAATAAAGTATAACAAGTGTCCTTTTAGCCACTTGTTTGCCACCACAATCATCCTACAAGATAAGATCATAGAAGTAAAAATTGGTGCCAATGGTGCACACCAAAAATCATGTGGCATCACCCACAATCCACCAATAGAATGACCAACATCAATGATGAAAATGGCCTCAAGTAAATTACAATAAAATATATAAGAAGGAATTATCTTCCTGGGTACAATATGTTTCTCACAAAAATTAAAAGAGTACAAATCATAATACATAAATGTACATCTTCTACTATGTACCTTGGTCATTGAGTTGAAATGGCTCAATTGAAAGTTCTCCCTCACTCTCAATAAGAAGGGAAGTGGTTGCGACAACCTCTCCATCATCATCCAGGCTATGCATCTCTCCATATACCGATATACATCTCGTTGGATGCCCTCCCAGGTGAACTCCTCCATCAAGGAATGATATGCATTAAAGTACATGGAAATAGAGTCCACATGTGCTGCATGTAACAACTTCTCCTTGAGCTAAGAAACTATAGTAAAGAAGACTCTAACATAATAATATATGACCCCATCATCCACCATGTATCTATCATGTCCCTCCAGGTCATCAAGAATCATAAAAGCACCAAGATCCTTAGAGTACTCTACCAAAAGTTGAGACCTCCAATATGGATCAATCCTCCTAAGAGACAACATTGAAGATCTGAAATGTGAAGCTCCCCACATGATGTTTTCTTCTCCTTTGACATTAATCATTCCAAATTCATCCTCCAAAGTGTTTCCATGCCCATCATGTAGCTTCTCATGCTTAAGTAGAAGTGGTGACCTTTGGAATTTGGACTCCCATGAGAAGCTACCATCCAAAAAGAACCTCTTGATCTTGGCCAATGTAAGCATGAGTGGCCTCCATCTACTCAAATGTATGGAGGATTCCTTCCTCAAAGGAAGTAACCTATATTTCTCCAAGTCCATGGAGTAGCTCCCTTGCACCATGGTGGTGCCATTCTCCATCACTGCAACAACTTCTGTCAGCGCAGAATATGTAGTGAGAGTGGATAATGTTGAAAATGGGAGTGTGTATCCATCCTCCTTGAGTCTATCCCAGACTCTCTACACTGTATCCAATCCTCCCAAGTTCCTCACCCCTCTGGAATCAATGAGTGGTGTAGCCAAATGTGAATCATCCCTCATCATCTCCTGGTCTGGTGGTCTCCTCGGTGGAATGCCTCCCTGCAATGGGACATCAATATCAAGAGTGGACTGCATATATGAATGGACAACTTTGTCCCTTCCCTCACTATGAAAATCAGGCTGCCTCTTCTATGCATCAACCTTATAAAATAGATACGGGTGTGTGCTCCTCATCATATGATGTTGTTCATCCTCCCTACCTTCTCCTTTCATCTGCAAGGTGTCACAATCTATCAATAGTGGCACATGTTGTTCATGGATTGTGCCTTGATCTCCACATATGAGATCCTTTGGAACTTCTTGAAATGATACAAGAATTCCTCTTGTTGGATCAAGCACTCCATCTACCTCTGCATGAGGTGCTAGATATGCTCTAGATATAACAACGTTGTTGTCCCCAACCTTCTCTTCCTCTTCAATATGAATGGGAAACTTTTCAATAAGGGGATGCTCTTTTGAAAAAGAGATCTCCATTCCCTCTTTCCCAGGAGTATGAGATACAGATCTTGCCTCTAGGAAGGTTTTATGCAAGATATTAGCCTCTTCAACAGTTTTCTAAAGTGGAGTTGGGTTTATAGATTCCTCCAACACATAGAAAGGGTTTGTTTGTTTTGGTTTGTCTAGGTCCACCAAAGGCGTTTTAGAATGTTTTTCATCAAACCTTTCCACTATTCTCCTAGTGAAATTTGCATAAGTAAAATTATTTTCATTTTTTAATGAAAAAGATTCAAATATACACCAAGCATAGGCCTTACATTAAAAATGCAACGTTGCAACTTCGATGGCTTCATTCTATGAAACTTGGTGTTGCTGCAAATAGGTGTCTAGCTCCTCCACCCAAGCCCTAGCTGAACAGTTAGGTGAACCATCAAAATTAGATAGAAATAATCTACCCACATCATGCTGCCTAATCCTTACCTCCTTGATCTCGCAAAACTCTTGGAAGTTGATGTGATCTTTGAACCTCTTAGTTTGAGATTCATATTCTTGGAGATAATTACCAAGAGTCTCCATCTTTGGCATTTCTTCTTCTCCCATCTTCCTCATAGTAAATCTGGGCATATGAATTTGCTGTGGAACATAATGTGTGTCTGCATGCTCACACTCATCATGTAAAAATCTATATTTTTCTTTATATTCAAACTCCCTTGGATATTCTCTACACATCTCCCTCCTCATCTTTTTGATATCTCCCTTGATGCTCTGGATAGTTTGAAAAATAAGCTTTGGGAGCTCCTCTTCCCCTCTTCCTCCAAATAATGGAGTCATGTTTTTTCTTTTATACATATCCTATTCTTGTGAGAAGCCTCTCCTTATGGTGACATATTGGCTGAATGCAGAAATTGAGCCAAGATTATGCTTTAACACCACTATAATATTCCAAAATGGAAATAGCGGAAATATAGTGCATAAAATGTAAGCAACATCAAGTATTTAACACATGAAATTATGAGACCAATATAAAGCCATGTTACTAATCATATATGCAGAAAATAAGCACAAGACAAATCATAGAATGTAATCACACAAGCCTCCAATACATAAACACTCTCAAAAGTGAGATGTTGCTATAACACAAAATGCCGGAGAGCTACTACAATGTAGTTATAAATACACTGCTATAGAAAATGAATGTAAAAAATATGTAGGGCTATTATACACCTCAAAATATATGACAAATACAGATCTAGCCTTTATACAAACTCCTACAAAGAACCCGGAAAGGGTTTTCAGAAATACACCCTATATAAGATGCGATCTAAAGCCCTAGGGCTGAAGATTCACGGCAAGCTAAATCACATGAGTGTGGAAGGGTGAAATAATTTAGATCTGATTTATATTCCCTCAAAGGCCTCCTCTAATGAAAGGTTGAACCCTTCAATCATAGGAAAACACTCCAAAGGAGCCACAAGATCTGTCACTAAAGCTGCGCTAAAAAATAACGCAGTTCCGAGCTGGAACAATGCTGGAAATGATGGGAAATAATTGGCCTGGTGCCAAAGATCTAAAATATGTCCAATAGCCCTAAAATCTGATCTCCCAAGAGAAGGAATCTTCTCCCTTTGAGAAACTAGCTTAGAAAGTGGGGTTCTCAACCCTCCACTACAACACCCTGCAACATAGCACAATACCCTACAAAAACTGCGCTGATGAAGAAAGTTGTAGCTTGGCCTAAAAACCTGAATGTGGAAATGAATGCAATTCTCTTCCAAGAGGCCTCTCAAGGAAAGAGGTGGGATTCCCTCTCGGGAACACCTGGTGCTAAACAACACATCAATCTCAACTAAATAGTTGAAGGATGAAAGAAGTCTAAACAGACCACATACAAAATAATAATCTAAAACCTAACCCCATATGGCTGCCATCCCATTTCTTATATATATTATGAGCTTCCTTGCTCTTGGCCCCACTCAATTAGGTCATTTCCTTCATGAAATCAATCTCCCTCCAAAACTGCATTATTCCTCATTTAATATCCACTCCATAACAACATTGTTGAGCTGATCAAAGTTGACTGGTTCAACATGATCCAACCCCTCTTCACACTTATAGGTGCTTTATTTAGCTACTCAGAAGGTCTCCTTTCAAACTTGAAGTGTTTTTATTGCTGCTAAGGAGATTTATGGGCATCCCTACCCACTTATTCACCTACCTGGTGACAAAATTATCTATAATATTCCATTTAGTTAAAAGCTAAATTTTAAGAATATTACGTACTAGCTTGACTTTTTGTGGGATTTGTTTTCCTTAACAGCTTTTCAACATCTTCAAAATTTTTTGGAGGGTTATGATCTGAATTAGATATAGTATATTTCCTTTTGGGAGCCATATCTACAATAGTATATTTACAAATGTAAAAAATGAAAAATTTTTAAGTGGAAAACAACCTTAATAATATATATTTCTTAGCCACACACTTTGAAATAGATTTACCCATAAAATAAATGTTATGGGAGAAAATTTGATTTTAAATCTAATGTGTTTGGGCTCACCAATATGTTCTCCACTATGTTATCACTTTGTAATTTCCCAAGGTTGTGAGAGAAACTTGGAGGTAACCACAAAACCACTTTGGAAGATAGGATCTAGCCCTTCCATCTTAAGAGAGGAATCACTCTTTATGATTTAGATTTATTCATTAAAGGTATTAGGCTAATTATTGAGTTTAGAGGTTTATTTTTGAAATATTTGGTTGAAGCATCAATAATAATCCATTGGGAAATTGATTCATAAACCTTCAGTAAATAAAGTGTAGAAATAACATATTAAGTGTAGTAGGGCGAGGTAGGCAAACTATTGGATCTTTTGAGCATTTGTGGAGTGCATTGGAGGAAAATATCTAGATTCAATTATACAAAAACCATTTAAAAATTAATTCTATATTTAATTTCAATTTGAAAACACAAATATTGTTTATAAGATAGAGAAGATTTTAATAAAACAAATTTATCTCATAATTTTCTTTAAACAACACAAATAATAATAACATATGGAAAAAAAGAGAAATAGCAATTTTAAAAGAGGAAAAACATCACCAATTTGTATGACACATGAATCCTCGAATATTTTTTTGTATTACTGAAAATGATCACCTTTAGCTCAGTGAACAACTTTACATAAAAAAAAATCTTTCTTCATACAAGTTCCAACCCATAATACTTCGAATTATAAAGTATTTATACAATTCTTAACAAAATATCCTAATTGAAAATGTCAATATTTATTACAAAATGTCTCAAAAACTATTTATAAAAATAGTACAAAAATATAGGGAAACCAAAATTGCTGAAGTTGTTGGTACTATCTTTGTGGATTGCTGGTGATAACTCATCCTGAAATATTATTTCTTTGTTGCTAAACATGTCAAAATTCCTTTTACTCCAAAATTCGACACAACTTATCCCATATATTCTCATCTAGGATGGATAATTTAGCTAACTTACTATAAGTTTGATCCACCTTGGTATATTTCTAGAAATTTTACTTGATCATCAACAAATGTCTTATTTCATGTTTAATGAGAAAGTCTAATTCCAAACCCTCCTTGAAGGCTTTTCCTGTGATGGTTCCTTTGATGATGGAAAAATTTGGCTTTTCCTTGGCTATATTTTACAATTTATGCTGATAATCCTCAATTTCATTAACTTATCTCCAATTCCTTTTAGCCCTGGTTACCCTTTTTGATTCAGCAAATTAAATTTTCTGTGAAATTTCTGAATATTGGCCTTTAAGTTATGCCATTAATTTTCTAGTTGAAACATCAGATTCTTTTTACTAAGGAATATTTTCACTTCAAGGATGGTTTATGTCATGTATGTAATCTCAAATTATTCTATTTCATCCTTATTTTTTGAATTTAGGACCTTTATCAATGTATTGGCTTCACATGGCATCCGTCCCTAAATGTCCCTTAAATTTACTACGATCTCCTTTGATATCTATAGTAGCTTCTCCCGCTTAGAAATTATCTCAATAGAGGACCAAATTTCTGTAATGGCTTCATTTATTTCGACCCATATGTTCTCCTTATCTTGTGCAATTGTTTAGGCCATACCAAACTCATTTGCTATTTGCTCAATTCTCTCGGTCTACCTATGATTCTTTTGAAGCTCTGCTACATATTTATTGTCAGTTTTTAACTTCATTTCCTGAATTTTTTTAAGCTAAGATTTTAGCTTTTTGATTTCCTACCCTTTGATGGAAATTTCTTCCATGGCCTTGATGAATTCTCATGATGCATATTTAGATTGTACCCCTGATGAAGTGGATGCTTCTACTTTCAATGTACCTACAATGGAAACTATACCTGTAATAAAAATTGTTGTGAGTGGAATGACTACTAGCTGAGAGGACTGTTCCTTTTCTTTTATCAATTTCTCCATCTCAATCTCCATTTGTTTAATTTGAATTTTTTTTTCAACGATCATCTTGAACATGTATTCTTTGTCTTTCTATAAGTGTCCAACCTCCTTTTCTTCAGGATCTTTAATGGATGGAAGCTTGATTTGCTTCCTTAATGTTGCAACGTTTGCATTCTTTCTCTTAACAATTTCTTCTGCAAATTTTACATATTTAGGATCACATCCGAGTTATATCACTAGATCCTCCAAATATTTAATATTTGTGTCTTTAGCCAAAGAGGATATCTTCTCAAGTTCTAATTGAGACTAGATGTTATTGACTGAAGCTTGCAATTTTGAAGTTTTCATTGCCTTGTTTGTAAAAGTTGAATACAACATATCACCTGTTTGTTTGTGCATGTCCATTTGATCAATGGGATGAATCTAATCAACATCAAAGGAAAAGATGGACTTCTTGTAGTCACTAAAATTTTGGGAAAAGGAAATTCTGCTTGGAGGAAATAAATTTTATTTTTTCCTTTCTATATGTTAAAGGCAGATAAGCCTATTTTGTGAGGATTTTTTTTTCCCAAAATTAGGAATAGGCAGTATCCTTGAGAATCTCATTTTTCTTCTTAATATCCTTGTATTTGGAAAGTATGTTTTGTTCAACCTGGTCATGAACCAATTCTGTTGTTTGAGATGTCTCTAGAGGCTCTTGGGAGACCGAAGAGGATGGATATTCTTTGAAAATATATTCATCTCTTGGAAAAATAGAAGCACAAGAACCTCTTAGAACTATATTAGACTGTGTATCATCTTCATGCAGGAAATCTGATGTTGGATTGGTATTCTTCTTCTTCTTTTATATTGGGAAATCATTTTCTCCAATCTCTATGATTGAAGGGGAAAATTCTTGCCTTGCCATTTTGTCCTGTCTCTGTTTTGGTTTTGGAGTCTATGCTATTGTTGTATATAAAGCCTACTATTCTTCCTCCTATAAATTATTCTCCTCCCATTTCTCTTGATTCATAAAATTTTCTATCTCGGACCTTGGAGTGTGAGTATGGGGAGTATTATTTTGTTCTACTCTCAATTTTGAAAACATTTCAAAGGGGTCATATGACCAATTGAATCTAAGTTTGAAATTCAACTGATTGAGGAGAAAATCGGATTCCTTTCTTGCTGTCATGGTGTTATAAATAAAAGGTCCCACCTGTTTCTTGATTTTAAATTGAGACTTCTTCCTTGCTGCAACATAATGTAGATCATACATATTGATCATTTGGTTGATATATTCTAATGAAATATCCTCATAGCAACATACTTAGGTAACTTGTATGGAGGCAATTCATATCCATACACTGATTTCAGTGTAGTTTTGGTATAGGTACCATTTACCTATTTTAGTCCGCTCACTGAGATGAAGAAATATATTTATCACTGGCCCTATTATTGGTTCAAAATCACTTTTAATAGGCAGGAAGATACATATAAAAATTGGTTAGCACAGTGATTGTAGGTAAATTCATCGGTATGATCCCTTAAGGAAGTCCAATGAATTACGGATTGGGCATCTCCTTGTTCTTTCAATTTCTGTAATATACACTAAGAACAGTATCCTTGATGGAATAAGAATAAATACACTAAAACTGAAGTATACTTGAAACTTCCTTCTGTGGAAAACTTAAGGAAAATTTCATGAATGGAATTTGTTAATAATTCAATGTAGTTGAAGATAATTCAAGGATTTTCATCCTTTGAGAAAATTAACAAAAATCCCATGATGGCTTCATCAACCCACTGATCAGATTGATAGCCCAGTGAACAAGAAACTATAGAGATAATTTTCTTGGTCATTGTAGGGAACATGGAGGATGGATAAGGAAGACTCTTCTTAGGTAATTGGGAATCCTTGGGCAAGATAATCTCAAAAATTTTAGCTCTGTTAGGGAAGGAAAGGTTCTTCTAGAGATCTATGAGGGACTCTTCATAGAATGGTTTCACAGAGTAAATATTTGGATTTTGTAATATTATATTAATTGACTCAGAAATTTGTAACATTTGGTTTATTGACTGGGTTAGTATGGTGAAAATAATATCACCATTCTGGGCTACAATGGCTCTCTAGCTAGGGATATTTCTAGAATGGCACCATGCCAAAAATTCAGGAAAGCGATGGGTTTGGGGAAAGATTAATTGGGGTAAGAATGAGTCCCACAAACCGAATTCATCACTCTGGTCAATGAATTTTTTCTTTAAGGAGTTTTGAAGTTCATAAAGATTGAATTTACAACTAGTTTTAAGTATCTTATATTATTTATCTACTAGGCGCAATTGGTATAGGTCGATGACATGAGGTAGTATAGGGTTTTCATTAGTTTTCTTATATTTTCCTTTAGGGGCCATCATGAAAAAGAAAGGAAAATGACTGTTTCAATTAATCGGGAATTTGGTCAACTCGAGATCAGTGGCTTGATAATTTCTAGCTGTGACAGGTGAACTTGATAACTAGACACTATACAAGTCTTGGTTTTTCTAATTGGGGTCATGGTGACAGTTTCAGCTACTGACTAGTTTGTTATAGCAATTTAGATTTTTCAACAGTTTAGAACAGTTCATGGGAGGGGGCACATAATAGGAAAATGTCAATTTATAGAAGAAATGACTTACCATTGGGTTTTATACATTAATGGACTGGTTTCATTGATTATGGTAATGAGTAGGCCACATCGCGGGAGTTGGTTGGGTAGGGTGTATAACAGAAAAGGGAGAGGAGTCGAGCGGGAGACATACATGGCGATAGGGGAGTGGAAGCAGAGGCATGGGTAACGGAAGAGGAATGGAGAGGGTGAGGTGACTCAACGACTAACTCTTTTTGCGAGAGCAACATGGAGAGGATTTTGGAGGGGGGTGGGATAGTAAATGGTTTTAGGCGGGGCAGGGGGGTGCAAATAACATGAAAGGGAATCACGTAGCGAGAAACAGGAAAAGGTGTACCAATTTTTCGGATACCCCCCCTGTGATTAACCTTCATATGGGCTGGGGGTTCTTGAACTTGATGACCCACCGTTGGATTAGGAAGGTTAAATCTTCACGGTCGTATCTTGCGTGCTTCTTATTACATAATGAAAAAATGTTGTTTCAAAACATTTTAATTAAAAAATTAATCTTGTTTAATGATGTGATTAAACTAATTATACCAACTTAATCAAGAAGCTAATAAGGAATCACTTTATTACCTAAATTAATCGTGCTTAAATGGTTCAATTAATCTAATTCAACTAATTTATTTATCTCTAATTTTTCATTTTGACTAGCAAGCCTATTTTTTATTTTTTCTAAGTTTATACATCATTTTTAAAATTTTTGATTAAGTGTCACTTAGACTAGCTCACTTATTGGGTTTTTTCAATATTTTTCATATTTTTATTCTTTTCTTTAATTTTTTCTTTCACAAATATATATTTTTATATCCCTCTTTATTTTTCTTTCTATTTTTTATTTTTTCTATATCTAGAAATAATTTGAAATATTAAATATTATTTACAACATATTTAAACACAAATCAACAGATATTTATCAATTTATCCTGTCAAATATAGGACCCTAACAGAAGAAATATCTATCATTGGAATTCAAAACATTCCCATTAACAATGTATTATTGAATAGGCCCATTCCATAAATTCGTAGAGCCCAAAGGTTTGTCGCCAAAAAATGGCATTGTGGTTGTCTCAGTCATCATGTAGTAACCATCCTAATCAATTGTAACTATCTTTCCTTCATGGGGAAAGCAAAGAATAGGATAGAAATCATAGCATAAAACTAACTATGTCCAAGGATAAAATTATATTCAAGTAGGGTATCAGTTATTATACATAAACTTTGATGGTTTTTCGCCCAAGCTCAATGGGAAATGTAGGGATAAATCCCATATGTAAAAATATATGGCCATAAAAGGCTTCAAAAGTGTTGGTTGATTGAACAAGTGGTAGAGAACGAATATCATTCCAGCATGATGAGGCAATGATACAAGTGGTGGTTCCTTCATTCGTACTAATGTACTAAATATTCTTATTACACACATGAACTAAAATCTGGAAGGAAACAAAATTAGATAATTGATTACCACTTGCATAAATTTTAAATGTAATAATTTTATACTAAGTGACTAACCTCTACGATATAAATTAGAAATCCTATGTGTCACATATGGTAGCTTTGAAAACCTCAAAAGTAGACATGTCATGGGGCTTGGGCTAAATCGCTAGAAATATTATAGTTTTGGCTAATCATAGTATTAATATTTTTTTTAGACCATTAGAGAACATCCTTAGGTTGGTGGATCATTGTCACCAAAGTATTATATATAATTAAAGGATCATTGGACTAAGTGGGGATGATTGGGTCCTTGGCAGAGAAACTTCTCTCTACAGTCTCATTGTTTTTGTCTCTCGCAATCAAGGTAACTTTCTCATTACACATAAGAATGTATGATGGACCTCATTGGATATTTTTCCTTCCCATGCCCCCAGGTGGTAGAGGAGGATAGGTTGTAACCATAATTTTATTCTTGGGTGGGGAATGGATTGGTAAAAATAGCATGTTTCTGAGTAAAGGGATGATGCATAAAAAGTGATGGATCCCATCCATATGGGGGAACTAATTAGTAAGGTGATATCTCTCACATATTTTGCAAGGGAAATTTAATTTTTGTTTCTTATCGTTCTTTCCCCTTGTAATTCCATTCCCAACATTTACCCACATATACGAGCTTTTCACGGTAAATGTGAGCTTAGTGCTACTATGATATGACCCAACCTCCAAATTCCAGTTATAGAAGTGGTTTCTACAATATTAAAACTTATTGATACCCCTCATGAGTACTAGATCACCCAGAAGTCGGTCCACAACGTATGATGATTAAATCCTAAGTTGGAGCTACCTTTTGTCAAGCCTAAAACCTAACTACATTCATAATAAGGTAATAGTGTGGTTATGAGAACCCAACCACATGCATAAGCCTTCTTCCATGTGGTTATGACATAAATCCCATAGCTATGTGCCAACAGTTCCAATATCTAAACCACTTTTCAAGATAACCTCCAAACCACTACCCATAACTACCTATAACTTTCCAGAATCACAATCAAAGTGATAACAATGCCAAACATTCAAAATTGAAGTAAGAACATGACCTAGAATACCTAGAAGATGATAGACATTTCTTCAAACGTATGGTAAACATGTAAGCTATATGTCATGAATGCATATCTAATAATAAACCTCTAAAATTCATCTCACAATAACCAAGAAGGTCTAATTCCCTATCAAGTAGTATAAACAACACATGTTAGGCCATGCATTCATCAAAAATTCAAATACTTATCAAATCATCAAAAACATCCATAGCTAGAGAACATCATAGAGACATGCTTATAACCAACATATAAAAAAAATACCAACCATGATAAATATGCCATAAAATCATCATAATAAAAATTACAAGTTCTCATAGATCACAATAGGTAAATAATTCATTAACATATGCAAAATCTAACCAAGTCAAGGAATCAAACATACAACCCAGCCATAAATTGGGCTAAAACAAATATTTCTTTCATCCAATCACCCTCATGACATATTCCAAGCATGAATGTGGGATCTCATGGAATAAACCAATACATAATAAAACTAAGAACTCCATATGAAAAACCACGTCCACATTTAACCTACCGCGATATCACCTAAACTAGTCTCAACATCACAAAACTAAATCAAGATTAGATTCCTTATAATTTATTCACCACACCTTAAGGAATTTTCCTATCTCCACCCACTTATCTAGGGCTTCCTAGAGAAAACTAGCTCCACCCTTAACCCTCTAGAAGTTTCCTAAGAACAACTCATCTAGTTCCAAAACCTTCCAAAACTCCAAAGCTCAACCAAGAATGAACCCCATCACACCATGAATATCTAGGAAATGGAAAGGAAAGGATGAAACCACTGTCAAACAAAGAAAAACATATACCAATAACAAAAAATGAGCCAGATAAACAAATTTATGTACCATGCATTCACACCTCAGTTTGTAAATAAAATGAAACATGTTACCTACAATATCTTCCTGTTGAATCTGTTGATCTAACCTTGTCCTTTCTTTCCTTCACTGTCCTTTACTTTTCCTTTTCATTCCTTTAATTTATTGTTCAAGAGATTGTTCTCTTTACTTTTCTACACGTTCTCCAAATATCATAAAAAGTTGTGAATTGTTTCTCATGTGCCTCTTTATCATTGATGTCTAGTCTCTTCCTTTCCTTTTTCTTTCCTTTTCCTCATTTTTTATCTAATTTCCCTTGCATGAATATTTATGTCACTTCACCTTTCTTTTATCTATTGTACAATTGGCATTTCCTAGATTTCCAATGGAAGCAAGTATGTCAGCATTGTTGAAAACTAGCATTTCATAGAAGCAATAATTGTTGGCATTGAGGAGCATTTTGTTCAAGGGTAATCCCATGGTTGTTGCATTGTTATATATAGAATTATCATAGTATTAGACTTAGTGCAGAAGCCATTAAAATATGGTTGTAATGGTTGGGAAGCCCTATATTCCGGAGAGGATTATGTATCAAAAGTTTGAAGTAATTTTCCAAGTAGAAAATGAGTTCCAAGTCTATGTCATTCCTACTCAAATAGAAATTTCTCTAAAAGAGATTTCCAATGGTATAAATAAGTCTACAAATGGACTCCTGGATCAGAATTTAGAGGCAGTCAAATTTGGGTACACAAAAGTGAAAATCCTAGAACTCTAGAAGGCCCAAAGTCTCAGAACGTCTGAATTGTTGAAGCTTATTTTAAAATGGCTTTGGGATTACAATTCGTAGGGGAATCCAGAAGGAAAAAAATTTTAAAATCTTGAAACCCTGAAAGGCCTAGAAGCCTGAAAGGTCGGAGCCCAAAATTTATATAAAAGGGGTTATGGGATGGCAAGGTGTTAGGAAAATAGAGACAGGAGATGAAGGAGTATAGCAAAATAAAATCCTAGAACCACGAAATCCATTAATTTTTTAGAATTGGAATTATTAGAAAATGATGGGATTAGTGGAATCAGGCATTAGAGTTAGCAACAAGATATGAGCATTGTTGGAGTGGGGTCCCCTTAATGCAATTTTGATATAATTTTGTAATATTTTGAGTATTTTAGTCGTTATTAGAACAAGTTAAGGGACTTTGGGGTGGGTCAAAGTCCCTTACGCATTGTAGTGGGAAAAGAGGGTAGATCTAGGGGTCGCAAAACACTATTTGTGGACCCTAATATAACACAGGCTAAAAATTATAAGTAAGAGTGTAGGATGAGTCAAAGAGTCAGTATTTTGATAAGAATATGATATGTTGTTAAGGAAACATATGCTCTGAGGATTTTTTGTTAACTTGTCTGGATAAGGGCTCCTACTGGCTATGTGCACGGAGACCCTAAGTCCTTTTGTGTGTGGATCCCACTGGTTGTGTGCATGGGATGTTGAAAGAATCTGTAAAGAATCTGACGTATTAATAGATAGAAGGATGTTTTCCTGATATCCATTGTCTTTGTGATATGTTACGCTGCATGTTATTTCCTTGTTATTTTTGTGATTTTGAATACTAATAGATAATTGATTGCTCACATGGTTGTGATAATTTTAAGAGTACTGAATGCATAGATCTAATGATGTTTAGTCATATGGATCCTATTAATTGATTATATTATAAGTTACGGGTTGTGCACAAATTATTTTGTTACGTATATTGCTAAGGGTTTCTAGCTAGGGTTTTCTCAGAGAAGGCATTTTTAGATCTAAAGGAACCCACTTCATTAAATATCTCTCTCTTGGGTTGTGGGAACCTAGTTCCAGCACCCTCCCATACTACTTCGAGTGAGACCTTGACCTGTGCAAGCAAACCATTTCCGAAAGGGCCAGTATTACAGGGGTTTGTTGGTTAACCTCAAATATGAATCTTGGTCAAGACCCCTCAAACCAACAAATGGTTCCATTGCCATGACCAGGATAATTTTGATATAGAGACCAGGTGATGAGTCAGGGTTTGTGGCATCCAGAAAAAATTGAAATTGAAGAGTGGTTCGAAAAAAAGATCCAAGAGTTTTCCCTAAAAGAAAACATGAGTAAGAAGTTGTCTACTAAAAAGTGGAAGAATAAATATATCTTCACAGAGGTACACGAGATCTTCTTCGTGAATTTCGCACATGAGTTGCAGGTGTGGTTGTCGAGAATGGCATAGTTCTAGACCTGTTAGAAGAACAATAGGGTTATGCAGTGGACCCCTGAATTAATCCGATAGTTGGAGAGAATTCATAACAAAATCACCCAGACTGTATATCACTGGGTTGATAGGATCTTGGGTGGATTTGGGACATAATTTTTGGTAGATCAGTTCATGTCATACTTTAAAGATGAGAGTATTTTTCAAGGGTTTTAGAGGTAAATTCTTGTGAACATTGCCTTTGATAATTAAGATGCTATTGGGTGAGAAATGTGTTTTGTTCGGCCGCACCAAGTGAATGAACTACGAACATATTGAAATCACCACACAGAGTGGAGAGTATTACCAAATCAATCATAAGGGGGAAAGAGCTGCATACAACCCTCTGAGAGATCCACTGAATCTAGAAGAAATTGAGGCTACACACGCTACAGGTAGCCCTCCTACTATGCTATATTTAAATCCGCTTAATACTTAGACATCTCCTACAACACCGCCACCCCCACCTACCCATGATATTGGTGTGCATGCCTAAAAATGTAGATGTCATTCGAGAGTATCTCTAGATTCCTTTAGTCCTGGAAGAGGTTCCGCTGATTGGAGAAATGTTTTGCAGCATTTTGGCCATTAAATTTGATGATCACAATTTTCCTAATGAAGACACCTTTCCGGATCTGAACCCAAAGTTATACTTAGAGTAAATTCTAAAAGGTGACATTCCAAAGGTGGAGCCGATGCCTTGGGTGCGTGGGATATAGACCTCTAGGATCTTGAACATGCTATGCATCCCCTACTTCGGGAGATACTCTATCACTAGTTTGGTCATTTGACAATTTCTCACCTTAATCCATCATAGCTTCTTCTGGATTTAAGGCTACATCCCTCTTGACACTATGCTCATTCATAGGATCACCAACCTACCCATGAAGGGGCCCATCCCATGAAGGGTTTTGGGGAGAATAATTAACATAAGGTGGCTAACGATGTTAGAGAGAAGTACAAGGTAGACCGCAACAAACAAGGATTCCTGGTTGAGAGCAGCGCTGACCATAGGGTGCACATGGGAACTCTTTTACTTTGCTATAAGATGATGTGCAGTGTAGGCCATTAGTTCTCCCTACATACGTCATCCAGCTGGTAGGGCAATGCGACAAGGGGGTCTGCTACAATTGGTCCCAACACCTATGCGAAGAGTTCCTAGATAATGTGCATGAGGCATAGGACAAGGATAAACCTTTCTGCTACTCTTGGTTGTTACTTTTGATCGCCCTGGTCATGTGGGAGACACCTGAGGATGCAGTGCTCCCTGAGCTCGAGCTCGATGTATGCAAAGGAATGCACTACGTGAATCTGTGGGACTCGAAGGACCCATAGGGCATCAAGGAAAAGAAAGTATTCTGGCTATTATTTGAAGGTGCACTGGCGGAAGCGATACACTCCAGGCCATGATTCTAGCTTGCACTATATGAAAAATATAAGTGCATCACCAACTTTCATGTTACCATGCACAATGTCCAAATTCGGGCCCCTCAAGGACCCAACTTGGTACAATCTACCATTCATGGTCACCAAGGTAGAAGTCGACCAAGTCATCATAACTTGGCTGCCTGTGTGGAAGGTAGGCCTCAAATCCATAGCTCTGGTCATAGTAGGCACATCTGGTAAATATGCAACACCAAAATATACAGTTCCACCGAGTACAACGAAGGAAATTAAGTTGCGATCTAGGGAGAAAGAAACCACCAAGGAGACCCCCAAAGATGTCACCAATGGCATGGAGCAGGAAATACACCATGAAATTAAGACCAGAGGAGTTGGTGGGGAGGATACAGATCCCCCATGGGGAACAAAGCGCACTAGTGATCCTACCAAAGGTCATCACAAGAAGTGGAAGGGTGACAAGTCCGGTGGAGAATTGAAGGTTACCTTGACTGAGGAGGACTTGGAGAAGATTGTAGATGCAGTTGCCACCACATCAAAAGATAGATGGAATGCCTTGAAATATCAACACAAAGCCATGGTGGGGGCCTTGCAGTCTGCTTTATAGGTATTGTAGTTAAATTCAGATTCACTGTAGGCGAGCGTGAACCAGGTGAGGCCGATTCAAGCGAGCCTACCAGCCACAACCATGATCACAACAACGTAAAGTAGGATTTTACCCTTCCCAGGCGCAGGCTTGACCATAGAGCCACCATATTTATGTGCAAAATTTTTAGCATGCACAAAGGTCAACCTTGATCTTGCAAGGATAACAAGTGGGCATCTACACACTCTTCACTTGTTCATTTCTACTGAGCTATAGAATAGAGAAGTGCATGTGCAGCAACAATTGAGCAAGGTAGAGAAGACAGTTACAGCCAAGGCTACCAAATCTGCCCAAGCACAGCCAATACAACATGAGACAATTGTGCAATGAGTACATCTAGAGCACCTAATCGACCGGCTATGTGGATAAGTGCCTGAAGTAATTCCTGCCTCTGCTGCGCCTCAAGCCAAAATTGAGATCTTGGTGGCTGTATTGAAGGAATCCAAGACCGAAGTGCAGACTGTTAAAGAAGACCTCGAGAAACAAATCTCTGCGCTGCAGGCCAAGCTACAGCTTGAGACCCCTTCGAAGGTGATATCCCAGCGAGCCGCGTTGGAGAAGGAAGTGACTGGAAGTATTTCTGCAAACATCTCCAGGGGCTCTAAGTTGTTGGACACCACTATGGATATGTGGTCAACCGTGCAATTAAATCCACCTTTCCTATAATTCAATTAGGGGTTGCACCAAAAAGAACGGGAATTTGATCAGTTGGAAGTCACCATGCCAAACCTTGTTGTTGTAATATTCCCAAATGGGGAATGCAGCAATACAATGCACTAAAAATAATTTTTTCATAAATATATGCAATAGTAGTTAAATTTAGCCCATGGATCCATTCATTTATATAATATAGTAGCCAAATAAAAAAGGAGATCTAAAACAAATCATGGTAGCTTAGTTAAACAAGCCTCCCAAGCCATAATAGTGAAAAAATCATGCAAAAAGAGGGGTTGCAACCATGAATTAAAGATGGAATACCCTAACAGTGTTATTTTATTGCTCCTACAATAAAAATAGGTTGTAAATCAGATCTAGAGCTTCTATATTCATAAACATTTAGATCTATATCAGATCCATGCACTATACAAGCTCCTCTATAGAACCCCCTTGGGGTTTTCAGCAAAACACCAAGTACAAATTGTAGATTTGAGATCTAAGAATACATATCTGCTGAAAATTATAGACCTAGAAAGTGTGGCTGATCTGATATATGAAAAATAATAGCCTCCTCCAATAGATCTCCAAAGTGAAGGGAAAAACCCCAACACTCACAAAATCAGTGCTCCAAATAGTGTGTTGAACCACCCTGCAACTTCTCCTCTAGAAATTATGAAGATTTCAATCTCTTCTACATTGTAGGGGTCAAAATAAAGTTTTCCTATAGCCAAGATATGAAAATGAAGCTCAATGCCTTCAATATTGTCCTCCCAATGGAGTAGAAACCTCCTCCACTAAAAGTGAACACTGAGATGGCCTAGATTTGAAGATCTAGTCTCCACTTGCTGCAGCTTACTGAAACAGACAAACCCTCAATAGTATCTATGTTGTCAAAGGAAGATGAAGCTTGGAATTAAGCCAGATAATGGACAATATGGTGCAAGACTCCTCCAAGAACTACTCAGTGGAAGAGGTGGGATTCCTGATCAGGAACACCCAATGCTAAAAAACATTCGATCTCAGCTAAACAGCAAGAGAAAGTATATGTCTAAACATACCATATAATAAAAAATAATAATCATAAGCTAACCCCATATGGATTCCATCCTCCTCCTTATAAACAATGTGAGCTTTCTCACCTTGGGTCCCACTGACTAGGGTTTCCATCTTCATGCAGTTAATCTCCCTCTAAATTGCAGTGTCCCATCATGAAAGCCACTCCTCCAGAACATCAATGTTGGATTTGGTCAACCTTGACTTATTCTCCATGCAATGCCTCCTTCCATACTGAAGGTGGCTTTATTGTAACTATCTAGACTAATCCATATTGCCAATGGGTTATCTCCATTAATGTTCCACTTCCTCCATCCTAGCCTTGTTGACTTGGTCAAACTTGACCTTGTCCACATGCATTAGCCCTTGTTCGCACATGAAGGTGTTTTATCCATATAGGAATGTAATCCCTTTTCCCATTAAGAGGGATTTTATTGCTGCTAAATTTTTTTATGGGCCTCCCTTCCCATTTATTCATCTAACTATGTGTTAAGATAAAAATTAATATTCCAGTTAGTTGCATGCTAAGTTAGGAATATTACAATCCTCCCCTCCCAAATGTTGCCTGTCCTTAAGCAACTGTAAGGATAGAGCTAAAGAGCCTCTCCTCTTCCTCCTATAGCATCCCCAAGTGATAATTTCTCCAAAAGAACAAGATGCTTTCTCATCAATGTGTTCTCAAGTTGTTCCTCTCATGCGTGTAAGTATGCCTTTGGTGAAAAATACAAATGGATCTCATAATTAAAAAGTGGGATATCCATGGAAACAAATATATGTGGCCTAGAGGCCTTCTTGAGGCATGGAATCTGAAATATATTAGGAATCATCATTCCCATGTGAAGCCTCCAACCCCAAGCTATCATCCACAAAAAGTGAGTCACCCTCCAACATGGTAACTCCTGAAACATCTTCTCCACCTTAGGCTTTTGCAAAGAAGGTGGGCTGCATAGCTAAATATGTGGGATCAAAATGTACATCCCACGCTGTCTTTCTCTCCACCTATGATAAGTGTAGAGATGTCACTAAATGTGGACTGCAATAATGTTGCCTTCATGGAGAAAAAAGGCAATAGGGTCCTCAAAGATCCACCCTTTGGTTCTTGCGCAAATCATCCCATAAAAAATGAATATGGAATTATATCCATATGGAATCCAAATAATATTACTAAAGGTTTCACATAGTGCTGAAAGGTACCAAAAGTTTCTCAAGTAGTCACAACGCAATTTTACCAACTGCAGTTCCAGAACATGATGTGGCAAGTTGTCTCCAAACAAATTGTTAGTTGTACATGTCATCAAACTTAATACTGAATAGTAAATTGCATGGTATATCAACTGAAGATACAAAAAATAGTACAACACTTGCCTAAAGCCGTACAAGTAATGGTTCTCTCCATCATAGATGTTAGTCCCAAAATGACCATGAAGCTCAAATAGAGGTTTGCCCTCTTGTGGACCAATGCACTGTATAAGGATGGTAAGAGAATTCATATACTATGTTAGATAATCAATAATTGTATAAACATAATTATTACCATACATTGAGAGAAATATGATAATAGGATCCATAAGTGAGCTCTCCATAGTGGGATGATATAGTCCCATGAAGAGGAATGGACTATGTGCTGCATGTAGATCTTTCTTCTTATGCTTTGAAATCCAAGTCAAGAAGATCATATCACGGTAATAGATGCCTCCACCCACTACTCCATCACTCTCATTTCCTTCTTACCCATCAAGCGCATCATTTGTGAAGTGATCCTAGGGACACTCCATCAATAAATCCAAGCTCCCAAGTGACAACGTTGTTGGCCTTTGTAATAAGGTTCCTATCATCTCATAGCTCCATTCTTTGACATTCCACATGTCAAAGACATCAATCAGAATGCTGCTATGTATGAGATATTCCTTCCCAAATGGAAGTACCTCTTGATCCTGCAAGGCTAAGCAGTATCCCCCTTGCACCATGACAGTGCCACCTCCTACTCCTGCAAGATAATGCAAAGTATGGGAGAGGATCAGCCCATACTCACTCAATAACAACCAAAGCAACAACAACTCTTGTTGCCTCCCCACACCATCATCATATAAATCATGGAGCAACAAAATAATAGTTGATATGAAAGATATCACATCACCCCAATACACCCAAAATCTTTGTTTCCATATGATGCAAGTGCCATTCCAAGCTCCCTCCACCAACATACCCTTTGAATAAGGATATGTCACATGATGGCCAAACTCTTTTAAGAGTAGCCAATGCAGTCTTTCTTCCTGCTACCCGGTGTCATAAATATACAAGTGGTTTCCCAACCTCTTGCTCATTAACATCACCCATACAACCCATGGCGAGTGTCTATCATCATGTTCAAAAGTGGCATTCCTCCCATGGATAATACCATCCTCCCAAAGAAGATTTTTGTCTTTGAATTTTATGGGATGTTGAAATGAAATCTCCTCAATGACCAAGTTGATCCCATAAGGATACAAATAGGTCGCAGGAAAAAACCTCCCATCATGATGTGAAATGTTTATGAAGAAATATCCATCACAATCATGAGATATGTTATCCATCATAAGATGTCCTCCATCAACTATATGCCTATCCTTTGTTATACATATGAGAAGGTCATTGTAATGCTCCAACAATGTTTGGGCCCCCAACTCATCACTGTTGCTCAATGATAGTGTTGCTGATCTCCCTGATGGTGCAAATTTTTTCTCAAGATCATGCCCAATGCTGAACACATAGTTTTGTGGTGTATTTTTCAAGAGAATACTCATCCCATCTTCAAATAATCTACACTCCAACCCCAAGAGTTGTGTGCAGCTCAAAAATGATACACTAGGATGACTGTATATCTCCTCCTTGAAAAAATCAAGGCTACTTAGCGTAGTAATAGTTTGCCGCTCCAAATCAGCAATGTACTTTGACCCTAGGTCATGCAATGGTACATCCCCACAATTCTCCATATGATTTACTGAAGTAACAGAAAATGGAAACATGTGCATACCTTGGAAAATCTTGGGAACATCATGTACTGCTACAAGGGTTCCTTCCTCTGGTGTGATGGCTTCCCCAACTATTGATGGTGATGGTTGTTCTTCTATGGCTTCATCAGCACTGGTACAAGTCTCCTCCTCCTCATGCATCTCCATAATAGTGCACGGGACTCTATATTTCAAGAGATCAAGACTACTTTGCAAAGGTGCAAGTGTTCTTTCTCCTAATGTAAGTTCTCTTGCAGCAAGTGGTGGTGAAGGCTTCTTCTCCTTTGTTTTCTTCTTGTCAAACTTCTTTATCAACCTCTAAGTAAAGTCTACAAATGCAGTCACTCTTGCATGGCTCAAATGGCTGAACCACCAAATTTTTTCTTCACCCTTAAGGTGCAACACTGCAATATCAACAACTTCTTTCTCTACTACTAGATGTAGCAGGAAAAATGCATCCAACCACATTACCCAAGCCCTTTCCATACATGAGGATGACCCATCAAAGGTGGACAATAAAAATCTATTGCCCTTCTTCCTTCTATTGCTACAAGGTCTCCTTTCTTCTTTGAGCGGAATGAACTATGGGAGAGTTAGATTCTCCTTGAAAGCTCTAGGTTGAGACTTATATTTGCATGATACTCACTTAGAATATCATGATCTAAGTGTTCTCTTTCTCCGTGCCTCTTTTTTTCAAAATAAAAGGTCATAGTATGTTTATTTGGAGCTTTATGCAATACTAGATCTTATTTTTGCAAATAGGAAGTACATGGACCTCCCTCATCTTGAAACCCTAATGTGGTTTCACTAATTTTCTCCATTTTTTTTTGCTTGACTTCCTTGGTGAGGTCCTTCTTACATATGAAAAGAGATGAGTTAAAAATCATTCCTTCCATCATTCTGATCTCTTTCTCCTTCCCTTCTTCTTCTTATAGCATATTGGCTGGAAACTCATAGGCTGAGCCAAGATTATGCTCTAATACCACTGTAATATTCCCAAATGGGGAATGCAACAATAAAATACACTAAAAATTCATTTTTCATAAATATATGCAATAACAGTTAAATGGAGCTCATGGATTCATTCATTTATACAATATAGTAGCCAAATAAAAAAGGAGATATGAAACAAATCATGGTAGCTTTCTTACACAAGACTCCCAAGTCATAATAGTGTAAAAATCAGGCAAAAAGAAGGGCAGAAACCATGAATTAAAGATGGAAGGCCCTGACAACAATATTTTATTTCTCCTGTGATAGAAATAGGTTGTACATCAGTTCCAGAGCTACTATGTGCATAAAAATTTAGATCTTATATATCAGATCCATGCATTATACAAGCTCCTCTATAGAACCCCCTTGGGGTTTTCACCAAAACACCATGTACAAAGTGTAGATATGAGATCTAAGACTATAGATCTACTGAAAATTATAGATCTAGAAAGTGTGGTTGATCTATTATATGAAAAATAATAGCCTTCTCCAATAGATCTCCAAAGTGAAGGGCAGAACCCCAACACTCAGAAAATCAGTTCTCCAAATAGTGTGATGAACCACCCTACAACTGCTCCTTCAGAAATTACGTAGATCTGAGTCTATTCTACACTGTAGGGATAAAAATACAATTTTCCTACAGCCAAGATATGAAAATGAAGCTCAATGCCTTCAATATTGTCCTCCCAATGGAGTAGAAACCTCCTCCACTGAAAATGAGCACCGAGATGGCCTAGATCTGAAGATATAGTCTCCACTTGTTGCAGCTTACTAAAACAGAAAAACCCTCAATAGGATCTGCATTTTCAAAGGAAGATGAAGCTTGGCCTTAAGCCAGATAGTGTAAAATATGGTGCAAGACTCCTCCAAGAAATACTCAATGGAAGAGGTGGGATTCCCGATCAGGAACACCCAATGCTAAACAAAATTCAATATCAGATAAAAAGCGAGAGAAATTATATGTATAAATAGACCATATAATCAGAAATTCATAATCATAAGCTAACCCCATATGGCTCCCATCCTCCTCCTTATAAACAATGTGAGCCTTCTCACCTTGGATCTCACTGATTAGGATTTCCATATTCATGCAGTTAATCTCCCTCCAAAACTGCGTTGTCCCATCATCAAAGCCACTCCTCCATAACAACGTTGTTGGATTTGGTAAACCTTGACTTATTCTCCATGCAATGCCTCTTTCCATCTCAAGGTGGCTTTATTCTAACTATCTAGACTAATCCATATTCCCACTGGGTTATCTCCATTAATGTTCCACTTCCTCCATACTAGCTTTGTTGACTTGGTCAAACTTGACCTTATCCACATGCATTAGCCTTTATTCACACATGAAGGTTTTTTATCCAGCTATGAATATGATCCATTTTCCCATTAAGAGGGATTTTATTTCCGCTAATTTTTTTTATAGGTCTCCCTTCCCATTTATTCATCTAACTATGTGTTAAGAGAAAAATTAATATTCCAAGTTGCATGCTAGGTTAGGAATATTATAGTTTCCGCCCAAAGACTAGCACACCTTCGCACCAGTCATGCTCTGAAGGATGAAATTGAGGTGCTTCATCATAAGAAGAAAGTTCTCAGCGATCATATAAATCCCTGGGCAGATTAAGTGCTAAGAATTTTGGAGGACCTGGATAAGGCGGTCAAGCAACTGAATCAGACATTGGACAGTGTCACTACAGCTATCAAGGGGACGAATTCCCAAAATTTGGTCTAGATTTCACAAAATGAAGCTGCGCAGAGTGAGGGTATCCTACATCCATTTTCCACAACCCTTGAATAGATCTAGAACAAGATAAAGACCCCACTTTCGCTGTGACTTGCGACGAGTCACAAGATATAATTTTGAGCGGGGTCCCCTGAATGAAATTTTGATATATTTTCTAATATTGTGAGTATTTTATTCGTGCATAGCACAAGTTAAGGGACTTTGGGGCGGGTCAAACTCCCTTAGGCATTTTAGTGGGAAAAAATGGTAGATCTAAGGGTCGCAAACCATGGTTTGTGGACCCTAGTATAGTGTAGGCTAAAAAGTATAAGAGTCTAGGATGAGTCGAAGAGTTAGTATTTTGATAATAATATGATATTTTGTTAAGGATATATCTGCTCTGAGGATTTTTTTCGAACTTGTCTGGGTAAGGGCTCCTGCTGGCTGTGTGCGTTGAGACCCTAAGTCGTTATATGTGTAGACCCCGTTGGTTCTGTGCATTGGCTGGTGAAAGAATATATAAATAATATGAAGTATTAAAAGACAAAAGGATGTTTTGCTGATATCTATGATATGTTACGTTGCATCTTATTTCCTTGTTATTTTTGTGATGTTAAATACTGATAGCTAATTGATTGCGCATGTGGATGCGATACTTTTAAGAGTACTTAATGCATAGATTTGGTGATGTTTAGTCATATTTCTATTATTAATTGATTACATTATAAGTTATGGATTGCATGCAAGTTATTCTATTGCATATATTGCTAAGGGTTTCTAGCTAGGGCTTTCTTAGCATAGGCATTTTTAGATCTAAAGTCACCCACTTCATTAAATCTCTCTCTGTCAAGGTGCAAAAACCTGGTTCCAACACCCTCCAATACTACTTCGGGTGAGACCCTGACCTACGCAAGCAGGCCATTGCCGAAACGGCCAGTAGTACAGGGGTTTGTTGGTTAACCTCGCATTTGAACCTAGGTCAAGACCCCTTAAACCAACAAGAACATTGAAACATTTACAAATGTAATCGCCTGGAAAATTAAGGACCAAGGGACCCTTTCTCTCTCCTCTCACAGGAAAGGTTGAAGCATATTATAGTTCAGAGATGATGTCAAGATGACATAACCCCACACATGTTTCAACCGATTTTGGCATTATTGGGTACCCAAAAACCCATATGTGGGTGACACATGGACCTATCACAATCAACACATGGCACAAATCAAATCATCATAACATCACCCTTGCAGTGGGCATACCCCAAAGGTCATTAATCTCGTAAATATTTGTTAAATGAATTTATTAAAGGTTTTGGGCGCTAGGGATCATTAGCTAGCGGAATGGTAGAAGAAAAATCCTTTTCCGACATTTTACGTTCCGCCAAAAGTTGAAAGGTGCGGTCAAGAATTTTTTTTGTTGTGGTCCCCTATTTCATTGGTAACCAAGGTCCTTTGGGCTATTAATAAAACAATAACACTACAGGAAATTATTTAAAGGAGCACCGACCAAATTTAGAGGAAAGACTTCAAGGGAAGGTGCTAAGGCTAGGTGGGCCATACCCAAAAACTGGTGAGACTGTAACTCTTATGAAATTAAATTTAATGAAGAGCTATGGGCACCAGGGCTTCTGAGATCCGACTAGATAATGTATTATTTCTAATGGAATGGATGGGTTGACAACGTTGGAGAAATTTTTTCCATATCTATAATCTATGCCATAAATTACCATAGCCACAGCTAGATAAGAATAAGCCCAGGATATACAAGTAAATTCAAAGAGAAGAGTTGGTATCGCTGGAGTAATGGAAAATGCATAGATCACTGAGTCAATGCAACAAGGACCATGGTTTGTAGAGAATATTAATAGGCCTATAATAAGTTGAATCAATCCATCCCAGATCTTACTATAATTCTCTACTGAATTAAGTGCATAACATAACCTTAGGGACAAGAGATTTGATCCCAGGAAAAATAAATCCATACAGGAGTACTTTATGAGAACTACGAGAAAATTAATAAGGTTGGGGATCCTTGCTAGAGTGTGTAGGTTTATTAAGAATCTATTCTCAGTATGAGAGACACTCAGGTGGCCATTCACTGCATTAATATTATTTCAGTTGTAGTTATAGAAGAGTAAAAAGCACTCAGATTCCCATTATGTTTTTTAATGCAGTTGTAGTGGAGAGGAACTCGATATAGCAGTAGTATGGAGAGCCATGAGGAATATACTCTTGGGAAGTGTGTAATATATAGTATAGAAAACATCATTCCTTACACTACAGAGGAACAAAAGGGTGGAGTGTAATAGGGTAATTGGGTGAGTGTAGAATTGTGGTGAAGTTGAAAAGTTCAACGCTATGGGGTAGTAAATGAGAGGGTGACTAAGGAAAGTTTTTAACTAAGAAAAATTGTGGTAGAGGGCTATGAAAAAAGTTGGTTGACTAGCATAGAGAAAATTTCAAAGGATAATTGTAGAGTTGAAGGAAAGGAGTTGGGACTACATTAGATCATATTTATATTTATGTGTATAAGTATTATCTTTTGTTTTCAGTTTAAAAATTGTATGAGAAATTAGAACAATGGCTAGAGTAGGTAGTGGCCTTCATGCATAAGAGGTTGGTTCCTCTTGGAAATTTGTGGCTTGCTATATGAAGGGGGATGGGGACACCCGTGAGTGAGTGCTCACAAACAACTAGATGTAATTAAGTGGGTGCTTAAATTACATCATAATCACAAATATATTTATGGTTTTCTCCCGTTGGTTTTCCACGTAAAAATACTTGTGTCAGTATATGTGTTTTCTTCTCATTGGAGGAATTGTGAGCATATGTGAATGTATTATCTTGTTGTTCATATTTATTGTAGTATGAATTAGCTCTCAAATAACTGATAGTAGTGAAAATAATTGAAGGTTTGTACTTAAATTTTTAAGAACCTCGCTATTATTGATTCACACCACACCCCTCCCTCTTAGTGATTCCTTACTACAACAATTGGTATCAAAGCCAAGTTTCTTCAGGAACAATCTAACTACTAGAAGGTATATGTATAAGTAATTAAGTCTAGGCAAGAGATTCAAGACTCCCACTCAAGAAAAATATGAGTATTTGATGGGAAAAACTATACCTTTTGGAAAGTTATGATGGAAGCTTATCTTATGTCCCGGGGAGTATATGTTTCAATATTTGTACTATCATATTATCATGTCCCTGATGTGCCTCCCACTGATGAATATGGTAAAAAAATGTATGAAAATAGTGCTAAAGCCAATAATTCCATTCTCTTTGGCCTCAGTCAATCTAAACTTGTAAAATTTGTGCACAGTCATTCTGCTAGGAAGGTATGGATCAAGCTCAATCAGAGTCAGAAACGAGATGATAAAGTTAAGAAGACAAAAATTCAAGCCTTCAGAATGAGGTTTGCAAGATGAAAAATGAGTGGAGAAAAAATCATAGTAGAATACTTCCTCAGAATTGATGAAGTAACCGATATGATTAAAGGACTCGGTGAAGTTATCAAAGAATATGTAATTCTTCAAAAGGTATTAATATCTCTACCTATGAGATTTAATGCGAAAGTCTTTGCCATTGAAGAGATTTCTGATATAAAAAATATCACAATGGATCAGTTACTTGGTTCTCATAGCCTATGAGATGAGAGTAGGAAAATATAAGTCTGAACCCAGGGAGGCAGTGTTCAAGGCATCCAAGAAGGACAATAAGCAAAAGTATCATCAAGATTATTCCAACTATGAATCTAATCAAGAGCTAGATCAATTTTCCAGGAAACTAAAGTGTGGCTTGTGAAAATATAAAGGGAATCTACCCTTTAAATGGTTTGATTTTGGAATGATTGCATGTTTTTCATCCACGTTCCCTTACAAATAAATTACAAGAAATAAAAATGATCAAATATTTACAATAAAATCTCAAAAACATTAGAAGAACAATCTATCTATGAAAAAGGGGCTCCACTCCAAAGAGTATAGCTCAGCATTAGAGTCTGACAATGAAAAATCCTCAAAGAATGAGTTAAATGAGCATTTACTCACCTAGTTTGGAGTAGAATCCAAGAAACAAAATATTACAGACTCTAAAGAGGAAGAATAAGATGTAGGTGCGGTGGATTTCGATGGGGATCTCATGAGTGCTCTTGATGAGTTAAAGAGGGTCGAGAGAAATAAAAAACACCCCAAAGAATAGTTGAAATGTTATAAAGAAGGTATCTACAACTTGGAAAATGAGGAATTTTTTTATCAAATAGAAAAAATTGAAGAAGCCATTAAAATCAAAGATAGTTTGGATGTTATACTATAAGAAAAGCAATGAACATGTGATAAAATAGAAGAAGAGAACATGCATCTAAAGCAGTAGTTTTTCATGGTAAAGAGGAAAATGATCTAAAATACATGAAAAGATGAAACTTTTTCGTTGAAAGTCAAATTAGAAGAACTTAAATGAAAAGAAGCTCTTAATGATTTGATCCATGAATGGGAAGAAATTTTTAGATTCTCAAGGTAGAGGTCATCTCTTTAAGAATGGATCTTTATATATTGGAGACTGAAAAGGGTATAAATGATTTTTTTTTGGAAGGAACAAGAAAGCTAGATTCCATTATGAACAGTCCAAGGTCTTTAGGAAATAATACATGTTCTACATAGTAATTTGTCACCATGCTCACTTCTCGTCCCCAATCCTAAAGTTCCCTGTGATAGGTCTTATGTAGTATATCCACCTGGGCTAAATACAGGAAGATATCCTCTGAAGAATCAAAGAAATATTCCTTGAAATATCACTGGAGAGACTTGGTCAAAAACCTAAATTTCTAGGTCGGTGTGCTTCTCCAATGTCTTTCCCAAGCTGATGGCAGATTGAAAATTTTGGCCTAGCATTGTTAGCACCCTTCTTCTGGGAAAACCATGTTGATCCCTTTCTGGAAATGTTTCCTCAAAATGGAGGAGAAGCTTCAACATCTAGAATATTGAGGACGGTGATTTGGTTATTATTTGGTGATGATAGGGTTGAGCTCTATGATTTTAGAGCTTTGATCTTATCAATGAGTGTTTATCCCTTAGAAAGTGGACCTTCCTCCTCCTTTCATGGTCTCGCAACCTCTTCTCCCTTCCTATAAATTTATCCCCATCCCTCCATTAATAGTTAGTCATTGTTGGTCTGGTAAGTTCATTCATTCCTTTTACACTCTTGTATTGTGATAATGCCTAAGCTATTCAGGAAAAGGAATTATTTAGAGCTTTGGTGAAGGACTTAGACATCACCAGAGGAAGGCCTCCAACATCAAGGCTTGGGTTGTAAGCTCTCTCTTCTATTTTCATTAATAAAAAATCTTTTTTTTTTCTTTCTATATTTTTCTAATCATTTGCGCAAATAGTCTAATTTTCCTTGATCTGTTAGATAACTGATGTTCATGAATATTATGCATTGGATTATGGTTTTTGTTGCCTCTTAATCTCCTTCAGGTAATTGTATGCCACTAGCATTGAGTAACGAGCTTGAGGGATTGTGGATCAAGTCCATCATCAAAGTGTTCATGTATAGCATTAGGAAAAGGTAACCCTATCTCCTTTATTTTCTCATTTTTAATATTAGCTAAGGAAGCTTGCATTAGAATGTCTCACAAGTTGCTAGACCCACTCTATGGCTAGACAGACCACCTTTGTTCGCAAAGGGGATTTATCTTCACAAAAAAATTGGTGAATTCACTGGGGAGATTTAGCCTCTTAGCTTTACTTTCTCGGGTTGATCTCTGGTTGGTTTTACAGATCATTAAGATATAAGATTCTGTAGGTCTCTATAGGTTCCATAAGGTTTTATAGTTAATCCACTATGCTAGGTTTGGTTTTGGTGTGACATTTTTTTTTCCTTTTTTTAGTGCTCGGTGCATTTTTTGTTCTGATGGTAGCGTTGACAATGTTGTTTTATACAAAAAACCTGGGTTAATTTTTGTTTAAACACTCTTATGCTCACCATAGAATCAGTGATCTCAGAGCGAGGAAAATTTAGGGTTTCCCCTTACCTTTGCAGTGTGTCCTGACCCTTGAAGAACATATCTCACATCTGAGTGACCTCCTACCTTCGTGATTAGCTTATTTGTGTGGTTGGTTTTGTTTCTTTGACTTTCTTGTGAGTCAGAGTGAATTTTAGTTACTTTCTTGGTCTTCTAGGTCAATTACCCTTTGCTAGTCAGTTTTTCTTGTTGTCAAAGAATTGATAGGATCTGCTTTAGGATTCTATTCCACTAAGTTCAAACTCATTTTTTCATTGCTTCTCGCTTGTTTTTGAAGTTTCTTTCCATTGCACTTAGAAATCACCTTCGATTTAGTGTCAAACATAAGATCACAATTTGTTTTATTAATTTGAGGAGAATGTGTCGTCTTTAGTTACCGAATTCAAAAGAGTAAATTGAAAGTGACTTTCATATTGAAGTTTGGATTTGGTTTGTTGGCTTTGGAAAAAGACTGAAAGTGATTTTCATTCGTGCATTTTTTTAAGAAAACTTGTTTTCCATTCGATAGAAAGACAAGTGAAAATAATTCTTTTGAATTTATTTGTTCATTTGGTTGATTTTACTTTACTTCACTAATTACATTTTCATTTATAACTTTCAAAGTAAAAGAAAAACAAAAAATTGTTATGCAACTTAGTGGAAAGAGAAGTAATTTCATTCTTCAATAAGATTTCATTTTGGGGACTGGTGAAAGTGACTTCGATCATTAAAATCAGTATTTTAGTAGTTTTGAACTAGTTGGGGGGCATCATTGTTTGTTTCATTACTTGCACCCTTGTTTGTGTTTCTTCACTCGTTAGTTTAGAATTCATTGAAATGGAAGGATTCTATTTTAGCATTTAATTCCATTATAGGGTTTAGATGACATCGATATTGAGCCTTAAACTATGATTTAACTAAAGATAAACTTTAAAATTTATGCAATTAACCTTAAGGGGCATTTGAGATTAATGAAAATATTTCAAGGTCTAGGCTAGAGACGTGTCCTGGCATCATTAAATGTAGGAGCTGTTATTCATCAGTATTTTTCACTATATTTAGATGACTATAGGATGTTTATAGATTTATGAAAACAAATATTCCTTGAATATCTTAATTTTCATAAATCTCACAGCCTTCATTATACTTTTAAAAAAAAACTCACTATTATATCAGTTTGCCATTTCAAAGCCACAATGTTGCTCCTTAAAAATCCTTATGGACTTATACCTCTCATTTTCATCCTCCTCTGCCTATAAACTCATTGCCCCATTTGTCCCCTATCAATAAACTCCACCTTCCCTCTAGGGTTTCCTATATTTAACTCATTCCAATGTCCCTTTGGGCATAATAAGTTGTGACCATACTCTGTTTTCACTTGAAAAACCTCCAAGTCAAATTCCAGTCAAAATTAGGTCAAAGGACCCTCACCCTAGGTCATTATGGTTTTTTACATGTTTTAAGGTCATCCTTGGATGTTTCAAGAAGTTCTTTTCCTTTGCTAGAATCTGGCTCAGATGTAATAGAATGTCAAGACATGGTTATTCAAGAAGGACCTAAAAGTTTCCATGAAGGATTATCTTCTCAGTTCAAAACCCGCAAGTGAAAAAAATGGAAATAAGTTCAGCACTTCTGTAGGAGTGTTGGAAGATTTATCAGTAGAAATTACTAATGAGGTAGACTATCTACTCCTGAATGAAGACAACTTACAACAAAGGAAAGGGAAACATCTTAGTCTTGTAGATGATTAGGGTTTTAAACTTGATGATCTAGTTGAGTGCCAAAACAGTAATCACTTGCAGGAAAAGGACATGGAAGAAGCACACAAGGCTAAGCATGAAGAAATTCTATCAGAATAGATTGATGAAATATGGAAAAAGGTGAGGTGAACTAGAAAAAAATAAAGGAACTTGAAAGGGCTATAGAGAACTTAGAAGACAACATTGATGATTGTTGTAAAGACTGCAGACAATTAGGGTTTTGAAGAAAGTGGCTAGAGAAGGTGGAAGAGATAATTTGAGCTCCATGGTGGAAACAAGAGAAGATTTTGAAGATGCTACTGTGTGACTAAATCCCAAAGGTGTACAAAATGAACTTTTCATGTTGTGAAACCAGCTCCAAAAATAGAAGAAAAGAGATATCAACGCCTTAGAAATAAGCCACTTCGAGGGGGAAACCTCCAATACATTACATAAATGAACAATTCTTTGATGATACAAATGACCAGAACCTTCTTCTATATATAGGAGTCCATGGGGCCACAGTGTAATCCTAGCCGACCTAACAATAATAATTTTAGGGCAGAACAATAACAATAAGGGGGACTACACTGACATAATAAGGGACTACACTATTAATATAGGGACCTAACATGCCCCTCTCCTTCAAACAAGTGTTTTCCTCAATGCTTCAGTAGGTCTGAGTGCTTTTGTATAAAATTATCATCCTCCCATGTAGAATCTTCAGTGGGTAAGTTCTTCTATTTGATGAGATACTCTAAAATTGATCGATCTCATAGTTGTCGAGTTCTTGTTTTCGTGACTGCTTCAGGTTCGAATATGGTTTTTCCTTCCTCATCCAGTTCTAGAAATATTGTTTGAACTAGAAGTTTGTCCCCTATAAGCCTTTTTAAGCATGAAACATGGAAAACTGGATGCACTCACAAAGAAGCAGAAGCTCCAATTTGTATGCCATAGTACCAATATTTCGCAAAACCTTGTAAGGACCATAGTACTTTGGCGATAATTTATTATCCTTATTAGCTTGCTTGAGGGAAATTTGTTTGTATGGTTGTAGCCGTAAAAATACCCAGTCTCCCACATCAAAAATTCTCTCACTGCGATGTTGATCTGCCTGTTGTTTCATTCGATTTTGTGCCAAATTTAGGTTATCATTTAAGAGTTGGAGAACTTCTTGTTGATGCTCGATGTGATCCTCCACTGCTTGAACCCTAGCATTTTCCCTTAAAGAAGATGTGATGGATGGTGGATGATATCCATAAAGTGCCATAAATGGGGTCATTTTTCGTAGTATGGAAGGAAGTTTTATACCACCATTCAGCGAGAGGTAACCACTTGACCCGTTGTGTTTGCTTATCAGATACAAAACAACGAAGATATTCTTCCAAACATTTATTCACTATCTCTGTTTGACCATCAGATTGAGGATGATAAGATGAGCTATGAGCTAGTTGAGTACCCAAACAAGAAAATAATTCCGTCCAAAAATTTCCTGTAAAAATGGGATCTCTGTCACTTACAATAATCTTCGGGTTTCCATGTAGCTTTTAAATTGTTTCCATAAATGCAGTAGCCATCGTTGTTAGGTCCCTATATCACTAGTATAGCCTCTTATTATTGTTAGTGTAAACCCCTTATTGTTATTATTGTACCCTTGTAACCCCCATTTTGTTATTATTGTGCCCTTAAATTATTATTGTTAGGTCGGCTAGGATTACATTGTGGCCCACTAGGATTATATTATGGCCCCATGGACTCCTATATATAGAAAGGAGGTTTTGTAAATTGTATCATCTAAGAATTGTTCATTCATGTAATGTATTGGAGGTTGCCCCCTCGAAGTGGCTTATTTCTAAGGCGTTGATATCTCATTTCTTCTATTTTTGGAGTTGGTTACATAACATTTGGTATCAGAGCTTTGGATTCTAGGGTTTCGCTGCTCCAAACAGGTCATCGTGGCATGTTCGCTATAACTTTTTTTCTACGAAGTTTTAGAAGCTGAAATTTTTAGGGTACGAAGCCGAAATCCTGAGGAAGCGTTTCTAAAAATTTCAGACCTTGGTTCGCAATATTTGCGGAGATATCATCTGTGGAAGTTAGGTCTTTTTTCAAGCTCCTAAACAGGTCATCGTGGCATTTTCGCTATAAATCTGTTTCTACGAAGGTTCAGAATCTGCAATTCATATGGTGCGAAGCTGAAATCCTGAGGAAATTCGTCAAAAAATTTTAGAGCTTGGTTCGCAATATTTTTGGAGATATGATCTGTGGAAGGTAGTGCTTTTTCAGGCTCCTGAATTTCATCTCAAATAGGTGATCGTGGGAAAAGTTTAATAACTCTCTCTCTGAATATTGGATTGGAGTGCCGTCAAAATTGATCACCAGTACACGGCCTGTAGTTTCTTTGCTATCAATTTCAGAGACAAAGGACAAAACAGTGACACGTGGCAAGTCGTACAAGTTCGCTCTACTGAACCAGTCCAGAATTAGGTCATTGTGGGAGATTGGACACAACTTTGTCTTAGAGAATCAAAATCAGGTCAGACCTATGGCATTTGAAAGAAGCTTCATAGGGCTACTACAGGGCTGAATTTCAGATATCGAAGATTTTCAATTACAGAGATAATTCAATTTCAATATCGATCTCCTAAAAGATAGTAAAAGGTGTGTATTTTTTTTTTCCGAATTGCATAAGTCTTGTTTGAAGAATCAAGTTGAATTGATTCCAAAGGAATATTTTAGAATAGATATCAATATTGGATTCTAAAATGGCCCCTAAAAATAATTCAACACCCATTAAGCCTTCAGAAGGCTCTACTATGACTCATGAAGATGAAGAATGGCAACATGACATATCAAAATTACAAGAGCAAATTTCGCTCTCGCAAACAACAACAAAAAATGAAATGGAAGTTTTGAAGAAAGGCGTGGAAACTAAGATGGATGGTTTGAAGAAAGGCGTGGAAGCTAAGATGATTGGTTTGGAAGCTAAGGTGGATGGCATGGAAGTGGGCATGGAAGCTAAGATGGATGACATAAAAGACAACATGGAAAACATGAAGAGTGATCTAAAAGCATACATGGAAGGCTTGATGACAAGCTTAAAACCAGAAATGATTCCTAATGGCGGAAATATAGGAGAAGAACCTCATGATGAGAACAAAATAAATGTTAATCATGATTTCATAAACTTGAATGTTGGTGGGAAGAACCACCATATTCCAAAAATGGATATGAGGAAGTTTGATGGAAAGGATCCTGTAACATGGATACTACAGATTGAGCAATATTTTGATCTCCATAACGTGCAAAACACACAAAAGGTACGCATTGCAACTTTACATTTAGAACAAAATACATTTGTATGGTATCGATGGCTTTGCTCCCGTAAAAAAATTGTCACTTGGTCAATTCTTACGGAGGAAATGATAGCACATTATGAGGATACAAAGAGCAACACCTTCTTTAGCCAATTGATAAATCTCAAACAAAAGGGTTTAGTGGGGCAGCACATTGAGGACTTCCAAAAATTGAATATAAGGGTAACTGATATTCCAGAGAAACACAGGATTGATCTCTTCATAGGAACTCTAAAGGATAACATCCAACATGAAGTTCGTTTTTTGGAACCTAATTCATTAGAGAAGGCATTCAGGTTGGCAAGAAAAGTTGAATGTAAAATTATGGCGACAAGGAAGCCTACCACTCAATTCCATAAAGAAGGAAGTGTTGCTACGCCTAGATTTCCACAACCTACAAGGTTGAAACCACAACAATTGGAAGAAAAAAGAGAAAAAGGGCTTTGCTACAGTTGTGATAGCAAATACACTAAAGGTCATAAGTGTGCTGAGAAGAAATTATTTTACATAGATTGTGAAGAGGAAGAAGAAAATGAACAAGAAGAGTATATACACCAGGAACTAGCCCTAGAAGAGGAAGAAATGAATCCGACCATATCGTGTAATGCACTGGCAGGAATTACCACTCCTCAAACTCTCAAGATAGAATGACATATCAAGAAGAAAAAGGTAATAGTGTTGATTGATTCAGGTAGCACCCATAATTTTATTCATTGTAAGGTAGCCAAGGAATTAAATTGTTTCCTATACCCAGCACCAGAATGCCAAGTGATGGTTGCAAATGGAGGAACCATAAATTTCTCTGGGAAATGCCATAATATCAAGCTAACCATGGGGGAATATGTATTGACTAGTCCAATGCTTTCCATTCCTATGGGAGGTGCTGATGTTGTACTAGGAGTACAATGGTTACAATCTTTGGGGACGGTAGCTTTTAATTTTTCAAGAACTTTTCTTGAAATTTTTTTCAGAAGGAAAGGAAGTCGAATTACGGGGTATTGAAGGGAAGCCGGGAAGGATAATAAGCTCTAATGTCATGACAAAGCTTCTAAAGAAAGAACAACGAAGCGTAATTGCACAATTATGCTCACTAGAAGTTCCGACATCAAAATCATCTATTTCTGCAGATCTCCAACAAGTCTTGGACAATCATTCCAAGGTGTTTGAAACTCTAAAAGGACTCCCACCTATTCGTGATCATGATCATGCTATTCATTTGATTCCAGGAAGTGTTCCTCCAAACATCAGGCCTTATAGATATCCTTACTTCCAAAAGAGCGAAATTGAACGAATGATTGCAGAAATGTTAGAGGCGGGTATAATTCAACCTAGTCAAAGTTCTTTCTCTGCTCCTGTAGTATTGGTACACAAGAAGGATGGATCATGGCGCATGTGTCTCGATTATAGGGAGCTCAATAAGCTCACCATTAAAGATAAATTTCCCATTCCTGTGATTGATGAATTATTGGATGAATTACATGGAGCAATTTATTTTACCAAGTTGGATCTTCGTTCAGGATATCATCAAATTAGAATGAAGATCGAAGATATTCCAAAAAAAACATTTCGAACTCATGAGGGTCATTATGAATTTTTGGTCATGCCTTTTGGCCTTACCAATGCACCTTCTACATTTCAAGGGTTGATGAATTCCATTTTCAAACCCTTCCTTAGAAAATTTGTGCCAGTATTTTTTGATGATATACTAATCTACAACAGGTCTTGGAAGGATCATGTTGAACATGTTGACAGGGTGCTCAAACTATTGCAGGAGAAACAATTATATGCAAAAAGTCCAAATGTTTCTTTGGAGTACAAGAGGTGGAATATCTGGGTCATATTGTATCTCACGAGGGTGTTAAAGTGGACCCTAACAAAATTAAAGCTATTAAGGAATGGAAAGTTCCCACAACCATAAATCAGTTGCGAGGATTTCTCGGGTTAACAGGGTATTATCGCAAGTTTGTTAAGAATTATGGGAGAATAGCAGCACCTCTAACAACATTATTGAAGAAAGATGCATTTTCATGGACTCCTCAAGCAACTAAGGCCTTTGAACGTCTTAAAGAGGCAATGTGCCTAGCACCGGTCTTAGCTACACCAGACTTCACAAAAACCTTTATTGTGGAATGTGATGCCTCAGGAAATGGAATTGGTGCAGTTTTAATGCAGGAAGGAAGGCCCATTGCTTTTGAAAGTCGTCCAATCAAAGGAAAGTATTTACAGAAACCTATTTATGAGAAGGAAATGTTAGCAATACTACATGCACTAAAAAAATGGAAAACTTACCTAATGGGAAGACACTTCAAGGTAAAAACTGATCATGATAGTCTTAAACACTTTTTGGAACAAAGACTATCGTCAGAAGAGCAGCAAAAAATGGGTCACAAAGATGTTGGGTTATGACTTTGAAATAATCTACAAAAAAGGAAAGCTTAATGTTGTTGCAGATGCACTCTCAAGAAAGAATGAAGAGGTGAAGCATTGCTTTGTGCCATTTCTATTATCCAACCAGATTGGATAACCGAAGCAAGAGATGAATGGAAGAAGGACAAAGATGTATGGACACTCATTCAAAAGTTGCAGCAAGATCCTAGTACATCCGATACATTTAGTTGGAAAAATGATTCCTTATGGTACAAAGATCGCTTATATCTTTGTAAGAATTCCCAACTAAAACAAAAGATTCTTCTTGAATTGCACACTTCTCCTTTAGGAGGACACTCAGGATTTTTAAAAACTTACCACAGGGTGAAGAAAGAATTTTTTTGGGATGGCCTTAAATCTGATATTCGAAAGTTTGTGGCGGAATGTTTGGTTTGTCAGCAGAATAAAGTGGAAACAATTAAGACCCCAGGACTTCTACAACCTTTATCCATTCCAAGTCAACGTTGGGAGGAGATTTCAATGGATTTTATCACAGGTTTACCTAAGTCCTAAGGAAAGAGTGTCATCATGGTGGTAGTTGATAGACTTACCAAGTATGCACACTTTTGTGCATTATCTCATCCATTTAAAGCAAGTACAGTTGCTACTACATTTATGGACAGAATTCAAAAGCTACATGGAAGCCTAAGGGTTATTGTGAGCGACAGAGATCCCATTTTTACTGGAAATTTTTGGACGGAGTTATTTTCTTGTTTGGGTACTCAATTAGCTCATAGCTCATCTTATCATCCTCAATCCGATGGTCAAACCGAGATAGTAAATAAATGTTTGGAAGGATATCTTCGTTGTTTTGTATCTGATAAACAAACACAATGGGTCAAGTGGTTACCTCTTGCCGAATGGTGGTATAACACTTCCTTCCATACTGCAGCAAAAATGACCCCATTTATGGCACTTTATGGATATCATCCACCATCCATCACATCATCTTTATGGGAAAATTCGAAGGTTCAAGCAGTGGAAGATCACATCGAGCATCAGCAAGAAGTTCTCCAACTCTTAAAGGATAACCTGAATTTGGCACAAAATCGAAGGAAACAACAGGCAGATCAACATCGTAGCGAGAGAAGTTTTGATGTAGGAGATTGGGTATTTTTACGGCTACAACCATACAAACAAATGTCCCTCAAGCAAGCAAAGAAGGATAACAAATTATCGCCAAAGTACTATGGTCCTTACAAGGTGTTGCAAAAGATTGGTACTATGGCATACAAATTGGAGCTTCCTGCTTCTTCGCGAGTGCATCCAGTTTTCCATGTTTTACGCTTAAAGAAGGTTATAGGTGAAAAATCTTCCGCCCGGGGCCGTACGTTTAATCATGGGGAAGGGAAATCATATTAGAACCCTAAGCGGTCACAAAAGAACTCGACAAATTACTAATCGATCAATTTCGTAGCATTCATCAAGTGGAAGTGAACTCATCAGCCGAAGATTCCACATGAGGATGAGAATTTTAGCATGGTACACCGAAACTACTCATGTTGAGGACAACACTTTTTTTTAGAAGGAGAGGGGTACGTTATGGGTCCCCATATCACTAGTATAGCCCCTTATTATCGTTATGTAAACCCCTTATCGTTATTATTGTACCCCTGTAACCCCAATATTGTTATTATTGTGCCCTTAAATTATTATTGTTAGGTCAGCTAGGATTACATTGTGGCCCACTAGGATTATATTATGGCCCCATGGATTCCTATATATAGAAAGGAGGTTTTGTGAATTGTATCATCCAAGAATTGATCATTCATGTAATGTATTGGAGGTTGCCCCCTCGAAGTGGCTTATTTCTAAGGCGTTGATATCTCATTTCTTCTATTTTTGGAGTTGGTTACATAACAACTGTACTCGCTTTAAATGGATAAGATAATGCACAAAAGTGTGCATACTTGGTAAGTCTATCAACTACCACCATGATGACGCTCCTTCCTTCAGAATTAGGTAAACCCATGATAAAATCCATTGAAATCTCCTCCCAAAATCCACTTGGAATAGATAAAGGTTTTAGAAGACCCATGGTCTTAATTGTCCCAACTTTATTTTGCTGGCAAACCAAACATTCTGGCACAAACTTTTGAATATCATATTTAAGGCCATCCCAAAAAAAATCTTTCCTCACCCTGTGGTAAGTTTTTAAAAATCCCGAGTGTCCTCCTAAAGGAGAAGTGTGCAATTCCAAAAGAATATTTTGTTTTATTTTGGAATTCTTGCAAATATATAAGAAATATTTGTACCATAAGGAATCATTTTTCCAACTAAATGTATCAGATGTACTAAGATCTTGTTGCAACTTTTGAATGAGATTCCACACTTCTGCGTCCTTCTTCCCTTCATCCCTTGCTTCGGTTCCAATCTGGTTGGATAATTGAAATGGCACAAAGCAATGCTTCCACCTCTTCATCCTTTCTTGAGAGTGCATCTGCAACAAAATTTAGCTTCCATTTTTTGTAGACAATTTCAAAGTCATAACCCAACATCTTTGTGACCCATTTTTTCTTCTTTTCTTAAGATAGTCTTTGTTCCAAAAAATTTTTAAGACTATCGTGATCAGTTTTTACCTTGAAGTGTCTTCCCATTAGGTAAGGTATCCATTTATTTAGTGCATGTAGTACTGCCAACATTTTCTTCTCATAAATATCCTTTTGTAAATACTTTCCTTTGATTGAACAACTTTCAAAAGAAATGGGTCTTCCTTCTTACATTAAAACAACACCAATTCCATTTCCTAAGGCATCACATTCCACAATAAAGGTTTTTGTGAAGTCTAGCGTAGCTAAGACTGGTGCAAGGCACATTGCCTCTTTAATATGTTAAAAGGCCTTAGTTACTTCAGGAGTCCATGAAAATGCATCTTTCTTCAATAGTGTTGTTAGAGGTGCTTCTATTCTCCCATAATTCTTAACAAACTTGCGATAATACCCTGCTAACCTAAGAAATCCTTGCAACTACTTTATGGTTGTGGGGAATTTCCATTCCTTAATGGCTTTAATTTTTTTAGGGTCTACCTTAACACCCTCATGAGATACAATATGACCCAGATATTCCACCTCTTGTACTCCAAAGAAACATTTGGATGTTTTTGCATATAATTGTTTCTCCTCCAATAGTTTGAGCTCCCTGTGAACATGTTGAACATGATCCTTCCAAGAACTGTTGTAGATTAGTATGCCATCAAAAAATACTAGCACAAATTTTCTAAGGAAGGGTTTGAAAATGGAATTAATCAACCCTTGAAATGTAGAAGGTGCATTGCTAAGGCCAAAAGGCATGACTAGAAATTCATAATGACCCTCATGAGTTCGAAATGTTTTTTTTGGAATATCTTCAGTCTTCATTCTAATTTGATGATATCCTGAATGAAGATCCAACTTGGTAAAATAAATTGCTCCATGTAATTCATCCAATAATTCATCAATTACAGGAATGGGAAATTTATCTTTAATAGTGAGCTTAGAGCTCCCTATAATCCGGACACATGTACCATGATCCATCTTTTTTGTGCACCAATACTACTGGAGCAGAGAAAGAACTTTGACTAGGTTGAATTATACCAGCCTCTAACATTTCTGCAATCATACGTTCAATTTCGCTCTTTTGGACATAAGGATATCTGTAAGGACTGATGTTTGGAGGATCAATTCTTGGAATCAAATGAATAGCATGATGATGATCACAAATAGGTGGGAGTCCTTTGGGAGTATCAAACACCTTGGAATGATTGTCCAAGACTTTCTGGAGATCTAGAGAAATAGATTATTTTGATGTTAGAACTTCTAGTGAGCATAATTGTGCAATTACGCCCCGTTGTTCTTTATTTATAAGATTTGTCATGACATTAGAGCTTATTATCTTTCCTAGCTTCTCTATGATACCCCATAATTCGATTTCCTTTCCTTTCAAAAAAAATTTCAAGAAAAGTTCTTAAAAATTAAAAGATATTGTCCCTAAAGATTGTAACCATTGTACTCCTAGTACAACATCAGTACCTCCCATTGGGATGGAAAGCATTGGACTATTAAATACATATTCCCCCATGGCTAGCTTGATATTATGGAATTTTCTAGAGAAATTTATAGTTCCATCACTTGACATTCTGGTGCTGGGTATAGGAAACTATTCAATTCCTTGGCTACCTTATAATGAATAAAATTATGGGTACTACCCGAATCAATCAACACTATTACCTTTTTTGTCTTGATATGTCCTTCTATCTTGAGATTTTGAGGAGTGGTAATGCCTACCAATGCATTACATGATATGGTTGGACTCATTTCTTCTTCTTCTAGGGTTGGTTCCTGGTGTATATCCTCTTCTTGTTCATTTTCTTCTTCCTCTTCACAATCTATGTAAAATAATTTCTTCCCAGCACACATATGACCTTTAGTGTATTTGCTATCACAACTGTAGCGAAGCCCTTTTGCTCTTTTTACTTCCAATTTTTGTGGTGTCAACCTTGTAGGTTGTGGAAATCTAGGCATAGCAACACTTCTCTTTATAGAAGTGAGTGGTAGGCCTCCTTGTTTCCATAATTTTACATTCAATTTTTCTTGCCAACCTCAATGTCTTCTCCAATGAATTAGGCTCCACAACGCGAACTTCATGTTGGATGTTATCCTTTAAATTACCTATGAAGAGATCAATCCTGTGTTCCTCTGGAATATCAGTTACCCTTATATTCAATTTTTGGAAGTCCTCAATGTGCTCCCCCACTAAACCCTTTTGTTTGAGATTTAACAATTGGCTAAAGAAGGTGTTGCTCTTTGTATCCTCATAATGTGCTATCATTTCCACCGTAAAAATTGACCAAGTGACAATTTTTTTATGGGAGCAAAGCCATCGACACCATACAAATGTATTTTGTTCTAAATGTAAGGTTGCAATGCGTACCTTTTGTGTGTTTTGCACATTATGGAGATCAAAATATTGCTTCATCTGTAGTATCCATGTTACAGGATCCTTTCCATCAAACTTCCTCATATCCATTTTTGGAATATGGTAGTTCTTCCCGCCAACATTAGAGTTTATGAAATCACAATTAACATTTATTTTGTTCTCATCATGAGTTTCCTCTACTATCTTTTCACCATTAGGAAACATTTCTTGTATCAACTTTTTCAAAACTTCCATGTCTACTTTTAGATCATTCTTCATGTTTTCCATCTTTTCATCAATCTTAGCAGCCATGTCATCCATATTAGATTCCATGCCAGGTTCCATGCCATCTATCTTAGACTCCATGCCTTTCTTCAAACCATCCATCTTCACTTCCATGCCTTTCTTCAAAACTTTCATTTTATTTTTTGCTGCTCTTTGTGAGAGCGAAATTTGGTGCACTTGCTCTTGTAACTTTGATACATCATGTTGAAATTCTTCATCTTCATGAGTCATAGTAGAGCCTTCTGAAGGCTTAATGGGTGTTGAATTATTTTTATGGGGCATTTTTTAGAACCCAATACTGATACCTATTCTACAATACGCTCTTGTAATCAATTAAAATTGATTCTTCAAACAAGACTTATGCATTTTGGAAAAAAAATACACACCTTTTTCTTGCTTTTGAGGAGCTCAATATTGAAATTGGATTATCTCTATTATTGCAGCTCTTCAATATCTAAAATTTTGCACTGAGGTAGCCCTCCGAATTCTCTTTCGAATGCCACAGGTCTAACCTAATTTGGATTCTACAAGGAAAATTTATGTCCAATCTTCCACAATGACCTAATTATGGACTAGTTCAGTAGAGCGAACTTGTACGACTTGCCACATGTCACTGTTTCGTCCTTCAACTCTGAAATTCATAGCAAAGAAACTATAGTCCATGTACTTGCAACCAGTTTTTATGACACTCCAATCCAATGCTCAGAGAGAGAGTTATGAATATTTTCCCATGATCACCTCTTTGAGATGAAATTCAGGAGCTTGAAAAAGCACTACCTTCCACAGATCATATCTCTGAAAATATTGTGAACCAAGCTCTAAAATTTTGCGATGAGTTTACTCAGGATTTCAGATTCGCGCCCTAAACATTTCAGATTCTTAACCTTCGTAGAAAAAAATTTACATAAAAAATTCCATGATGACCTGTTTAGAGCAGCAAAACCCTAGAATCCAAAGCTCTGATACCAAATGTTGTGAAACCAGCTGTAAAAATAGAAGAAAAGAGATATCAAAGCCTTAGAAATAAGCCACTTCGAGGGGGAAACCTCCAATACATTACATAAATGAACAATTCTTTGATGATACAAATGACCAAAACCTCCTTCTATATATAGGATTCCATGGGGCCACAATGTAATCCTAGCCGACCTAACAATAATAATTTAAGGGCACAATAATAACAATATTGAGGTTGTAGGGGTACAACAATAAAAATAAGGGGGGCTACACTAACATAATAAGAGGCTACACTATTAATATAGGGACCTAACATTTCATGCCTAAATGAGAAAAAGAAAATTCAACTTGATGACTTCATCAATCTGCAAGGAAAAAGTGTAAAAGAATATCAATAAAAAAGGGAAAAAGGTTTCAAACATTAGAAAGTGGGTTGTTAAAATTAAATCAAACTTCCCTTTTCCTATAAAGCTGATATAACACCTCAAAAGAATCATTATTGCCTTGCAAAGCCTTATAATTTTCATAGGAGAAGAGTTTGTGATTTTTCAAGCCGAATTTGGGCAAATTTGATCAGCACTGCGCATTTAGCTTGGCGCTGCGTGCCTGGGAGTGGGTACTGCACCCCTAGAATTTTTCCTCCATTCATTTTCTGAAGGTGCTACGCACCTGGGAGTGGTCACTACGCCTTTTATAGAGCACTGCAAGTACAAAAACCACCCTGAGTTAACAAGAATTTTCATTATCAATTTGCATGAAAAACAAGTTAATATTGCTAGGGCTTGCTTTGAGTTGTCTACAGATGCCACTACAAATTCTACAAGAATACCAAGTGTGGGATAAAAGTGGTTCAAGCAAGAAAACCTAGACATGAGTTACTTTGAGCCATATCTAAAACCTAGATACAAAGATCACCACAAGTCCATCTTTCCTTGTTCACATCCGATTGATAGATATGCAACCAAGATGAGGATAATCATGGAATATTTCACATATGAGGGAAGTTTTTCCCATCTTTACTCATATAACATCCGGCTTCTTATGCACTTTACTAGAGTTAGAATGTTGCATATACCATATTATCTTTTCCGAAGCATTGATAAAATGGCCTACATAGTGCAAAAGAGAGATTATCCTCAGCAAATGCAGAGCCTATTCCATCACTCAGTTATCAAGATGGTGGTTATGCACTAACTACAGTAGAAATGCATTGCATGGGAGACCTTCATTGCGAATGAGGTTTTCACTACTCCACAAGGCCATCATTGTTAGAATTTACCATAGAAATAATAAACAATTTACTGAGAGGAATAAACATAAAAGGCCAGCAACAAATCATAAACATAAACACATATGCTTATCTAGGAAAACCCCACTGGGGCAAAACCCAACCAATGAAATTTCATTAAGCATTGGCCAAAACCCTGGCCAATCTGGCCAAGTGGGCCTTCACTGCTCACCTCTAGGCGTACATTACAATGAAGTCTTCCTAGCCTTTTATAGGCTCCATTACATGCATTACCATGGGCTGAAAACAACGGGTGCACAATACCATGTGCCCCACAACCACTACTATTTACCCTAGTCAACATTGACTCTATTGTGAGTCAATTTTACCTAACAATTCCCGCCTTAAACTTGACTTGGGGTTTATTGACTAAATCCAGCCAAAACTGCTAAGTGAGACAACCCCGCTCAATCTAGCCCTTTCCCCCTCAAAATTTTTACCTAGGGTAATTGTTAACTTGACATCCCCCTCTCACCTATGTCTAACCCAAACTATATCAATGATTACGTAGGGGTACGTATTCCATACCAGGTCTTACAATAGTATGCCCATTTACATGCAAAAATTAACTCCATTATAATAATATTTTTTTTGTTTCATTTTTGCTATTATTTGTATGACCATTCTCTACATTCATTATGTCCTCTCCAAAGAGGACATCATACTTTTACATGAATCTACCCACCAACTATAACAAAAGCCATTAATTTTTCATGAGCCTTTCCATGGCCTCTACTTTGCATCTCTTCAGCGCTATGATCTTCACCAATCATCAAACATGCTAATGTATTTCCTATGCAATGTCCATAGATTCTTGATAGGGCATAAGAATTCAAGACATATGGCTAAGTTCTTTGAGCATTCCTAGATTAGTTCGGACTCTACCGAAACAAGTTTCATAACCAACGTATGTCCCATAGTCTCATATGTTGCTTATTCACTATGAAGCACCATTAGTGGAATTCTCAATGGATCCATCCATTCAGCAATGTTTCAAAAGGAAATATAATTTCACACAGTAGAAACAAACTATAGATATAGCAAAATCACTATAAAGGCTTCGATACCAGTTGCTATAATTTACCGCAGAAATAATAAACAATTTACTGAGAGGAATAAACATAACAGGCTAGCAACAAATCATAAACGTAAACACATGTTTATCTGGGAAAACCCCAAATACGGGGAAAAACCCAACCAATGAAATTTCACTAAGCATTGGCCAAAACCCTGGCCAATCTGGCCAAGTAAGCCTTCACCGCTCACCTCTAGGCCTACATTACAACAAAGTCTTCCCAGCCTTTTATAGGCTCCATTACATGCAATATCATGGGCTAAAAACCATGCGTGCACAATACCATGTGCCCCAAATCCACTACTATTTACCCTAGTCAACATTGACTCTATCACGAGTCAAGTTTACCTAACAATCATTAGCAAGATATACCTTCCTCATCTCATCCTCCCATTCCTGCTTCTCCATCACTTCTTGTTGTTCACACATATCCACTCACTCACATTCCTTCACCTCATGACGATCCTCCTTCATCACCTTCCCACATCCCTTCACCCTCATCTCATGACACCAGAGCATCCATCAGTGAAATAAACAGTGAGACATATGACACTAAGATGATTGAAATAGAGCCTTTTACTTTGACATATCAGAGGGGCTACAGGCATGTGTTTTCTGCACCTGATATGCAAGGGGCCATGCCCTCTACATTGACAAAGAAGCTTGACAAGGGAAAGGAAAAAGTTGCAGAGCAGGTCATTGTTGAAGAGGAGGGTACACATGAAAATGAACAAGAGTTTCAACTTATTGACCGTGAGGATGAAGATGAGGAGAGGATCAAAAATATGCTGGTCAAAAGAAAGGATGCAAAGATTAGTGAGCTACAGTCTAATCTTGGTAGGGCAAAGAATGTGATCAGCTATCTTGAGTTGGAAAACCAGTAGTTGGAAATAAAGCAGGCCATCAGTGAGGTCAGAGCAATCAAAACTTGGAAAGAGGCTGGAAAGGCCAAGGCTATGCTATATGAGACCTTGGGCACTTTTTATGACAGTGACTATGAGGAAGAACAACTTCCTAGGAAGAGGCCAAGGACAATTGGGTTGAAGAAGGCTTTAGCCCCAGAAAGAGAAAGAGAGACAGAATTGGCAGAGAAACTCACTGCAAGTGAGCTTCTTGCCATGGAAATCAGCTATGATGGAGAATTTTGGCTAGAGAGAGAAAACTTGCACCTAGAGGGTCAACTTGAGAAGGAAAAAAGAGACATTGACATGCAAAAGAAGATGGAAAGATATTGTGCCATGAGGAGCAAAATTGCAAGGGCCAAGCTCAAATGAGCCATTGCAAAGATTCAGGTCTTGACAGAGTCAAAGGAGAAGGAAAGTCTTGATATCCTTGCTAATGTATCCCTCCAAGCATCTAAATCATGATCAACAAATTAAGTTCTAAATTTTTGCACTTTGGTGTAAATTTTGATTTTTGACTGTTTGTCTAGCAGAAAAAAGGGCCAAATGCGCAGCGCCATTGGCACTCTGCTCTTTTTTGGGGCCCTCAATTAAAAAATCATTTGCATTTATGTTTTCCTCGTTCCAAGTACATCATCCTTGGAAAATTTTAGATCATTTGGAGCAGAATTGGTCCCTCAAAAGGGCCAAAAACCACCTAAAAATCACCTTTCTGCCCTCTTTTCAGCACTGGCACTATGCCCTTAGAAGTCTTGGGAAAAGTGGTTTTTGACTAAGAAACTAGGCACCAATCTATAAAATAAAGGTAGATATGGAAACTAGATAGGACAGGCTTTCCAATGAGCTATCATGGAGCTCATTTGGACACCAGGAAGGCCTCCAAAACTCAGCTACAAAACATGCTATTTTTTCGAGTCTTAGTGCTGCACCCTTGGCCTGGCACTACACCCTTGTACCTTGGAGTTGTGCCCTTGCTAGGAGTTATTGTAAAATATATTTTGAGGCCTTAAATTCAACTTTTTATCCAAATTAGCTCAAATAGTTATGTTAGAAGTTATTTTTTCCATAAATGAGTTTAGATATTTTTGCCTTGGGCCTTGCATGGTCTCAAAGGTCAAAGTTCCTTAACTATGTAGTAGATGACATTTTGGAACCCTAGCTAGGGTTTACTTCCTCATTTTTTAGTTAAATACCACATGTAAGCTTCATTATGTTATTGGTTGATTGTTGAGCTCAATTACATAGACTTGGAGTTGTGAAGAAATTGGCTTTGGAGCTTTATGAATGTTTTGGATTGAATGTCAATGAAGCAAGCACATTCATAGGATTCATGAACCTGGTTAATTGTGATGTTGTTCTAATTTAGTAATTGTTTCCTTATGTTCTCATATTGTTTCATCTTTCCTTTATGACAGAGTAGAAAATTTATATTAAGATATGTTGTTGAGAGGCACCTTAATTCTATCTACCTTCTGTTGTTTAGATATTTTCCTCTGCTAGGTCTATTTGAAGAATTCTTAATTGCTCTTTGATTCCACTTAACTTGTTGTCTTGAAAAATATTTAAAGGAGCCAAGCCAAAGAAGTTTATGGTATGCCCTGTCCTTTGGTGTAGCTTCATATATTGTGTTTAAGGCCTTTTCTTTGAAGTTTACTAATTAGGGTTTGGTTAAAGAATTTTATGGTTTTCCCTATCCTTTAGTCCATCTTGAATAGTTAATTTGAAGGTCTTTGGAATTATTATTGAAGATATTTAGGATTTCCCTGGTATTTAATCATCGCTTGTTTGTTATCTTGATGTTTTCTTTGTCTGAAGGTAAATAACTAGATAATTTAAGAGTTCCTTGCTCTCTAAGGTTTATTGGATTGTTGTCTCAAAGTTTGCTTGGTGAAGTCTGGTCAAAGAATTTTATTTTGTGCCCTATCCTTTGGTTCTTTCTAAGCACAATGATCTTGAAGTCTCTTCTTGTTCTAGTATATGTTAAAGGATTCTTAGTTTCCTTTTAAACCTACTACAATTCACAACTTAATGTTCATTTTACACTCACAAAAGTTATTAAGATCCATTTGGCTTTGTTAACTTGCCCTATGAAACACCCTTGATTTATTGTTGTACTTTTCAAGCCTTTCACAAACCCCATATCCCAATGGTTTGAATTTATCTTACTCTATCTGCTCTTCTTGACAACCAACCCAACCAAAAAAAACAAAAAAAACAAACCCTATCATTTTAACTAGCCTAAAATCAACATCCTAAATCAATCAAGTCATATCTTTTATAAAATATAGAGAGAGCCTTGTCTGAGTCCAGGAAGGCTAGGTCCTAAGACTCCAAAATGGTTTGATGTTACCCTTGTATATTTGGTCTTGCCAATCTAAAAAATTACTGAGACCTAACATAATGGTGATCACTGTGGGACCGAGTGAGTAACAACTTAGATATTCCTTCAAAACTCAAAACTCCCCTGTCAAACTTAGATAGATCAAGTGTTAGCCAAGAATGATACCTAGTTGATTTTCCATACTAACATAATGGCAAACATACTGGGGAACACTCATTAAAAATCTTAGTGTTACATAAAGAAATCAGAAAACCCAAAAATATCTCTTGATTGGTATCCAATTGTTGATGGTGGACAACAAACAAATCTTCAAAACAATTAGCATCATCCACTTGGTGACTCCACTGTTTCTCACAGACTCCTCTAGGAATGAAATAATCAGTCCAAATAGTATAAAACCTAGCCATATGCTGTGTGAATTTAGTATTTCTTACAGATTGGTTTTGTTTTCAAAACTCTTATAAAATTTCAGCCTCTCTGTGTTGTGGGTCTGAAATCTAGCTTCACAAAGAATCAACACCAAATCTCATCGTAACCCAAACCCTCCTACTATAGTTGATGACCCAGAAATAATCTTAAGAAAAACTTCTAAGACTAAAGGCTCAACTATTGTTAGACCAATTCATAAAGCAAGTTATGTTCCTAAAAACCTTACATCCTTGCAAGATACCCAATTTGACTTACACCATAGAAGAAACCTATTCAGAAATAAGTCTCAAAGTTGTATAGACCATACAAACCTTGAGACTACAAGATTACAACAGGTTCCTAGTATAAAAGCCTCTCCTTCCACTCCTCCTGATTTTCAGCGTCTCCAGCACTTTGACTCCTTTCGTTCCAAATCTGCTCAATATTAGTTAGCTAGTCCAAGGACATCTACTACCCCCACTCATACATCCACTGTGAAAACCACTTCATTTCATCCTCCAACTCCACTCATAAACCCTCCTCTTTTAAATCCTCCTTGGGTTCCATTACCTCCCATCATGGCAACATGGTATGCCCCCCTGGTACTACCACAACCTTTACTGCCTATGCCTCAAGACTACCAATCTAAAATCCCTCACTTTAATGGGGCTGATTATACCACTTCCCAAAAACATGTAGACAAGATGAATAATGCCTTTGACTACCAAGGAATAGAAGAGGAGACCATAAAAATGAGAATGTTTGCCCAAATTTTAGGAGGAGAAGCAAAGAAATGGTTCAAGAACTTAACCCCTAATAACATTCATGATCTCCCTTCCCTTTATCAAACATTCATAAAAAAGTGGAAGACTAAGAAAAATCCTCTTGAAATCCTGTCAGAGTATGATAACCTTAAGAGAAATATTGGAGAGAGTGTCCAAGACTACTGCACTAGGTTCAATAGTGTATACAATGCACTCCCTCCCCACATGAAAACTCCACAAGGCCTAGCCTTAGTAAAATTTCCAGATGAATTTGATCCCGACATGGCTTACCAATTAAGAGAAAGAGATCCCCTCACCTTAGAAGACATGCAAAGGGGAGAAGTAAGTGTAGAAGCCAACCTAATTTCTAAAAGGTCTACGATGAGAGTGAAAAAAAGGGTTACATATAAAGAAGAAATATGGCCTCCACATCTGATGCTAAAATTGATAGCCTAGTTAGAAAAATGGAAAGGATGATGGAGAGAATTAACTTGAATGAAAGAGAACCTCCTAGGGAAAACCAAAAAAATCCTCAAAACAAAAACAAAAACCAAAACTTCAGAAGAGATCCTCCTCAAATAAGACAAGGAGAAAATGACTAGCAAATCAGACTTCCTTTCCAAGAAAACTATGTAGATCAAGAAGAGAGAGAGACTAAGGAGCCATAAGAAAATCAGGTAAATCTAATGAACTCCAATAATGAGGATGATGTTTTTCTCACAGAAGAAGAACAAGGTCTATTTTCCTCAAACCAAATAGAAATAACATATGAGGATTTTGAAGAATACAAGCTAGGGTTTAAAAATGCAATCATGGAGGTTCATAGGCAGTATGACCTCACAAGTAGGAAAACACAAGACATCCCTAAGAGGAACAAACCATAAATTTCTGCTAGGAAGACCCCTAAAAACACTCCTAAAAGGACAGTAGAAAATACCAACACCATGGCTAAGAATCTTGATAAAATCCAAAAAAAACTCAACCAACATGATGGTGACCAAAGTTGCCCTAGTACATCAACTAGTGGCCCTGAAAAATATGCTTTAACTAACATTCCAAATAAAACTCAACAAAATAAAATTGTTGAAAAGACCATGTATGATAAAACATATGTAAATATACCAAGAACACAAACACCATTCAGTATCGAGGGTGAAATTGCCAAGATAAAAATAGCCATACCCCTTACTAAACTAGTGACTCGAGATGTATATAGATCCCAAGTTTTGAAAGCGTCAAATATAGGAAATGAGACCGACACTCTAAATATAATTGATGACAAGCCATAATTTTTGTTTGACCAGAGGTAGAGAGAAGGTTCCAAGAGGGAGTTGTGCCTCCATTCTATGTTAGTTTGAATATTCATGACAAAATCTTACACAATTCCATGTTAGACTCTAGTGCCTCACACAACCTCATGCCAAAGGTAGTGATGGAAATATTAGGCCTCGAAATAACCAGACCATACAAAAACTTGTACCCTTTTGATTAAAGTAGAGTTAAATGTATGGGTCTAATGAAAGATCTATGTGTCAATCTGGCACAAATACCAGTCAAGAGCGTAGTCATGTATATTGTAGTGGCTGACATACCCCCAAAGTATGGAATTCTCTTATCTTGATCATGGGGAGACAAACTCCAAGTAAACCTCCAAATGGACATGAAATATTCTACCATCCCAGTCTTTAACCAAAAAATAAGACTGTATAGAGAATCTCACATGAAATACATGGTAAGCAGCCAAGATAGGGCAAACATCACCCCTCTCTATTCTATCCATTCAGACTTTGACACATTTATCTTGTGCAATGAAGATGACATTAATGAACAAGTAAATGAAAAAGAGGAAGAGCAAGACCTGTCAAAACAGTCAAACCAAACACAAAATGAAGAACATGACAGCCAAAACTCTAGTAGCCATGCACAACAACATAATGGTGAATCTGAGCTTGAAACACTTTGGAACATGAGCTTTGATGGCTCTTGTGGCAAAGCTGGTTCAGGAGTAGGTGTTTGGATACACAACGCCAATTAAGGTCACTCTTACAAGCTGGATTGTCAATGTACAAACAATATTGCAGAGTATGAAGCTCTTCTCTTAGGGTTACAAATGCTGAAATTTATATGAGCTAATAGGATTTATGTTCAAGGAGATTCTGAGTTAATCATTAGGAAAATCAAAGGATAATATTCAGCTAGGAATCCTAGGCTAAGAGAATATAGGAATACTACCTTAGAGCTCCTCAAAACATTTGAAAAATATGAACTTACCTCTGTTCCAAGAACTCAAAACAACCTTTCAAATGAACTAGCCTTTGTTTCCAGCACTTGTCAACTACCTCATGCCAATGAACAATACACGGTAAAGGTCAAAAGAAAGCCTATAGTACCTGATAACATAGATTATTGGCAAGTGTTTGAAGGTGAAAAACACATTGAAGACTTCTTGCAGTCCAAAAATTAATTTGAAATGCCAAAACCAAACTCAGGTCATGAAGAGGACTACCCTATTGAGGAGTAAACACACAAAATAGAGTTGTCTTATGTTGTTGATATAAATATGCTAGAGCACCCTCTTGAGGAAGAATTGTTTGAAGACTTACACAAGATAGACCTTGAGGTATTGCAATGCAAATATAACTTATTTCCAAGAGGAATTCCCCCCTTAGAATAATTGTTTGATTTCAATGATGTTGCTAGGAAGCCTAAGATGGAATCCATCGAAACAGGTGTAGAAGAATGCAACGTAGGAAATGAGGAAGAACCTAAAATGATAAAAATATCCAAAACACTAACAACTCTCATAAAACAAAAATACATTGAGCTATTCAAAGAATTCAAGGATTTGTTTGAATGGGGCTATGAGGACTTGAAGTCCTATGACACAAATATCATTTAGCATAAGATTCCTCTCCAGGAAAACCAGAAACCATTCAAGAAAAAATTGCATAGGACAAACCCTGTCCTAATGCCTGTAGCTGAGAAAGAAATCAAGAATATGTATGATGCTATAATAATAGTCCCACTCAAGTACTCAGAATGGTCTCAAACCTTGTGTCAGTGAGAAAGAAAACAGGGGAAATTAGGCTTTGCATAGACTTCAGAAATTTAAACAAGGCCTCCCTAAAAGACAACTACCCTTTACCTCAGATGGATTATATACTGCAAAGGGCGGTAGGCTCCAAAAGAATATCTTTGCTTCATGGTTTTTTAGGGTATAATCAAGTGCTAGTACTTCCAAGTGATCAACACAAAACCACCTTCACTACACCTTGGGGCACCTTCATGTATGTCAAAATTCCTTTTGGGTTAATGAATGTCGGGGCCACTTTTAAAAGAGCCATGGACATTGCTTTTTTCAAAGAAATAGGTTACTTCATAGTGATATATCTTTATGACATTACTGTTTACTCAAAAACAGATGAAGAACAATTATCTCACTTAAGAAAAGTCTTTGAAAGGTGTAGAAAGTATGGTTTATCCTTAAATCCTAAGAAAACTCTATTTGGTCTTCAAGAAGGGAAAATTTTAGGCCACATCATATATGAAGAAGGGATTAATATAGACCCAAGAAGGATTGAGGGAATATTGCAGATCAACCACCCTAGAAACATCAAAGAGCTGCAATATTTTATTGGGAAGAAAAAATTCTTAAGAAGGTTCATAGCAAACCTTGCAGAACTCCTAAGAAACATTACAAACATGCTAAAAAGAGAAATAGGAGTCAAATGGACTATAGAAGAAAATAAATCCTTTGAACTGGTAAAACAAGCACTTACCCAAACATCGGTTCTAATCAACCCCGACTTTACCAAGGATTCCTTCATCTTCTCATTTGCATATAACACATAATTGTTGTAGTATTGATACAAAAGAACATAATGGAGCAAGAACAGTCCTTGGCTTTCTTCAGTAAGGCTGTAAGAGATGCACCTCTGAAATATAATATCATGGAGAAACAAGCTTTTTCCTTAATCAAAGCCTTAAAATATTTCATAGTTTGCATCTTGCATTAACATGTCATTGCTTTTGTTCCTCATGCAGTTGTTAAAGACATACTAACTCAGGATCCTGATGGTAAAAGAGGTAAATGGATTGCTATTATTTTAGAGTATGATTTGGAAATCAAGCCCACCAAGCTAATCAAAGGGGAAGGACTGGCCAAACTGATGGCTACAACAAACTTTTAAGAATTGGACATAAAAATGATACATTCCTTGGATGAACAAGAGGAATTGGCGACTCCACCTATTGAATAAGCATTTATGAACTCACTCTGGTATGCTGATATATTATATGTGCTTTTCAATCTAGATGATCCTCCTATTTTGTCCAAAACAAAGGCCAGATTCTTGAAACAAAACATTGTAAATTTTTTCATCCTAGGTAAAGCTTTATATTGGAAAAATTCTATTGGTATCCTGCTTAAATGTTTAATTGAAGATGATGCATATAGAATCATGCATGAGTTTCATGAAGGAGAGTGTGGAGGTTATCTCTATTAGAAAACCACTGCCAACAAAATCCTTAGAGCTAGTTTCTATTGGCCCGCTTTTTTCATTGATATCCACAAGCTAGTAGTGACTTGCCATAAATGCCAAATATTTGAGGGAAAGAGAAAACTACTGCCTTTGCCTTTACACCCTATCAGTGTTGAAACTCCTTTTCAACAGTGGGGTTTGGATTTCATTGGAGAAATCCACCTTACCTCTTCTGCCCAACACAAATGGATCCTCACTACAACTGACTATTTCACCAAATGGATAGAATCCATCCCTTCAAGGACTGCCACTGACTTGGTAATCATCAAATTCCTTGAAACCAATATTTTTTCCAGATTTTTTTGTCCGAGAAAGATCATCACTAATAATGCTACTGCATTTAAGTCCAAGAGAATGGTAAACCACAAGCATCACATTACATTAGGGCATTCTACATCTTATTACCCTCAAGGTAATGGTTGGCTGATTCCTCTAACAAAAGTTTGGTAAACATTATGAAGAAAATGTTGGAAGAGAAAAAAAGGTCATGGCAAAGCAAATTGGTGCATGCACTATGGGTAGACATATTAACAACCAAAAAATCAATTAACATGTCTCCCTATCAACTAGTGTATGGCATGGATGCATTTTTTCCAACAATATACTTGGGAATCCAAGTGATGAAGCTCCTCCAAGAGGTACAGTCAGAGGAAAATGATCTGCAAAGGAGGCTGAACCAAACCATTCATTTGCAGCAATCAAGGGAAGAAGCATAAAATAGAACACAAGCAATACAAGAGAATATCAATAAATTTTTTAATAAGAGGACCAAAGAAAATTATTTCTAGATTGGAGACAAAGTGCTGAAGTGGGATTCAAGAAGAGAGGACAAAGGAAAGCATGGAAATTTTGAAAATCTATGAAAAGGTCCATACATCATTCATTCAGTCAGAGGTAAAAATGCATTATTTCTACAAGAAATGGATGGACCAGAGTTATTTGGAGTTCCCGTCAATGGCAGGATGCTCAAGCACTATTTTTGTTGAAGTTATTAGTTTGAATCTTTATTAATTGTAAATAACATTTCTTGTATGAAAGATCAGAAAAATGAAACACAAAAACAAAAAAAAAGAAGAAAAAGAGTGTAAATAAGAAGAAGAGGTAAAGCTCCATACCAAAAAAGAATGTTTCTGAAAGTGTGCACGTCTAAATGGTACTACTTTTGAGAGAGGAAAGTCTTGTTCAGTCATACAACCTAACCATGATTGAACATGTTTTAAATTTCTGTTGATAAGTTAGAAAATGAAGATTTTCCAAACCATTCAAACTTGGCTCATTAGTAGACTAGGTTAGGAAAAAGATATTGGTTCCCAAAGCTCAAATCTAAACCAAAGAGAAAAGAGAGGGATGAGTGACAAATTTCAAATTATAGCCGTCATTTTTCTAGTTTTTCTTCTAAAAAAAATAGACTATGTGTGCCATTTGTCCAAGATGCCACAGCTCATGACAAACCAAACTGCTCAACCTTGATTTGGTCATGTTTTGAAGTTTATGTTGATAGCTTAGAGAATGAAAATCTATCAAACTATTTAATGTTGACAAATAAGTAGATTAGGTAGACAATAAAAAGGGCTCATCAGTCTAATCTGAGCATTTGGATGACATAAGGGTAGACATAGATAGTTTTTATGCTATCAAAATAAAATATGATGTTCAGGGTTTTCCAATCCAAATTCACCCAAATGAAGAGAAAATGTTAGGAAAATTATGATGGGTAGGTAGTGTTGATATTGATGCAATCATGTTTTTCAGATTGTAAGATCATAGCTTCAAAGAACAAGAGTAAATCAGCAAGCATGTGAGGCATCCCATTTGCAAAATCAGAGATCTGAGGTTCTTGATACCTCCTGAAAGGAGCTGCCCTCCCCAAGTGGAGCCACTATTAGTCATCAGTATTTTTCACAATATTTAGATGACTATAGGATGTTTATATATTTTTGAAAACAAAAATTCCTTGAATATCTTAAGTTTTATAAATCTCACTACCTTCATTATCCTTATAAAAAAAATTTCACTATTCTATCAGTTTGCCATTTGAAAGCTACCCTGTTTCTCCTTAAGAATCCTTATGGGCTTATACCTCTCATTTTAATCCTCCTTCTCTACCTATAACCTCATTTCCCTATTTTTCCCCTGTCAATAAACTTCACCTTCCCTCTAGGGTTTCCTATAGCTAACTCATTCCAATGTCCCTTTGGGCATAATAAGCTATAACCATACTCTGCTTTCACTTGAAAAAACTCCAAGTCAAAATCCAGTCAAAATCAAGTCAAAGGACCCTCACACTAGGTCATTAGGGTTTTTTACATGTTTTAAGGTCATCCTTGGATGTTTTAGGAACTACTTTTTGTTTTCTAGAATCTAGTTCAAATGTAATAGAATGTCAAGACATGGTTATTCATGAAGGACCTAAAAGTTTCAAAAAAGTATTATCTTCTCAATTTAGAACCTGCAAGTGAGAAATATGGAAATAAGTTCAGCACTTCTGTAGGAGTGTTGGAAGATTTATCAGCAGAAAGTACTGATGAGGTAGACTATCTACTCCTCAATGAAGACAACTTGCAACAAAGGAAAGGGAAACAACTTAGTCTTGTAGATGATTAGGGTTTTGAACTTGATGGTCTAGTTGAGTGAAAAAATAGTAATCACTTACAAGAAAAGGACATGGAGGAAGCACACAAGGCCAAGCATGAAGAAATTCTACTAGAATAGAGTGATGAAATACGGAAAAGGTGAGGTGAACTGGACAAAAATAAATGAACTTGAAAGGGCTATAGAGAACTTAGAAAACAACACTGATGATTTCTCTAAAGACTGCAGACAATTACGGTTAAGGTGGAAGAGTTGAGTTGAGCTCCATGGTGGAAATAAGAGAATATTTTGAAGATACTACTATGTGAATAAATCCCCAAGGTGTCAAAAATGAACTTAATTGCAGAATCTAGATTATCCACAGTATCATAAAACAATGGTCAACGTTTCGGATCCCAATGGGGATCCATCTTCAGGACGAGAAATGAATGAAGAATGAAAGAAGGTTGCAAAAGTTCAAGGTATAAAATGAACTTGTCATGCCTAAATGAGCAAAATAGAAGTCAACTTCATGACTTCATCAACCTGCAAGGAAAAAGTGTAAAAGAATATCAGTAAAAAAGGGAAAGAGGTTTCAAAAATTAGAAAGTGGACTATTCAAATTAAATAAAACTTCCCTTTTCCTATAAAGCTCATATAACACCCCAAAAGAATATTTTTTTCCTTGTAAAGCCTTAGAATTTTTAGAGGAGAAGAGTTTGTGAGTTTTCAAGCCGAATTTGGGCAAATTTTCTCGGCGTTGTGCATTTAGCTTGTCGTTGTGCGCCTGGGAGTGGGCGCTGCGCCCTTGAAATTTTCCCTCCGTTCATTTTGTGAAGGTGTTGCACACCTAAGAGTGGGTGTTGCACCTTTGACAAAGCATTTCACTCTTTCCTGATAGGAACCTATGAAGAAAAACCTTGGCACTGCACGCTCAAGACTAGCGCTGCGCCCTCAACACTAGCACTGCGCACTTAGACAAGAGGGTTTGCTAAGTGATCCAACCACCCAAATAAAATCAAGAATCCTTCAAATATTGGCTCAAGTCCTATAAGGCACTGATGAAAGGTAAGTGCATGCCATAACCCACTTTGAAGCTATTTTGACCATCATTTAATCAATGGAATGAAACCCTAGTCAAACCCTAAGTTTCAACCTTGAAATCATTGTTTTACCATTTGATTCATCTTCCTATAAAGAGTATCAGTGAAAAAAAGGGAAGTTACATTGCTTAAAGGGATATGATTCATATTTCTTATCACAACATCCATTCCCTTCATTCACTCATTCCCCTCATTTACAAAGTTGCCATTTCAATGCTCTCCCTTCATCTCTTTTCACATAAGCCCTAAGGTTTTCAAAAACAAAGTTTTCAACATGTTTGAGGGAGAGGATAGTGGCAATGGTGTTGAGGCCCAAATACCAAGGAGGCATGATGACAAGGGAGGGAAGATAAATAGATTTGAACCCCTCAATACAAGAGAACTCATGGCATCTCCCCTTACTGTTTCCTGCTTCAAACATGTAGGGTGATTTGAATTTTGTGAGAAGGTGCAACAAGTATGAAACCACACTAATATAACAAGACTTTTCATTATAAATTTGCATGAAAAACAAGTTAATATTGCTAGGGTTACCTTCTATTTGTCTACAAATTCCATTGCAAATGGTACATGAATACCAAGTGTGGGAGAAAAGTGGTTCAAGCAAGAAAACCTAGACATGAGTTACTTTGAGCCATATCTAAAACCTAGGTATAAATATCACCACAAGTCCATCTTTCCTTTTTCACATATTCTTGATATATATACACCCATGATGAGGATAATCATGAAGTATTTCACATTTGAGGGAAGGTTTTCTCGTCTTTACTCATATCACATCTAGCTTCTTATGCACTTTACCAGAGTGAGAATGTTGCATATACCATATTATATTTTTCGAAGCATTGATAAAATGGACTACATAGTGCAAAAAATAGATTATCCTCAGCAAATCCAGAGCCTATTCCATCACTCACTTATCAAGATGGTGGTTATGCACCAACTACAACAGAAAGGCATTCCATGGGATACCTTCATTGCCTATGAGGTTTTTAGTACTCCACAAGGCCATCATCAACAAGATATACCCTCCTCATCTCATCCTCCCATTTGTAATTCTACACAACTTCATGTTGTTCACACATCTCCACTCACTCACATTACTTCACCTCGTGATGATCCTCCTTCATCACCTTCACATAGCCCTTCACCCTAATCTCATGACACCAGAGCATTCAGTAGTGAAAGAAACAGTGAGACATATGACACTGAGATGATTGACATAGATCCTTTTAATTTGACATATTGGAGGGGCTACAGGCATGTGTTTACTTCAATTGAGATGCATAGGGCCATGCCTTCTACATCAATAAAGCAGCTTGACAAGGGTAAGGAAAAAGTTGTAGAGCAGGTCATCATTGAAGAGGAGGATACACATGAAACTGAACAAGAGTTTCAACTTATTGACCTTGAGGATGAATATGAGGAGAGGATCACAATTATTTTTCTCAAATACAAAGATGCCAAAATTAGTGAGCTATAAGCTAATATTGGTAGGGCAAAGAATGTGATCAACTATCTTAAGTTGAAAAACCAACAGTTGGAAACAAAGCAGGAAATCATTGAGGTTAGAGAAATCAGAGTTCAGAAAGACGCTAGAAAGGCCAAGGCTATACTAGATGAGACCTTGGGTACTTTTTATGATGGTGAGGATGATGAAGAAAATCTTCCTAGGAAGAAGCCAAGGACAATTAGGTTGAAGAAAGCTTTATCCTGGGAAAGAGAGAGAGAGAAAAAATTGGCAGAGAAGCTCACTCCAAGTGAGTTTCTTTCCATGGAAATCATCTATGATAGAGAATCTTGCCTAGAGATGGCAAAATTACACCTAGAGGGTCAACTTGAGAAGGCAAAAAGAGACATTGACATGCAGAAGAAGATGGCAAGAAATTATGCCATGAGGAACAGAATTGCAAGGGCCAAGCTCAAATGAGCCCTTGAAAAATTCAGGTCTTGATAGAGGCAAAGGAGAAGGAAAAACTTGATATCCTTGCTGATGTGTCCCTCCAAGCATCCTAATCATGATCAGCAAAGTAAGTTCCAAATTTTGGCACTTTGGTGCAAATTTTGATTTTTGACTATTTGGATAGTAGAAAAAAGGGCCAAATGCACAGCACCACTGGAACTGTGCTCTTGTTTGGGGCACTCAATTGACAAATGATTTGCATTTCCATGTTCCTCATGCCAAGGAAATTATCCTCAAAAAATTTCAGATCATTTGGACTAGAACTGGTCCCTTAATGTTATAGGTCAATTTGGGCACCATTCCCAATGACCTGGTTAACTGAGCATCATCTCCAGGACCGATGATCAAGGGTATATCATTCCCTATCATCTCAGTTGCTATATGCCCTAAGACAGGAAAAAACATGAATCAAACAAGACTTTCATCAAGCAAGGGTTTTCCATGGTTTGAAGCTTATTATAAAACATGTGGGAGCTCACCAACGCAGGCTCTAAGGGGCCTAAGTCCGTTGCATATGCAGGTAGCCCCATTCAAGGATGCTCTGCAAAGTACTTCCTGACATTAAAAGGTGCGTTGGTGACATTGGGAGCGAAATTATCATTGTTCCGAAATCTCCACTTGGCTAGTGTCTTCTAGAAGTGTTCACATGTGTCAAGCTTCGGATCCAAGTGTCCATTTGACATCTACATGAATGGAAACATGTCTTGCCTATTTTTGGAATGTTATTGATTACAAAAAAACCTACATTTCATCTATGAATTGAACACAAATCTAAGTGTTTTGGAGGAATAATTTGAGTAGGGAAATGCTGGAGAATTTTCAATAGAGAGTTTGATTTGTGGAGTTGCTGCTGGAGAGATTTATGCTGTGATGAGACTTGGGAACTCTGCTGGAAGGTCACTACAAATCAGTCACTAGGTTGTAACCTCTCCTTCTATCATCAATAAAGAGTACTTCTTGTTTTTCCCTACATGCATCTATGTTTACTTTGATTTTCCAGATTGTAAAATCTTGGTTGATGAATGTAGTTTATGCTTAACTGATTTAGCTAATTATATTGAATGGATATCTATATTATTGCATCTTCTGTTGTTTCAGTGTTCTTTCTTGCAGGAAGCATTCAACCATTTAAAACCACTTGAATTTGAAGCTGTAGTGGAAGCGACAGAAAGGAGCCATTTGGAAGTGACTGAAACAAGTAAGCATCCAATCCTCTCTATGTATCTTTTTTGAGTTAGGAAAAAGGGTAGTGCAGTCTTTCACCTATTGTTCTAGACTAGACACTATTCTAGGGAAGCATAGTTTATCCGTAGATTACAATTTTGGCCCAACAAAATGGTGATTCCAATGGGGAGAAATTCTCTTGTTTCTAGGTGTTTTAGTCTCTGATCTACTTTCTAAATCCACCTAGTAGCTGTTTTACATAAAGATTAGACTTTTTCAGAGCTTAATTTGCAAATTTAGTGAGCCAAACAGTATCTTTTTCTTTCTTTACTGCGCCCAACGCAAGGTTGGTCAGGGCACAGTGCTTTACAGAGCACTGTCTCCCTTCTCAGCCTGTGTTGCAAGGCACTGTCTCCCTTTGGAGACTGTGTTGGCTCTTGAAAGGACCAAATCCCCTTGAATTTGACTTTGTACTTTGCTTCAGTTTTGTTTGCTGATTTGTTCTGAAAATTTTTTATGCTCTATTGACCTGTAACTCTATATATTTCTTCTCCTTTGACTGAAATTTTTTTCAATTTTGTTTAAAAAAAAAAAATCATCATCATTGACAAGTTGATTTCAAAGTACTTTTTACGATCGCATTAAGAATTATTTTCTTTCGAAATAGGAAATTGTCGTAAAATATTCATTTCCTTGATAGGAGAAATTGTTGTTGAAATCCTCATTTTTCCTTCAAAAGAGAAATTGTTGTTTGTATTCTTCGTTTGTCGAAAGTAAAAAGCATTTCGATTATTGTTCTAGTGCACCTAGTTTCTTTTCTGCATTCATAACATTAAGGAAACTGAAAAGAAAAACTTGCATTTGCATGTAGGATTGTGTTTTTTTTTCAAAAGGAACATTAGGAAATCTGCATTTAGTTTGAGATTCATTGATTTCTTTTGTTCATTTATTTGTTTTCTCTCAAATTATTTGCTCTCTTCCCTTAGTAGCTAGGTCTTTCATTGAAAAAGCTGAAAGTGAAAGTTTGTTTATCATTCTTAGCTTGCATTTTAGGAATTTCATATACATCATCGTGGTGAACCTGAAAGGAAAACTGTTAAGAAAGATCAACATAAAATAAATCTCAATTTACTTAACAACATATTGGAACATTAATGATAACATTTAGAGGTCTAGGCTAGAGACGTGTTCCAGTGTTGTAAAACATAGCATCTATCGTTAACTTGTTTGTGATACATTCCGAGTGTGATACCTCACTCCATGTATGTAAGTATATCATAGCTCGTCCACGTACTTTAGGGTATATCGGGTGGTATTACAGTACGATAAGTATAAAGGGGTGCTCTCACTGTGCAGTTTCACATCAGAAAACACTAATATGGACTTGGGCCTCCACGTACCTTCAGGTATATTTTGGAGGACAAATTTTAGGTGCTATCCATCCATAGTGAACTGAGTTGGCCACCTTGAAATTGTGATACACTGAACACAACATTTGGGGAGATTACCTGCCCGTACTTCTTGGTTAGCCAAGAGGTATTCTGCAGTTCATAGTTTCCTAGTAAACCCTTTTGCCTAGCATTACCCTCTTTTTGTTTATTTTTTTTTGAATAAAATAAATCAGTAATCATGGAAGAACACAATCCTACCCCCCATCATTCACGTAGATTAGATTTAAAACCACCTTTACCACCGAAAGTTATTTCTGGTAGGCGAAGGCGATCACAATCTGCCGAATCAAGTATTATTCATACCTTTGATGAAACATCATCATTTAATACAGAGTTAACTCAAATTGTTTCCACACATCCCGGTTCATCTACTGTTGTCAAAACAGAGTCTTCACAGCTACCCGTGGTCATAATCCATTCAATCGCTGAGACCATACCTCCTAGACCTGAAGTTGTTCAATCACACATTGATCTAGATCATGTCTCTTCTTTGCCAGAATCTCTGAATCCTGAATCTGAATAGTCGAAAGTTGTTCCTGCCTTGGTCATCCCACAAAGTTCTGTAGCCACTGAAACTCCTATTTCACACAGTCAATCGTCTGAAATATATTTTGGGCCTGACGGTGAAGTTCTTCCTCTTGGTTTAATCGAAATTGAAGAAATCCCTCAACCTGATACACCTTTAAGTCAAACCCACTTTGGGGGAGACCTTTACCTATACCAGTCATTTTCTAAATCATTTCCATGTACTTTTGTTGATCCTATTTCCATTCAATCACCCGTCGATTTTTGAGGGTATACATTTGGTCAAACAACCATGTCTGAACCAACATCTTTGGTTGGGTCTGTTGTTCCAATTACGTCAGCTCCTACCCTCGTTACTCCGTCAATGTTCACAACCTCACCAGAGTCATATTTGCACGATGGCCCTTCGGTCCCAACAGGTTACAAATTACTATCTAGCACTTTCTCTGATGCACCTTCACATTCATGGTCTTTGCCAATGTCATCATCTGGTGTTTTAACTGGTATTCCTATAGTTAGTATAGAACGAATTGATTCATTAAATCCATCATTAGGGCAATATCAAGCCGGTCATTATGGGTCAATTCCTTTAAATACCATATCAACTGGACTCCCAGAATTTGGAGAAGAATATTTTCCATCTTATTATCCTCCCTATGCTGGGGGGCAACCTATGGTCACCCAATATGACAAGACTCAGTCACATTTTGGTTAAACTAATGTTGACATGAATTTTTTTCAATGGCAGCGAACTCCTCCTATCCAACCACAAATGGTTGTCCAATCGTATCAACCAATTCAACCTGTTACACCCACTTCAATACCACTTGTTAATACATCTATCCCCTGCTACAGAATCAAAATCTTGTACATCAACCTTATCAAGCGAGTTCTTCAACTCAATATCAAAATCATTTGGTTAATCTACAACAACCTGTATTAGGAATCATTTATTTACCAGTTGGTCCACCATTTTATGGGATGTCACAAAAAAAATCTGGTTATACATATCAACTGAATCCAACTTATACTAATTTGGGTTATAACATTGGTGGACAGACCCCTTGACAACCATAGGCACAAACTCCTCAAACTTCATATCAAAAGGTACATATCCAAGTTTTGGTCAACAAAACTCCCGAGCGTTTTCCATGCAAAACAACCCCTATCTGGGTTACCAGCAACAAATCCCATATGTCGGTGCTCAAAGACCTGTTGCCCAAGCAATTCCATGTTATCCTGGCTATGCTCAACCTGACCTTAATAGACAATTGCCTTTTGTTGCAACCTTGGAATTACCAGATTTAAACCAGTTAACCAATGATCCTATCAATTATGCTCCTTGGTGGCCGGTGATACCACATAAATTACCCTCTGACATTCCTAAATTGAATGGAAACCTTGGAGAGGACCCATCAATTCATGTTATGACTTATCATTTATGGTGTTCATAAAATTCCATAAATGATGATTCTGTTCGATTACGTCTTTTTCAGCGAACGCTCACAGGTCCGGCAGTTAAATGGTACATTGAATTACCTAGAGCTTATTTCGACAATTTCACTACTTTGGCTACTGTATTTTTTACCCATTTCTAGTTACCGACTAGATACGAGACCAAAATAGAACTCTTGACCAATTTCAAACAAAGTAATGCTACTCACATTTCCGATCATATTCATGAGTGGCGTCATTTTCGATGAATGGTTAAGACATTTTTTGTTGATCAGCTCCTTGCTGAATGGTTCATCAAATCCTTGTTACTATCTATAACAAACGATGTGGCTAAAGGTGGTGTCGTCACAGAAGAGCAAGTCATCGCTCGTGCCCAGTATTTAGACTTGATTTATACTCAGTCTTGCACGCTATATGAGAAAATACCAAATGCACCGCGATCTAATTTCAATGTTCCTCCTCAAATAAAGGACTCTCATGCTAGAGACAGATTAATATGCACTATAAATACACACAACACTACTTCATCTAATCCTGCTCCTACTTCTGAAATCAAAGTTGTATCATTTGACAAATGCAAAAGTGATAAGAAACCAGGAAATAAGAAAAAGTGGAAATCAAAGAAAAAGACAACTTCTAACCCACAGGAATGATCATCTGATCAACCGTCAGGACCACAGAAACCTCGTTATCCATGAATAATATGTAATGACGAAAATTTTTCTAGGGATTGTCCTCACCATGCTGAAGTCTCAAAAATCATCAAGACTTCTAATGCATCAGCTTTGTTGACAAACCCATTTCCAAATCTAGACAAAAATTTGGTTGCTACGGATCTAGCTCCTAGTTCCCAAGTGTTAATGTTATCCACTACAAACCCTTCACAAGATATTTTGGTGTCGACGCAGAATAAATAATATGGTAGTCTGACCAATGATCAACCTACTACCTTGAAAATGAATCCATCTAATGAATGAGTACCACTTCCTGTTATTCCCGAATTGACAATTAAGCCACCGAAGGGAGTAATTCATAAATCGACATATAATCCTCGAGCAAGAGCTACACAAAAATATAATATAGTTGAATATTTGGCTCAATCTCCTTCAGCTATGTCTGCTCTTGAGGTATTACAAAATTTTCCCTCCCAGAAGTAGGCTTTATTGTCGGCCATTGGTGGAATTGATCCAACTGATTCTAATCTTGTCGTCTTTAATCATACAGGCTATGTTCCGCAACTACCAGCAGAATTGGCATTCTCCATCCAAGTAAATGTTCTCAATCACCTTGTTCATCGTACTATTATTGATGAGGGAGCGTCTACCTGTATTATGTCTCTAAACTATTGGAAGTCACTTGGCTCACCACGATTATCGAAATCATCAACGACGTTGAAGGCTTTTGATGGAAGAACATATAAACCTTGTGGTATTATTAATAACCTACAAGTTGAATTAGGGGGCAAAACAGTAAGTATTGATGTTGAGGTTGTTGAAGGACCCCTTGAATATAATATTTTACTTGGAAGACCATGGGTATATGCAATGACTGCAATTGTTTCTACATATTTTAGAATGGTTACCTTTCCTCATAAAGGTACTATTACAGTAATTAATCAATTATTATTTTTTGCCTCCGCTTCGTAGGTAACTTCAAGCGTTCCGTATATTCACTTACCCCAACTAGAAATCCAAAACATTGGTATAGGACTCTTAAAGGATTCCACTCTTATGGGAACCTTTACATTACTGCCACCCACGACGTTAGCGGAAATTGCAAGCATAGAGAGCTGCTACATGATCTCTTCCACTCTATCTGGCTTAAGGAAGAGTACAGGTGATTCTAATATTTCTACGTTGGATGATGTTTTACCGCTCAGCCCTATTGAGCTACAATAGCAATCAATCTATTTTGCTTGGGCGGAAAATCTGAAATCAGCGTCGCCGAGTGTTTGGGTTGATCTTTCATTAGGTTTCGGTACTCCATCTGATCCATTCTCCTCAAAATTTTTGACAGATGAAAATATTTTGGAAGCTATGATGGCAGATGGAGAACCATGGGAAGATTATCATCATCTCTCCCATCTTCCAGATTATGAAGAAAATAATCTTAGTGAACTATATCACCCATCCATTCAAAATTTCTTTCCGAATTATTTTCCAATTAATGCAATTGAATCTGAGCGAAATTTATCAAATATTGAAGAAACAATTTCTATCGATATTTCGACTAAACTTGGAATTGTAGAAAATATTCATGTCAGTGTATGTTGTTCTCCATCATAACTTGGTTCATATCGCTCTCTTTTTCGTGAATTTCGTGGCATATTCACTTGGTATTGCGAGGAAATGCCAGGCATAGATACTAGTATAGTTGAACACACTATTAATATGTATCTTGATGTCAAATCAGTGCGTCAACGGCTTCATCTTGTTCATCCGAAGAAAGTTGCTACCATCAAAGCAGAAATTGAAAAGCTTTTGCGTGTTGGTTTCATTTACCCTGTTCCGCTAATTGAGTGGGTTTCCAATATCATTCCTTTTATGAAAAAACAAGGAACCATTAGAGTGTGCGTTGATTATCAGGATGTTAATCATGCTTATCCAAAAGACAACTATCCTACACCCTTTATCGACCAAATTATTGACAATTGTGATGGATGTGAAATATTTTCTTTCATGGACGGATTTTCCGGCTACAATCAAATCAATATCCACCGAGATGATCAACATAAGACAACATTCATCTGTCCTTGGGGCACATTCACATATCGGAAACTCCCATTTGGTTTAAAGAATGTTGGGGCAAATTTTCAGAGAGCAATGGATTATTATTTCAATGACATCAAGCACATTGTTCAACCATATCTAGATGATTTACTAGCGCATTCACGAAAACGGACTAATCACCCTATGCATTTGAGAGACATTTTCTTATGATGCCGACACTACAAGATACGCCTCAATCCACACAAATTTGTGCTTTGTGTTGGTTCTGGTCGATTTCTTTGATTCGTAGTATCAAGAGAAGGAATTCGAATAGACCCGCTGAAGGTACAGGCCATTCTTGATTTGCCTACACCACCAAACCTACTTCAGATACAAAAACTTCAAGAAAAGGCCAACTTCCTGAGAAGGTTCATTCCAAACTACGCCGAAATGGCTAAATGATTTACTTGATTATTGAAAAAGGGGTTTCCCTTCCATTGGGACCAAGTTGTGCAAGCTTCTTTTGATGTTGTCAACGACCATCTTGTTCGAGCGTCATTAATGTATCATCCAAATTGTCAAAATGATTTGTAGAAATTATATAACTAATATGTTATATATCCAAGATTCTCTTCATCACACACTATTTTAACTTCATGCACAATACAAAATCTATTCCACCATTGATCATCACATGCGAAAATTAAATCAATTGCAATGCACACATGAAACCATAAAAATTCACACACATTAACACAGTTTTTTTACGGGAAAGCCTGAAGCTCAAAACCCCAAATATCTATATATAATATATGTAATAGAGATCATGTAACAATCCTCATACAAATCTGATCATATCAAGCTCTCAGTACAATACAATCGCTACACACTAATCAGGTCCGATCTAGCAAATCCATGCACCGATCTCTGCCACCTGCTAGCCTGCCTCTACTTCGCAATCTCTGCTGAAGAATGGCTTTGAATGAACTCGAATCCACTTGGATTTTACTGCGCAATCCTCATTGACATCTCCAATCAATGTGTGGTGCAAACAATGTAACACTAAAGTCACAAATGATAGTCACACTTGCTCTTTCACCTACCTCTCCATTGGTCTCCACTGAATTGTCCATGCACTGTAGTTAACTGATGTATTCTTCAGTTGATTAATGATTTAATATTTAGTGAATTAATTATTAATTAATTCACACCACTCTCACTATTGTATCAATAAGTTAGACTAGATACAACTAGCTCAACTATGTCTAACTGAGTTAAACTGAACACAACTCCACCAACTACTTCTACAACTCCACCAAACTCTGTCACATGAGTTCTAACTGAAGTCCTCCATGCAATAGCTCCAGTAAACCCTCAGGAATACCGTAATTCCTTCTTTCAGCTCATGTGCTACATCTGTTCACTTAACTGAAGTGCTCCAAGAGAATAAGATAATGTTTAGAGTCCAAATATTATTAAGAGCTAATAATATTCGACATATTTATTTTTAGACTGGCAATCTAAAAATAGATTCTACCCAATATGTCTAAAAATATAAGTCCATATATTTTTCCAACTTGACCAACCATCAATAAAAAGCATCCTGCAACTCATAGAATACGATCGACATGTCCAAAAATAGACATAGTCTAAAAATAGACTTGCGCCAAAAATAGCCTGCGGGCCCACTTAGTGAAGGCGACTCTTTTCACTAAGCTCATCATCTTGTTGAATCTCAAAACTCCCTCTTAATAAGATAGGGATTATCTACCACCCTGATCCTGTCTCTATGGTATTCGAATTTTCTCCTGGTGAGCACCTTCGTTAGAATATCAACATCCTGATCCTCCGTAGGAATGTAAGAAATCAACATGATCTTCCGTTGCACACAATATCTGATATGATGGTACCGGATGTCAATGTGTTTATATCTATCATGAAATACTAGATTAACCTAGAGTTTAATGCAACTCTGATTGTCACAATATATCACAGTAGGATCTAAGTATGAACCAAACAACCCGACCAGGATCTTCCTCATCCATATAGCCTCAGACGTAGCCAAACTTGCTACCATGTACTCGGCCTCTGCTCAACTGAGTGCCACAGATATCTGTTTCCTACATTACCAAGAAAATGTTGTAGACCCGATACTAAAAATCCCTCCAGATGTGCTCTTTCTTTCCGTTGGGCTCCTTGCCCAATCTGCATCCGTGAAGCCATGCAGCTTCACCTCATCCGATTACTTGTACCATAATCCATATCCTGATGTGCCTCTGAGATATCTCAATACATGCTTTCCTACCTTCCAAAAGAGCTTGGTAGGCTTAACCATAGCTTGTGAACGCTGGTTAACAGCATAGCATATGTCTGATCATGTACTGAATAGATACATGAGTGAACCAACCAACTGTCGATAAACAGTGGTGTCCACTACCTCTGTCGATGTAGCATCCTCTTTCCTCCAACCACTAGGAAGAGGAGTGTTACACCAATTTTTGGTCATCTAACCTATTATCATTAGATGGACCCAAGTACACCATGTAAGACCAATTTTACCCTAAGTAAAATTGCTTTCACTATGTAAAATAACTTAATAAACCACATTTATTAGGTTGTTTATGGTCTAAACAGGAAACCCCAAAGGAAATATTAAACAAACCTATTTTGTTTAATTTTCCTCATGGAATAACTAATTAAACCATAATTTAATTATTATTCCTAGTCATGTTTAACCCAAAAACAAATAAATTAATTAGATAAACCTTTATTTATCTTATTATTTTCTAGGAATAATTATTTAAATCTTATTTAGATAATATTCCTTGTTAAATATGACCAAATCACCCACAAATAATTAAATAAATCATTATTTATTTAATTATCCTTCAACCACTTCCTTAAAAAGATAAATAAATCATTTATTTATTTATTATTAACAAATAAAGGGATTTTACCCAAGTCAAATAGTTTTTCCCTCCAACAAATATAATAAAATATTCCATAAAAGGTGGATCTAGATTTGGTTAACATTATTTTAATCATGCACCAAGATCTAGAATGACCCAATATTTTGTTATAAATAGGAGGGTTTTTCCTACCATTCTTCACCTTTTGTTTCCTATTAGATCACTCTGGATCTATACACTTAGTCACATTTTTCCACTGTTTGCGGTGTGAGTTCCCTTTGAGTTCTATTCTTTGTGTGGGTTTTCTACACCAACAAGAGAGAGAGATTTTAGATCTGAAGTGCTGAGGACTTCCAAGAACCATCCCATTGAGGAGAATTGGATACGCCTTCTTTTTTTCCTCCCAGGTGCCCTTAATACAAAAAATTCTTTCAAAAATTTTTCTTGTCTTGTCTATTGGTATATGGAGCAAACCCTTATTTTTACTGCTTAATGTCTTTCTATGCATAGATTTGGTTTTTTGCAGCTCTTTTCTTGATCAACTAACTGCAGATCTAAAGATATTGGCAGCCACTTTTGTTGTTAGGGCTATTAGTTATGCGTAGCTAAAGTGGTCCTTTTTCGTACACTTCGACAAAGGATTCATACTAACAAGGAGTGTTGATAGGCTTGTAGCCTTGCATGTTGAACTTCTCCAGTATCTCCCGGGCATATTTGCCTTGAGACACAAATAGTCCATCCTTCCACTGCCAAATTTCAAATCCCAGGAAATAATGAAGGAGGCCTAAGTCCTTCATCTCAAACTCCTTTGCAAGATCTGCCTTGCATGAGTGTATCAACAGTTTATCACCTGTTAGTATCAAATCATTGACTTAAAGTACAATGATCAGTAACTTACCCTCCACCAAAATCTGGTATAGGTTCAGATCCTCCTCACTCTTGGTGAATCCAAGCCTGGTGAAGTAACTGTCTATCCTTGTGTACCAAGAACGAGGTGCTTGTTTCAACCCATACAGTGCTCTTTTGAGCCTGCACACATGCGACTCGCTGCTGAAGATTTCGAATCCTTCAGGCAGCTCTATGTACACCTCCTCCTCAATGATTCCATTGAGCAACACAGTCTTCACATCCATCTGATGAATGTGCCAACCCATCTATGCTAAGAGAGCAAGGATGGTCTGTATGGAAGAATACCTTGCAACAGGTGCAAAGGTTTCTTCATAGCCGATCCCCTCGATCTGTGAGAAGCCCCAGGCAACAAATCTTGCCTTGTACTTCTCAACGCTCCAGTCAGTAGCTTGCTTCACTTTTTAGATCCATCTCAAACCTACCACTGATTTCCCTTCCGACCTTGGGACAATCTCCCATGCACTGTTTTTGACAATCGAATCATACTCTTCCACCATGGCATCTACCCATGCATGGTCCTCCACAACTTCCTCGAAAGAATATGGTTCTGTCACGATACACTTGCTCATCAGAGCCATGTATCCAGTATATTGGTTAGGTGACTATCTCTATCTGTGCTGTGATGTAGGTGCTCCTACATTTTGCGCTGCATCAAGATTCAGTCGCTCAGCTTCTGTAGTGCACTTCCGCCCTCTGATGTTTGGTGCTGCATGAGTGGTTTCTTCCACTCCATGAACCTCCTCTTGTGGCTGATCCACATCCTGAGGCTCATCTTTAGGAACTAGTAGCTCCTCATCTGCATGCAAGTGTAGCTCCCTCTCAAGCGACAACTTCATGGCTTTCTCCTCATGAAATTTGATATCCCGTCGCACAACAGTCTTCCGACTATCTGGAAAATACACACGATAATTGTGGGGTGTTTCTGTGTACCCCAAAAATATCCCAACCTCTACGGTCGGCTCCAGCTTCTTCCTGGCATCCTTCATCACATGAATGTAAACAGGTGAACCAAAAATCTTCAAATGAGAAATATCATGCTTCTTACCAGAAAACGCCTCTTCGAGTGTACTCATGCCAAGTACTCTATGAGAACAATGGTTTTGCACATAAATCACCGTGTTGCATGCTATAGCCCACAAGTGTATGGGAAGGCCCTAATCATGCAACATCGCCCGTGCAACACCCACGATCCTTCTGTTCTTTCGCTCCATGACCCCATTCTACTGTGGGTTACAAGGCGCTATGAGATCTCTTCGAATTCCTTCTGCACTACAAAAGTCTTTGAATTCGGCAGAGATAAATTCACTACCATTATCGCTCCTCGTAGCTTTCACCTACTTCCCCAAGTCTTTCTCAACTAGTGCCTTAAACTCATAGAACTTTGAGAATGTCTCGCTCTTCTTCTGCATGAAGAAGATCCTGCACTTACGAGAAAAGTCATCAACAAATATCACATAATACCTGTGATTTGCTGTCAAAGCTACTGAGAAAGGTCCACACACGTCTATGTGAATTCTCTCAAGGATCGTCGTGGCGCGACTATCCTTCTCATGAAAAGTGGTCTTCACAAATTTTCCCAAAGTGCATCCATTGCACTGATCTGACTGCACAAGTGTACCCTTGGGAAGCCCGGTAGAAATCTGCCGCAAAAATTTCAAAGCACCATGGTGAAGATGGCCCAATCTCCTGTGCCACAATTCGCCCTCATCCTGGCTCACCACTCCTTCTGCTTTGCCTGCCATTGCTACGCATATATCTACATGCAATTGATAAAGGTTCTTAACTCAAACCCCTATCCTCCAAGTTTCGCCAGTTGCCTTACTGCACAGGAAATCCTTTCCCTCGCTAAAGACAACATCATATCCCTTGTCTTCCAACATCACCACAGAGATCAGATTCTTCTTCAATCCTGGAACACACATGAAATCCTTCAAGATGAAAGGTTTTATAAACTCCCTCTCAAAGGAAATGGTCCCGATACTAGTTGCACTGTATCTACCATCATCGCCCATCTCAATGTGCACTACAACATCCTTCTCATCCAGATAAGTAAACAAATATATGTCTCTGGTCATATGGAAAGATGCACCACTATCAAGAAACCACACTGATCCCATCACACTTGAAACCAAGAATGCGATCAATGAAAAATCCAACTCAAACTGCGAGGATAAGGCCTCTCCAGCTGCAGATCCAGCAGCCTGCTTATTTTTCTTCTTTTGTGGACAATTAGTGGCATAATGTCTATGTTGGTGATAGTGAAAGCACTTCACCTTGGACATGTCCTGCTTCTTGCCTTTCGCACTGGATTGAGAAGGATTTTTATTTCCCTTCCCTTTCCTTGCTTTGGCAGCCAAAGAGAAATTTTCTTCATATTCATTCTTCGATGAAGATCCATCCCTGGTACCCCGCCTTATCTCCTCCTGCACAAGATCCGACCAAAGTCGCTCCCATCCTGGTAGTTTCTCCTGACCATTGACAGAGTCCTCATAGCTATGCCAACTCTTCGGAAGCCCAAGGAGAGCCAAGCTCACCAAGTCTTCTTCATCAATAGTAACCCCCACACTTCCCAGCTCATCCTTGCACTGGACAAACTTTGTGAGGTACTTGGGTATACTATCGCCTTTCTCCGTTTTTATTTTCCTGAGTTTATCTTTAAGCGCCAACTTCCTCTAGTCGCTTCTGCTTTGAAACAAGTCTGTCAAATCTTTCCACATCAATAATGGACTAAATTTACCATGAAGGCTAGACACTATGTGATCCTTCACACCTTCCAACAGAATTATTTGACACTTTGATGTCTTGTTTTTCCATGCGTCAAGTGCGGCTGCATCGCTAGAAGCAGGTTTTGGAATTTCTGCATCTATGAACTCCTTCAACCCATTATCATCCAGAACTGCCTCCATCCTAGCCTTCCATGCAATATAATTTGAGCTACCCTGAGGGGCATATTCCAATCAAAATCCATTGAAATACATTTCAATGAATGCTCAACTTTGACACCAAGAAAACACTGCAGCATATTCGAATTCCACCAGCACAAAACCCAACTGTTTCAATAATTCCAATCTTATCCAATGATCAAATGCTCCGATACCATGTATAAATTATATAACTAATATGTTATATATCCAATATTATTCTGATCACACACTATTTTAACTTCATTCACAATACAAAATCTATTCCACCATTGATCATCACATGCGGAATTAAATCAATTGCAATGCACACATGGAACCATAAAAATTCACACAAATTAACACAGTTGTTTTATAGGAAAGCTTGAAGCTCAAAACCCCAAATATATGTATATAATATATGTAATAGAGATCATGTAAAAATCCTCATACAAATTTGATCATATCAAGCTCTCAGTACAATACAATCGCTACACACTAATCAGGTCCGATCTAGCAAATCCATGCACCGTTCTCTACCACCTGCTAGCCTGCCTCTACTGTTCAATCCTTGTTGAAGAATGGCTCTGAATGAACTCAAATCCACCTGGCTTGCACTGTGCAATCCTCATTGACATCTCCAATCAATGTGTGGTGCAAACAATGCAACACTATAGTCACAACTGATAGTCACACTTGCTCTTTCACCTACCTCTCCACTAGTCTCCACTGAACTGTCCATGCACTGTAGTTAACTGATGTATTCTTCAGTTGATTAATGAGTTAATATTTAGTGAATTAATTATTAATTAATTCACACCACTCTCACTAGTGTATCAATAAGTTAGACTAGATACAACTAGCTCAACTGTGTCTAACTGAGTTAAACTGAACACAACTCCACCAACTACTTCTAAAACTCCACCAAACTCTGTCACATGAGTTCTAACTGAAGTCCTCCATGCAATAGCTCCAGTAAACCCTCAGGAATAGCGTAATTCCTTCTGTCAGCTGCTGTGCCACATCTGTGCACTTAACCGAAGTGCTCCAAGAGAATAAGATAATGTTTAGAGTCCAAATATTATTAAGAGCTAATAATATTCGACATATCTATTTTTAGACTGGCAATCTAAAAATAGATTCCGCCCAATATGTCTAAAAATAGAAGTCCATCTATTTTTCCAACTTGACCAACCATCCACAAATAGCATCCTGCAACTCATAAAATATGATCGACATGTCTAAAAATAGACTTGCGCCAAAAATAGCCTGCGGGCCCACTTAGTGAAGGCGACTCTTTTCACTAAGCTCATCATCTTGTTGAATCTCAACATGATTATTTCCTATATATTGCCACTGCTGAAACAACCATCACTATGGTTTTGGTCCAAGTAGAATATGGAATTGAACATCCGATCTATTATTTGTGTCGTAATCTCAATGATACGAAAGTTAAGTACTCGTACGTGGAAAATCTTGCCTTCACAGTTGTTCAAGTTGTCCAAATATTTCGCCATTATATCCTGCTCTGAAAAAAAAAAATAGTTTAGGATTGCAACCCCATGAATTACATCTTATCACGTCAATTTCTGAGGGGCAAATATTCAAAATGGATCGTCATTTTGCAGGAATTTGATTTGGAATTCATCAAATCCAAATCAAAGAAGTCTTTAGTTTTGGTTGAGCTTCTCTGTGACCTTCCCTGTGATAGTACTGCAACTATGTCAGAACCATCTATTCCAGACGAGTCTCTATTTCTGATTGGATTATCTGATCCCTGGTATGGATATTTCATCATTTATCTCCAAACCCAAACTTTTTGACCTAACAACTCTCGCTCTGATCAGCGACATATTCGATACCAAGCCAAAGATTATCTGATCGTCGGTGATACACTTTATAGTCATGGTGTTGATACCATTTTAAGGAGGTTATGCACTCATGAGGATGCCGAAAAAGTGTTAAATGATTGCCATGTTGGGGCTTGTGGTGGAAATTTATCTGGTTATGCTACCGCATAGAAGATACTCCGCGCCGGTTACTTTTAGCCGACTATTTTTCGAGATTGTATCCTCACAGTCAGAAGTTGTCATGCATGCCAGATCCATGACCGTAAAATCCGCAAACTTCCAGCGCTAATGCATCTTGTTGTCTCTGCTGGACCATTTACGAAACGGGGTATCAACTTCATGACCTGTAACCCTCCTTTGTCTGGGGGGAAAAATTATATTATTATCGTAGTTGACTATTTTACCAAATGGGCTGAAGCGATGCCTACATTCAACAACATAGGACAAACAATTGTATTGTTTTTCTTCAATCATGTCATTGCATGGTTTGGGGTCCCACAGGCTATAGTTACGGATCATGGGAAGCATTTTCACAACAGTATGATGGCTGAATTGACAACAAAGTTAGGATTGTCTCATGATAATTCTACTCCTTATTATCCACAATCAAATGGACAAGTTGAGGCTATTAACAAAATTCTTAAACGAATGCTTTAATGAATGATGGGATTCTGTAAGAGGAACTGGCACTTGATCTTGTACTCTACCTTGTGGGCATATCAAACCTCAGTGAGAAACGTGATCGGATTTACTCCTTTTCAATTGGTGTATGGTCTGGGAGCTATCTTACCAATCCAATACAAAATATCATCATTAAAACTCACGATACACTTTTTACTTGACACCTTAGAAGAAGAAGCACGTCTCCTTAACCTCATCCATCTAGATGAAATGCATCGTGAAGCACAATTGGCCAACAAAGCGCATAAGAGACGTATAAAGGCGCAATACGACTAAAATTTCCAGCCTCGCATCTACTCAGAGGGTGAATTGGTCCTTCTTTATGACTAAGAAGCTGATGTAATAGGTACATGGAAATTCAAGCCATTATGGCATGGCCCCTATATTGTCAAAAGAGTTCTTGCTAAGGGTTCCTACGAGTTAGTTGATTATGATGGGATTCCATTGGCACAGCCTAGAAATGGGTTGTATTTGAAACATTACTATGTTTAATCATGAGCATAGTAATTTTTTGTATAATATTGTTTATATGATGTTGATTTGCATTCACTATCTTAATTTTCTTTTTCAAGTTTTCTTGACATTAGTAATCTGCTTTACATTTCATCGCAGATGATTGAATCTTCAAAACCATTTGTTGGATATGCTGATGGTGCTAGTCGTAGTACGCAGAATCTATCCTCTGCAACGTGGGCCATTTTCACTCTGAATGGCGAGTTAGTGAGCTTTCAAGGGATTTGTATCGGTATATTGATGAATAATATTGCTGAGTATAGCGTGTTGATTGAACTTCTCTCTGATGCCATTGCATTTGGTATTAACCACATAATCATAAGGTTAGACTCACAACTTGTGGTACTACAACTTAATAGTATTTATACTATTAGAAATCCAACACTGCTTAGATTATTCCTTAGAGTTTGACTTTTGGAAGACATTTTGATTTCATTCAATATCAACACATTTCCAAAAATCTGAACACTTTAACTAATTCATTAGCCAATCAAGTTTTAGAAAAACATTTGCGACATAGGTAAAGAAAACATTCACATCATTGAATAAGATTGCGCATTAAACATAGGAAAAACTCTGAAAACATATAGATAGATAGTTATAGGTTTTTTACAAAATTTGTGCCCAAGACACGTTGGTCATTTGACCTCAAAATGTATGCAAAAAAATTCATAAGTAAACTAGTGGTGCTCATGATAGCATGCTATAGATCTAGCAATCCTACGGAGAAACCGCATCCAACGGTTAGGTACCCCAATTGTGTTTCACTGTAGTCAAATGGGAAGCTCTTCGATCTGGCAATCTGAAATCCCGAAGGTCAACCCCTCTATGAGCTGCTGGAGCTCAGCAAGAGTCTCAGCCATATCAAGGTCCTGAAGTACTGCTCTCCTGACAGCCCTCTCTGCTGGTGCATCCACTTGGCGCTCTGGTTCCTCTATTAGTTGAACGCGACCGATATTTGCATTACATTAAACATTTAGTTTAGTCTTGGAAAGAAATCAAAAATTTTTTTTTTTTGTATAAACCTTATAAAAATAAAAAAACATGGTCAAATCAATCTTACCTATTTCACCCACTGAGCGCCTTTTGGTAAAACTAGATCTGGATCCCCTCGGAAGTCAACGCCTGCATATGCATACTCATTAATGGTGACGATATGTCACCTGAACCAGACGAAGAATGCAGTAGAGAACACAATGGTCGATTGGACTGAATGTGAACCCATGAGTTCTACCCATATCTGCATTCGAGGATCTCTAGGACTCAATATATCCAATGTTACATGTTGTGGCTGCATCAATGGAATCCATTCCAAAGCGAAGGAAATGAGAATGGAACCATAACTGAAATTTTTCTTCCTTCCTCCCTTTTCTTTATTCAGATGTTCCTTTATCTAAGATAGAACAACTTCAGACCAATTGAAAACTGTTGGCTCTAAACATTCCAATGCATACTACATATACGATCTGTTCGCTACCTGGAGTGCAACGGTGCCAGCTAGTTTAGAAATCGTGAAAAGGATGGTTCTCAAAGGAAAATCCCTGACATCACGGATGCTTATTTATCCATCTTTGCTAGTTTCTGACCCTGGATAGAAATACTGCATAACATAACCCCTCACTGTTTCTCCTCCAACGGTAGATCCTGTGAGTGAAATGGGAAAACCTCTCCTCGACAAACCTGTGAGAAAATACACATCCTCAACCGTTATGGAAAACACTTGATTTTTTATGTGAAATGCCTCTATTGCTGGATCCCATGCTCGAACAAGGAATTCTAGGAGTTCTATTTTCTGCCTCATTCCCGACAGTTTAAAGTACTTAAGCAGCCCGCACTCTCTTAAAGCTCTTACAGTACCCAGATCATTCAAGGCAATCATATATTGGTCTTCATGTTCTCTTTCTCTCCATGTAATTATCATTATAATCTGATGGAAACCTGAAAATCAACCATAAGATCCATTAGATACCATTCATTGCAAAAAACTAGGCAAATTTTTGACACAACATGAAAACAAAAAACTTCCACTGCGCCCAATGCACTCCCTGCGCTGAGACAGTGTGTTGCACATGCAGGTACACTTCATTGTACTTGCTATGCAATGTAGGTTTCGACATTCAGGTGTGCGTTGCCCTCAATTTTGACAGAATTTACCCTAGGGGCCTCAAAACCCTAAAAATTTGCAAGGAATGGTAATGAAATGAATACTGAAAGAAAGAGGAGGTTTTTACTACTGACCTGGATCAAACGGTGATGAAATCCGTCCACTGAAATGACCGCAATCAACGACTAAATTTCGGGGGCAAAATCAGGTTCAGAGCTCCAAAATGAAAATGGTAACTATGGAATGGTAAAAATGAATAGTGAAACTACTTTATATAGTCATTTAATTACTTGAAAGTTATATTTATTGCTATGACTATAATTTTATTATGTTTTTATCATGAAACATGTATTTTTAATCCATTTGATGTTGTTCTGAATAGGAAATACAATTGACGAATAGGTTAGTTGTGCAGATTTATTTCAAGAATGACTTGACCACAAAGCATGTTTTTTCTCATTATTTTTCGAGCTTTGTTAAAAACGAAAAAGGATTTGAAGCGCACTTTTATCTCTTTTTCGAGCTTCTACAACAGCGAAAAAGGAACCCTTGGAGTCTTCTTTCAGCTCTTTTCAGACTCCGATAATGTGAAAAGATTGCCAAGCACTTGTCATTTCGAGCTTGTTAAAGTAAATGAATTGATATCTACTCAGTATAAGTTTAACCCTTTTCCGGACTGAGATGGATTATTTTCGAAAAAGGAATACCTTGGTTAAACATGACCAAGAGGTTCTTTCAGATGTCATTTTACACTTTTTCAGATCTGAGAGACAAATTTACAAAAAGGTACTTTTTGGAGTCCTCGTTCGTCCTCTTTTTCAGACTCTCTAATCATGAAAAAGGACCGGGCTATCACTGTCGTTAAGCTCGTTAAAACATAAAATAGCGACGGGCTTGTCGATCATGGCAAGAATCGAGTTTCTTTCATCGCTAGACTCATTAAATTATTAAATAGCGATACTTTATTCTTTGTTCACCCGAAGGGTTGAATTATAGATCAAGCAAATGTTTTCTGAAGAACTTCTCAGATTATCCACAGTATCTCGAAACATTTGTCGACGTTTCGAATCCCAACAGAGATCTATCTTTAGGACAATGGAATGAAGAAACTGAAGAAGGGCCATAACTCATTAATAGTGAAGAAGGTAGGAAAGGTAAGACAAGAGCCAACCAAAGAAGTTTTTAATTTCAATTTTATAATTTTATAATTATAATTATAATTATAATTATAGATTTTAATTTCTTAATTTTGATTTCTAATTTTAATAATTTACATATAAGAATTAATTTATTAATAAATTTCATCAATAAACTTATTAAATTTATTGTTTATCAATAAGTTAATTATTTTTTTCAAAGTTGTTAAAAGTCAAATTCTTATCCATTTTTAATATATGTATAATGTTTATGGTTTTTTTTTTAATTTTTTAATTTTAATTTTATAAATTAATTTAGTTTTTAATTTAATTTAATTTTAATTTTAATAGATTAAAAATTAACTAACTAAATAAATTTGTATTAACCTACTTATTTTTTAAAATTATTATTTAATTTCATAAATCATGTTTATTAATATTATTTTATAAACCATGATTAATATTTCATCTAATAAATAATGCTAATTTATGAAATAATTTTAATTTTTTAAATAAACCAATGTTTTTCTAATGAGTATTAATAATTATTTAAAAAGTAAATAACTATTAATACATTAGAAAATTATTGATTTAATACATTAGATATGTTTTAGATATGTTTTATTGTTAATTCTACTAACTAATATTAAATTTTATTAATTTTCATTGATTAGTTAATATTTTAATCTAATAAATATTAATCTAATAAAATTAATAATGTTAGGATGAAAATGAGTATTTTCTAATAATAATTATTAGTAAATTAATTAATTTTTATTTTATAAAATAAAATAAAAATTAATTAATGAGAATAATTATGAAAAGTAAGTTCTTTATTTGTTAAATCATCACTAAAGAAAAGGAACAAACGTGAGATTATTTTACCTGAAAAAATATACCTGGGAGGAATGTGCTTTCAAGGAATAGATTTGTCGAAGAAGAGAATGCCAGTTGTCGCTAATTTCATATCCCCCATCCCTATTAAGGTTTTCAGGATGTTTTTTAATCTCAAGGGCCTCTCTTAATTTTCTTCTGTAATAGTGATCTTCTCTTGCAATGATCTTTGCATCTTCAAGACGTAATTGGTGCTTAGTTTTCGAAGAGTGTTCTGCAAGCGTAGAGGTGTGAAGTCGTTCATACTTAATATCGGCTCCGTGCTCTTTGAGTCTCTTCTGGAGTGAACGTCTAGTTTCACCAATATAACTTTTCCCGCATGAACAATCAATTTTGTACACTCCTTTAAGTTGTTTTGGACTTATATCATCTTTAACTAATTGCATTCTTTGTCTAATAGTCCCTGCTGCTGAAAATTGTGCGAAAATATCATTCTTCCTTAGAGCCTTGGCGATTTTATCAGTGACACCCTTAATGTATGGTAGAAAAACCCTCCCTCCTTTTTCTTGAGGTTCAAGCCGCTTCTAAGGTAGGATTGCACCCTTAGCTCTTTTTAGGGCCTTCTTGATATATCTTTCTTTATAACCCAAATCCTTAAAAAAAGACGATAAGTGGCTGATTTCTTTGTTGAGGTGTTCAGCATCAGATATCCTCAAGGCCCTAAGGGCAAGGGTATTAAGAACACCAAACTTCTGAGCTAGATGATGGTAGGATTCGGCATGGAGATAACTATCAGTATGGGTTTTCTTTCTGAATACATGGTGCCCAAGAGTTCCATCATCATTCCTAATGACAAGAATGTCTAGAAAAGGAATGCACCTATTTTCTTCAGTTTCCATGGTAAATTTGATTTCTAAGGAAATGGAGTTCAAGTGATAAAAAACCTTTCCAGATTCTCTTTTCCATGAGCCCACTTTATATTATTATCATCAACAAATCTTTTCCAGTAGTCTGGTTTTAAGGGATATGAGGCAAGGGCCTTTTTCTCAAAGTGTTCCATATATAAGTTGGCGACAATAGGGGATAGTGGAGAACCCATTGCGACCCCCGATACCTACTCATAGAACTCCCCTTGAAAGCTGAAGAAAGTGGAATGAAGGCAGATTTCCGCAAGCTTGGTTGTTCCTGGATCAGTAACTTCTTTAATGAACTGAATTGCCTCATCTAAAGGAATCTTAGTGAATAGGGATACCACATCAAAAATAACCAAAATTTCACCCTCTTCTACTCTTTGATCCTTGATGAGTTTAAAAAAATCATTTGAATCCTTTATGAAAGAGTCTGTGTTCCCAACAAGGGGTTTCAGGATATTAGCAACATATTTTTCTAGCTCATAGGTGGGGGATCCTATGGTGTTGACAATCGATCTGAGGGGGATACCATCTTTATGGATTTTGGGTAATCCATAGATCCTGGGTACGACATCACATGTAGGGGTCAACTTCTTTTTTAACTTTTCGTCAAGCCCTGAATTCTTAATTGCTTTCTTGACTTCTCTTAATACCTTGGGCAAGGGGTTGGAGTTAAGTTTCTTATAGCTACTGCAATCAAGATGTTCTTTCATTTTTCTTATATAGTCAATCCTATCTAGAATGACAGTAGCACCATCTTTGTTTGCTTTAATTATCACAATGTTGTCATTATTGTGTAGGGCCCTCAGAGCACTAAGCTCTTCCTTACTTAAGTTGCTCCTCGGAGTTCTGGATTTCTTCAAGATAAGGGAGCATTCTTGTCTTAATGTTTCTTTTTCATCGAGAGCTAACCCCCAAATTCCTTCCTCTATGCTACACAAGATGCTTTCATTTGGGATTCCCTTGGGAGCAACCACAAAGCCTAAGCCCTTGCTAAGAATATTAATGGAATCTTGATCTAGCTCTAAAGAGGATAAATTCACAAATTTTTTATTATTATCATTCTTGATTTTTGGCTTTCCCATCATTTAGATTTTGTGCTCATTATGGAAAGGTTCGTGGCTATTCTCAATACGTGTCAACCGGCATCCATCCCTACCACATAGCTTCAAAGGTTTGCATGGATTGACAATGCCTTTGATCGAAGTGGAACCCAAGGTATTGACCGGGGTATCACTGTTACAAACGTTAACTATACTGGTAGTATTAGGAATCAAAGCTCGGCTTTCTAATATCATGGTATTGATCGAGGCATCAAATAAAACGGTATTAACGCTATCTACATTAACCCCATTAGGAGCCTGGTCTGTCCGTCCACCACCGATTCCATTGAAGAGGGGGATTCCATCCTATCTGCATAAATTTCAATGTTGATCGTAATTTTCAATGTCAGAGACAGTGACTCAGGGGGTGGGGTGTAATTCCTGAGGGAGAGAAGGTAATCCACATTATCCTCCTCAAGCTTGTTAAAAAATAAAGAGGTACTAGTCAACAAATGACCAAGGAAAATTTGGGAAAACCAAGCAAAGTTTCTTTTTGGTAGCAATTCACATTGAACATGACACTTCTTTCACTCCATGTCCGTGATTGTTTGGTTTGGGTAATCATCTTGACGGTTCATTCACACCTATGGTTCATCATACCTTCACTTCGGTTTTGGGTCAATGCTGCCAACTCATCACAATGTCACCGACATGTTCAAGAGAAGTCATCCGGTGATTAAGAACTCATCCATCTGTAATACTCATAAACCTTCATTTTCATGACCGTCATCCCTGAAAATTGCTATATCAAGTCATACCCTTGTCTCTGAAATTAGTAACTCCAGTTTTGCAATAAGGTGACTTCCTATCGACTACAAATAAATATCTAGGAATTTCACTTAGAAACATCAGATTCTATTACCATGAGGCTTGTTACAACATCGACAAGATCCTCGCTTCCGGACTTTTGACCGAAAGATTTTGTTTGGTGTTCGACATCAAATCATCTATTCATGCCTTACGAAATGTACTGTAGTACCTTGAGGGCCATTGAAATTAATGGTGGTTCTCTCGCCTTTGTTAACATATTTCATTATTTGCTGGTAATCAAATGATGTCTTTCCATGTTCGATGACAAATCATCTATTCACATGGCTAGACTTGTACCCGAATGATCAAGTGAATGAGATAAGAAGACCCCGGATCTAGTTTCAGCCATCCGAGTTGAAATTTTAGGATTTTTGTACACATCATCTGTATAGTGACCTTACATACATATTGTCATCCAAACATGGGCCTATATCTCTAGGCGTGTCTGCATCTGGGCAACATTCCAATGTAGAAAACTTTCTGAATTATGTACATGTTATTAGATTGTCTTATGTGATGACTATGGGAATGCCTACCCTCAACAATTATGATCAATAGAGGATACATCATGATGTAATGTATTGTAATATTGATGCAAGTGACCATTCCTCTTTGTTTCCAGGCTCATCACAGTGTAAAGCATCTCAATCAAATGTTCTTATTATTTGGATCTCATGCTTTAGGGGGCAATTGTTATAGCTCAATTTGGGCACCATTCCTAATGACCTGGTTAACTGTGAATCATCTCTAGGACCAATGATGAAGGGTCTATTATTCCCTATCATCTCAGTTGCTATATGCCCTAAGACAGGAAACAACATGAATCAAACAAGACTTTCATCAACCAAGGGTTTTCCATGGTTTGAAGCTTATTATAAAACATGTGGGAGCTCACCAACGTAGGCTCTAAGGGGCCTAAGTGCATTGCATATCTAGGAAGCCCCATTCAATGCTTCTCTGCAAAGCACTTCCCGACATTCAAAGGTGCGTTGATCACATTAGGAGCGAAATTCTCATTGTTCTGAAATCTCCACTTGGCCAGTGTCTTCTAGAAGGGTTCACATGTGTCGAGCTTCAGATCCAAGTGTCCATTTGAAATCTACATGAATTGAACATGTCTTGTATATTTTTGGAATGTTATTGTTTACAAAACAACCTACAGTTCATATATAAATTGAACACAAATGTAAGTGTTTGGGAGGAATAATTTGAGTAGGGAAATGCTGAAGAATTCTCAATAGAGAGTTTGATTTGTGGAGCTGCTACTGGAGAGACCTATGCTATGATGAGACTTGGGAACTCTGCTAGAAGGTCACTACAAATCAGTCACTAGGTTGTAACCTCTCCTTCTATCATCAATAAAGAGTACTTCTTGTTTTTCCCTACATGCATCTATGTTTACTTTGATTTTCCATATTGTAAAATCTTGGTTGATGAATGTAGTTTATGCTTAACTGATTTAGCTAATTAGCTTGAATGGATATCTATGTTATTTCATCTTCTGCTATTTCAGTGTTCTTTCTTACAGGAAGCATTCAGCCATTTAAAAATGCTTGAATTTGAAGTTGTAGTGGAAGCGACAAAAAGGAGCCATTTGGAAGCGACTAAAACAAGTAAGCATCCAATCCTCTTTGTGTATCTATTCTGAGTTAGGAAAAAGGGTAGTGCAGTCTTTCACATGTTGTTCTAGACTAGACACCAGTCTAGGGAAACGTATTTTATCCAAAGATTACAATTTTGGCCCAACACTCAAAAGGGCCAAAAACCACCTAAAAATCATCTTTCTGCCCTCTTTTCAGCACTAGCGCTGAGCCCTTAGCAGTCTTTGGAAAAGTGGATTTTTAGTAGGAAAATAGGCACCAATATAGAAAATAAAGGTAGATCTGGAAACTAGACAGGACATGCTTTCAAATGAGCTATCATGGAGCTCATTTGGACACTATGAAGGTCTCCAAAACTCAGCTGCAAAATAGGAAACATTTTGTAGTCTTGGCGCTGCGCCATTGTACCTTGGAGCTACACCCCTACTAGGAGTTATTGCAAAAGATATTTTGAGGCCTTAAAGTCAAAATTTTCTCCAAATTAGCTCAAATAGTTATGTTAGAAGTTATTTTTGCCATAAATGAGTTTAGATATTTTTTCCTTGGGTCTTGCATGGTCTCAAAGGTCAAAGCGCCTTAACTATGCAATAAATGACATTTTGGAACCCTAGATAGGGTTTAATTCCTCATTTTTCAGTTAAATACTACATGTAAGCTTCATTATGTTGTTGGTTGATTGCAGAGCTCAATTACGTAGACTTGGAGTTCTGAAGAAATTGGCTTTGGAGCTTTGTGAAAGTTTTGGATTGAAGGTCAAGGAAGCAAGCACATTCATAGGATTCATGAACCCAGTTAATGGTGATGTTGTTCTAATTTAGTAATTATTTCCTTTTGTTCCCATATTTTTTCATCTTTCCCTTATGACATAGTAGAAAATTTAGATTAATATATGTTGTTGAGAGGCACCTTAATTCTGTCTACCTTCAGTTGTTTAGATGTTTTCCTCTGCTAGGTCTTATTAAAGAATTTTTAATTCTTCTTTGATTCCACTTAGATTGTTGCCTTGAAAATGATTTAATGGATCCAAGCCAAAGAATTTGATGGTATGCCCTATCCTTTGGTGTAGCTTAATACATTATTTAAGGCCTTTTCTTTGAAGTTTACTAATTAGGGTTTGGCTAAATAAGTTTATGGTTTTCCCTGTCCTTTAGTCCATCTTGAATCGTCACTTTGAAGGTCTTTGAAAGTGTTATTGAAGAGATTTAGGAGTTCCCTACTCTTTAATCATCACTTGTTTTTTATCTTGAATATTTTCTTTGTCTGAAGGTAAATAACTAGAGAATTTAGGAGTTCCCTGCTCTATAGGGTTTGCTAGATTATTGTCTCAAAGTTTTCTTGGTGAAGTCTGGTCAAAGAATTTTATGGTGTGCTCTGTCCTTTGATTCTTTCTAAGCATAGTGATCTTGAATTCTCTTCTTGTTCTAGTATATGTTCATGGATTCTTAATTTACCTTTAAACCTACTACAATTCACAACTTAATGTTCATTTTACACTCACATAAGCTATTAAGATCCATTTGTCTTTGTTAACTTGCCCTATGAAACACCCTTGATTTATTGTTGTGCTTTTCAAGCCTTTCACAAACCCCATAGCCCAATGGTTTGAATTTCTCTTACTCTATATGTTCTTCTTAACAACGAAACCAACCAAACAAAACAAAACAAACAAACCCTATCATTTTAACTAGCCTAAAATCAGCATCCTAAATCAATCAAGTCATATCTTTTATCAAATATAGAGAGAGCCCTCTCTGAGTCCAGGAAGGCTAGGTCCTAGGACTCCAAAGTTGGTTTAATGTTACCATTGTCTATTTGGTCTTGCCAAACTGACAAATTACAAGGACCTCACAGGATCTGTTGCTGATAGTCTGTGTTACGTTCTAGAGGTAAAACCTCGTCCCATGTATGGAAGTATATAGGACTATGAAAAGTATAATAAGAAGCTCACATCATACACTTACACATTAGACAGAACCACTATGGACTGGACTCCCACATACGGTTGAGTATATACGGGGAGACACCACTACGTTGCAAGCCTACCCTAGGTAACCATGTCTGATGCCTTGTTGAAATGATACACTGAACACAACATTCAAGGAGATTTCCTGTAGTACATTAATTCCTTGGTAATTTTCTCTATCATTTATCACCAAGGTGTATATTACGGTTCATAGATACCTAGTAATCCATTATGCCCAGTTCACCCTTTTATATTTATTTTTCGTTTAATTTCTAAAATCAACTACCCGCTATAACATATTACTTGTGCAGTTCTCTAGCCTCATCTTTGCCTGGTTAATTGTAAATTTTAAATCTATTAAAATTGATTCACCTTTTCTCTCTTTGATCATGCTTTAATATTCATCCTGGATGAATCGTCAGATTCATCTCCTTCCTCTTCTAAAGGATCTCAAGAACCTCCTCCTGAGGTCCCCCAATTCCAATTGGACCCCTTGAAGATAAAGGCACTGAACTTGGGATTGTCATAATTTTACAACCTATTTCATCACATCGACCACCCGAAAATTTTATTTCATTGTCATCTACGGATCATGAGTTGGAAAGTACCAAAATGTGTGCAAATTTTACATTATTTCCTCCAAATCCACTCTTTGATTTGATAGTGGTCTCACATCAACAGGCTTATAGACCTTTTGAAGCACTCGATTTTCCATTTGTTGATTCTCTAGTAGTGTCTCACACTACTTATCGTTAGCTTTCTCCTCCTGAAATGGCATCTAACGGTGATTATATTCCATTCCTGAGTGCCTCTTAGAGAAATTTACAGGAAACCACTGCAACTCATATTCCATATGAAATTACATCCATGTTTCCTCATAAAGGCTATCCTTACGTCAACAATCCTCAAGATATAGGAAGTGGGATGAGAATACCCTCTAGTCAAATCGCATATTCATTTTTGCATGTGTATACCTATCATGAAAGCCTTGTTTTAGGAGCTTCTAGAGCTACATATTTATTTCTAGATCCCATTTGGTCAACGAGAATTCCCCCATGTTTCGGCCCATTCATTTCAAATATGGCGACCACATCTCAACCTGTTGTTCGACCTATAGTGACTACAGGTCAAATGACCATTTCAATACGATATTATACCCCCCTGTCACTATCTACGATTACTGCAGTTCCATCAGTGAGTGGATAAGCTACGGTTTCATTCATGCCTGGGGGGTAGTCCAATCCTCTTTACAAACCTCCCTTTCGAGTGGGGGGCATTTGATCCCTAGACCCATTTTAGGGGTGGAACAAAATAATGATAATCTAGGTGAAGCATTTATTTCACAGCTGACAAACACTTTCATAGGAACTGCTTCATTGAATTTTCAACCTACTTCAGCCACATTTTTCTATCAGCAACCCCAAGTTTAGTATTCTCGGGTTCAACAACACCATCTCCAACAATCGAACGTACAGTATTTGTATATTCAGCAACCCAATTTACCTCATCAATATGTTGAATAGTCTAATATGCAGTATCAGTATGTTCCTCAACCAAATGTCTTGCAGCAATACGTCCAACAACCCCAACCTCCAGTGGGTGTTGTTGTGACTAACCATCAATTTGTTCCTTACAACCAAATTGGTCGAGCATCCCTTTAGGTGAACCTGGTTCTCACCCCAATCATCTTGGTGTCCAATACCAACAAATTCCATAGGGTTAGTACCGAAAACCCCAAGCAGGGCCTCACCCTCGTACTTAATATCAGTAGATCCCTCAGTACCAGCAGACCCAACCAAGACTCCAAGTTGTGTTGGAATCACAATTTCTGTTAGACCAAAGCCCGCAGGAAATAGTCTCCTCTACAATTTCCAGAGTTAGGATCCACGAGAGGCATTTAGTCCATGTCACGAAACACATGGGGATCGTTGAACCCAATGTTCAACAACATCCCACCCAACGCGAGCCAGGTGAGTTTTGAACTCGAGACCTGTCGCTCTGATACAACTTGCTGGAATTCCGATTGCCATTAGACCAAAGCCCATAGGAATTAGTCTCCGCTACAATCTCTAAAGTTAGGATCCATGAGAGGCAGTTAGTCCATGTCACGAAACACATGGGGAGCATTCAATGTAATTTCAAACAAGTTGGACCTCATGTTCAACAAGGACCTAAGGCTGGACCCTATGTTTAGCGAGGACCATAGTATCAAACCGAGTAGGGGCCTTATCAACAGCCCCAACAGGACCATACATTCAGAAACAACTGCAATAAGGTCTTTACCAACCATGGGGGGAGTATACGTATCTAGGTCAAATTCCGCCCTATTGTGGGGCAGAATCTATATCAACCAGGTTAGAACGCTCATATAGGTAACTTCTAATGACCTTTTTCTCCTCACCATCCTCCCTTGCCATTTTTGGCTACAGTGGAGCTCACAGATGTGTCTAAGCTCACAAATGACCACATCCAATATATGTTGCATTAGCCTCCAGTTCCAACCAAGATTCTAAGAGATTGCCCCAAGTTTGAAGGTAATTTTGTGGAAGACCGCTAAGCCCATGTCAGGACGTACCACCTATGATGCTCTACTAATTCTTGGGTTGACGATTCAATTCTTCTACATATTTTCCATCACACTCTCATAGGTACTGTGGCTAAATGGCACCATTTGGACTCCCTTAAGATGTATTCTTCGATTTTAACACCTTGGCCATGGCCTTCCTCACTCGCTTCTAGTTACCTTTCTGGTATGAAACTGGCACCCACCTTCTCACATCATTGCAATAGTCAACTACAATCCATATTTCAGATCATATGCACAAATTTAGGTGCAGACGTCGTCTCATCAAATTAAATATCCTTGATCATTTTTCTCGCTATAAACAAATAAACATCACTCGTACTGATCAACATTAAACAGATTTTATTTGTCCATGGGGAACCTTTGCCTAGAAGAAACTTCCTTTTGGTTTGAAAAATTTTAGTGCCACTTTACAAAGAGCTATATCATATGCCTTTCATGATATTAAGCACATATTTCAACCATGTCTTGATGACCTTCTGACTCATTCCGCTAAATGTCGAAATCACTAGGACCATCTATGAGAAACATTTCTTCACTGTCGACACTAAAATAAATGGTTAAATCCTCATAGATGTGTCTTCTGCGTAGAATCTAGTTACCTATTAGGTTTTGTAGTGTCTAAATAAGGTATTCGGATAGATCCTCTTGAAGTTGAGGCAATCATCAATTTTCCTCCTCCCTCTTTTGTGCATCAACTATAAAGGCTGCAAGGGAAGGTCCATTTTCTTCGTCATTTCATCTCGAACTACGTTGAGCTTGCCAAAGGATTCACTTGCTAATTGAAAAATGGAATCCCATTCATTTGGGATGAAATTTCCCAAAACTCTTTCGATGCTTTGAAGAAAGCCATGATCAATGCTCCTTTATTGCATCCTCCCAACTATCATTGCAATTATTTCATGTATTTGGCTGCCACAGAAAGCACTATCGCTGCGGTGCTAGTTCACGACAATGATGATGGATAGGGACATGTAGTTTACTACTTGAGTCACAATCTCTTCAATTCTAGGACCTGTTATGCTCATGTTGAGAAAATCGCGTTGTTCATTTTTCATGTTGTCCACTGTTTTCGTCATTACACTCTCCTGTGTAAAAATGTAGTGATTTTTGAATGCAACCCTGTCAATTACATTCTTACACATCAGTTTCTTGGGGGAAAATACTTGAAATGGAATTTTATTCTCCAAGAGATTGAATTATAATTTGCTGCATTCAAATCCAAGAAATCACTTGTATTTTCTAAGTTGATCTATGATCTTCCCACTACGGTTGATCCCACTCCCTTCGAAGAATCGATTCCAGATATATCGCTCATTCTCATCAGTACTCTTCACCCTTAGTATGGAGATATCATCAGTTATCTCCAAATCCTAACCTTTCAACCATATTTTTCTCACTCTAAGAGATGACAGATTCGTCACTAGTCCCAACCCTATCACATTATTGGAGATACTTTATATTGTAGTGGTGTTGACTTCATCCTTCATCGATGTATAAAGCTAGAGGAAGTTCACACAGTTCTTAATGAGTGCCACTCCGAGGCCTGTGGTGGTCAGATGTTTGGTTATGCTACTGCCGAGAAAATCCTTCGAGCATAATACTTTTGGCCATGTATTTTTAAGGATTGTATTATTGGCATTCAAAAATGTTATGATTTCCAAATATATTCTTGGAAAAAAAACACCCCACCTTCACCCTTTCACCCAGTTGTGACCATCGATCTATTTGCAAATTGGGGCATCGATTTCATTACTAGTAACCCTCCCTCGACCGTGAGGCATGGTTATATCATTGTTTTCATTGATTATTTTACAAATTTGGTCGAGGCAATGCCTACATATGATAATGGAGGCCAAATTGTGGTGCAATTCCTATTTAATCATTTCATAGCTTGGTTTGGTGTCCTGAAAACCATTTTCACTTACCATAGATCTCATTTTTGAAATCATATGATGACAGAGCTTATTTCTCAACTGGGTCTATGCCATGATAGCTACACTCCTTACTATCGAGAGGCCAATGTCTAAGTCGAAGCTGTTAACAAGGTTTTGGTCATAATGCTTCAACAAACCATTGGGAGACACAAATGATATTGACATCTCAAGATTTTCTTAGCTCTGTGGGCCTATTAAACATCCTCTAAGACTACTACTGGGTTTACACCATTTCAACTAGTGTATGGTCTGGAAGGAACACTCCTGATCAAGTGTGAAATCCCTTCTTTGAAGCTAGCCGTCAAGCTACTTCTTAGTACTTCACCAGAAGAGGAACATTTTCTTTACTGTAAGAATCTTGATGAGACTAGAGGACTTGCTTCTTTATTCATTGAAGCACAAAAGAAACGATTTAAGGCTTAGTACGACAAATATGTCAACCCTCACATTTTATGTGAAGGTGACTTGGTCCTCCTCTATGATCAAGCCCATGATAAATTGAAACTCAAGAAGCTCCAGCGAATGTGTCAAAGTCCCTATATCATTAAATGTGTATTAGAAAGAGGTGCTTATGAGCTTGTATATTATGAAGGGAATTAATTGGCTAAGCCCCGAAATGGGCTCTATCTGAAAAATTATTATGCTTGATCGCAATTATGGTACCTTTTACATTAGTGTGTTTTTTAGATTTTTTCTGTGAGTTTTTGCTTCTTATACATGTTTCCCCTTCTTACCTATTGTTCCACTTGGTTTGCAGATATCGTCGAACCATTCTACCGGTTTCCGTGATGGTTCTTGTCGTAGCACATGAAGCTTATCTTCCGCAACATGGGCACTTTTTTCCCCTGATGGCGACTTTATCAATCTACAAGGTATTTGTTTTGGTTGAAAAACTAATAATATCGCCAAATATAGTGCGTTCATCAAAATATTATCGGAGGGAATCGATATTGGTGTCAGAGATTTGGTTGTCTATTTAGACTCACAACTTGATGTGTTATAGTTAGATGGTCATTATTCAGTTAGAAACCCTAGTAGTTTGCATATGTATTTATGTGTTCAATTATTGGAAATACATTTTGATTACATTATGTTATCACTAAGTTAGGACCAATTGGGATATTCAATGGTAAACCTAATGCAACTATTTGAAACCACTTTGGACTAAAAGTTAGCCCTTCCAGTGAGAGAGGGCTCTCTCAAAGAAAACAATTGAATAATCAAGATGGAAATTATATTGCAAATGGCCAACTCTTTTTGTATTTTAAGTGATATTTTAGTTGGAATATGTACGAAAGGCTACCATTGGGCATGGATTTAGCTATGGGACTTAAATCACAAGAAATGTATTTCATGGGATCTGAGGCAATTAAGCTTAAAAAAATAACTTTTTACAGTAAACACATAATACATGAAGGAAATTGTAGGATAATGCTATGAATTCCAAGTAATAATGATATTATGAAGCTAATGATAATATGAGAAACAGAAAAAACAAAAACACATAAGCTCAAAGGAAATCTTAGGTCTGAAACAAAACTGCTGCAGCTATATATTAGCCTGGAATGTGCTGTGAAAGTACCTAGTTCACAGACATTTTTCTCCTTCTTCTTGTTTTTACCTCAAAAACACTTATAAAGTCTATATATGCCTGATTATGATAGCAAAAGAAAAAATGTTATAAAAATTGTGTTTCCTCACCATGTTTGATGAAGTAACATCATCATCTTGCACAATCATTTTAAGACCCTTTTTCTTCAATTCAACTTGTATCATTTTTATCAAACCAAATTGACACACTGATTTGTTGGCTATTTCATGTGCTGGAGTTAAGACTTTGTGATCTTGAGTTGAGATGATGAGATGTATTGATGAGTTGGCATGCTTTGTTGACTTGATGATTTGTCATCCATGTCAGCCATGTGGAATTTATTGGTGAGATACCACCTTAAAAAAGTGGGCCAATGATAGTCTTGATCTCATTTGATGACTCAGTCAGCTCTTTACTGCGCTAAATGCCCAAAAATATCAAAAAATAAATAACGTTGGAAGAAATAGAGTATTGGGAAATTTCATAACAAATCATGACCTATTTACATTGAATTTGTTGTGGAATTTGGTAGAAGTGTCAAATTCACTGTAATGACCAGATTTACTCATGCATGAGATATTTTGGGATTTTTCTTTGACATGACCCCTCACAATATTCCAAATTAGCTTTCAGCTAGTTGGAATATTAATTTTTTCTTTTTTCATTTAGATGGATCAATAAGAGTGTAGGGAGACCCATAAATCTCTCTAGTAGGAATAAAACCACTTCTAATGTGGATGAGGACCATCATATTAGCTGGATAAATCACCCTCATGTGTGAGAAGGGGATAAAGCATGTGGAAAGGGTCGAATTTGACCAAATCAACATCGATTTCATGGAGGGAGTGGAGCATTAAAGAGGACAGTGCAGTTATGATGGAGGAGTGTATGCATGAGAGTAGCATGTTTAATGAGTGGGACCCAGGGTGAGGAATCTCACGAAGCATAAAAGGAAGAGGATGGTAGCCATAGAAGGAGTTTTTTATTATTGATAGTGTATTGGTCTTGTATGACTATTTGCATACTTCAGCTGTTTAGCAGAGCTTGTTGTGTTGTTTAACACAAGGGTGTTCCTAAGCGGGAATCCCACCCTCACCTTGGGGGGACTTCAAGTGCCTAATTAGGAGAGCAACCATAATCGACAGTGCATTCTCTTCCACATTTGTGTTTTTTTGTAGGGCAGTAGTAGTGGAGGAGGAGTAGATTCAGTTTCGTAACTTGTTTTCCATTGGACGGATCATACCTTCATCCGAGAGGCTAGTAAGGGAGGTTCTTCAGCATCACTTTAACATATGGCAGTAGGCAAAGTTGCTACCATCATCTACAATGTAGTTCCCTTCAGGAATTGCATTATTTCAGTGACTAACAACAGTGGAGACTTTAGTGCCCTAGTTGAGGAGTTAGATTTCCAGTGAGGTGATCAACCCTTCATCTGGGAGATTTATTGGAGGAGTTCCATCTATTTTCTACATCAGATCAGCCTCCTCCTATCATCTATTTAGTTTCAATGATTATTCAGCCCTAGGGCCACATTTTGTATATTTTTCATTTTGGGTATTTCCAGAAACCCTTTCTGGGTTGTCTTGGACATGTGTTTGGGAGCCTAGATCTCTATTGCCGACATTATTGGAGCAGCTTATCAATAGATATATATATTTCTATTTTTCCAAGCTACAACTATTCCCTCATATATTGTGCAGTCATAGCATTCTGGCATTTTATGTAGTAGTAGCATTTCATATTTTGATGTATTGGATCATGGGAGTCTCGTTTGCCCAGCTTGAGCGACCTTTTCCTCAATCCTTATGCTTATTTTCTGATAATCAACATAATGGAATGGCTCTATGATTATCTTTTATTTTCATATTTTTATATTCACTGCATTTTTCCATTTTATGTTTAATATTCTTGTCTTTTCCATTTTGGGACATTATAGTGGTAACATACCATAATCTTGGCTCAGCCTGTGAGACATCAAATTTATATCATCAGAAGAAGAAGAATATTCTCACAGAAAGGAGAAGGTTTAAAAAATACAAAAATGCAAGACTCCAATATCATGAGAAATCAATGGAAAGGTGTTTTCAAAGCTTCTTGTCCAAACTATGCAGGATATTAACGGAGAAATCAAAGAGATGAGGATAGAGAGATATAGATATTCTCCAAAAGAGTTTGTACATGAAGAAATCTTCGAAATTTCACATCATTGGTGTTATTATTGAGCATCACAATCAGTTCCTCAACGCACTACCATGCCTACATTCCTAGAAAAAGGGAAGGAGGAAGGAGAAGCACAAAGGGAGTAGATTCTTGGTGACTATCTCCAAGAATACGAATCTCAATATCAGAGGTCTAAAGAGCATCTAAAATTCCAAGGGTTCTTCTAGATCAAGGAAAATATAAGGCCTATTAATCACAATAGAGGTAAGAGGTGCATGCAGCATACTTTGGGTAGATTCTTTCTACCTACTTTTGATGGGTCACCCAAGTGCACAACTAAGGCTTGAGTAAGGAATTTGGACTCCTATTTTCAGCTGCGCCAAGTTTCAGAAGTGGAGGCCATTAAGGTAGCAACGCTACATCTTCAAGGTAAGGCTCATGATTGGTGGTTTCATGGTCCTTTTAGATTGATTCCTGAAAATGTAGCTACTTATGCAGAGTTCACTAGGAGGTTAGTGAAAATATTTGATCAAGTATATTCAGAAACACGTTTGGTTGAGCTAGCCAAGCTCAAGCACTCAGAACCTTTGCATGAGTTGGTAAAATCCACTAGACCAACTATGCTCTAGAATTATATTGAGACGGTTAGAGACATGAAAAATAATTTTCCAAGGGCAAGAGCACCCCTACAACAAGAGCTCTCTTCTCAAGAGGAATATATGAGGAGTCCTCCCTCAAGAGAGGACCAAGACAAAGGGTCTCTTAGTGATGATGGGGTATTCTCCAATATTATGAGGAAAAAGAAGAAGAGCTGGAAAGAGACACCAGTGTTGTAGCACCAGGAGGAGATCCATCACCACATGGAGATGGAAATGGATCAATTTATCCAACTAGATAATTCCTTGTATCCTTTCAAGAATTTCCAAAGAATCTAACATGTGGAGACTAGGGTATGAACCAGGAGCAACATGTGTAAGTTTTTGGAGACAACGGGACTAAGAAGTGGAGGAAGTGTGTTTCGGAAATCACTATAGTTTTGAGGACATAAACCATGATGGATCACTTCTTTGTGGTCAAGACTCTTGACACCAATATGATATTGGGTGTGTAGTGGTTGATTACATTGGGGAAGGTCACCACAAACTGGGAGACTTTGGAGATGGAAGGGGAAGATAAGAAGGATGGCCAACATCAGGTGATTAGGGGCATAGACACCTATCCATTGCAGGAGGTCTCTGCACTTAAGAAGGAGTTTTATTTGCACAGTGGAAGTAGAGACAAATGATTCCACTCACATATGCAGTCTACTTTAGACATTGATGTTTCATTACATGGAGGAATTTCACCAGCAAGGCCCCCTCACTGGAAGATGATCAAATATTTCTCACAACAAGATGCATCATTCATGGATTTGAACGAGGAAGGAGCCTTGGGAGAGGCTAGCCCAGCATAGAGAGACTTTGATTGGCTTATGGAAGGGATGGGAAACTTTCTGATATCTGCATTTTCATCTCTCACCCAGCTACTTGTGATGGAAGATGGTGAGTCAGGAGTAGATGGTGGCACAAGCATGGTACCAAGGGGCTACTCCATAATCTTTTAGGAGCAGAAGGTACTTCCACATAGAAGGGAATATTCTATATATGAAAAGGGGTTATTTTCACTCTTGCATGCATTAGCCAAACTCTGGAAGTTTTGGATGGGAAATAGCTTCCAAGAGAAGGTTGACACTGATAAACTTAAATCTTGTCTTGGGAAAAAGCAGCTGCAAGGGAGGCAACAAAAGTGGGATAGAAGTACTCTGGCATGGGTATTTGGCATTGAGCATGTCAAATAGGGTAGCTATGAGGTGACAGGTGCTTCATTATAGAAATCATCAGCACTATCATTGAGGAGTATAGATCCATATTTGGAGTCCCAGCTATTGGTGAAGTATTCCAAGAACCTATTCACATGTAAGATGCTTGATGGGAAAGTGACAGATGAGAGGTATATAGTGGTGGATGGAGTCATATATTACTAGGATCAGATCTTCTTGATTAGAGACTCCAAGCTCAAGGAGAAGATTCTATATGTAGCACATGAAGCACTCTTTTCCCGACACATAGATTTCATTGGGACTTATCAGGCCATTATGGATGGATTCTCATGGGAGGGTCTCAAAGAGGATGTGCTCCAACATATCAAGAGGTATGTATCTTTCTTGATGAATGAGGAGAAAGGAAACCACATTGCAAGGTTTTTACAAACACTTCCCCTTTTGATAGAAATATGGGAAGGCTCATCTATGGACCTCTTCACCAGCTTGCCAACAATATATGAGGGTAAGCCTCTCTTAGGATTTCATGGTCCTCTTGTGACTACAGTCAGTGATGGGAATGGCCACTTCATAGAGGGCTTTGAGAAATAATTTCTTGGTTTGGGTTACACTCAGTTGATACCAAATACCTTTTACTACTTCCAAGCTTATGAGAATATAGTGGCAGTAAGAAAGTGGTAGGGTGGTTACTTATCATATCATGTTTTGAGACAGCTAGAAGTAGAATAGCGCTGGTTTAACTTGAGGGACTATTGTCTCCATTCGGTATGTCATATGAAATCTAGTATATTTTTCCTTTGGATCCCATATATGGATAAAATTATATTCACTATACGTGGAATTACTTGGGCAAGAGAGGTTACTGGAGCCAAAGACTGGAACCATGAGAGTCTGGAGGCCTTTTTGCTTCTTGAGGACAACATTGTTGTAGCCTAGGAGCAAAAACAGCTCCATGCATATCACAAATGGAGAGAGAGACAATTTGGGGTAAAAAAATTGGCCTTTCATTTTCAGCCATGCAACCCCTCTACATTGTAGAAGCAGTGGATTGCTGAGTTTTTCTATGAGCTAACTAGGATGATCCATTTTGTTTGGATGATAGCATGGGGATTGGAGCTTCTCATGGGGTTTGAGGCCCCAAATTTTTTTTTTTATCTCTCATGCCTCAAGGAGGCCATTGGACAACATGTATTTTCCCCCATGGATCTTCCACTTCTTCATGATGAGAGCCAATTGGTTTATTTACCAAAGGCTAACTTGCACACTTGGGGGGATCAAATAGGAGAAAGGTTTTTTGGAGAGCACCTAGTTCAGTGGTGGAGACTATCAGATGAGGAGGCTATAGGAGGAGGAGAGGATAATTTTCAATGTCCATCCTTGCAGTTGCTGGAGGACAAGAAAAATTTGGGAGGGGGGGACTCTAATATTCAGAATTAGCTTTTAGCTAGTTGGAATATTAATTTTTTCTTTTGTCATTTAGATGGATCAGTAAGAGGGTATGGATACCCATAAATCTCTCTAGTAGGAATAAAACCACTTCTAATGAGGATGAGGATTATCATATTAGTTGGATAAACCACCCTCATACGTGAATAGGGGCTAAATCATGTGGACAGGGTCAAAGTTGACCAAATCAACATCGTTGTCATGGAGGGAGTAGAGAATTAAAGAGGACAACACAGTTATGATGGAGGAGTGTATGCATGAGAGTAGAATCTTTAATGAGTGGGACCCAGGGTGAGGAAGATCACCAAGAATAAAATGAAGAGGATTGAATCCCTAGAAGGCATTCTTACTATTGATATTGTATTGGTCTTGTATGAATATTTGCATGCTTTAGCTATTTAGTGGAGTTTGCTGTGTTGTTTAGCATAAGGGTGTTCTCGAGAGGGAATACCACCCTCATCCTCAGGGGAATTCGAGTGCCAACTCATGAGAGTTATATTTAGCATCATTTCCACTATCCAGAATCAGGCCAAGATTCAACTATCATCCACAACGCAGTTGCTTCCAGAGTTTTGTTTTTTTGCAAGGTAGTAGCATTGGAGGAGGAGTAGATTCAATTTCCTAGCTTATTTTCCATTGGAGGAATTAACCCTTCATATGGAAGGCTAGAAAGGGAGGTCCTTGAGCATCATTTTGAAATTTGGTAATAGACCAATTAGCTACCATCATCTATAGCTTAGTTCCCTTTAGGAATTGCATTATTTCAGTGAGCAGCAACAGTGGAGGGTTTGGTGGCCTAGTTGAGGAGTTAGATTTCTAGTGAGGGGATCATCTCTTAATCCTTGAGATCTATTGGAGGAGTTCCACCTATTTTAAACATCATATAAGCGACCTCCTATTAGCTATCTAGTTGCAGTGATTATTCATCCCTAGGGCCACATTTTGTATATTCTACATTTTGGGTATTTCTAGAAACCCTTTCTAGGTTGTCTTGGAAATGTGCTTGGGAGCCTAGATCTCTATTCCTAGCATTCTTGGAGCAATTCAGACGTAGCTATATATATTATTTTTTTTTTCTTTTTTTTCCTGCATTGTAGTTATTCTCTCATATATTGCGCAGCCATAGCATTCCGACATTTTACGTAGTAGCATCATTTCATATTTTGATGTATTAGATCATGAGAGCCTTGTTTGCCCAGCTTGAGTGACCTTTTCCTCAAACCTTTGTACTTATTTTCTGCTAATCAACATAATGGAATGGCTCTATGATTGTCTCACATTTTTATCTATTGATATTCACTGCATTTTTCCAGTTTATGTTAAACATTCTTGTCTTTTCCATTTTGGGATATTACACCCCTATCACATGACAAATGACCTTCAATACCCCTCACATATGTACATTTTTTGAAAATTTGAATTCCAAAGACCTTATTCAAACATAATTGAATCAACCTAATTAACTTAAGACCAAAATGTACTAACCTAATTTTTATCATGGAAAACACATTACATATCATCACATTACAAGAAATTCGAATACATTGACAGATAAATTAGTAAACTATGTATTAGATAGAGATCTGCATAATATGTAAAAAATCAATACATCATCGTGATATATGAACACGTAGTAGCCATAGAAACATGCATATGTATATATATATTTTGAGTTTATCAAGTGTATTACATAAAAATCTCAAAAAATATTGTGTTACATGACGCAATGGCTCTATGAGCCTACATTAGTGAAAGAAAAAAAAAATAAAGGCTTATATCTACCCACGTGATGCTCAATACAACATGTGACTGCTCAAATCACTCACCAGAGTAAGTGATGTAGTTGGCCTGGAATGCCCACAGTATGCATCTGATAGCGGAGTGAGATCTCTTCAAATTTTGTGTATTCTGGTATGCCGTTGGTCATGCCTGTCAGATTATAATCCATATCTACTACTAGATCCACCCCCCCCTCATAGGTAGCATCATATAACTGACGTACTAATCTCCTAGCAATCAGAGACATATCAGTTGGTCTTACTAATCCTGCATCTGCAAAAATCGTAAGTTTCGATCTTAGAATACATACCAAAAACATAAAAAAAATAAAAAAAAACATATTTTTCCTACATCGGGCCACCATTCTTGTGGTGGAAGAGGCAGATATAGGTCACCTCTAAAGTCAATGCCTCCATATACGTAGTCCTCAATCACAATCTTCTGACAACATATCCAGTTGAAAAACACAATTGGGAAATGAATCTGTTGGCTTCCTCCCTAAAAGGGCATGATTTCACACCATCTCAACAACCTCGGGTCCCTCGAGGCTAGATCATGGATCTCCAACTATTGATACTGAAACAGAGGAACCCTCTCTAGAAAGAAGGAAACAAAGAGGGACCCATACCCAAATTGTTTCAGCTAACCTGTTTTTCAGTTGGACAATTGGATCTTCATATTAGCTAATAACCCCTCGCACAACTTAAACATAGTAGGAGCCAGACAGTCCACCGGGTACTATAAATGAGACCTTGTTGCCTCATGCAACACCTGGGCTCCAACCACTAGTGCCATGCAATGAAATTTTTTTCATAATAGAAGATTTTCGATAGAGGACATCTCTACCTTCCTGATCTGAGAATTTTTAGCCCCGCGACAGTGTCTCTGGATGAGCATAATCATACTCTCACCTCTAGCACGAGCCCTAGAGAGTTGGATTATCTCCCCTCTCTTGGATAATACTGTATTTAAATTCATGTCCATGAAATCAAACTCATGTTCCTGGTCTCATATTATGAATACTTGGTGATCCACATCCCATATCCCAATCAAATACTTAAGTAGCTCTAGCTGAGCTCCTAAATTTGATGTTTGGAATAATTTCAGTATTCCACAATTTTGCAATGTGTTTACACAATTTGGTTCTTGGAGTGCTTGGTGATATTCCACCTCATGGCCTCTTTCTTTCCATTCAATGACCATCTTCATTGAAATCACCTGGAAAGCATGTTGAAATGAAATTTTAGGGACTTTCATCAAAGTAGTTTTGGAAATTAACCATTCAGAATTCGAGAATTCATTATTTTAATTTCTTCCTTGTGGTCAACGTGACTGTGAAATTAGAAAAAATTCTGGCGATGTGGTTATGTTTCAGTATAAGAGCGACCAATGTTAGTCTGAAGCTCAAATCTGCATTGGTCACTATGAAAATAAAATTTTGAAATGCGCCCCGGTAGCCCCCACCAAAATCACAAAACTTCTGAGACAAACTACTTAAAAATGGAATTGAAATAAAGAGGAGAGTTTGAGCTCTTACCTGTAGCTAACAGATTCTTGAACGGTGTCTTATATTGACCATGCCACTTATTTGAATTTCGAGGTGAAAAGGGGTAAAATGCACTTTCACAATTTACTCAAAATAGAATGGTGAAAATGAATTTACTTTTTGTCTATTTATAGATTTTTGAAAATATATTTTCCATTATCATATTATTTTTTGTCAATATTAGTGATGTTTGTCATTTTTTGTGCAGTAACAAGATATTATACTGACAATGATTATTGTTTATGCAAACAAGTTTTATTTTATCTCTTTTTCGGACTCGGTAAAAAACAAATGAAAAAGGAACCCCCCATGAAGTCACCTTTCAACTCTTTTCTAACTCTCAAAAAATGAAATATTTCTAAGTACTTGTCATTTTGAACTCGTTAAAGTAAATGAATTGATGTTGTCTTAGTATACATTTACCCCTTTTTGGTGCTGAGATTCACTATTTACAAAAAAGGAATACCTTGATCGAACATGGTCAAGAGGTTCTCTCAGATATTATTTTATACCTTTTTCGATTCAAGGGACGATTTAAAAAAGGGGACATGATGGAGTTTGTAATATTCCCAATTAGCCCAAGCTAATGGGAATATACTATTTTGTTTCAATTTCCTGTTTCATGAATAAAATTGTGAAGGAGGATCAATAAAAATCCTAATCAACAAAATAAATCAATGCCACATGTGAACATAGCTATATTTGGGCTACTTACATAAGCACACTTAGGTGTGAAAGAGACTGGAGCACTTGACCAAGTCAACTAGGACCAAATCAACAATGCTGTCTAGATACAATGAATCTCCTAGAGGAACAACACACTTTTAGTTGGAGGCTACTAATGTGAATGGAGCTAAATCATTGAGATGTTTTAGTGTTTGACAAGACTTTCATCCTATAAAAGGAAGAGGAGGACAGTAGAAGAAGGATGTTGATTGAGTATATTTCTGAATATATTTTTTGTTTAGACATATATCATTCTTTGTTGTTTAGCTGAGGATAGTGTTTTTTAGCACTAGGGTGTTCCTGTTCAGGAATCCCACCTCTTCCATTGAGTATCTCTTGGAAGAGTCTTTCTGATCTCATCCACCATCAAGAATTTGGCCAAGCTCATCTTCCAACTACAACACAGATATTGTTAAGGGTTTGGTTGTCCTTATAAGCTGCAACAAGTGAAGGCTAGATCTGCTCAGATATAGAACATTCTAGGGCCTCTTTTCAATAGGAAAGTATTATATCCCATTGGCAAGAGAGTTTTGAACCTTTGGAGCTACATTTTCAGATCTTGGCATCAGGCCAAACCAGTGCAAGAGCCTACAGCGTAGTTTTCCCTCCAAGACTGTGTTATTTGCAAGAAGGAAGTTGCAGGGTGTTTTGACACACATTTGGAGGAGAGATCTCTGGTGTTGGGGTTCTGCCCTTCACTATGGTGATGCATGGATTAGATTTTTGATCTATGTTCTGTACAGATCTGATCTGCTTCTATTGTACTCATCTTCATAAATTTTTGAATGCTACTATAGATCTGCTATTTTAGATCTCGGATCTACTCTCTGTGTCTCATGATTTGATCAAAACCTCAAGGGGAATTTGTAAAGGAGCTTTTCTAGTGTAAAGATATAAAATATATCTAATATTTTGTACATAGATCTACTCTAGATCTGGGGTGTAATATGCAACTACTGCAGCTCTCAAAAATAACACGGTCAAGCTATTTTTCAGTCAATACAAATGTTGCAACCCCTCTTTTTGAGGAATTTCTTCTATTCTTGTCTTTTACATTCTGTCATACATTGTATGGGCCACATTAGGGATCTTATTTATTGTTTTATATATGATTGTTGAGCCTTCTTATTGGTATCCTAATGTTTCTCTCAAAAACTGCGTTATTTTCCTGCATTATTGTTGCATATTGTTGCAACCCCATTCTTGGGTGTTTTTCAGCCATACTAGGTGTGGGAGGTTTGTTTACCTCACCTAGTTTGATTTGTTTTTTCTCCCCTTTTGGATTTAGATGCTAGATCTCTAGATCTAAGGGATCCAAGGGCTGCAAATTCATTTCAGTGCACATACTTCTGAAAAATGCATTATTTTAGCAGGCATTGCTGAATCTTCCCTTTTGGGGATATTACAGTGGTATCGGAGCAATCATCTTGGCACAACCTATGATTTTCTTTCTTGAAGAGCCAAGATGTCTTCAGATCAAGATGAGCCTCTCACTGATAGAGAGAAGAGGTACCTGGGAAGAATATAGAAGAAGTTTGATTACACCAATGATGATAAAGACAGGGGAAAAGCCCTTGAATCTAGAAGTGATGAAGATGGGAAGGAGTTTGCAAAAACCCTTCTAAAAACCATGAAAGATCTTGCTAGAGAGATCAAAGAGATGAGATTGGACAGGATCAAGGAATCTCCTAGGAATTTTTATCCTGGAGAAAGCTCTGGCATGTCTTACCACTGGAATGATCAACCAATGAACCAACCACAAGCTCCACAATGCTCTACTATGCCTACTTTCTTGGCTATGGAGAATGAAGGACCTCATGAGCAAGCATTGCCTAAAGACTAATTTGAAGAGTATGAGTCTCAGAAGCATAGATTAAAGGACCACTTGATTTTTCAAGAGTTTTGTCACCTCAAGGACAAGAGAAGACCGAGGCATCAATATAGAGATGGTCGATTCACACAAAATCATGATCGACATCACTCTATGGGCAGATTATTTTTACCCAAGTTTGATGGGTCATCCACTTGTTTTGCCAAAGAATAGGTAGAAAAAATGGATATCTACTTTCAGTTGAAAAAATTCCCTGATATGGAAGCTATCAATATTGCAGTGCTGCACTTTGAAGGTGAAGCACACAACTGGTGGTTCCATGGGTTGTCTACATTGGGTGATGCCAATGTGACTGCCTATTCTGAGTTCACTAAAAGACTGGTGAAAGTTTTGATAGAAAGGATCCAAAAGCACCTTTCATGATCCTTGTAAAGTTGTAGTGGTTAGGTAATGCAGAGTCTTATATCTCTAAATTTCTGAGATTATCTGTTATGGTTCCTGATCTGTCTGCAGCAAGGAGGCTGTACATGTTCATTGATGGCTTGGATGAACCTCTGCATGGGTTGGTTAAATATACCAAGCCCACTACCTTGCATTATTCCATTGAGAGGGATAAATACCTTCAAGATGCCTTGCCAAAAGCAAAGGCAAACTTTCAAAACAAGCCCTCTTTTCCTTCTAAAGCAAAGGAAGAGAAAGCTTCTCCTTCAAAGGAGAGCTCATACAAGAAGCATATTGATGATGAAGTCTAGAAAGATCTAAGAAGGAGGAAGCTATGCTTCACTTGCCAAGAACCATGGGTACCTCAGCATAGATGTGCTACTGGTAAAGCACATTATATAGAGGTCTTCTCAGATCTTGAAGAAGATGAAGATGATGAGCCAAGGAGGGCTCAGGGCACTGACAATGTTGGAGGAGATCCAACACCATCAGGGGATGAGAATGGAGAATTTTATCCTATTGGAGGAACTCTTGCATCCTTGATGGGAGTACCTAAGTACTTGACCTTAAGATTTCAAGGTTCAATAAAAAATCAGAGGGTTTCTTTATTGATTGATAGTGGGGCTACCCACAATTTCATTGATTCCCATCTTGTAAAAATCAGGGCAATACCCACTGATACTTTTGAGAGATTCTCTATTTTGGTCCTAGGAGATAGAAAAATGCAATGCATGCATTATGTTCCATCACTTTTAGTCACCATGGGATCCTACACTTTGGTGGATCACTTCTTTGTAGTTGACATACCAGACACCAATATTATTTTGGGTGTTCAATGGTTGATTACATTGGGGAAATTCACCACTGATTGGGAGGCTATTCTAATGGAATGGGTGGACAAGAAGAGTGGTTCACTTCAAATAATCAAAGGCATGCATACTTACCCCTCACACAACGCTTCCACACAAAAAACAGAGATGGATTTGCACAGTGGAATCAAGGACCTCACTGTCCCTTCTATCATGTTCATGAGATTTCTACAAGGGACACTCTTCTCTAGTGGAAAAACACATACGAGGCCACCTGATTCAATTTTGGCGAGATATATCTCACTACTTGATGCTCCAAAATCAGATCCAGGAGGGATGGGAGCATTAGAAGACATAGCTATAGAACTGGAAGGCTTGGGCAAGAACAAGGAGGTAGATTTTCTTCTCTCATCATCATCACCCACCTTCATGTCTAATTCGGCATTGTTGGAGGAGAAGAAGGGAAGGTATGTCCTTCCTACTTGTACCTTTGGCATGAGAAATTTAAAATAAGATATCAGCAACATGGCAGGCATTCCTATTGATGCATCATCAGCATTGTCACTATTGGGGAGTGTAGATTTATATTGGAAATCCCAGCTATTGGTGGATTATTCCAAAGATCTTCACACTTGTATGATGCTTGATGACCAGCTGCATGAAGAGGGATATCTAGTCCATGAGGGAGTCATCTATCATCATTATAGGTTATTCTTACCTGTAGCCTCCAACCTCAAGGAGAGGATGCTATAAAGGGCCTTCAAAGAGTTATGTTTCAGCCCTACCTATTATATAAAGATCTACAACAGTATCATGAGATGCTTTGAATGAGAAGGCTTTGGAGGAGAGCTACATCAGAATTTTCTAGAATGCAAGAGCTATGTGGAGTTGGGGCAGCTAAAGGACTCTATGCAAGAGTCATTTCAGCCATTTCTTCCTTCTCTTGAAAAGGGAGAAAAATCTATGCACAATTCCACGTATAGAAGAAACATTGATGGTGAAAAATATGATCATGTAATGCAAGCTTCATTTTCTGATTTGACACATTATTTCACCATGTTTTTACAGGCCATGACTCCCAAGAAGGTTGTTGTATCATGTATATCTCATGGCAAACATTGGGCCACTACAATTTCTGAATTTGGCCACTCCCTTGTTGTGCAAAGGGAGATTCTCTTTCATGATGGGTGCTTCCCAAAGGCACCAAATATATCTCACACTTTCAACCGTGGTGAGATAACTTGTGAAACAAGTAAGTGGTGGGGAAACCACTTACCATATCTGGATTTGATGCAGGAAGGAGATGCACTGCGCTGGCACCATATGTGGGACTATGACCCACCTCCTCATGCTCAAATTTATTTTTGTGTATATGTAATTATGCTTCCATACCTGGATGATATAGTTGTGTTTTCTATGGGATTGTGTGGAGGGAGGATGGGAAACTTGTATGTACCACATGGGATGGAAAATCTATATGTACCTTATGCTACATGCTTTAGAGATAATATTGGTCTAACCATGTTTGTTTCTGTTGAGTTCTTGACTCCTTGTGGGATGGATTATGTACATCTCATGATGACTTTGGAGGAACAATTCATGGAGACTTGGATTGGTGAAAACCTAGCTTGTGAGGAGAGCTTGATCCTTGATGGCGTCACCAATAGAGGAGGAGAAATGTTGCAGCACTCACCCTATCAGTTGCTTGAGGACAAGCAACATTTTGGAGGGGAGGACTGTAATATTCCCAATTAGCCCAAGCTAATGGGAATATAGAATTTTGTTTCAATTTTTTGTTTCATGAATAAAATTGTAATGGAGGATCAATTAAACTCCTAATCAGAAAAATAAATCAATGGCACATGTCAACATAGCTAAATCTGGGCTATTTACTTAAGTACACTTAGGTGTGAAAGAGACTGGAGTACTTGACCAAGTCAACCAGCACCAAATCAACAACATTGTCAAGATACAGTGAATCTCCTAGAGGAACAACGCACTTTTAGTTTAACACTACTAATGTGAATGTAGATAAATCATTGAGATGGTTTAGGGTTTGAAAAGACTTTCATCCTATAAAAGGAAGAGGAGGACAGAAAAATAAGGTTGTTGATTGAGTATATTTCTGAATATATTGTCTATTTAAACATATATCATTCTATGTTGTTTAACTGAGGATAGTGTTGTTTAGCACTAAGGTGTTCTTGTTTGGGAATCCCACCTCTTCCATTGAGTAGCTCTTGGAAGATTCTTGTTGATCTTATCCACTATCATGCATTTGGCAAAGCTCATCTTCTAACTACAATGAAGATCCTGTTGAGGGTTTGGTTGTCCTTGTAAGCTACAGCAAGTGGAGGCTAGATCTGCTCAGATATAGACCATTATACGGCCTCTTTTCACTGGAAAAGTATTCTATCCCATTAGCAAGAGATTTCTAAGCCTTTGGAGCTACATTTTCATATCTTGGCATCAGGCCAAACCAGTGCTAGAGCCTACAGTGTAGTTTTCCTTCCAGGACTGCATTATTTGCAAGAAGGAAGTTGCAGGGTGTTTTGACACACATTTGGTGGAGAGATCTCTGGTGTTGGGGTTATACCCTTCACTATGGTGATCCATGGATTAGATTTATGATCCATGTTCTATCCAGATCTGGTCTTCTTCTATTGTATTCATCTTCAAAAATTTCTGAATGCTACTGCAGATCTGCTACTTTAGATCTCAGATCTACTCTCTGTGTCTCATGATTTGATCAAAACCTTAAGGGGAATTTGTAAAGGATATTTTCTAGTGTACATATCTAAAATAGATCTGATATTTTGTACACAGATCTGCTCTATATCTGGAGTGTAATATACAATAGTTGTAGCTCTAAAAAGTAACGCTGTCAATCTATTTTCAGTCAATACGTGTTGCAACCCCTCTTTTTGAGGAATTTCTTCTATTATTGTCTTCTACATTCTGTCATACATTTTATGGGCCACATTAGGGATCTAATTTATTATTTTATATATGAATGTTGAGCCTCCTTATTGGTCTCCTACTGTTTCTCTCAAAAACTGTGTTATTTTCCTGTAGTATTGTCGCATATTGTTGTAGCCCCATTCTTCGGTGTTTTTCAGCCATACTAGGTGTGGGAGGACTGTTTACCTCACCTATTTTGATTTTTTTTCTCCCCTTTTGGATTTAGATGTTAGATCTCTAGATCTAAGGGATCTAAGGGTTGCAAACTCATTTCAGTGCACATACTTCCGAAAAGTGCATTATTTTAGCAGACATTGTTGAATCTTCCCTTTTGGGGATATTACAAAGTTTTATTCTCTGTTTCTTTTTCACACAACTTAAACATGAAAATGACACCGAGTTACTGTTCCGTCAGACTCATTAAATTTTAAAAAGCGAAATTATTTTCACCATGAAGAGACCAAGCTCCTCCTTCCTAGGGCTCATTAAAATTAATAGCATGGATTCAATCAAAGAATGAAGTTAAATGCTCAACATATGTTATCCTCTTCATGCTGGCTATCAAAAATAAAGAGGTACTCGTTAGCAATAACGAGGGAAAATTTGAAAGTAAAAATCCTATGTGTATTTTGGGAAGCTTGACACTCTTGAACATGACACTTTTCTATAGCTCGTGTCGGGTTGGGGATATCCTTCATTCATCATTTTTCCTTCATGGGTTTTGGAAATTCATTTGGCTCTGATTCAGTCGTCATTTTTGTCATCATGACCATTGATCCTATTTGGGTCGAATGCTACTAGAATCTAGAGTCGTGTCACTGATATGTTCAAGATAAGTCATTTTTTTCAAAGTAGAACATCCTTTGCTTTTTTTACCTTCTCTTTTATAGTCTTGAATCACTCCTATCATATTGAGATATCTGTTTTTTCATGTCGATGATGTGGGACTCATTATGGCCCTCCTTAGATGGATCATTTCATGTCGAGATTAGCTCATTATCTGGGAAGATGATTTAGAAACTCCTTTTCAATACCTTGGAGCTTACATGCCTCAATGGCAAGTTATTCGTGTTCGACGATAGGTTCACATCACCACCCTTCGATCAAATGATTGTTCAAGTGTTTGAATTCAACACCTTTATTCACACTTGTAGATTGTGTTGTTGCACCTTGAAGGCCATCTTCATTATTGGTGGTTTCTCTCATTCCTATTAAGGGTTTTAATCACTGACCAGTAATCAGGTGGTTTCTACCATGTTCGACATCAGATCATCTATTCATAGGGCTATATTTGTGTGTTGGGTATATTGAGATTGAAATGAAGACCCTATATCACCTTTATCATTATCTAAGTTGCGTGGAGTTATTGAGTATTCATTATTGTACATATGATCATGTTTATACAGATGGATGCAGCTATACCATGGATCTGTTTCCATGATCTCTTTCATAAGAATGGATACAACCATGTCGTGGGTTCATATGTTATTTCATTCCTAGTCCACAAATATTTTCTTAGTCATATTCACATTAGATATGTCATATATTCTATTTTGTTTGATTTGGCATGTTTCGTGGCGGTATTCTGAGTTCTTTTGCCTTTGTTTGTAAAGAATTTCACCCATCACTCCCCATTATTCCTTCAAGCTTTAGGGGGAAACTATAACATAGTAATTTTTCACCCTGATCACTTCCTGTGCCCAATCCTAAAGTGCCATGTGACAAGTCATGTGCATTATATCCACCTGGGAAAACTACACAAAGATATTCTCTGAAGAATCAAAGAAAGTTTCCTTGAAATATCAATTGAGAGACATGGTAAAAGACCTATATTTCTAGGTCAACGTGCTTCTCTAGTGGCATGCCTGTGCTGATGGTAGGTTAATAGTTCTGGCCTAGCGCTGTCAGCGCCATTTTTTCTTGTAAAACTATGTCGATCCCTTTTGGCAATATTCCCTCAAAATGGAGGAGAATCTTTGACCTCTAGAAGCTCCAGAGCAGCGAGTTTGTTTTAATTCGATGGTGATAGGGTAGAGCTCTCTGATTTTAGAGCTTTGATCTTATCAATGGGGGTTTATCCCTTAGAAATTGGACCTTTCTCCTCCTTTCATGGGCTCTCAACCTCTTCTCCTTTCCTATAAATTGATCCCCATCCCTCCACTACTGTTTGGTCATTCTTGGGCTGGTAAGATCATTCATTCCCTTTACGCTCTTTTATTTTGAAAACGCCTAAGCTATTCGGGAGAAGGAATGTCTTACAGCGTTGGTCAAGGACTCGAACATCACCATAAGGAGGCCTCCAATGTCAAGGCTGGGGTTGTAATCTCTCTCTTCTATATTCATTAATAAAAAAATTGGTGTTTTATTTCTATATTTGTCTAATCATTTGTGAAAATAGTCTAATGTTCCTTAATCTATTAGAGAACTTATGTTCAGGAATATTATGTACTGGATTACATTTTTTTTTTCCTCTTTATCTCCTACAAGTAAGCGTACACAACTAGTGGTGAGGAATGAGCTTGAGGGATCGTGGATGAATCCCATCATCAAATTATTCAAGCATAGCATCTGGAAAAGGTAACCCTATCTCCTTTCTTTTCTCATTTTGAATATTAGCCAAGGAAGATCGCAATATAAATTCTCACAAGTTTCTAGACCCACTCTAGGGCTAGAGAGATCTCCTCTATCTGTAGAGGGGATTTATATTCGCAAGAAAATGCCCGGGATACTCTATGCCATAGGAATATTCTATGGGAAATATGAACTTTTGGTCTGTAGGATTTGAGGAACCTAAGAGAAATGCAAAGGTGCATCAAGGAAGAATCAATGAACATAGAAAGGTAGAAAGCAAGAGAGGATCCCATCATTGGAATAATAATTCCAACCACCCAAAGGATCCATACCAATGGAGAATGAATCCATCATCTAGATAATAGATGTACCTTCATGCACAAACTCATGAAATTTTAAAATTTAGGTACTGTTATTTATTTTATGGTCATTGTTATAGATTTTTTATCCTTGTACATAAGGTTGTTAATTATAGAAGGATCAGATTTGAAAGAGATGAAAATTATGGATACAATAAGTATTAGAATTTTAGATCTCAAAAATATCCTCTCAAATATTGAAATCTTCCTCTCCCTCATGAATGATGCTGAATGATTCAAATGTAATAATTTTGGGCACAATGCAAGTGAATGCAAAAGCATATTTAAGTACTCGTCTATGTCCCACAACACTTGGTAGCAAAATTTTCAAAAATATAAGGAGATTTGGAAATGCAAATATAGAAATAGTGTGTGATGTGTACTTTCGATGTTAGCATGTAATCAAGAGAATATATGGTGTGTGGATTTTGGTTTTTCCAAGCATATGACTAGGGATAACAAAAAATTCATGTTCCTAAAATAAAACGATATAGGGAATAATCTAATTTTCCTAAAAAATTCCCCAGAAAGAATTAAGGGTAAGGGAATAGTTGGTCTTGATAAAAGGACTAAAGCCCAAAATTTGTTGAATGTAGAAGGTGTCAAGCACAAAATCCTTACTGTAAGCTAGACGTGTGATAATGGCTATAATGTGACCTTCAATCCAAGGAATGTGAGATATGAAATGAAATAAATGGAAAGTTGGTGGGAAAGGAAGTTAGAACTTACAATATTGTATATGTGTTTGATGACTCCAGAGTAAGTGGGTATATGAGAAAGACAAATAAAAATTAGTTTAATAACAGACTTAGTCATATGAATTTTGATAGTATAGTAAAAATTAGCAAGATAGGGTTGTAAGAGGATTTCCAAGATTGTCATGGTCTAATAATTGAATCTACAAATCTAGTCAATTTGTAAAGAAGAAAAAGACTCACTTCAATTCAAAGAATTTATCTTCATCTAGACCATTGGAGATAATTCACACATACATCTGCAACCCAACCAAAACAAAAATTCCAAGAGGAGAGAGGTATTTTATGCTTCTTATTGATGATTTTACCAGGGCCATATGGATCATTCTCTTAAAGGATAAATCATAAATTCTTAAACATTTTAAGAAGTTTAAAGGTCAAGTAAAAAATGAGAAAGATCTTAAGATAGAATGTTTAAGATCAGAAAGAGGGGGAGAATACACCTCAAGGGAGTTTGAATAATTATATGGAGAGAATGGCATAAGGAGAAAATATTTGTTGGCCTGAAATACAGAACAAAATTCAATAGCTGAGAGAAAGAACAGATCAATCGATGATATGGAAACTGTTGTGTTGGGTGAAGAAGAAGTAACTCACACCTTTTGGACCAGGAGCAAATTTGATGGTAGTCCAAGCTGTGCAAATATTTCTTTTCTATCTTAGGTTGAGACTAATAATATCAGTCAAGAAAGTGAGGACAAGTCATGGGAGAGAGATATGAATGAATAAATTTAAGAAATTGAGAATTATGACACTTAGCATCTTGTTCGAAGACCTAAAGAGTAAAATGTCATAAGCAAAAAATGGGCCTTCTAAAATAAGCTAAATGAGAAATCTCAAGTAATTAGGAACAACGATCAACTAATTTGTAAATGGTATGTCTAGATAGTGGGAATAGATTTTGAGTAATCATTTCCACCAATAGCTAGTCTCGAAGCTATTGGGATGTTTCTTTCTTTTCTAGTCATAAAAGAACCAGGGTATGTCAAATGGATTGAAATTCAACGTCTCTCAATGGATATCTAGAAGAAGAAGTTTATATTGAGCAGCTAAATTGATTCATGCTCACCGAAGATAAAGGGTTTGTATGCAAACAAAAAAAAGGCCTTATATGAACTCAAATAGCCCCCCAAAGCCTTACATGGAATACTAGATCGATACCTTGAGAAACATGGCTTTAAGAGGGGCTATTTAGATATCAATATGTATATAAAATCTGAATATGGTAATCTACTAATCGTGGTATTATATGTTGATGACATAGTCTTTCCTAGCAATCTAGAAATTTTGGGACATCAATTTTCAAACTATATGCAAATAGAGTTTCAAATTTCCATGATAAGGGAACGGTCCTTTTTCTTAGGATTGCAAGTTTCTTAATCGAAATATTGATAAAATATGAATAAATTTGAACTAGAATATTGCAAGCCAGTCACCACCTCGATGGATACAAGTTGTAAGTTATGCAAAGAGGATGAGATGACACTCAAAAAATGATAATGGCTACAAACAATTGGTAGGAAGCTTGTTGTATCTCATAGTGTCTAGACCATACATCATGAAAGCATTGAGTCTTGTGGCCATATTTTAATCCTGGCCTCATGAAAGTCATGTCATTACTGTTAAAAGGATTTTAAAATACCTCCAAGGAACGATAGATTATGGGATGTAGTATGTTAAAGGAAGAGAGTTTAAGTTGAAGGACTATATTTATGATGATTGGGCCAATTGTATTGATTATAGGAAGAGTAACTATGGTGCAATATTCCTTTTCAGAAACTTCTTAGTGTCCTAGAACAACAAGAAATAAGATTCCATTTATTTATCAACTGTTGAAGCATCGTATATTTCAATTGCCACTTGTTTCTCACAACTTTGTTGGATGAAGCAGAATTTCAAGGACATTAAGGTAGAGTTTATTTATCCCATACCAATAATGTGTGATAATACTATTTCCATCAAAATCTCTAAGAATATTTGTTACAGTTCAATTCAGGTATCGCTTCCGAAACTTGGATTAGTACAAACAGGGTCTATCATACCCTAAATCAGTTGCTACTTGCCTTGAACAGGTCATCCCATTGCTGGTTTTTATCCATGAAAGTTTCACTGCTTGAAGTCCAGCTGAAACGCTCCATTGAGCCACCAATGAACCCCTAGATTGCAGTAAGTGATTTTCAAAGAACTCACTCCCATGAAAATCAGTGATGCAGAGCACCTAGGCCCACTTAAGGGTGTGTTGGTCGACTTTGAGTGAAATATTCAAATGATTTCGGGAATCTCTTCACTTTCTAGCGGCTTCTAGAAGTGGTTCCAGCTATCATGCTAGCTGATAACTTCTAATATGAACACCATGGAGAAATGAAATTACTTATCCTCTTATCCAATTGAACAAAAGAAACTCCCTCATCCGTTTATGAAAAGACATTAAATGACTAATTAATGCCAAACTACCCTCATTTCTTATAAATTGAGCATTGATCATAGTAAAAAAGGGAGCAACAACTTGAATTTTGTAGAGTCTGCGGGCAAGATTATAGTTCTTTGAGGTATTGTTTGCAAGTAATTGTATGCTACTGGAGCAATGTTGTTGATGTGATGAGGATGGACTGAAGCTAGAGCGATTTTACATTGAATCGATCCAACTAGTTTTATCTTCTCCTTCTATATTATAATAAAGAGATTTTTCACTTTCCTAATATATGTGTTCATTCTTTTATATATTTATTTTCAAATGAAATCAATTCAGTTTGATCAAGATGAATATATCATATGCCTTCATGTTTTTTTCTATATTCTATTAGTAATTGCAGGTACCAATAAAATAAGTTCAGTTTTATTGGGAGTGACGAGAGCGATTAAAGGGAGACAAAGGATAGTCAAGGATCACAAGTAGGTGTTATTCTCTTATCTGTTTATCTCAAGGAAAAGTTCAAGTGCCTTTCATCTGTTGTTCTAGGTTGGCCCACCACACTTAGGGAGACTTATCTATTCATAGGTTTGATTTCTTTAAAATAAATTCGCGACCATACTAGGGAACGATTTATCATATCTGATGGCTTTATACTTGTTTGTGAGCCTGTAGTAGACTTTAATTGCTTCATTACAGTCATTTGAATATGTTTTCATGAAACAAGTGTGTTTTCTTGTCTATTTTGTGATTCATCTAGCACCAATGCACTATAGGTCTTGACACAGTGCTCTGCAAAGCACTATTGGCTTAGAGATAGTGCTCTGCAACACATTGTCTCCCACTCAGGTGTGCGTTGCTCCTGTGCCCAACCAAAATTCATCATATTTTTGTCTTTTACCATCCAGTTCAGTGTCTTGTTTGCTGAGTTTTCAAGTGTTTGATTTCCTCTAGATTCCATATCTCTTCTGCTATCCTTGCTCACTTTGGGTGTCTGTTTTTTCAATGTTTCTTCTTGTTTTCTTTATCATTATTGAAATAGCTCCAAATTTTAAAGTTACTTTTGATTAGTTCTTTATTTTTGGAAGAGGAATTGTTGTACTAATATTTATTTCTCTAGAAAGTATTGATTGATTGTTTATGCATATTTGTTTCTTTTCATTCATTCACACTTAAAAGAAATTAAAAAAATTAAAACATGAATTTCCATATAGGGTTTGTGATTGTTGCATAGGAATAGTTATGGAATTTTCATTTAGATGTGCTCATTGTTGATTGCTTACGATGTGATTTATCTATCCCTTGTAGATAATGTTTTCATTGTCGAAATTGAATCAAAATGAATGCTTATCATCTTAGTTTCATTCTAGGAATTTCAAGTACATGATGCGGTGAATCTGAAAGGAAAATTTCTAAGCAAGATCAACTTAAAATTTATCTCAATTAACCTAAGGGAGCATTGTCACTTAAGGATAACATTTAGAGGTCTAGGATTAGAGATGTGTTCCAGTGTTGTAAAACATAGCAGCTATCATTAATTGTCTGCGATACATTCCGAGTGTGATACCTCATCTCATGTACGTAAGTATATCAGAGCTCATCCATGAAACCTTGAGTATATCGAGAATTTTTCTAGTATAAAAAGTAGATGGGGATGCTCTCAATGTGCGGTTTCACATTAGATAGCGCTAACATGGACTGGGCCTCCACGTACCATCAAGTATATTTGGGAGGACAACATTAGGTTTCTTACCATCCATATGTAACTGAGTCAGCCTCCTTGTTTACTATCATACATTGAACATAGCACTTAGGGAGATGCATATTTCAGTTCACAGTTGCTTGGTAATACTTTGCCTAACTGTTACACCATTTTCTGGTAATCTAACCTATTACTATTAGATGGACTAAAGTACACCATGCAAGACAAATTTTACCATAGTAAAATTTCATTCACTATGAGAGATAATTTAATAACCCATAGTTTATTAAGTTTTTTCTGGTCTAAACATGAAACCCCATGAGGAATAATTAAATAAATCCTTATTCGTTTGATTTAACTCTAGGGATAATTAACTAAAACACTTTTTAATTAATATTCCTCATCATATTTAACCCAAAACATGAAAATCAATTAGATAAATCATTATTTATCTTATTATTTTCTAGGAATAATTATTTAAGTCATTATTTAATAATATTCCTTGTTAAATTTGAGTAAATGATTTTAAAATAATTGAATAAATCATTATTTATTTAATTATTCCTTAAACACGTTCTTGGAATAATAAATAAATCGTTTATTTATTTACTATTTCTAAATAAAGGAATTTGACCAAATTTAAATTCCTTTTCCCTCCACCAAAAATAGTAAAATATTCAATGTAAATTGGATCTAGATTTGTTTAATAATATTTTAATTATTCACCAATATCTAGACTAGCTCAATATTTTGTTGTAAATAGAAGGGTTTTCCATTCATTCACTACCTTTTCTTGCCTTAAGATCACCTTTTGATCCATACTTTTGGTCTGACTTTGATCCTTCATCATTGTCATATTTTTTCTAATTTTGCTTGTGAGCTCCCTTTGAGTTTAATTTTGTCTAGGTTTTCTACACCATAAAGAGAGAGAGAGTCCTGGATCTGAAGAACTGAGGACATACAAGAATGCATCCCATTGAGGGGGACTAGTAACATATTTCTACGTTCCCCTCCCAGGTGTCATAACATAAAAATTCTTTATAAATTATTGTCTTGTCTATTGGATGTATGGAACAAATCTTGTTTATTTTTGTTGTTTAATGTGTTTAACTACATAGATCTGTATTTTTGTAGCATTTATCAACTACTACAGGTCTAAGGAAATTGACAGCCACATTTGATGTTAGAGTTGTTTTTTATGCACAGCTAAAGCGAGTTTTTTTCATACGCTTGCGATTAGAATTCACAGTAACAACTGGCGACTCCACAAGGGTTTTATATTATGACTGTTGTTGTTTTTCAGATCCCCACATGACCATCTGGTTCAACCCATAGATTATTTCTTTAACTTCTTATTTTGCATTCCTTGATGTTTTTTCTTAACCTTTAAAACAATAAAACATTAAAAATTCTAACTTCTGTGTGTTTCTGGGCCTTTTGCGCAGGTAACAAGCATCAGTCGCAGAAAAGATGACGCATTTTTCTAAAACCTGCCCCCGAGATAGCTGGAAGTGCAGGTCACATTTTTAGCCCAAAACCTACGACCTCGGCTCTCAGGTAGTAGAAAAATGCCCAAAAATTGTGATCTCAGTAGAAAACAGGTTAGATCTTGTGACCTGTACTTTTTTTGTGGGATTTTTTTTTTTTTCTGAAATTTTCAGGGTTTGTCAGGGGCACTGTTCAGGGTTGTCTGACCACTGTCTTTACCCATCTTAGATCTATTCTTGCTTAATTTTACTTGTTGAAGTAGGAACTAGCCCCTTAGGGCTTCAATACGCATCCACCTTTTTAGGAGTTTAGCTGAAGCATGTCTTCTGAGATTTCAGTGTTTTTCAGCCATTTTTTCATATCTGAACCTTCACTTTTAGATCCATTCCAAATCGGTTATTTTTCCATCCAAAAAATCGCTTTTATGTTTTTTTTGGTCCTCGTTTAGGGTCCCCTCCGTTTCCCTTTCGTCTGTAGCCTTTCGCCACCTATTGTTCATCATTTTTCCCTTTGGTTTATTGTTGTTTTTAACACCTCTTTCCTGTAGATATGACCTTTAGATCCTTGTCCCTCTTGACCTTAGATGCATTGGCCATTTTTCATTTTTTGAGTAAATTTAGCTAACCCTTAGACTAGTTGTGGAGAAGCCCTCCTCCTTGACTTTAAATTTATGCATCTTTAGTTTTTTATTTTACTGTCACTTTCAGTTCTATTTATAGTTATACAACATATTTTTTCTTTTTTCTCTACACATGTTTGGCCTTAATTAAAATTAACACACTTATCACACACACACACACACACACACACCTAAAGAGAAGAGCACATGGTTTACACCGATAGGCCAAGACTTAATCATTGTAATCAATTGATCTGCACTTCCCTGCCCTTGTTTACCTCTCTTCCTGATTGGGTTATGTGTTTATTTTCCATCATTGTGCCCCCAAGGAGCTTATCCCAGAGACTCCAAGGCCTTCATCCTCATTTTCCGTTATGAAGACTTACTCCACCATGTAAGGTCCAAGTTTGTCCTTCGCCGAGTCCCCATTCTGACTCTGATTCTGGTTCATCGGGTTCCCCTTCCGTTTCTGTCCCTAGTTCTCCTCCACCTTTCACCTTCAACATGTTTGGTGCATGACCTACCTCTGGTGGTGGCCCTGAATCTAATGCTGGAATCACTACTAGTGGATCCGCAACAGGAATGATTCTGGCTTCTCCCTTGATTCCTTATATGGTAAGACTAAGCCTTCTTGATTTCATCCAATTGATTAATGACCCCATACACCATGATCCAGGTTCGCCTGCTATGCCAGCCAAGCTTTCTTCAGACATCCCTAAGTTTGAAGTAAATGTTGGAGAGGATCCTACCAACCATGTTTGTTCTTTCCACATGTGGTGTTTGTCCAACTCTAATACTGATGACTTTTTCTGTCTTTGGTTATTCCAGTGTACACTTATTGTATAAGCTTCCAAGTGGTATGTCAACTAGGCCACTGCTTCTCATACTACTTTTTTTATTCTTGCAAAGGAATTTATGTCCTACTTCTAGCTTCCCCTTTGCTATGACACCGATAATGAACTCTTGATCGTTTTCCATCAAAATTTTTCCACTCGCCTATCTGACCATGTTCAATAATGGCGCAAAATAAAGAGCCTATGTCGATCCCATGTTTTCAAAGACCGTGTCTACATGGACTAGTTTCTCAGATCCATTTTTCCATTTATTGGTAATGATGTCACATCTAATTTCCTCGGACTGAGGAAGAAACCCTCCAAATTGCATTGAAATATGACTTGATCTTCATGCAATATGGTTATGTTTATACCGTCTTACCTAATCTTATTAGACCTGGTGGTGCTAATGTACCGAGGGCATCTCATGCCACCAACGATATCATTGGATCCCTTTCATATCTATACACTCATCCTCCTATGGTTTATGGTTTCCCTCAAGGAGGGGCCAGCTCCTCCAGACAATTTACCCCTCCCGGCAACATGTGTCCAGGACATGGCATGACTTATGCCTTTGCTTAACTGCATCCTTCGATGCGAGGGCGTAATTTTTCCCAACATGTTTACCCCAATGCTGCTCAACCTCATTACTATCTATATTTGTATCCCGGTGCTCTAGCTCCTTCAGGACAAGCACCTCTACCTCCCATGCCTTCTTAGATCCTCAGCAACAACCACCCCCCCTCAGGGTCAGGTGTATGCGCAGCAGAGTGTGACTAATACTGCCACTTCCAAAAATAAGAGTAAAGGCAACCAGAACTAACCCACTCTAGGTAATCTAGGAAACTATCCCCAAGGGAATACATATAACACTGCAACCTAGAAGTAGGGTTCTCACCCCAAGTATGCCAAGCCTCTTTGCATGAATAAGCCTTCTTCTTTTTGTAGTGTCCATGGTCACTATACCCATGATTATCCCCTTTTACCTCAAATGCCTCAAATGTGGGAAGTTCAAGAAGAATCTTGAGGAAAGCAAGCCTCTTCTTCGGTTCCTCATACTGCTGCACCTATTCAAATGGTTGTTTTTACCAATCCTTTTCCCCAGCAAGGATATGTGGCTACCCAATACCCTAAAGTTTAGGTGGCTAGTCAACCTCCTCCATCTGGTACCTCTGATTACTAGATCCCCATGATGAACTCTAACTATGCCAATACCATCGATCTCAACCTTCAGACTCGGTCACTCAAGTACAGCAAGCCACCTGCTCCATCCTCTACCGAGCCCACATCTTCAAGTCCCACAGAGCCAATTTCGACACACAATTTCCCTTTACAGATCCCTCAGCCTAAGGCAGAGGTACATACTAAGATGCCCAAAGGACAGTTACGCCGAAATGCTGCTTCTAGTAAAGCCACCCACACCTACAGTATATTAGATGACTTGGCACAATCCCCTACCACCATGTCAACTCTAGAAGTCCTCCAGTCGTGCCCTTCACAAAAAAATCTCTACTAACTACTATGGGCAGTGTGGATCCTTCAGATGATTATTTGATCATTTTCGATGTTGAAAAGTCAGAGCATCCCCCCTTACTGACATTCGTCACCTTCCAAATACTTTTAAACATCTATAAACAGCTCAGATCACCTAAGTTAGCCCCTTCCACTATCACCCTCCGCGTGTAGGATGGCCACTTTTCCCAGCCCCTTGGCATGTTCCACAATTGTCCTATTACTCTTGCAGGCAAAACTATTTACGTTGACATTGAAGTCATTGATGCTTCCTTAGAATACAACATTACATTGGGTCGTAGCTACCCTTATGTGATGTATACTGTCCCATCTGCGGTTCACCGTAAGATGTGATTTCCTCACAATGGAAAGATCGTCACTATCGATCAACTGACATATTACGAATTGAAGTCTTAGACCTCTCCAAAGTCCATTATTTCTTCGATGTCAAAAAAAAAAACAATTGAACCTCTGACCAGTGTCTTACCTGGAGTCTATAAATATTCCTCTTTGCTTGGTTCATTCCCTGGTCTCCCCCCTCTTATCTCTGACCCTAGATCATCAAATGTTTGCATGATGCAATCATCTCAGTTCGACTAGTCAACAGCCTCGCCCTTTGCAACCTACTCCTTATACTACGACTCAGCCTTCAGAACTTCCTCCTCAAGTCCCTTCATCTGTAGCTATTGTCCCTAACCCTATTTCTCCTCCTAGAACAGTTCCCACTAGCCTTAACCATATGGGAGCTGTCACGCCCAGCCACTACCCCTCTGGTCAGATAAAAAAATTTCTCCCCCTTCTAGAGTATTTTCGATACTTGTTATGGCAACCTTGACCCTTCCCAACATGAACCTAGGGATCCCAATCTATTACATTTATCCCCTAGCCAATACTCTGCCTGTTCAACTCAAACCTTACACTGCTTTGACCCTAGTCCAATCAATTGCTATGACCCCTCCCTTTTCTTTTGTTCCTTGGCCACCTCATTAGGAATCTACTCCTATTGCAAAAGCCTTGGGTGAGGGAGGCAAAGCCTGCAAAAAGGAACCTGAAGACAAGGCTGTCGAGACAACGCCTGATCCTCCTAAGCTTCCAAAGCGTACAAATCTGTGTTCTTTGTGTGAAGTTGAAGGTCATGCCACCCATCATTGTCCTGAATTGTCTCGTATCAAACCCATGGTCAATGTTGTTTTTCCTAAGTCTAATGTCCTACTAGTCCATGTTGCTTTATCGACATTAGACAAGAAACCCAATATTATGCACACAAATTACCATTGTGGTTTGTGTGATCTCCATGGCCACTATACTCACCTCTATCCTCGCCTCGCAGATTATGGCACCTCCTTGGAAGTGGTTCACCAATATGAGGCCGAGTGCAACGAGTCTGACTCTCCCTTACTTGCATGTTATGCTTCATCAAAACCAGAGGACACATCCACTCCCATTGACATACAGCCTCCTAATGTCGAGATGACAGAGCCTTCGGCCACTATTCTCTACATATCATCATCTATAATATCCATGGTGGAAGTCCCTTCTGGGGCATCCCCTTCTATTTCGTCTGACCTCCCTTCAGCGATCACCTTGGGCTCAACATCGGTGGATAATTTATCTACTCATTCTTCAATCACCCTTTGTGATGATGCGCATCTAACTCTCTCTTCTCATGATGATGATTTAGGTAGTTCTGCTACGTCATCTCGTCATCCTTCCACCAGTCACCCCATCTTCTACTATGCTGATGATATTTTGGAAGCATTTACCACCCCTAACCTTATCTATCCAGCCCATAAGAAAAATGGCACCATCCATGTCTATGGTGACTTTTACAACCTGAGCAAAAGTTGTCCCCAAGACAGTTCCCCCACACCATCCACTATTCAGTGTACGAGGTGTAGAAATTGTACCCATCGCATTACCTCTAGCAGTGCTTGTTTTATTTCTGCATTGCATTCAGGTTGCCAGCATTATTCCTCATCCTCTCATATGTTTTCTTGTGGCACCTTTCATATGGATCCCTTATCCAAACCATATATCAGCTATGCCGATGGTGCAAGTCACTACTCCTGGAATATAGCCTCAACAGCATGGGCCATTTTCACCCTTTTGCATTTTCTTATCCTCTACAATGTATGCATTGGTGCTGCCACCATTAACGAGGCCAAATATGATGAAGTGATAGGTTTTTTAGTTGATGCCCTTGACCATCTCATCCTTCACCTTCATCTTCGTTTAGATTCTTTGCTGCTTGTCATGCAATTGAATGGCGTCTATCGTGTGCATAATCCTATCCTTTTTAGAAGATATTTATGAGTGAAGCTCTTAATGCGTGAATTTGAAACCATTACATTCATTCATGTACCTAGAGCCCAGAATGAATATGTAGATAACATTACAAAAAATATTCTAGATTGGCATTTATCAAACACATTTCACACAAGACAATAACCATAAACCATAAAACGATGCATATCCATAATATGTGTCATTCAAAATATACAATTTTTTGGAGTCCATTAACTCTAATACATATGACATGCCCATCGCATGTTACAAAAAACAAAAAATGGGGGCACCTCATGCCCCTACATATAATCACTATCTGGAGGATCCCTGGTCGATCGCTCGGCTCCTACAGCCCGTAGATCACACATCCCGTATCCGGCCATCACCATGCGCCACATGACTCCTCGTTACTCTGAGGGTAGACCAATACAAGGCTCTATGTACTGGCCGTCAAGGTCCTTCCAACCATGCTCAGAAACACCGGCCCGTAGCTTCTCACATCTACGACGGATATCCTCCAGCAGGGCCACTTCATCCTCATTTTGTGTTCCCCTCGATCCACTACGTTTTGTAGCTCCTGACACTGCAGGTCATCCCATGTACCTAGCCGGTTTCACCGGTGCTATATCTGCATACCAAAAGCTAATGAATAAATACCATATACAATATTCTGAAACTTTATAATGCACCATAAAATATAAGCAACTTTTCACTTACTGTCTGGCCCCCATGCTTTTCCTAGGGGAAGTGGCAAGGCTGGGTCCCCATGATATTTCATCCCACTATAGGGATAATTGTCTATGTATAATGGCATCCGATCCCAATGCACAAAAAAATCGGGTCGGAACACCTGTCTGACTGCCCCACCTCCTCCTCTACACAAAAATCTCCCCAATGGTGCATCCTAGGCTCTCGAAGGCCCCCATCCTGGATCTATATATGAGGAAAAAGTGTCAGGATATTCTCAAACAAGAGCGAGCAAAGCACTATGCCATATGCAGAGTCATCGTTCATGTGCTACCTGCACAATGATAACTATCGTTTCAATGACGACATCAACATTTGGGCTCACCCATAGTAGGTACCACTCAATACTCCCTCAACTAGCATCATTTCCCCCCTAGTGATGTGGTGGAGTGCTTGGTTACCCAGGATCCACAACATCAATGCAACCACAGCATGTGTCTCTAGCCTCTCTAGATCTTCGATTAGAAAATGCATGCCTTTTACATGGACACCCGGTCGACAGTGGCACTCTAAAAATTCCATAATATTTTGCCCTTGTGGTAACACTAGCCATGTGTTTACCACCATCCCTAGTGGCGGGAGACTCATCAGGAAATATATATCCTGCACTGTTAACTCTATCCAGTGCCCCTACACTATAAACATCTCATGATCTGGGTCCCAATAGCTGACTATTAAGGACAAAAAGGGCTCTCCTTCCCTCATCAATGGGCTCTCCACAAATTTAAGGACCCCAAACCTGGCCAATGTGGCATAGACTGCTTGATCCCCTTGGATCTCAGAACGTAACGTATCCATGTCTCTCTACCTCTAGTTAATCCTCAATTCTTCCATACCTGCATAGAACCATCATGTTCGTTAGCATATAGAAAGGAAATACTACATCATAACCATAAAATCCCAGCTCTTAGCCAAAAAAAAAACACTGAAACTCCTTTCTTTGATTGGTCGCACTTTTTAGGAAATTTCCTGGTATAGGTCATAGTTTTCTACCCAATACTTGCTACCCAAGTCACAGAAAAGGACCCAAAAAGTGCAACCCGACCGTGAAGAGGATGGAAAGTTTAGGGGCTAATATTCGCAGGTGGGCTAATTTTCCATGGTTTTTACAAAAAAAAAAAGATTCCTCAATTTCCATTTTTTTTAAAAAGTGATTCGCCCAAATTGTATACTATAAATGCTATCCTAAAAATAGCCAAAAAATTATAGAGACTATATATAGTCATTAGAAATTTGGATATCTTTAAAAAAATATCACCAAAATTTTTACAGTTTACATTTTACGGACTCTTAATATTTGCAAGTTTTCTAAACTTTAAGATAAATCTCCATCCTTAAAATTTTTCCTAGTGAAGAGGAGCAGGGGTCTGTTCCTGAGCTTTGGGTGCCTAATCTGAAACTTTAATCCACTGAATTGAAAGAGTCTGGTCAGGTCTCTTACCTGAAACTGACATATCTCGACTCCAACGGTCGGTTTTTCCGCTACAATCTCCGCAAGATTTAGGGCCTTTTCTCCTCTCTACATTCACCACAACTACACTTGCAAATGAATCAAATTGGACAAAAAATTTCCTTATTAAAAGAAAACCCTCATATTTTTCTTTCTCCAATTACGACCAAACCATAGCTCTGTTTGACAAACCGTCAGCACCATTGGAAATCTCTCACCAAGCCTTAAAATGAGTATCCTTTATCTTTTTGTGATTTCATACTTCACCGAGAAGCCTTTTTTACAAGAATGGTCACTTCATGGCTTCTCAAAATTGAATTTCTTCACTTGTGACACTTGTACTCGGGGCACCACTTTGCCTTCATAATTTTTGATGCTCGTGTCGATTTTCATCATTAGTAACCATCTTTTACTCATGTTTTTATGGTCCCCACCGGGCCTTTTCTGTGTGGAAGCATCATCGAGTTGCCCTTGTTTAGAGCATCCAAGTTGAGTCATCATCGCATCCATGGAGTATGTTCCAAGTTCCTTTTGTCTCCCATCACAGTATTCCATCCTTAATTTCTTTGTATCTCCCTCGTGTCTCACATTTTTGCCTTGAGTCATACTATCCCCTATCCCTTCTAGAGTTGAGTCAGTAGCGGCTAGGTCATCCATGCCCTTTATGCTATAACAAGGGAATTTCCCAACCCACTACTCAGTACCCCTCATTCCACCATCATACTTGGTGTCAGTCTATCAGTCACTCTACTATTATCCCTCGTGTCTTAGTTGAGGATTCCTTATTACCTCACCTATGGCGGGCCTCCTTCTATCGACATCAGCTTATTCATTCCAAAAGATAGGTCTATAGGGTGATGTACCTTGGTTCCACTTTCCACTCTCGTTCGGTGCCTTGAATCATGAAAAGGGACCCTTTATTGCCCTTTGAATTGATTTCTTCTCAATTCTAGCTCCTTATGGAATGATCAAGATCTGTATACTTGATGGTTCAGTGATGCAGTAGATTATACCAGTGATTCCCAGGTGTGTTTGAGATGTTTCAGACTTCATGAGGGGTTGTCCCTTTAGGTAGCACCCCACATACCTGGATGAACTATTTACTATATCCTTGGATACAACTCTACAGATTTTATGGTTTAGACCCCAATCGCTTGCAACACCTTTTTTAGTTTGCATGTATCATTCAGATTTTCAGAGCCCTTTCATGCTTTACAGGGCCTCTTTTCTTGTTATTATATCTCGTGTACTCAGATATTATTGTACAAGTCCTTTTTGTTGTCCCAGGCACCGTATGTATGTGGGATCCATTATGTCTTTCTCTGGCCCATGTTTATGTCAACATGTACTATATAGCTCACCCCCATGTTTACTGAGCTCATAATTATTCTTTGTACTTTTTGATCTTGGCGGGCATAGGTATGCCTCCCCTGCCTCATTCAGATCAGGTACTCACTCATAAAAGTGACTTGTTACACTTGTAAGTCTCACCTCCTCAGGGTCTTGTCCTCTCTCACTTCAGTCTATCTTATATTTCTCTTTCTCTGACTGCCCTTCAGTGTCTAGTGATTATGTTCTAACAATGTACTTCGATTACACGAAGTGATTATGTCTAATGATTATGTGTCTAGTGATTGCACATTAGGGGGAAATCTGTTACACCATTTTTTGTTCATCTAACCTGTTACTATTATATGGACTAAAGTACACCATGTAAGACCAATTTTACAATAGCAAAATTGCCTTCACTATGAGAAATAATTTAATAACCCATAGTTTATTAAGTTATTTCTAGTCTAAACATGAAACCCCATGAGGAATAATTAAATAAATCCTTATTTGTTTGATTTTCCTCTAAGGAGAATTAACTAAACCACTATTTAATTAATATTCCTGGTCATATTTAACCCAAAACAGGAAAATTAATTAGATAAATAATTATTTATATTATTATTTTCTAGGAATAATGATTTCAATCATTATTTAATAATATTCCTTGTTAAATTTGACTAAATCATTTATAAATAATTGAACAAATAATTATTTATTTAATTATTCCTTAACCACATTATTGAAATAATAAATAACTCAGTTATTTATTTATTATTTCTAAATAAAGAGATTTGACCAAATTTAAACTCCTTTTCCCTCCACCAAAAATAATAAAATATTCCATGTAAGTTGGATCTAGATTTGGTTAATAATATTTTAATTATGCACCAATATGTAGAATAACTCAATATTTTGTTATAAATAGAAGAGTTTTCCATTAATTCACTACCTTTTGCTGCCTTAAGATCACCTTTTGATCTATACTTTTGCTCTGATTTTGATCCTCCGTCATTTTTATATTTTTTCTACATTTGCTTGTGAGCTCCCTTTGAGTTCCATTTTGTCTAGGTTTTCTACACCATCAAGAGAGAGAGATCTTGAATCTTAAGCACTGAGGACATGCAAGAACCCATTCCATTGAGGGGGATTGGTAACATCTTTCTATGTTCCCTTCCGAGGTGTCATGATATAAAAATTCCTTATAAATTCTTGTCTTATCTATTGGATGTATGGAGAAACTCTTATTTATTTTTTTTGTTTAATGTCTTTAACTGCATAGATCTGGCGTTTTGTAGAATTTATTCTGATCACCTACTACAGATCTAAGGAAATTGACAACCACATTTTATGTTAGGGTTGTTTTTTATGCACAACCAAAGTGAGAATTTTCCATACACTTGCGATTAGAATTCACACTAACACTAACATTACCCTCTCTTTTTTTTCTTTTTTTTTGTAATGAAAACAATTAGCAATCGTGGAAGAATATCAAACCTTTCCCCATTTTTTGCATAGGACAGTGAATAAACCACTTTTACCTCTAGAAGCTACACCTAGTTGACAAAGGCGAGCTCATCCTACCGAGTCCAGTACCTCTAGAACCTTTGGTGCTTCATGTTCATCTAATTTACCAGAGTCATATGATCCTTTGAGTACCAAGTTTTGATTCGTTTCTACCGATCTCCGTTTACCTACTACCGTTGAGGTGGAACCCTCACAGTTACCTGAGGATAATGAATTTGAATTCGGTGAAATGGTCAATCCATAACATGAAGTTGTTCAATCGGAAGTTGATCTGGAAATTTTTGTTCTTTTACCAGAACATCTTGATCCTGAAGTTTAACAACAATAATTTGTTCCCGTGCCGGAAGACGATGAACCGAATCATCCTCAGTCATCCTTAACTATTGAGCCTTCCTCATTATCGTGGATTCAACCACTTGAAATTTATCTTGGGCCTAACGGTGAAATACTTTCACCTAGTTTGATTTCAATTGAGGAAGAACCTCAGGAAGAGACACCCCCTACAACTCCAACTCATTTTGGGTCAGGGCTTCATCTTTATCCATCTTTTCCTCGTTTGAACCACACTTCTCTTGTTGACTCAGCTTAGTTTCAAGTTCCCGTAGATTCTTTAGGGTATTTACTAGGTCATTTAACCATGGTTGAGACAACATCCCAGACTGTACCATATGTTACAACTGCGACATCATCTATTTTTGCTACCTCTTTGATGGTTACTACGACACCTGAGTCTCATCTTTACGGTGGTTCGTCCATCCCACTAGGTTATCACTCTTTAAATGGAACCCACTCTGGTGCCTCCTCTAGTCCATGGACTTCACCTATGTCATCATTTGGAATTTTATCTGGGTCCTTTATTATGAGTACTGAACAACCTAATCCTTTATTTCAATCTTCCACTCAATATCAGGTGGGTCCATATGATTACCGTCAATCTTATCCAGTTTCTACTGGTCTCCCACCATATGAAGGTTAGTATGTTCAAAATTATTATACTCCATATGCTGGGGGGGAACCCATGGTTACCCCATATGGCAGTACTCCTTTGTCTTTAGGTAAATATTATGCTGGAATGCCTATCTATCAGTGGCAGCCAACCTTGTATATTCAAATGAAAATGGTTGTGTACTCATATCAACAAGTTGAACTTGTTTCATCCGTACCTACTATGCTTTTTATTAATTCCTTACCTTATTGACAAGCCCAGTTAGTCATAGCTCAACCCTCTCAGACAGGTCCTTCAACCCTTTACCCTCAAGTTTCAGGTCTATAGAATCTACCTCCCTAGGCTGTTTTCCAACGACCATCTGTATTGAGAATTACTCTACCATGGGCTAGTTTACCCTTGTATTAGATTTCTCAAGCTTCTACTGGTAACATCTATTCACAACCTGGTCCAACCTATTCTAGTTTGGGTTATAATCCTGGTAGGAAATAATAATATTATCAAATCCCATGGCGGCCACAACCTCCTCCTCTATCACAGCCACAACAACAATTCCAACAGTATCAAACCTATCTTGGACTTGGTCAGCAAGCCAACAACAAGCTTATACAGGTTCTGGTCAACAAGCCTATCAAGGGTTTGGTCAGAAAACTTACCCCTATCAAGGTCAGAAGTTGCAGATTCCTTATGATGGTGCACAATGGCCTATTTCCCAAGAAATTCCATCTTACCCTGGTTATGCGCAAACTGTAATAGTTTTCATTTGTTGCAACACCAGAGTTACCTAATTTAAATCAGCTCACTAATGATCCCATTCATTATTTACCTTGGTGGCTGGTGATTCCTCATAAATTACCCTCTGATATTCTAAAATTCAATGGAAACTCTGGAGAATATCTGTCTATGCACGTTATGAATTACCATTTATGGTATTCCTCAAACTCCTTCAATGATGATTATGTTAGACTTTGTCTTTTCTAGCGAACACTTACTGGTTCAACTACAAAGTGGTATATTGAATTACCAAGATCTTCTTTCGATAACTTCATGGCTTTGGCCACTACTTTTCTAACCCACTTCCAGTTACCCATCAGATATGAAACTGGAATAGAACTTTCGACCAACTTAAAAGAGATGATTACTACTCACATATCAAATCACATTCATGAGTGGCATCGTCGTCATCGAATGGTTAAAACTTTTTTTCCATATCAAATTTTAGCTGAGTGGTTTATAAAGTCCTTGTTGCCATCTATCACTGAGGACATGACCAAAGGCAGTGTTGTCACTGAAGATCAAGAAATTTCTCCTGCCCAGTATCTAGATTTGATTTATACTTAGTCTGGCATGCTCTATGAAAATATTTTCAATGCACTGTGACCAAATTTTATTGTACCTCCTCCTCCATCCGGTAAGGACTTTCATGCCGACGACAGTGTGATTCATTCTGCCAGTATTCAGCCAGCAATTTGACCATATTTTTCCACACTTGATGTGTCTAATCAAATCCCTGTTGCACCTGATCTTGCGTCTTCTTGTGAAATACATGTCAAGTCATATGATAATGGAAAAAGTGACAAGAAACTTGAAAGTAAGAAGAAAGGGAAAGCTAAGAAAAAAAAAATTTCACCCCAACAGGAAAAATCATTTGATACATCCAATTCTTCAGGGAAACCTCATTACCCCTATTTGATATGTAATCAGGATAATTTTACACAAGACTATCCTCAGTGCTCAGAAGACTCGAAAATTATTAAGAATTCTCCCGCATCTCTTGTGTTGACAGACCCTTTCCTGATTCTAGAAACACATATGGTTGCTACAGATCGTACTTCTAGTTCACAAGTGCTTATGTTATCTTCCACTAATCCTAAAAATGGTGTTTTGGTATCAACTCGAAGTAGATATTATGGTAATCCTCTTCCGTCGTTGAATAGTCAGGCTACAGAACAACCTACTACTTCGACTTCAAATTTGTCTGATTCAATTCCATTGCCTATTATTCCTGAGTTAACAATAAAGCCACCAAAGGGAGTCGTTCATAAATCAACTTTCAAGCCTCGATCTCATGCAGCTCAATCACCTTCTACTATGTCGACGTTTTAGGTTCTTTAGAATTTTTCCTCCCAAAAGCACGCTTTGTTGTCGGCAATTGGTGGAATCGATCCGACGAACTCTAATCTCGTAGTCTTTAACCATGCAGGCTATGTGCCATAATTTCTAGAACAAGTAGAATTTTTTATCTAAGTAAATGTCTTGAATCACCTCATTCATCGGACTATTACTGAAGAATGTTCATATAATTGTATCATTTCTATGAATTGATGGAAGTCACTTGGCTCGCCACATTTATCACAATCACCTACGATGTTTAAATATTTTTACAGTCGTACATATAAGCCTTGTGGAATTCTTGGTAACCTGCAAGTAGAACTAGGATAAAAAACTAGTACTATTGAAGTTGAGGTTGTTGATGGACCCCTTGCCTATAATACCTTACTAGGAATATCATGGGTTTATGCTATGGATGTTGTTTTCTCTACTTGATTTCATATGTCCGCCTACCCCCATAAGGGTGGCATCAGAGTCAATGATCAACTCGCCTTATTTGTGTTTGTTTCCTAGGCAACTAGAAGCATTTTGCTCGTTCATGGACCCTTGACATCTTTTCAGAATATTGGTGTAGGACTTCTTAAGGATTATTCCCTAATGGGAACCTTTTCGTTACTTTCGCCTGTGAAATCGGAAAAAATCACAAAAATAGAAACCTGCAATATGATATCTTCCACTTCATCTGATTTACGAAAGGTTCACAATTATTCTGAAATAGATAGGTTGGGTATAACTGTATCGCTAAGTCCAATCGAGCTTGCATATCAATTAATATTTTTGGCTTGTGCGGCCAATCCTGATATTTTGTTGCCGACTGTTTAGATCGATCATTCTTTGGATTATGGTACTAATTTTGACCCTTTTTCACATACATTCTCAACTAATGAGAGAATTATTAAATCCATGATGCCAGAAGAAGAACCATGGGAAGATTCTCATCACTGATCCCATCTTCCAGATTACATTAAAGATAGTCTAATTGAACTATATCACCCTATAGTCGTTTATTTCTTAACGAATTCCATTTGCATCCACCCCATAGATTTTGAGTGAAAACCATCAATTATCGAAGAAACAATTTCTATTGATATCTCAACCAAACCTGGTGTAGTAGAAAAAATTCATGGTGACACATCTTCTTCTACATTTGAACTTGACACTTACTACTCTCTTTTCCATGAATTCCATGATGTATTCACTTGGCCGTATGAAGAAATTCCAGGCATCGATTCCAGTATCATTGAGCACGATATTAAAATGTACCTTGATGTCAAACCAATACGACACCAACTCCATCTTATTTATCCTAAGAAGGTCATTTCCATTTAAGCTGTAATATTCCCAATTAGCCATGAGCTAGTTGGAATATTAATTTTTGGTTTTTCTTCTTTATTTGATGAATAAGAGGATATGGAGATCCCTAAATCTCCTTAATATGAATAAAATCAATGCCAATGTGAAAGGATGACATCTTGGTAGCTTAATTGAGCACCCTTGTGTGTGAAAAGGGGTTGGAACACATAGACTGGGTGAACTTTGACCAAATCAATAACGTTTTCATGGAGTAGCGACATTCATTGAGGGACAACACAGTTTTAGATGGAGACTCTTTGAATTGAGCTAGTGTCATAAATGAATGGGGATTAGGGTTAGGAAGCTCATCACTTATATAAGGAAGAGGATGCCAACCATATTGGATTATGCTTTGGTATTTGATATTTATGAATATATGGTATGTTAAGCCATATAAATTTCCTGAGATGTTTAGCTAATATTGTAGTGCAGTTTAGCACATGGTGTTCCTGATCAAGAATCCCACCTCTTTCCTTGAGAAGCCTCTAAGAAGAGCTTTGAACTACATTCCACATTCAGGCATCAGGTCAAGGCTTCAGTCTTAATGTACAACACAGTTCCTGTTGAGGTTTTGTGTTGTGCTACAGGGCAGAAGTTGTAGAGGATTTCTTTGGGAGATTTCTGAGCTAGATCTCTTTGGAGGAAGGTTCCTTTCTCTTGGGAGGTTAGTAAAGAAGGCCCAAGAGAATCATTGATACATTTTTCATCAGGTCATAGTGTTTTTATCCCCTATAGCATAGTATGAGTCTGGATCTGCATTATTTTAGGGTGGAGTTGCAAGGGTGTTTTCAATAGGTGAATTTGGAGGTGATTTATTAAGTGAAAGGGACAACCTTTCATCCATAGGATCCATTGGAGAAGATCACATTCATTTTCATATCAGCTTTAGCCATTTCTCTTTAGTTACTTGTTGTAGCATACTTTCAGCCCTAATGCTGCAACTCATATTGTATTATTGGGTTTTTTTCCTGGAGACCCTCTTGGGTTCTTGTTTGGAGGTTGTATAGATCCCAAATTTTTATTTTTGTATCTATTGTGGCATACATCATTCCTCTATATTTGTATGTTCATTTTTCTATAGCAGTGCTCTCATAACTACATTGTAGCAGTGTCTCTGACATTTTGATATAGGAACATAACCTCATTTTGAGGGTTTTGTGTATTGGAGGCTTGTTCTATCTTGATGTATGATTTGTACCCCATCATTTTTGTACTATTTTCTACTTTTATAATGAATAATAAGGCTTCGTATTGGTCTCCATGATTACACTGCAATTTCCATGGTTTTGCACTACATTCCTACTTTTCCCATTTGGGAATATTCTAGTGGTATCAAAGTATAATCTTGGCTCAGCCTGTGCATATTAAGCCAATATGTCATTAGAAGAAGGAGATCCTCTCACAGATAGAGAGAAGAGGTATCTCAGAAGAAGACACGAGAAGTTTGATTATACAAATGATAAATAAGACAAGGGTAAAACTCCTTTATCAAGAGAAGATGAAGAGAAGGAGTATCCCAAGCTACTTCTTCGAACTATGCAAGACATTGCTAGAGAAATAAAGGATATCAGGATGGATAGATACAAGGAATCTCATAAAGTATTTTTACATGTTGAAGGCTCCGACATTTCTCATCACTGGAGTGATCAACCATTCAAGAAGCAACAAGTTTCCTAACACTCTACAATGCCTACATTCTTAGCTGTGGGAAATGAAGGGTTTCAAGAACAAGAAACTCTTGAAGACTATTTCATGGAGTATGAGTATCAATCTCAGAGATTCAAGGATCACTTGATTTTTCAAGGATTTTTTCATATCAAGGACAATAGGAGACCTAGGCATCACAATAGAGGTGGAGGATTCATTCAAAATCATGATCTACACCGAACTATGGGCAGATTTTTCTTACCAAACTTTGATGGGTCATCAAAATGCACTGCCAAATCATGGATAGAGAAGCTTGACATCTACTTTCAGTTGAACAAAGTACCAGAGATGGAGGCCATCAAGATAGCAACGATGCACCTTGAGGATGAAGCACATGATTGGTGGTTTCATGGCTTGTGTACATTGGGTCATGCCAATGTGACTGCATATTCAGATTTCATAAGGAGGTTGGTGTAGAGGTTTGATAAAATCAACCCAGAGGCACATTTCATGGGGCTAGAAAAGCTCAAACAATCAGGTAATCCAAAAACTTATATTTCTGAATTTCTAAAACTTTCTGTTATGGTTCCTGATTTATCTATAGCAAGAAGGGTCTATATATTCATTGATGGGTTATCAGAACCTCTTAATGGGTTGTTTAAGTCTACCAAGCCCTCTAACCTTCAAGATGCCATTGAAAGGGCTAGAGATCTATAAGATGCCTTGCAAAAAGAAAAGGCAACATTTTAGCCAAAGCCCACTTTTCCATCCAAGGGAAAGATGAGAAGGCTCTTCTTTCAAAAGAGAGCCAACGTAAAATACCTCCTAGTGATGATGCCCGAAGAGATTTGAGGAGAAAGAGGCTTTTCTTCACATGCCAGGAATCATGGGCACCTAGACATAGATGTGCAATAGGAAAGGCACAATACATAGAGGTCTTCTCAAATGATGAGGAGGAAGAAGAAGAGGAACGAGAAAGAGGTCACAATGCTTGCACAGTAGGAGACGATCCACCACCACCAGGAAGTGGGGATGGGGCATTTGCTCCAATTGGAGGGGCTCTTGAATAATTGAGAGGCTTACCCAAGTACTTGACCTTGAGGGTTCGAGGTTCCATATTAGATCACATGGTTTTAGTTTTGATTGATAGTGGGGCTACCCACAACTTTATTGATGTCCATATAGTGCAGAGAAGGGGAATACCCATTGATGATTTTGAGTGATTTTCTATTTTGGTTGCACGAGCTAGAAATATGCATTGCATGAATTATGTTCCATATTTATCTATCACCATGCGGACATATACATTTACTAATCTCTTGTTTGTGGTTGACATACCTAACACCAATGTGATATTGGGTATGTAGTGGTTGATTACTTTGGGGAAGATCACCATAGATTGGGAGAATTTGTAGATGGAATGGGTGGATAGAAAGAGTGGCAAAAATCAGATTAGGATTTGTTGAGGAATTTCTCACATCATGATGCACCACTCATAGATCCAGGAGGAGTGGGGGCATTGGGAGGTTGTTGAGCCCCAAAGATGTTCTTCTCTTTCACCACATTCCACTTCATTTTCTTTGTACCTCATCAATTACAGGCTTAACTGATCAATAGGATTAATTAAAATTGCTTTAAGAATTTATATAATGACTAACTTGCTATGTTTTTATGATTTTGTTGGTGTAGTAATTTTGACTAAGACTCGGCTACAGAATACAGGCATTCCGTAGCCAGTCGTCTGTTATGCAGCCATCTTCATGTTTATGTAGGTTCCAGGTGTCACTGCAAAGAAAAAGGCATATGGGTGAAATCCAAAACACCTCCCCATCATCTCTTGCTCCCCACGAAGTCTGAGTTAAAGTTTCCAAGAGGTTATGCACGTATAAGAGAAGTAGTTTCCTATCAAAACATGGACTCCACAGATGTTCGCAGTAAAGCACAAGACTGTTAATAAGAGTTTTAATTTGATTAGAAGTGTGAAAGACACTTATCCCTATTTTTCTCAAAGATTATTTATGTAACTTCATTATAAGTATGACTCGGGAGACCGAGAAACTGTTGGTTAGATTTTTTTTTTGTTGCTAGATCTCAGAGAACCGTGATACTCTGTTTTGAAACATTTCTCCTTTAATGAAAGAAGCATCATTTTATTGCACGAGCTGAGTCAATCTTGAGTAGATTTGCGTGCAACTCCGGTGGTAGAGGGCCCTTGCTACCTGAGGAGCTTTGTTCATATAATTTATATAAGTAATTTGGCCTCGTTTCATTCCTAGTTTAATTGACTTGCTGAACTTTGTGTTTTATATTCATTTGCATTAGATGCTATAGTTTAGTCTCGTTCCTACGTATTATTCAAAAATATCACTAATGTCGAATGAAGTGTAACTGTAGTATTTTAGGAGTTATTTTTACGTTCTTGTGCTCAATTACATCAGTTGTTACAGCTAGTCATGATCTTATAAACTCTTCCAAAATATCACTAACTTCGGATGAGACATAGCTGTGGTGTTTTAGAGATTTGTTGTGTTTTTTTGAATTGTATGATTTCATGCTCATTTACATAACATGTTGCAGCTAGTCCTATTCTGCAAACTATTCCAAAATACCACTAATTCTGAATGAGACAGAGCTGAAACATTTTAGTGATTAGTTGCATCTTTAGTCTAGTTGTAGTACTCCGGAGGTAGATGTCATTCTAGTTTAATTCTGTCACTGTATTTCAAGTTTGATAATGGCACTCTAGTTCAGTTTTAGCTCACTGCATTTCAATTTAGATTAGTGGCATTCTAGTTTAACTTTGTTTACTGTATTTCAAGTTAGGCTAATGGCATTTTAGTTTAGTTGTGGTCACTGTGTTTCAAGTTTGATCAATTGCATCCTAGTTCAGTGTTATCCATTGTTCTTTAAGTAGTATTATCTGTTAACATTAGATTCCACGACCTTCATTATTTACAAAATAATCTTGTGCTGACTTTCTATTAATGCATCATCATATGGATAGGAATGAATTAGTGATATCAGTTTAAGACCTTGATTGTTCTGCAACCTTTTTCAATTTCACAAATAAGCCTTTTTTCCAAAACTGTTATAGAAAATCTCTAACTTTCAGATGAGGCTTAGTAGTGAAAAGTTAAGCTACATAATGAATTAATCTTAGCATTATAAGTTAATGTAGAGTGAAAATCTTATTGTGCTACAAATAATCTCTTTCAACTGTGTTCCAATAAACTTCTAGCCATGGATGAGATTCTTTGTAATATTGTAAGATGATTGTTTACTTAGAAGAACCTCATTTGCACTAAACTTCTCCTTTTCTTAAGTTATTCCAACATATTTCTAATGAATGAATTGGATGGGTTTATGTTATGAGTTATTGAGTTCATGTTGTGATTTAGTTCCTTGCTATGAGTCCTTATCAAACTTTTCATTTTCTGCTCTTTAGTTCCTTACACAGTTTAGAATAGGTTTTGCTCTATTTTTAGTGTGTCCAACAACTGTCCTTCATCAACATTTAGTGCTTTCCTTTTTAACATAAAACCATAAAACCAAAAACATCAGAAAAACACTAAACACAACGTAGTGAGAAACAAATACCTAGGCACATATGCCGCACCTCACTTCAGCAGTTTACTAGCCCTGGTTCACAATTAATGACCTCAATTTAGGAACACTAAGTTGAGCACAACAGAGGTCATGGTACGATGCTGAGAATCTTGGGTAGACTCAAGGAGAAGGGAGACATTCTCCCAATATCATCATCACCCACTCTCATTTTAGATTCTGTGTTGAGAAAGGAGCAGCAGAGGAAGTATAGAAACCTTCCAACATGTGACTTTAGCATGGGAGATGTCAAAGAGGAGGACAGCTATATGAAATATGTTCTTTGTGATAGATCATCATCGCTGCCACTATGGAGGATAGATCCATATTGGAAATCCTAGCTGTCGGTGGATTATTCCAAGGATCTTTTTACATGCATGATACTTGATGACCAGCTTCAAGAGGAGGGATATTCAGTCAGAGATGAGGTCATATACTATCATGGTAGGATATTCTTATCTAGAGATTCCAAGCTCAAGGAGATGTTACTACAAAGAGCATATGAATATTTTCTCTTCAACCATACTTATTCCATGAGATCCTACAACACCATCATGGAAGGTTATACTTGGGAATGCCTTTAAGAGGAGATATATCATCATTTGAGGAGATGCATGGACCATGTGGAGATGGAGGAGATATATAAATCTGTGAAGGAGTTATCGCAGCCACCTCTTTCCTCTTCAGGAATGAGAGGGGATATATCTATGGACCACTCCATTTGTACGAGCAGGATTTATGGTAAGGATCATGTTTATGGGCATAATAATTTAGTTGATAATTTTTTGCATTCCTTTACCATATATGTGGAGGCCATTGCTCCAAGTAAGAGCATTCTTCCATATAAAATATATGGCCAACTTGGGGCCATAAACATTTTTGAGCATGGCCACTCCCTAGGAGGCTATAGGGAGATTATTTACCACTATCAGTGCACTCCAAAGGCACCAAACATTTACCACCTTTTCAGAACTTGTGAGAAAACTAGACATCAAGTAAGTGGCGGGGAAACCACTTACCATATCATTATATGATGCAGTCAAGGGATATACTGTGTTGGTTCCTCAAGTGGGACTATGACCCACCTCCATTTTTACATATTTTTGTTTATGTATACTTGGTTTTGATCCCATACATTGATGATGTTCTTATTATTTTTATGGGGATGAATGGAGGAAGGATGGGAGGATTGGATGTGCACTTTGGGAGAGAGACTCTTCATGTTTCTTATGCTACATTTTTTAGGGAGAACCTTGGGCAAACCATGATTTCTACATTGGAACTTTTGCTTTCTTGTGGGATGAGTCATTTGAATCTCATGAGAACTTGGGAGGAGCATGTCATGGAGGGATGGATTGAGAGACACTTGGCTTATGAGGGAAGCTTATCACATGGAGGTGCCATCAATTATGGAGGAGAAGAGTTGCAGCACTAACATTTACATTTGCTTTAGGACAAGCAACATTTGGGAGGGAAGGACTGTAATATTCCCAATTAACCATGAGCTAGTTGGAATATTAATTTTTGTTTTTTCCTCTTTGTTTGATGAATAAGAGGATATGGAGATCCATAAATCTACTTAATATGAAAAAAATCAATGCTAATGTGAAAGGAGGACATCTTGGTAGCTTAATTGAGCACCCTTGTGTGAGAAAAGGGGCCAGAACACCTGGACTGGGTCAAATTTGACCAAATCAACAATGTTGTCATGGATTAGTGGAATTCATTGAGGGACAACGCAGTTTTAGATGGAGAATCTTTGCATGGAAGTAGTGTCATAAATTAATGGGGCTTCGGGTTAGGAATCCCATCTCTTATATAAGGAAGATGATGGAAACGATATTGGATTATGTTTTTCTATTTGATATTTCTGAATATATGGTCTGTTTAGACTTATATCTTTATTGAGTTGTTTAGCTAATATTGCAGTGATGTTTAGCATAGGGTGTTCCTGATCGGGAATCCCACCTCTTTCCTTCAGAAGCCTCTAGGAAGATCTTTGCACTAAATTCCACATTCAAGCATCAGGCCAAGGCTTCAGTCTTAATGTACAACACAATACCTGTTGAGGTTTTGTGTTGTGTCGCAGGGCAGAAGTTGTGGAGGATTGACTTGGGAGATTTCTGAGCTAGATCTCAACGGAGGAAGCTTCCTTTCTATTGGGAGGATATTAAAGAAGGCCCTGGAGCATCATTTATACATTTGGCATAAGGACATAGTGTTTTTATCCCCTACAGTGTAGTATCAGTCTATGTTATTTTAGGGAGGAGTTCCAAGGGTGTTTGCAATAGGTGACTTGGGAGGTGATTTCTTCTGTGAAAGGGACAATCTTTCATCTAGAGGATCCATTGTAGGAGAGAACATTCATTCTCATATCAGCTTCAACCATTGCTCTTTATTTAGTTGTTGCATCATACTTTCAGCCCTAGGGCTACAACTCATATTGTATTATTGGGTTTTTTTCCTGGAGAACCTCTTGGGTTCTTATTTGGAGGTTGTATAGAGCCCAGATATTTATTTTTATATCCATTGTGTCATATATCAGCCCTCTATCTTTGTATGTTCATTTTTCTATAGTAGTGCTCTCATAAATACGATGTAGCAATGTCTCCGACATTTTGATATAGTAGCAACACCTCATTTTGAGGGTTTTGTATATTGGAGGGTTGTTCTATCTTGATGTATGATTTGTAGCCCCTCATTTTTTTACTATTTACTATTGTTATAATGAATAAGAAGGCTCCATATTGGTCTCAATTATTTATGTCATGATTTACACTGCTATTTCCATGGTTTTGTACTATATTCATGCTTTTCCCATTTCAGAATATTGCAAAAGTAGAGGTTTAAAAAAAATTTCGTGCTGGTTTTTTTTACCCTATTCCACTTACCGATTGGGTTTCCAACATTGTTCCTATCATGAAGAAACAAGTTACAATTAGAGTTTGCTTTTATTATTGGGATTTTAATAATTCTTTTCCAAAGGACAACTATCCCACTCCATTTATCAACCAAATCATTGACGAATGTGCCAAATTTGAAATATTTTCCTTCACGGATGGTTTTTCGAGTTACAATCAGATCAATATTTTCCCATAAGAAAAATACAAAACAACTTTTATCTATCCCTGTGGTACATTCGCTTATCAAAAAATCCCTTTTGGTTTGAATAATTCTGGGGCAATGAATTATGCCTTCCATGACATCAAACACATTTTTCATCTTTATCTAGATGACTTACACGCGCATTCATGAAAAGAGGTTAACCACGGAAAGAGGTTAACTACCCGGTACATTTGAAAGCCATATTTTTACGATGCCGTTACTACAAAATATGCCTCAATCCACAGAAATGTGTGTTTTGTGTCAGTTCTAGTCATATTCTTGGTTTCATCATGTCGAAAGAAAGAATTTGACTTGATCCCTTGAAGGTCTAGGCCATTCTAGATTTTCCTGTGCCTTCCAACCTACTTTACTTACAAAGACTCCAATGGAAGGCTAACTTTATAAGGAGATTCATTCCCAACTATGTTGAAATGGCTAAAGCATTTACTCGACTCTTGAAAAAGGGGACTTCCTTCAATTGGGATGAGCTTGTGCAATCTTATTTTGGTGTTCTTAAATATACCCTGATGAGAGCATCAATAATGTATCCCCCAAATTATCAGATTGATTATTTCCTATATCTCGCCGCTACAGATACAACAATCGCCATGGTTTTAGACTAGGAAAAATATGGGATTGAAAATCCAATCTATTATTTGAGTCACGATCTCAATGATAAGGAAGTTAAATACACTTATAATGATAATATCGCTTTAGCAGCCATTCAAGCTGTACATAAATTTCGCCACTATATCCTGCTCCGGAAGACCACTATCATTTCAGATTGCAACCCTATGAGATACATTCTATCACGTCAATTGATAGGGGAAAATACTCAAAATAAATAGTCATTTTGCAGGAATTTGATTTATATTTCATCAAATCCAAGTTAAAGAATTCTTTTATTTTCATTGAGCTTATCTGCGACCTTCCCTTGAGTAGAACTAAGTCTACATCAAAACCATCCATCCTAGATGAGTCTTTGTTTATGATTACATCATCTGACCCATGGTATGGATATTTTATGATCTATCTCCAAACCCAAAATTTCCGACCCAATACCTCTCGCTCGCACGAACGATGTATTCAATACCAAGCCAGATTATCTAACCATCGGTGATACAATTTATCATCATGGTGTCGATACAATTTTACATAGGTGCCTCACTCATGAGGAGGATGAGAAAGTTTTAAATGATTTCTACACTGGTACCTATGCTAGACATTTTTCTTGTTTTGCTACTGCACATAAGATTCTCCACGCTGGTTACTTCTGGCCTACCATATTTTGCGACTGCATTCTCGCAGTTAGAAGTTGTCATTCTTGCCAGATATTTTATCATAAAACCCATGTGCCACTAGTGCCAATGCATATTGTCATCATTGTCGGACCATTTTCTAAATGCGGCATTGACTTCATGACATTTAACCCTCGCTCGGCTGGGGATGTCTATATTATTGTCGTCATTTACAATTTTACAAGGGGTTCGATGTGATACCTACATTTAGCAAAACAAGCAAGATAACTACATTGTTTTTCTTTAACCATATGGTTACTTGGTTTGGTGTGCCACAAGATATATTTACAAATCATGGAAAGAAATTTTGCAACTACATGATGACTGATTTAACTGCCAAGTTAGGACTATCGCATGATAGTTCTACCCCTTATTATCCGCAAGCTAATGGACAAGTTAGATCCCAGAAAAAAAATTCTTAAGCGTATGCTTCAACGAATGATTGGTGTTCATAAATGAAACTAGAATTTAATCATGTACTCGGCTTTGTGGGCTTATCGAACCTCAGTGAGAAATGCAACTGGATTTAGTCCATTTTAGCTAGTTTACGGTCTAAAAGATATCTTACTAATTCAATGTGAAATTCCATTATTGAAACTCACAATTGACCTGCTACCTGATAGTTCTGACAAAGAGGTGAGTCTTTTAGATCTCATCAATCTATATTAAATGTGTCTTGAAGCCACATTGGCCAACGAAGCACATAAGAGATGAATCAAGGTGCAATATGACCGTAATGTCAAGTGTCGCACCTTCTAGGAAGGAGACCTGGTCTTGCTTTATGATTATGAAGCTAATAATATAGGAAAAGCAAAATTCGAACCCTTATGGCATGGTCACTATATTATCAAGCACGTTATGGCAAAGGGTGTCTATGAGTTGGTAGATTGTGATGGGATTCCATTATCACAACATCAGAATGGGTTGTATCTTAAACATTACTATGCTTGATTCTATGTAGTAAACATTGTATTATACTGTATATATGATTTGATTGGGTGTGTGTCACAGTGTGTCGTTTAAGAGTTTTTGTGTGGTTAGTAATTCTCTTTACATTTTTTGCAAATGTCAGAATCTTCAGAACCATTTGCTAGTTATGTCGATCGTTCTAGTCATAGTACAGAGAATCTATCTTCTGCAGCATGGGACATCTTCGCTCCAAGTGGCCAAGTAGTGATTTTCCAAGGTATTTGTATTGGTCGATCCACCAACAATATCGCTAAGTATAGCGGATTGATTGAAATCCTCTATGATTCCATTTCACTTAGAATACACCGCATCATCATTAAGATAGACTCACAACTTGTCATACTACAGCTTACTAGTGTTTATATTGTCTGAAATCCAATTATTCATCGAATGTTCCTTAGATTTCATCTTTTGGAAAGACATTTTGTTTACATCCAATATCAACACATTTCCAGAAATTTTAACGCCTTGAATGATTCTTTAGAAAACTAGGTGTTAAACAGACATTTGCAACATATATAAAGACAAAATTTTAATTCACACATCATACAATTGAATATGATTGCACATAACCATAGGAAAACACTGAAAGTAAAATAGATAGATAATCGATTTTTTTACAAAATTTTATGTCCAAGACATGCTAATCACATGACCTCAAAATGTATGTAGACATATCATATCCTAAGAAGAGCTAGTGGTGCTCATCATAACGGGTCACTGCTTGAGCTGTCATGCACAATAGCCCCATCCATCAACTAGGCACACCAATAGTATGGCATTGCAGCCTCATTAGTAACTCCTCAATTTTTATATCTGGTATCCCGAGAGTTAGTCCCTCTACATGTTGTTGTAACTCAACTAGACTCTTTGTCAAATTCAAATCCGGAAGGATTACTCTGCCGATAGTCCTCTCTGTTGGTTCATCCGCCTATTTTGGAAGACCCACTGGTTGAACAATACCCAAATTTGTATACATAAAGCATCTTTAGTTTATTCTTGGAAACATAAAAAAACATGAAAATATGTAAAAATCCCCCAAAACAAAATAAAAAAACATGGTCAAAACGTTTTACCTATAACACCCCATTGAGCGCCTGTTGGTAACATCAAATCTAGGTCTCCTCGAAAATCCACCCTGCATATGGATGCTCCTCTATGACAATATTTTGTCATCAAAGCCAAGTAAAGAATGCAGTAGAGAATTAAATCGATGAATGGCCAGCATGACTAGTTTTCAACTCTACACACCACTACATCCATAGATCTCTAGGACCAAATACACCTAACATTACATGTTCTGGTTGCATCAGTGGAATTCGTTCCAGAATGAAAGTGATCAGGATCGATCCATAGCTAAAATTCTTCATCCTGACACATTTCACTTTGGTCAGATTTTCTTTCATCTAAGATAGCACTGCTTCAACCCAGTTGAACATGGTCACCTTGAGACACTCAAGCACATACTACATGTATGATCTATTCACAACATGAGTGTCATTCTTCTATTTAGCTTTGAGATGGTGAACAGGAGCATCCAAAATGGCATATCACGCACATAGCTAATATTTATCTTTTCATCCTTGTTAGGCTCTATACCTGGCCAAAAAAATTGTCGAATGTAATCATTCACTGTCTCACCTCCATGGACGGAATCTGCAAGGGAAATGGGGGCACCGTGTCTGAAAAAACATGTCAGAAATTAAATAACATCGACCAATATTGGGAGCACTTTGTCCCCAATGTGATATGCCTACTTTGTCGAATCCCATGAGCGAATCAAGAATTTCAATAGTACCAAATGTTGCCTCATCCCTGATAATTTAAAGTACTTGAGTAACCCGTAGTCTCTGAGGGCTCTCATAGTGCCAACATCATTTAGGGAAACCATATCCTTTTTCTCATGTTCTCTTTCTCCCCATGTAATTGAAATTATAATTTGATCAAAGCCTGAAATCAAACCGTGATCTTAGTTAGGATCCATTTCATATAAAAAACTAAAGAGATTTTGGGCACAAAACACTAAGAAAATTCCTCAACTACGCCCAATGCACCCCTGCTCTCTAGACAGAGCGTTACAGAGCACATTCACTTCAGTTCAATTCCTCTGCAACACACCTTTCTACACTCAATGGTGCATTGATCCTAGGGCGTTGTAGACTTACCCTGGGAGCCCCAAAACTAGAAACATTTTTTCTTGAAACTATAAAGGAATGATACCAAAAGAAAGATAAATGTTAGATATCTTACCTGGTCCTCTACAAGAAATTTTCCACATAATCTGTCACAATCAACTATTGAAGTTCAAGGGAAAAACTAGCTCAGAGAACTCAGAACTGAATGGTAAATGTCAAATAGTAAAATGACATCGTAAATCCTTATTTAAATGTTATTTTAGATTATTTCATGCATATTTAACGAATTATATAAAGTTTTTACCTATTTTTACTATTAAAATGGTATGTTTAATTTGTTTGGTGGTTATTTGAACAGGTTTACATCTAGTACAGTGAATTTCACGTGCACAATATTAAAATGAACTTTGACCACATAACACACTTTTATCTCTTTTTTGAGCTCTGTTAAACATCGAAAAAGGAACCCCCTCTAGAGTCCTCTTTTAGCTCTTTTTAGACTTCCAAAAAATGAAAATATTGTTGAGCACTTGTCTTTTAGAGCTCGTAAAGTGAACTGAAACGAAATCTACTCAATATAAGTTTAACCCCTTTCCGGACTAGGATAGATTATTTACGAAAAAGGAAAGCCCTATTCGAACATGGATAAGAGGTTCTATCAGCTATTGTTTTATGATTTTTTAGACATGAGGGGTAAACTTACGAAAAAGAACTTATGCAGTTTTCTTTTCGTCCCTTTTTCAAACTCTCTAAACATGAAAAAGGACTGATTTTTCACTATAGTTAGACACGTTAAAACATCAAATAGCAACGGACCTTTCCATCATGACAAGATCAAGTTTCACATTAGATAGACTCATTAAAATGTCACATAGTGATGGATTCACCCAAAGGGTGGAATTATGTATCAAGCATTGTTGTTCTTCTAAATATTTTTAAGAAAGAAATAGGTACTAGTCAACAATGACTAGGGAAAATTGGAAAGGGATAGATTACTTTATGGTAGAAAGTCACTCTTGAACATGATACTCATTCACTTCATCTCTATGGTTTTGGGTTGTGTTATCTTCTTGATGGTATATCATACCTATGGTCTATCAGACCATCCGTCACTTTGGTTTTGGGTCAATGCTTCCAACCCATTCAGTGTCGCTGATATGTTCAAGAGAAGTCACTTAGTAATTCCTCATTCTTTGCAATACTCATAAACTTTCATTTCATGACCACCATCCCTAAACATTGCTTCATGAGTTAAATTTTTGTCTCTAAAATCATTACTCCTATTTCATGTCATTGATGAGGGATACATCAAGGCCCTCCTTCGATAATTCACTTCCTATCAACATCATCTCATCATCCAGGAAGTTGACTTGGAAACATCCTTCGAGTACCTTGGAGCTTTCATACATCAATGAAACTTTTCTCACATCCGGCGATAGGTTGACATCACTGACCTTCGATCGAAAGACTTTGTTTGGTGTTCGACATCAAATCATATATTCACACCATGAATATTGTAATGCAATACCTTGAGAGCCAATATCAACATCGGTGGTTTCTCTCACATTTGTTAACGAGTTACATCATTGGCCAATAATCAGATGATGTCTTCGCATTTTCGACTTTATATCACATATTCGCATGGTTAGAGTCATACTTAAGCAATCAAATGAATGAGATAGAAGACCCCGGATCTAGTTTCATCCCTACGAGCTGCGATTTTAGGAATAGTACCACTTCATCTATACGATGGATTTACACAGATGGTCATCCTATCATTGGTCTATATCTATAGACAACTCTTTGATTTATATACATGTTATGATATTTTATGTGCTAAGTATGGGTATGCCTCCTTCAGCAATTCATGTCCAAAATTCAAATGATATCATGATGTAATGTATTGTAATTGATGCTTGTCACCATCTGCTTTAGATCGTACTCCTCAAATTGTAAATCAAATCACTCAACATTATCATTTTTGACTTCATGCTTTAGGGGGGCATTTTTTACAAATCAGTTTGGGCATAAATCCCAAAAATCAGATCAGTACAAAAAAGGTATATCATACCCTAAATCATTTGTTAATTTCCTTAAACAAGTCATCCCATTGCTGGTTTTTATCCATGAAAGTTTCACTACTTGAAGTCTAGCTGAAATGCTCCATTGAGCCACCAACGCACCCCGAGACTACAGTAAGTTCTTTGCAGAGAACTTACTCCCATGAAAATTAGTGTTACAGAGAACCTAGGCTCACTTAACAGTGCATTGGTCGATTTTGAGTGAATTTTTCAAATTATTTATGGAAATTTGGTACTTCTAGTGGCTTCTAGAAGTGGTTCCAGCTATCGTGCTATCTGATAACTTCGAGTATGAACACCATGGAGTCATTAAATAACTTATCATCTTATCCCATTGAAGAAGGAAACTCCCTCATCCATTTATGAAAATCCACTCAATGACTAATTAATTACAAACTACCCTCATGTCCTATAAATTGAGCATTGATAATAGTGAAAAAGGGAGTAAAAGCATGAATTTTGTAGAGTTATACTAGTGAGGTTATAGTTCTTTGAGGTATTTTTTTCAAGTAATGTTATGCTACTGGAGTAATGCTAATAATGTGATGAGGATGGATTGAAGCTGGAGTGAGTTGACATCAAATTGATCCAACTAGTTGTAACTTCTCCTTCTATATTATAATAAAGATATTTTTCCTTTCCTCATACATGTGTTCATGCTTTTATATATGTATTCTTAAATGAAATTGATTTAGTTTGATCAATATGAATAGATCATATGCCTTCATGTTGTTTTCTATCTTCTGTTAGTAATTGCAGATTCCAATCAAATGAGTTCAGTTTGATTGTGAGCGACAGGAACAATAAAAGGGAGACAAAGAATAGTGAAGGATCACAAGTAGGCTTTCTTCTCTTATATTTTTATCTTAAGGAAAAGGTCAAGTGAATTTCATCTGTTGTTCTAGGTGCATCCACCAAACTTAGGGAAAATTATCTATCCGTAGTTTTGATTTCTATAAAACAATATTGTCACAGTCTCAAATACCAAGCACATTCCTATCAAATTCTTTTTCCTAAGAGAACAGGTTGTAGCTAGTATTATTTGACTTGAATATGTGTCCACTAAAGAGAAACTTGCAAACATATTTACAAAGCCACTTTCTAGATAGCCGAATAATTTTCCATTGATCACAAAGGGGGACAGGATTATTAATTTCAAATGGAAGAACAATGATGAAAGAAACTATACCTGGTCTTAGGGGGAGATTATTTTTTTGCAATCAATTCCAAAGGGGGAGATTGTTGGACAAATGGCATTTCCTAGATTTCCAATGGCATAAAGTATGTTGGCATTGATGATAATTCGCATTGCATAGAAAATTGGTTTTTGGAATTAAGGAGCATGTTGTTTAGGGGGTGTCCCATGGTTTTTGTAGTTTTCTATAGAGAATCATCATAGTAGAAGGCTTAGTGAATAAGCCGTAAAAAGATGGTTGTAATGGTTGGGAAGCTGCAGAATTTGGAGGGGATTATGTATCAAGAGTTTGAAGTCATTTCTCGAGGTGAAAATGAGATTTAAGATTATGTTGGACCTAATTAACTAGAAATTTCTATGAAAGAACTTTAAAACGGTATAAAGAAATATGAAAATGGCCTCCTAGATCTGAAGTTAGAGCCAGACAAAGTTGGTTCCAAAAAAGTCAAAATCTCAGGACTCCAGAAGGCCCAAAAGCCTAGAAGCCTAGAAGGTTGGAAGCCCAAAAGATTATTTTAAAAGGGCTATGGGATTACAGTGAGTGGGGGAAGCATGAAGGAGAGAACCCCCGAAGGCCCAAAATCCTTGAAGGTCAGAGCCCACAAGTTTATTTAAAATGGGTTACAGGATGGAAAGGTGTCTTGCAAACAAAGTCAGGAGAATGAGTATCGCATGACAGAATATTGAAACTATAAAATCTCATGTTTTTTTAGAATTGGAATAGAGGGTTTCGGGAGTTAACAATAAGACATGAGCCCATTGAACCATTTACAAAGGAGATTTCTTGCAAAACCAAGGACCGAGTGACCCCTTCTCTCTCCTTTTATAGGACAGGTGGTAGCATATTATAGGTCGGAGCACTATAAGGAAAAACCCTCTAGCAAAGGTTATAAAGGAGGTTTTAAGTGTTATAAAATTGGCCAAAATTGTAAAGAAAAAATTTACTACAACATCTGTTTATGGTTACGAAGGTTTTCGTGGAGGTTTTAACGGAAATTCAACACAATTAAAAACATTGGGCAATTGGAGGTTATTACGAATTCTTTTTTCATCAATGCACTACTAAGGTTTTAAGGCAGCAGTGCATGTCATCTAAAAGGTGGCCCGGGGCGATCAAAGGTGCATGCACCGAGCCATCACGGTATAAAAATGCACTAGGCATAGTGTTGGTGATACAACGCACAAGGCCATTCTAATTGGTCTTGGGATTTGTGTGGTGCCCATAGGTCATCTCAACACACTGGTACATAGACTTATAGAAACGCACCAATGCGTCGTATTAGACAAATGCACCAAGATTTATAATTGGAATTTGTATTTGTGCAATGCCCATAGGTCGTACAAATGGACCGGTGAGTAGTCTCACATAAATGCACTGGTGCGCAGTATCACACAAACACACCAAGATTTTTATTTGGTTTTGGTATTTATGCGGTGCCCATAGGTCGTAGAAACACACCGGTGTGCTGAAACATACAAATGCATCAGTGCAAGTAACTGACACGCACCGGTGTACAGTAACTGACATGCACCGGTGTTTATTTTGTATTTTTTAGAAACATCAACCTATGACAGTGCAATTATTGTGATTTTTTAAATTTCATTATTCATCAAAAGTCGACACATCTTATAATAGTAATCATATTAATTAAATTTTTATTAATGCATTTGAATGTGATGTTTGGATTAATTTGTTATATCATATCATAATTACTGTGATTTTTTAAAATTCAGTATTCATCAAAAGTCGACACATATATATCTTATAACAATATTCATATGAATTAAATTTCTATTAGTGCATTTGAATGTTATGTTTGGATTAATTTGTTATATCATATCATCAAATTTCACATCTCTTCATTATAATATTTGATCATCCATAAATTTAATTAGTGGTGTTGCATTTCACAACGACAATGGAGAACGCAATAGAATAAATTAAAACATATTATATATATATATATATATATATATATATATATATATAAGACAATCTTTGTCATACAAAATGGGATAGTTATTGGTATCACTTTTTCTTTCAATTGGGACACTATGTCCATTACATTAAACAAAATGTCTGATTTCACAGACAAATATTTCAAAAAATACAACACCTTGATTTGATATCCAAACATAGTGATCATCATTATTCGCTTGAACTGTTGTCACTGCTAGAGCTACTTCCATGACTTGGGTTATTTTCAGGAATGTTTTGTTCACATGTTGATTGTTTTATTTTCTTCTTCTTCACCTTCCATCTACAAACATAAAAATAAACTGTAATAAGTGTATATACATTGGTGAGAATAATGAAAATTGTAATATTAAATAATATACATCAATGTAAATAAAAAATAAATGACGTACCATAGCAACAATTGACTCATAAACTATACACATTCTTTCAACACCATGTACCATGCCATTTTTCAATATTTCATCTGTTGGCACAGTTCCATACTTTGTTTCCTGCAATTTACATACCCCATAAAAAATCATATATTTAATATAAAATATTTTTTTGATCTATCAATTATAGACGGAGCTAAGTAAAACAAGATCGATAGATGCTTACAAATTCCACAATTAATTTCTGATATGCCAACATATACTTACAATCCATATTTAAACCAATTTCAATCAATTCGTCTGATGGTTCTTCTTTGTATGTTAGCACCTGTTTGAATATATTCAGTGATGATTTTTGTATAACAACTTCAAAAATACAAAAATTAAATTTAGTTAAGTTTTTATAAGGAAGTAACAATTACTCTCAAACTTAGATATCAACCCTTTTCTTCCTTCTCGTCTTCTTTTATGTGCTGAATGGGTTCCATTTTCTTTTCTTTTCTGCAAGAAAATACTTGAAAACAAATATTTAATGCTAAATTTTTTATTTATTATACCTAATGATTGAAAAATTAAACGATTACAGATTACATTTGAAGCATGTTGTTGTTGAGATGGCTCCTCTTGCGATGCCATTTTGTCCATTTCTTTAACCATCTTCTTGTACACCTTTTTGGACATTCCTACTGGCATATTTTTCATATCATCTCATTCATCTTTTGAGATTTTCATAATATTCTTGAAAATGTAACATAACAATAAACTATTTCATTTTTCTATTGATATATGAAAAGAAAATATAACAAAATTAATATTTATAAATAATTCTAGACAAACATTTAAAGGAATATTACTTTTTTATTCCTTCTTTTTTGTTGTTGTACGTTTTTGCTATTAAAAGTTTGACATGTCTCATTGACCAATTCTATGGAAGCTCTTCTTATAGTTTAGATAAATTTTGGTTCTTGTAATCATTGGATTGATTTTTGTATTGTAAGTGGAAAGAACGTCTATACATTCATTCCACTAGATCCCTCAAACTTTCGTAAAAGTTTTTCCCCCTTTCATTAACCTCTAGCACCACTCCAGATGAGCTAAGGAGCAATTCATTTTCATTTTCATGTTCTATTTTTTTCTTTTCTTAGAACAACATTCCTTTTCTAAGTTGTTGGTCTCTGTAGGACATTAAACAGATGTGAATTAATAGATTGTTTGACACATGTTATCTAATAATTTTAAGTATATTATTAATGAAAATTAAAAAAATAAACTCATATTGGATCAATAGTATTTTTTCATTCACCTGGTTCATCATTTTGCAATTTTTCCATCAAGATTTTATGCTCTTCTGGTACTAGATAAAAAATAACCTTATTGAGCTTCATCATTTTGTGGCTCTGCATGATACACAGTAAACAATACATATTAGTTAAACTTACATATTTTTCAAAAATAATATTTTTTGTAAATACTTTACAAAGAACTTGCCTTTTTTTCTTTTCTTGATGTGTTATTAGTATTTTTGTTACTTGATCTCTTATCAATCATTTCTTTATCAATCTGAAACTTGTATCATATCATTCATTAATATATTTATAAATATCAGCTTTTCAGGTAAAAAAACAATCTCAAGAAATGGGTGTGCCATTCATGGTGTACGCACTGATGTCGGTGCATGGGGGTCTTATAAATGCACCACACAAACAATATAATAGACCGTATGGTGCTCCATCTCAAAAAGGAGCACATGTGCATTACATGTTAACCACCGCACCAATTAAGATAGATAAAATAATAAAAATCGTCCAGTGTTAGTTTTTGTAGCATAAACGCCCCGCGTAAAGAAGGGACCACCATATGGTACTCTGTCTCAACTAGGAGACTCGGTGTAATGCATTATATGTTATATGGTGCACCAATTAACACAATAAAACATTTTTTTGTGAAACAACACATTTACGGTGCACGATAATGAAATAGCGCACCGGTGCCCTATTTTACATATGGTGCACTGATTAAAAAAAATGTTTTTAAATTTTTTTATGATGTAGTACTTTTGCGGTGCGCTGGGATAATACAGTGCACTGGTGCACTAGGTTACATAGTGTGCACTGATAATTTTTTTTTTTTTTTAAATTCACACAATGGCCGACATGGATTGGGAACTGACTATGTAAGTCATCTCATGGGTTAGATGTCATAGGTCTATATATAGAAATAAAAACCCTATAAATCTAAAATGAAAAGCCCTAATTCTGAAATCACAGAAACAAAGAGAACAAAGGGCAGAAACAAAAATAATATAGGGTTTAGGGTAAAAATGAATATTTTTTTTAATTTTTTTATGAAAATGAAAAAGAAATAAAAAAAAAATTTCTTATTGCGTGAAAAAAACTGCAGAAAAAAAGTAAAAAAAACAATAAACGTTAATCACGAGATTGTTTGAAATAATATGCTACAGGGTTTGAATCACCAGAAGTTTGGAATTATGATTGTATGAATACTTCTATTTGAATGTATTTCGCTACTCGACAGTGCTCTCGTGCTTTGTTGCTCCAAGTATGTCTCTTGCAAATCTCTAGCTGATTTTTTTTTCAAAAATAGTGAAATAATGAAAAGTGTTTAGTATTTAAAGAATTGTTTTATGAACTTAGATTTTTGAAAATATTTTGCCACCCATTTTTCAATTTATGTCTTTTTTCTTCACTTAAAGAAAATAGAGTTGTGCTTTTTTTATTTGCGATTATTCGTCGTCGGTGCGTCACTTAATAGCATCGCACCGGTGCATCAATTGGTAACACAAAATTGGTGCGCAGTGACTAAAACACATCGGTGTGGTTATATGTACATTAGCACTGATTTGTGGTTAAGGCACCGAAATTAATTTTAGGTGTGTACACCAAAATTTAGTGAACTCCAACCATAGAAATTGAGAATTAGAATTTTGTTTATTCTTGATGGAAATATGCAATTAGAATTAGAATTAGAATTAAGAATTAGAATTGGATAAATTCTTGATGGAAATAACTATTCTTCCAATGCATTTTGTTTATTTTTGGAGGTTCCCACTGATTATGTGGAGAGAATGCAATGTGGGGCGTGTGAAGATGCAATACTAAAGGGCCCAAGTAGGCAATTATGGCATGTGAACCTGTGCTATGCTAAGAAGTGGGCAGTTTTCACAAATGGTTGGGAAAGTTTTGTTTCTGAGCAGTTTATTGAAGTTGGAGATATTTTAGTTTTTAGACATGTTAGAAATTTACATTTTGTTGTGAAAATATTTGGGCCATTTCTTTTCAAAACTACACCTCTTCTTCTTTCATAAAAATAAACTTGAACCTTTCCACAACATGCAACAAGAAAAGGTGCCAACAGGAGCCTCTGACATGCATATCCATTTCTGACATGCATATCTGTTTCTTCTGTTGAGGTCTCGAAGGAATTTATTATGGAAAATATACTTCGCTGAGTAATATGCCTAAATTTTCTTTGGTTCTACCGAAGGCTGAAGTTACTAACAGATACAAGATTGTAAGCTCCCTCCAATGCTCATTAAATTGCAAAATATGGATAAAACTCCATAGAAATTCCTATCACTTACGTAAAATGCCTCGAAACACAGAATGGAGTGTTTTCTTTTTTGAAAGTTGTGTGTTATTATGGTGAAAGAAATTGTTATTTCTGTTTTGTGCTAATATGGTGAAGAAATGGAATAGTGCTCAAGTATATGACAACAGTCTTCAATCATATTCTCAAAATATTTGGGTTCTTTGTTAAATGCATAGCTACAAGATTCAATCATATCGCTGCTAGGAAAAATTCAACTAAAATACCAATACGACAAGGTCCGTACTGTCTATTGTCCCATGAAACCATAAACCCCACAAAAAATCTCAAAAACCTTTTAATAAAATGCAAAATAGTAGAAAAATGTTTTTTTTTTTTTTGTCTATGGCATTCTTGACACTCAAATTCTTCTAAAATATGTTCATGGAATTAGCATCCATAAGAGGCAACGCAATGGTAATATACTCAAATTATTCTAAAAATTTTTCAACGGAATTAGTACATGTGAGATGGTACATCTGTTATTTCATCAATATTTATACTTTTTAAGATGGGTTTTTATAAAGAAGAGGACTTAATTACCTTATACCTTATAAGACTTTTTTTTTCGAAACATTATAATATGAATTTTGAATTATTGTTAAAATCAATATTTCACTTGATAATTTGCAATTATGTTGATCTCCATAAAAATGGCATACTGTATAAAGTTCCTTTTTTTTGGTATGTAAGATCATAATAAAATAATGATAATTGTAAAGTACATGAATTTATTTTCATTATTTTATAAACTTTATTATGTTACAAAAATTAATATTATTATATATTTATTCTTTTACAATTATTTACAATTTTACAAATTTACAAATTTTAATAAAATAATTTCACATTAATAAAATTAAAATTTTACAAATATTTTACAAAGAATTAAAATTAGAATTAGAATTATAATTAGACTTAGAATTACAATTACAATTACAATTTTACAATTTCACATACAATTACAATTAGAATTACAATACAAATTTAGAATTTTACATACAATTACAATTACAATTACAATTTTACAATTACAATCATTTCACAGTAACACAATTAAAATTAAAATTTCAATTACAATCATGACATAATATTTAATAAATATCATGGTTATTTAATATTAAGTTAATTAATAAACATCGCGATCATGATAACCATCGTACAAACATCATATTCAACTAAAAAACACATTCAAATTCACTAACATCATCGTGATCATGATCATATAACAAAACACAATTAGCATTGTATAACATCATCACAACATAAAAATCAAATAATAACTGCTATCACATACACATCTATCTGCGAGCTACACATTAAATGAACATATCAAACATGACCTAACAATATACACATCATGATGATCACCAACATGTAAATTGAGTACAATTGCAACATGAACATAAAATACATGGACTATATATATATATATATATATATATATATATATATATAGATATATATATCTAAATAGTGTCAAAAATATACAACTGTAATATAAATTTCATATATCAGTTGGTGGTAGATCATCAATAGCAGTACTAGTCAAGGCCTACTCAGTCAATTGTGTAGCCTTAACAAGCTCAGATACATGTTGATATGGTACTGGTGCCTCATGTTGATCAGGATCAACAGTCATCTGCTCATCGTGATGACTGGACATGGTCGATGGTCCAACCTACTCATGTTCATCGTGATGACTGGACATGGTCGATGGTCCAGCCTGCTCTCCATGATGACTGCTGCTTGATTATAGTGGAGGCTGCTCATCTGGGGCAGTGTGAGGTGAACGATGATCACTCCCCTGATCAAATGATGCGTCAACGCTGCTCGTAGATTGTCGATCACGTGCTGCATCTCGACCACACCTATAACGTGCGAGGTCATCCTCAGCCGCGTAGCTAAGGTTGTAGCTCCTATGACATGCCACATCGGGCTATACATATCACACAGTATGCCTCTCTGCATATGTACCAGCCTACCATCAACCTGTTTGTCTCTCATAGCAGCGGGCCTGACTCCTGCCTCTGCAATCTATGCATAGATTTGGTCGTCAAACTCCATCCTTAATCTTCTATCAAGCCTACCACGTCTACCAAAATGTGGTACCGGCGCACCAAGAGGAGTAGCTCTCTCTGCACCGGCCTCCTGATGATCCTTGGCATCTGACATATCTTGATCGTCATCATGATCTACACCTAGACCATGTGGTGGTGCTAGCATGTCCTTGCCATCAAAAGACCCAATGTCTACAAAATATATACAAGTACAAAACAATAATTAGAAAATTTCATTACAAAATTTAATAAAAACAAGTTAAAGAACATGTTAGAATTAATTTAAATAAAAAAGTAATATTACCTATATCATCTGGCAGCTCATCATATGTGAAGAGGATGTTGGCATACCCTCACCAATCCAAACCAACATAAGGACAGGGGACCATGATGAAGGGAATATTGTCAACACTGGCTAGCAAATCCAGTGCATCATGCGATATCCTAGCAGAAAACTCATTCTTGCCCCTCTCGGGCACCATCTGTCCCCACATGTGTATCCATTCCTCCAACATCGTCCTATGAGGCTTCCGAACAAAAGTAGACCCCGTCTTTGGAAACCTCTCTCAAAAAAAAAAAAAAAAACTTTGACGCAAAAGGGAAGTTGACCCTCCCTTGTGCATGAGCACGACATCTATCTAAGGTTGTACAGAACTGCCACAAAAAAATGGCAGACCACCTAACAAGTCATGGATCCTGTACTAAAGAATCAACATAATATAGCAGTGATCAAGTAATGCTTTTCCCGTCACTGGTGTTGTGTTAAATGGTCGAAATCAGAAGTGAGAGGTACCTCACCTCCTGACTACCAAATGCACCAATACATAACTGACCTCCGGAGACCTGAAAATCTGAAGGAGACAGTATATATACACTAATGTATCTCTGGGAGTACACCAAATGACTCCCTATTTCATAGCCAATTGGAAACTCTAGGAACGAGGGAAAATCCACCCCTCCCCTCGATAGCCCTGTAATGAAATATATGTCCTCCTCAGTGGCCGTGTACCACTAGTTAGGACCAACCTAGAAATCCTGTCGATGGACATTCCACCTGTGGATAAGATGTCTCAAAAACACACCATGGCCCTTTAGAGAAGTAGCCTCCTCATAGAGCTTGAGGAGGCATACCTGCCTTAGGAGTCCCTGGGTAGCTGATGTAATAAGGTGAGGGTACACATCTTTCTCCTTCTCTCATGCCTCCCATAAGTGAACCATGTTATACTGGTCCACTTGTTGTTGTTTTCGTTGTTCCCCCTCTTCTGTCCTTTCACTTCTCTGAATGATTGACATATTAATACAATTTTTTTATTAAATGAGACATGTATTTAGGAATATAGATATAATTTATTTTTTTGGAAAAAAAAAAATTGGTGCACCAAAAAACACAGGCATGCACTGGTACCAGTGTATCTTTTTTTGTCACGCATCGGTGGCGGTGCACCAGAAAATATTCAGTGCACCGACGGTGGTGCACTTGAAATTTGTCAGCGCACCATTGACTATGGACGATGTGGGGAGTGCAATGCGCTGACTAAACTCTACACTCCGGGGCATATAGTTCGGTTAGCGCACCGACCTCTTGACATCATTACATAGTAAATGGTGTGGTCTTTTACCAGGCCGCACCGTTGACATTGTCGAAATGCAGAATTCGGTGTTTTGAAAAAAATACCCACCTCGGGGCATATATTTAAGTCAATGCACCGCATTTCTGCTATTCCACATGGTCAATGGTGTGGCCGGGTAACTAACCACACCACACTTTTTTTTAAATTTTAAAATAACGCAGTGTGCCTTTTGGTACATCTCGGGAACTGGTGCGGATACCATTAGCACCGATTGCGGTGGGGTCTATAACTTTGAAATTTTAATGTGCTAAAAGGATTAATTATGGAAAAAAAATAAAAGTACCTATACGTTTGACCATCGAGGAGGCATATTGGCTTTATAATTTGCAAAATAAAATTTTCCCACTGTTTTGCAAAATTCATGATGGATATTGGTGGGCAATACACAATAGCAGTGCGTGCGATGGGAGCACCGATGTCAAGGCGGCTCAGAAAAGGATAAATTTCACCGGTGCTTGAGAGCTCTGGAGCACTGAGAAAAGTGAAAAATGTGGTTTTTTGGCTATAATTTCATTTATATAACCCTGTTCCAGTGCGCGGGGTTTTATAGGTGCACCAATGCAGTTTCTTAAGACCGCACCGGGCTGTTTCTATTTTGGCGTGATCTTTTATGACACACCGGTGTAGAATATTTTTAAAGCACCAGTGTGCTATAGTAATAAGATGCACCAGGATGGTTTGTATTTAGCGCAAAGTGTCCAGTGTGCCAATTTTTTGTGTGCACCGATGCTTTCTCTTGTTCAATGCACCAGTGCGGTTTAGGTTGATAAGCGCACCAGATGAAAAGCATCTGCAAAAACCTCCGCCCGCCAAACTCCTCTAGTAATATCCACTAGAAATGGATGTCTGGGGTATTTTTATAAGGGGTTCCTCAAAAACATCTACTAGAGGGTTTTTTCCTTGTAGTGGAGATGATGTCAGCATTGCATAACCCTAAACAAGTGGCAAGTAGTTTTCGCTTTATAGGGTACCCAAAATAACCATATGTGGGTGACACATGGACCTCTCACAAGTTGAAACATGGCATGGATGACATCGACATGACATAAACCTGGTGATGGGCATAAATTGGAGGTCAGAATGTTGAAAAATGTAGCAAAAAAATCTTAATTTGATTTTCCCTTAGTCAAATTGAGGAAATTCGTAATTCCACATCAATAGATAGCTAGGAGTATTTAAAGTGTGAATTACTTTCTGCAAATCAGTAGATTAGTTTTGTGTCTTATCATTTTGATTAAAACTTCATGAGAAGTTGCAAATCTACATCATAATTTATACATGGTATCAAAGCAGGATTCACACTAGAATAAAAATTTCAAATTTGTTTCTCAAGAGGCTTGAATTTGTAGGTTAGTGTAGTAGTATATATTTAGTGTTGGGAATATGAGATTCACTGTGCTAAGACTAGAGTATGCCTTGGAAGGTAGCTCTAATTTGATTGCATGGAAGGATCGCATGGATGTGATGCTTAATGACAATCACTTGCTAGAATACATTAAGACAAATGTTGCAAAACCATGATTAGTTGATGCCTAGAACCTATCTCGGTATAAGAAATATGTAGCTAGAACCACGAGGATCATCTTGGAGGGTGTCAAAGACCACATAGTATTGAAACTACATGGAAAAGAGACTCCCTTTTCAATGTGGAATACTCTCAATGATTTATTTGGAAATATAAATAAAGCCAAGAAAGTTAAACTAATGAATGAATTATGGATTGAAGACAAAGGGTATGAGGTAGTATTCAAATATGAGAAGGACTACCTCAAACATATTGCTTCATGTTAAATCAATAAATTTGGTGTTAGGGTTGAGAGCCTCTACACATTGGAGGAAGATGCATGCATAGCATTGAGGAGAAAGGTTGGGATTAGAGATGTTGTGGTCAAGAGGGGGCATGATTTAGCTCTCAAGAGAAAGCCTTAGACAATTGGTAGTTGGGATTACCATGATGATGATGAAGAGGACCATGTAGATACCTCCAGTAGTGGGATATTTCTATCCAAGTTGGAAGGGGGAGCACATGGAGCTATACCTCTAGGAGTGAGGTGGAGTGATCCAGATCCTTAGTCCAAGAGTTGTAGAAATTTTGGCAGGGTCCATTTAGGTGTTAACATTGTGGATCATTACCTTGCTACTAGGGCCCATAGTATTCAATAGTAGGAGGATCAATGTCACTCAGATACTAAGGAGGGCAGAGGAATGTTTATAGTAAAGAAACAACCTCCATAGCTGATCTGAATGGGAAAATTAGTGTTTGTTGTGGTAAATTCCAATTCAAAATATAAATAAAGTGCTTGAGGATTATGAGGAAAACTGCAAGTTAATCATGAGTTTTTTTTTGTTTTTATGTGAATTTCTTGAGCAAATTAACATAAAAAAACATTTAACAACAACATCTAACATACATAAATAGTAACACAACACATCATGAAGGATTCCACCCCGCCTAGGATACCTCTTCTTGGTTCAGCTTCCAATGGCTTGGACCTCTTCTATTATGCTCAACAGTGTGATTACATATGTTTACAATGCTCAAATGGCTCTGAAACTTGTTCCAATGGCTCCAGAATGCCCACAAATTCTTGTGTAGCCTCTTTATGCACTGAATTTTGTTAAAAATGACTTAGTTATGACATCCCCTTGGTTTTGTGCTATTCTCTCTACATTTTCCACCAAATCTGGCATTGAACCTAAAAATCCTCCCGGAATTCCGCTAACCGAGTGTTGAATTGCCCAAAACCGTGTGGAATTTTCAGAGTGCTTAAATGCCTCATGACACCTTAAATATGGTTAATTAACCATAATACATATTGTTAAAAAAAAAAATTTATAATAAAAAATATATTGCACAGTCTTGCTAACTCTCAGCATGGTGGTCACATGGCAGCATTAAGTGTTATGGTTAGATGTTATGGATAGTCGGGCATCTAGTAGGTTAGCAGTCCCAAAGGTCTCGTGGTGCCACATGGTAACGTTAGAGGAATTTATTGTTGCGGGGTTATGGTTAGTGGGGGAGGCATAAGGCTAGCCTCCCACCCCTGATGGTGATGAGGGCTGGGGCTAGACCCTGACCACCTCCCCCATAGTGGAAACCATACGAAAACAAAATCTAATGAAACCCATAGTTTATTAAGTTCTAATGTTGTGGCGCAATGGTGAAGGTTTTGTGTTTTTTGCTTGGAGGTCCCAGGTTCGATCCCCACCTGCTTCACTCAGACTATAAACATAATTTTGGTGGCCCTCAGGCTCCCACATGGTAGCCCCTCATTGAACCACTTGGAAACCTATTATTGGCCTCCACAATACCCAACCAAATGTACAAAATCAAAAAATCCAGATAGTGCCACTTGGCACAATTTCATTCGCTGAGGAAAACAATGATATGCACAGTCACCTTGCCACGCATGCATGCCCAATCAGTTGTACGGACTGCTGAATGGGTTGTCCTGATTTAGTTTTCTTAAATATTGTTTGAAAAATTTTGACAGAATTCGTTTCTGGCAGCATACCATGTCATTTTCAGTAAAGCAAGTTGCGTCGGATTTAGAATGATGAGATATAATTGGTCGTTTAGGTTCCACAACATTCCGCCAACTTTCATTTTTGAGCACAATTTTGAGCACCTAATCACTCCTACCCATTCTAAGCTTTTTAACCTAAAAATTTATTTAATTACTGAACATGTGTATGAGGGTACAAACCCCTCACCCTTCCAGTCTCAATCACCTATAATTTTCTCGAATTCAACAAATTTAGCTTTTCCTGAAAACTGATCTTTTTCTTTGATTATGGAGACCCTATCTTGTTGTTGTAGATACCATCATGATGCAAATTCCTAGAATTTGCAGAAAAGAAAAATATGCTTGAAGAGAAAAACATGTTCCTTCCTTGGTCGTCAATCAAAGGAAACTTGAATAACTTGAGATCTTTCTAACATCGAACACTACAGACATGGCGATTTTTAGCTTGTCTTTCCTTGTACTTCCGTCAAATCTTGACCAAGTGTTTTCACCATTGGCATGTAGCATTTTGAAACCCTAAATAAGAACTTGTGGAACCTATTACTTCTTTTCCATCTTTCTTTGGCACTAGTTCTTTTATTTTTCACCATTCAACATCGACATCTTGTTTCCATCACTGTTCAATGATGATGTGGAATGCTACAAATATTTCACATCTTGTTTACCTCTTTTCAAATGAAATATGTTAGAGCCCTGAAACATCTTATTACAACCATTAGCAACTTCAATGAAATCATATTTTTCATTTGATACATCTTCTTCAAAGGTCTCATTCAAAACATCACTATGCTTGAACATTAACAAGGCCAAATTTTGACTTGCATTCACTATTCTCTTCATTTGTTCTGCATTCATAAGAGACAAAGTCATATTCTTCTTATGTGCTCTAACTATATACTCAATTCCATTCTTTAACAGGTGGTACTTATTCTCATGGCGATGAAATACTACCCTCCTATCATAAATATAAGGACTTCCCAAAAAAATACCTGAAATCTCAATTGGAACTACATCAATTCCAACTTAGTCAAGAGAGTTTTAATTGATTGCAAACCTTAGGATGAACTTCCTTGTTACTTGCAAGTTTTCATTCTTGCATATCTAGCCTAAAGGATAAGGTCTTGGATGTGAAATGGTTTTTAGATTTAACCTCTTAACTAAGTCTTCAAAAATCAAATTGGCTTGAGAACCACCACTAGAAGAAAAAAATACATTGGTGAGGGACAAAGAATGTCACCATAAGATCATTAGTTACGATCAAAAGAGTATTCATCACCAAGAAATCAACGTCACCAAAGATGGTGTCACCAAAAGTATAGGTTTTGTGGTGACATTCAAGGTTCTTCACCAATAATGATTTACAATGATGGATAGTGACCGTCACCATTTCATATGAGAAATGGTGATCGACAATAGCCTCGGTCACCAAAAAACTGAATGTCACCAAAGGCGGTGTCACCGAAACTATTTTTTGTGGTGACATTCAAGTTCTATCACAAATATTTATTATAATGATGGATAATTACCATCCCCATTTCATATGAAAAATAACGATTTATTTTGATGGACCTTTCATGGCCATCACTATTGGTGCATATATATGACAATGTTCGTTGACCTTCACCATTTCATATTTGGTGAGTGTCAAAAAATGTCATGATAAGCTCATTGGTGACTTCAAGGTCCATCACGAATAATGACTATAATGACAAAAAAAGACCCTCACCATTTCATATCAACAACAATGATTTATGGTGACGAACCTTTCATGGTCGTCGCTATTGATGCGTATATATGTTGGTGTTTTTTTACTATCACCATTTCATATTTTGGTGAGGGTTGAAAAATCTCACCATAAGCTCATTGGTGATTATAAAAAGAGCCTCCGTCACCAAAAACTAATAGTTTCTATTTCATATTAATATTAGGGCACGGTGGAATCGAACCGCCAACCTCCTCCTTGAAAAGCAGGTGCTCTTCCATTGATATAGTACCCATTAAAGAATTCAACTTTTAAAAATTATTTCTTGAAAATTTATAGATTTTAAATTCTACAACATTCAATAAATTAAAGTCTCTACAATATTTTACAAAACAATAAAAACATCATTGGAGCTACACACCTCTACCTAATGGTTATGGAAGTTATGAAAAGTGGGTGGAGGGAAAATAGTTACGTATAAGAGACTCAATATGTTTAGTTGAATACTCGATTAGAATTGAAGCTCTGAAGACATTTATAGCCTAAAAATGACCTATAACTCGCAAATGCACCAAATATTGCAAAGAAATTTCATTAGTGGATAGCATATGGAAGAAGAGCATTGGTGAAGAAAGATGCAATATGTTACAGGTTGAATGAAAGAAAAATATGAATGTTGTTGTTGTTGTTGGGTGACTTTTTATAATTGGGACCTTTGTCTTTCCTTTATCACGTAAATATTCAAATTAAAAATTAGAAATTTTAGATATTTGAATGATATCTAAACCTCTGTACAAATGTAACAAAAAACTCCAGGGAACCACAGGAATACATATATATATATATTTCTTCACATAAAGTAACATGCGATTTAGAATTTCACAAGTCCACTCTCAAAACATGACAGCAACCGACAAATAAAAAAAATTGAAACTTATCACAGTAAGAGTATCTCTTTTCAGCAGTGGACACCAAACAATAACATAGTAATTAGTTCACTTTAAGACTGCAAAACATTGGAAAAAAACAATGTGTTTAGTTATATGCCAATACAAAATGGACTTAATTCTAATGAATCAAAAGTGTTGATACTAAATCAGAAATATTTATGGATAAGGTACTCAATATGTTCGGTTCAATACTCAATTAAAAGTGACATTTTGAAGACAATTACAATCTATAAATAACATATAATTATAAAACCTAAAATCTGCAATTACACTAATGTTAAGTCCCTATATTACTAGTATAGTTAGTTATTTTTGCTAGTCTAACCCCCTTATTGTTATTATTGTGTCCTTAAATTATTATTGTTAGTTTAGCTAGGATTACATTGTGGCCCCACTAGGATTACATTATGGCCCCATAGACTCTTATATACAGAAAGGAGGTTTTGTTATTTGTATCATCCAAGAATTGTTCATTCATGTAATGTGTTGGAGGTTTCACCCTCGAAGTTTATTATTTCTAAGGCGTTGATATCTCTTTTCTTCTATTTTTGGAGCTTGTTTCACAACATTTGGAATCAGAGCTTTGGATTCTACGGTTTCGCTGCTCTAAACAGGTCATCGTGGAACTTTCGCTATAACCTTTTTTCTATGAAGGTTCAGAATCTAAAATTTTTAGTGTGTTAAGCTACAATCCTGAGGAACATCGTCGCAAAATTTTAGAGCTTGGTTCACAATATTTGAAGAGATATAATCTATGGAATTTGGGTCATTTTGCAGGCTCTTGAATTTAACCTAAATTGGTCATCGTGGTAGTTTCACTATAACTTTTTTTCTACGAAGGTTTAGAAGTTGAAATGTTTAGAGTGCGAAGAAGAAATCCTGAGGAACATCGTCGAACAATTTTATATCTTGGTTCACAATATTTTTGGAGATATGATCTGTGAAAATTAGGGCTTGTTCAGGCTTCTGAATTTCATCTCAAAGAGGTGACCGTGGAAAAATATTCATAGCTCTCTCTCTGAGCATCAAATTGGAATGATGTAAAACGTGGCCACAATTACATGGACTATAGTTTGTTTTCTATCAATTTCAAATCCAAAGGAAGAAACAGTGACACGTGGAAATTCGTACAAGTTCACTCTACTAAACCAGTCCATAATTGGGTCATTGTGGGAGATTAGACATAACTTTTCCTTGAAGAACACAAATCAGATCAGACCTGTGGAATTTGAAATAAGCTTTAGAGGGCTACGACAGAGCTGAATTTCAGATATTGAGGATCTGCAATTACAGAGATAATTCATTTTCAATATCGAGCTCCTCAAAAGCAAGTAAAAGGTGTGTATTTTTTTTTTTCCGAATTGCATAAGTCTTGCATGAAGAATCAAGTTGAATTGATTCCAAGGGAATACTATAGAATAGATATCAGTATTGGATTTTAAAATGGCCCCTAAAAATAATTCAACACCCATTAAGTCTTTAGAAGGCTCTACTATGACTCATGAAGATGAAGAATGTCAACATGACATATCAAAATTACAAGAGCGAGTGCAACAAATTTTTCTCTCGCAAAGAGCAACAAAAAATGAAATGGAAGTTTTGAAGAAAGGCATGGAAACTAAGATGGATGGTTTGAAGAAAGGCGTGGAAGCTAAGATGAATGGTTTGGAATCTAAGATGAATGACATAGAAGTGGGCATGGAAGCTAAGATGGATGACATGGAAGCTATCAATGAAAAAATGAAATACAATATGGAAAGCATGAAGAATGATCTAAAAGTAGACATAGAAGGTTTGGCAAAGTTGATACAAGAAATTTTTCCTAATGGTGAAAAGATAGCAGAGGAAACTCAAGATGAGAACAAAATAAATCTTAATCATGATTTCATAAACTCTAATGTTGGAGGGAAGAACCACCATATTCCAAAAATGGATATGAGGAAGTTTGATGGAAAGGATCCTGTAACATGGATACTATAGATGGAGAAATATTTTGATCTCAATAATTTTCAAAACACACAAAAGGTACGCATTGAAACTTTACATTTAGAACAAAATACATTTGTATGGTATTGATGGCTTTGCTCCCGTAAAGAAATTTTCACTTGGTCAATTTTTACAGAGGAAATGATAGCACATTATGAGGATACAAAGAGCAATAGCTTCTTTATCCAATTGATAAATCTCAAACAAAAGGGTTCAGTGGGGGAGCACATTGAGGACTTCCAAAAATTGAATATAAGGGTAACTAATATTTCAGAGGAACACAGGATTGATCTCTTCATAGGTACTTTAAAGGATAACAACCAACATGAAGTTCACGTTTTGGAACTTGATTGATTGGAGAAGGCATTCAGGTTGGCCAGAAAAATTGAATGTAAAATTATGGCGACAAGGAAGCCTAGCACTCACTTCTATAAAGAGGGAAGTGTTGCTACTCCTAGATTTTCACAACCTACAAGGTTAACACCACAATAATTGGAATAAAAAAGAGAAAAAGGCCTTTTCTACAGTTGTCATAGAAAATAAACTAAAGGTCATAAGGGTGCTGAGAAGAAAATATTTTACATAGATTGTGAAGATGAAGAAGAAAGTGAACAAGAATCTTCAAAAGAAGAGGGTATACGCCATGTACCAACCCTAGAAGAGGAAGAAATAAGTCCGACCATATCGTGTAATGCATTGGTAGGAATTACCACTCCTCAAACTCTCAATATAGAAGGACATGTCAAGAAGAAAAAGGTAATAGTGTTGATTGATTCAGGTAGTACCCATAATTTTATTCATTGTAAGGTAGCCAAGGAATTGAATTGTTTCCTATACCCAACACCAGAATGTGAAGTGATGGTTGCAAATGGAGGAACTATAAATTGCTCTGGAAAATTCCATAATATCAAGCTAACCATGGGGGAATATGTATTGAATAGTCCAATGCTTTCCATTCCCATGGGAGGTGCTGATGTTGTACTAGGAGTACAATGGTTACAATATTTGGGGATGGTAGCTTTTAATTTTCAAGAAAATTTTTTCAGAAGGAAAGGAAGTTGAATTACAGGGTATTGCAGGGAAGCCGAGAAAGATAATAAGCTCTAATTTCATGACAAATCTTCTAAAGAAAGAATAGCAAGGCGTAATTGCACAATTATGCTCACTAGAAGTTCCAACATCAAAATCATCTATTTCTTCAGATCTCCAAAAAGTCTTGGACAATCATTCCAAGGTGTTTGAAACTCCCAAATTACTCCCACCTATTCGTGATCATGATCATGTTATTCATTTGATTCCAAGAAGTGTTCCTCTAAACATGAGGCCTTATAGATATCCTTATGTCCAAAAGAGCGAAATTGAACATATGATTGCAGAAATGTTAGAGGCTGGTATAATTCAACCTAGTCAAAGTTCTTTCTCTGCTCCTGTAGTATTGGTACACAAGAAGGACAGATCATGGTGCATGTGTCCAGATTATAGGGAGCTCAATAAGCTCACCATTAAAGATAAATTTTCCATTCCTATGATTGATGAATTATTGGATGAATTACATGGAGCAATTTATTTTACCAAGTTGGGTCTTCGTTCAGGATATCATCAAATTAGAAATTAGATAGAAGATATTTCGAAAACAACATTTTTAACTCATGAGGGTCATTATGAATTTTTGGTCATGCCTTTTGGCCTTACCAATGCACCTTCTACATTTCAAGGGTTAATGAATTCCATTTTCAAACCCTTCCTTAGAAAATTTGTGCTAGTATTTTTTGATGATGTACTAATCTATAGCAGATCTTGGAAGGAGCATGTTCAACATATTGACAGGGTGCTTAAACTATTGCAGGAGAAAAAATTATTTGAAAAAACATCCAAATGTTTCTTTAGAGTAAAAGAGGTGGAATATTTGGGTCATATTGTATCTCATGAGGGTGCTAAGGTAGACCCTAACAAAATTAAAGCCATTAAGGAATGGAATGTCCCCACAACCATAAATCAGTTGCGAGGATTTCTTGGGTTAACATGGTATTATCGCAAGTTTTTTAAGAATTATGAGAGAATATCAACACCTCTAACAAAATTATTGAAGAAATATGAATTTTCTTGGACTCATAAAGTAACTAAGGCCTTTAATCATATTAAAGAAGTAATGTGCATAGCACTGGTCTTAGCTATGCCAGATTTCACAAAAACCTTTATTGTGGAATGTGATGCCTTAGGAAATGGAATTGGTGATGTTTTAATGCAAGAAGGAAGACCCATTTCTTTTGAAAGTCATTCAATCAAAGGAACGTATTTACAGAAAGCTATTTAACAGAAGGAAATGTTAGCAATACTGCATGCACTAAAGAAATGGCGAACTTACCTAATGGGAAGACACTTCAAGGTAAAAATTGATCATGATAGTCTTAAACACTTTTTGGAACAAAAACTATCTTCAGAAGAGCAACAAGAAAGGGTCACAAAGATGTTGGGTTATGACTTTGAAATAATCTACAAAAAAGGGAAGTTAAATGTTGTTGCAGATGCACTCTCAAGAAATAATGAAGAGGTGGAAGCATTTCTTTGTGCCATATCTATTATCCAACCAGATTGGATAACCGAATCAAGCGATGAATGGAAGAAGGACGAAGAAGTGTGGACACTCATTCAAAAGTTGCAACAAGATCCTAGTACGCCTGATACATTTAGTTGGAAAAATGATTCCATATGGTACAAAGATCGCTTATATCTTTGTAAGAATTCCCAACTAAAACAAAATATTATTTTGGAATTGCACACTTCTCCTTTAGGAGGATACTCAAGATTTTTAAAAACTTACCACAGGATGAAGAAAGGATTTTTTTGGGATGGCCTTAAATATGATATTCAAATTTTTTTGGCAAAATGCTTGGTTTTGTAGTAGAATAAAGTTGAGACAATTAAGACCCTGGGTCTGCTACAACCTTTATCCAATTTAGGTCAATGTTGGGAGGAGATTTCAATGGATTTTATCACAGGTTTACCTAAGTCCGAAGGAAAGAGTGTCATCATGGTGGTATTTGATAGACTTACCAATGATTGCACACTTTTGTGCATTATCTCATGCATTTAAAGCACGTACAGTTGCTACTACATTTATGGACACAATTCAAAAGATACTTGGAAACCCAAGGGTTATTGTGAGCGACAGAGATCCCATTTTGCTGGAAATTTTTGGACGGAGTTATTTTCTTGTTTGGGTACTCAATTAGCTCATAGCTCATCTTATCGTCCTCAATCCGATGGTCAAATTGAGATAGTAAATAAACGTTTGGAATGATATCTTCGTTTTTTTGTATCTAATAAACAAACAGAATGGGTTAAGTGGTTACCTCTCACTGAATGGTGGTATAACACGTCCTTCCATACTGCAGCAAAAATGACCCCATTTATGGCACTTTATGGATATCATCCACCGTCCATCACATCATATTTAAGAGAAAATTCGAAGGTTCAAGCAGTGGAAGATCACATCGAGCATTAACAAGAAGTTCTCCAACTCTTAAAGGATAACCTGAATTTGGCACAAAATCGAATGAAACAACAGGTACATCAACATCGCAGCAAGAGAAGTTTTCATGTAGGAGACTAGGTATTTTTATGGCTACAACCATACAAACAAATGTCCCTCAAGCAAGCTAATAAGGATAATAAATTATCGCCAAAGTATTATGGTCCTTACAAGGTGTTGTAAAATATTCGTACTATGGCATACAAATTGAAGCTTCCTGCTTCTTCACGAGTGCATCCAATTTTCCATGTTTCATCCTTAAAGAAGGTTATAGGTGAAAATCTTCCAGTTCAAACAATATTTCCAGAAGTTGATAAGGAAGGAAAAATCATATTGATACCTGAAGCAGTCACAAAAATAAGAACTCGACAGCTACAAAATAGATCAATTTCAGAGTATCTCATCAAGTGGAAGAACTTACCCACTACAGATTCTACATAAGAGGATGAGAATTTTATATAGAAGCACCCAGAGCTACTCAAGCATTGAGGACAACACTTTTTTGAAGGAGAGGGGAATTTTAGGTCCCTATATTACTAGTATAGTCCCTTATTGTTGTTAGTGTAACCCCCTTATTGTTATTATTGTGCCCTTAAATTATTATTGTTAGGTAGGCTAGGATTACATTGTGGCCCCATTAGGATTACATTGTGGTGCCATGGACTCCTTTATATAGAAAGGACATTTTGTATTTTGTATCATCCAATAATTTTTCATTCATGTAATGTATTGGAGGTTGCCCCCTCGAAGTGGCTTATTTCTAAGGCGTTGATATCTCTTTTCTTCTATTTTTGGAGCTGATTTCACAACAACCAAAGATTGATTTCTCACAATGTGAATCATGTAAATTTTTTGTGAGAGCATAAAAATCTACCTTTAGAAGGTTTATTTTCATGCCAAAAAGTAAAAAAAAGTGAGTATATATGATGCAGTTATGAGTAATGGAAAAGATGATGATCTCAATCCCAGGATTGATAAAGAATAACATGCCTTATACTATTTAGCCATGAAATATCAGCAACATGTCTTACAACTTGCATGTCATTAATGATGGCCTATTGTAACAAACCCTATTAGAATTTGAGAGATTGAATTAAAAGAATGAATTATTATATGAAGAAATTATTTCCAACTAAGAAATTTCTATAAAAAAATATGGAAATATTTATTAAGTAGAAATATTATTCTAGCATAATATCATGTTAGAAAACCTAAAGTATTCTAAACATCCTTTATATACATCTATAATATCACCTCAAATTCAACTATATCTTTATGGAAAATTCCTTCAAAATCTGCAATTTTCCTCCTTGATTCATTATCCTTAATACGAAAATAAAAATATCTAGACGTGGCGATTTTCTGTCTTATGTGAGAGAAAATAAAAAACCTCTCTAAACAACATTTTCACTTTATCTGCAACCTATACATTTGCATCAAAATTCACATTAGTTTGGATCTGGGGGGTCATATGCCATCGGTATGATAGGCATATAAATTAATTAGCAAATATCTACCCGTATGTATAATCTGTATCATTAAGTACCTCTACAGCTTCGTTTTTGAACCAATATTGTTGATGTGGATCATGGAGCTGTACTTTTCAAGGTGGAAAATGCAGAGACAAAACATTTATGGAGGAATATCATAAACATTCAATCATACTGGAAAGCATCTCACATTGAATTTGGGAAGAACGTAGGTCCAATATATTATGATAGAATACCCATTAAATATCATACACGATTATGGGTACTCCAGAAAAATCATGAGTTACATAAATTATGTAAGATATCACAAGGTCAAACTAAAAAAATCATTTGAAAAATGCTTCCAAAATATAAAGTAGTCGAATTTAGTGGCATATGAAGAGAGAAAATTGTGGAAATACTTTAGGTGTAGCTTTAAAGTTTACTCATTGGTTTAGCATATTTATTAAAGCATGGTGGTTGAAAGGGTTGGAAAAGGGTAAGTGGAGAGAGGAGTCAAAGATGCATGGTACATTTGAAGAAAGGAAAGAAAAATCAAATATTTTTACAAGCTCGCAGAGGAAGCTTTGAGGCCATAATTATAATAATTTGATGCTATCATAGATGCATAAGACATCATATAATTGGAAATAGATAACACTTTTGGTGCATTTGGAGAGGCTATTGTAGATCCAGAGGGAAGATACAATGACAACCCCAATGTAGAATGAGATCTAGACACTTTTCTCAAGAAAAACAATCTCAAATAATATGTGGTGTGTTTTAGTGGCTATCCCATTTATAACACCTACAACTATTATGATAAAGAAGTTCATGGAAAAATAAAGAAGGCTAAAAATGAGGGTCGAGAATTATGGTGAATGGCCCTCTCCTGGATATCTTTTGGTAGAAATTTAGTTTTGATCATTGTAAAATGAGTCACTTCCTTGTGTCCAGGTCCACATTCAGACACCACTCCAGCTTGAGGTTACTCTTTTAAATTTAAATAGTGAACTCAACAGTGAACAAGTGAATGTTAGGAAAAAGGGACAATGGTCACATATAAACAATATAGTTTAATTTTCTGGAAGGTTTGAAGAAAATTATTGTGGTTAAATCATCTTAGCATCTTTGAGGGAGTAGTAAACAAGAAATCCATTTTGAATTTCAATAAGAGTGGAGAGCTAAAAATTACAATCAATAATTTCAATAATTTATGTAACTCATGATTTTTTTGGAGTACCCATAATTATTTTTCATACACAATTATGGGCACTCCAAAAAAAATCATGAGTTACATAAATTATGTAAGATATCACAAGGTAAAATTAAAAAATTAATATGAAAATTCCTTCCAAAATATAATTCAACTGAATTCAATGGCATAAGAAGAGAGAACATTGTGGAAATTATTTAGGTGTAGCTTTAAAGTTTAATTCATGGTTTAGAATATTTCTTAAAGCATGGTGATTGAAAGGGCTGACAAAGGGTAAGTCGAGAGAGGAGTCAACACTACATGGTACATTTGATGGGAGAAAAAAAACCAATTTTTTTACAATATCACAGAGGCATATTTGAGGTCATAATTTGAAGAAGTTGTTGCTATCTTAGATGGAGAAGGCATCATATAATTGGAAAGAGACACCATTGTTAGTACATTCGGAGAGGGTATTGAAGATCCAGAGTGAAGGTACCACAATAGCCCTAATGTAGAATGAGATCTAGATGCTTTTCTCAAGAAAAATATTCTCAAATCATATGTGGTGTGTTTTAGTGGTTCTCCCATTTATAACAACTACAACTATTATGATAAAGAATTTCATGGAAAAGTAAAGAAGACTAAAAATGGGGGTCGAGAATTATGGTGAATGGCCTTGTCCTAGACATATTTTGGTAAAAATTCAATTTGATCATTGAAAAATGAGTCACTGCCTTATGTCCAAGTCCGCATTCAGACACCACTCCAGCTTGAGGTTACTCTTTAAAAGTTAAATAATGAACTCAACAGTGGAGAAGTGAATGTTAGAAAATAGAGAATATTGAAAAATAGAAAGAATATAGTTGAATTTAATGGCAGGACTGAAGAAAATTCTTGTGGTTAAATCATCTTAGTATCTCTCAGGGAGTAGAAGACAAGAAATCTATTTTTAATTTCAATAAGTGTGGGGAGATAAAAATTACACTCCATAATTTCAATAATTTATGTAACTCATGATTTTTTGGAGTACCCATAATTCGTTTTCATACAAAATTATGGGTACTCATGAAAAATCATGAGTTACATAAATTATGTAAGATGTCATGAGGTCAATTATGATATATATATATATATATATATATATATATATATATATATATATATATATATATATATATGAAAATTGATTCCAAAATATAAAGCACCCAAATTTAGTGGCATAACAAGAGAGAACATTGTGGTAATTCTTTAGGCGTAGCTTTAAATTTTACTTCATGGTTTGGAAAATTTCTTAAAGCATGGTGGTTGAAAGGGCTGGCAAAGGGTAAGTGGAGAAAGGAGTCTGTTATGATTCTATAATTTTAATATTGGTAGAATAATTATATAGGACAACATCAAAACCGCTTTAAAAGCTGGGATCTAGCCCTACCAGCTTTAAAGAGGGATCTCTCTTTATGATTTAGCTTTGTTTATTTAATTTATATTATGCCAGCTATGATAGTGTTGAATTGACTGTTTCTTTGTTGAATTGTTTGGTTTTATTGGTTGGATTGGTGAGTCTTTTTGAATTAATTCCTTTCCATTGGGGTATGGAGTCAGAAGGCTCAATGTTGCACTAAATTTTTAAAGAGTAGTTACAAGGAAATCTAGTTACACTTACTAGATCTTTTAATTCTAAAAGAATTATGAAATGAAGCAATGGTGAATTCTATAGTGATTAAGAAGAATTTAAGAATTTCTCAATCAGACTTCAGAAGAAAATATATATATTGTAAACATAGCCAGGAATAAGGTGTTTAGATAACAAATCTTATTCTGCACTTTGTATTTTACAATTAGATTAAAATGATGAACAGTAAAGAGAAACAATGTAAACATCAGACAAAAAAGGAAAAACATCACTAGTAATATATAGCAAAAGTATCCTGTCAATGGTATTTTTATTATTGATGTTCCAACAACTCAAAAAATCCAATGCTCAGTAGAAAACAATTACAATGATCAGATTCCAACCCTGAATACTTCGAATGCATGTAGTATTTAAACTAATTCTACAAATAATATCATATCAAATATGCAATCTTGTTATTAATTAGAAAATAATAGTATTTAGCCAACGTGTCCGAAAAGGTGGAGTCGTTGAAGATATCTGGACATCTAACACTTTTATCTAGGAAATAGTTGTTGCATATTCTAACTATTTGTTGTGCTAGCTGTTGTGTTGGTTGTAGTTGGTCTTTACTATTCCTGATACTTACACAACTTATCCCACTGATCTTCACTGGGAATAATTATCTTTGTGGCCTTTCGATAGATCTCATATACCTCTCTGTACCTAGGAAATGTGGGTTTGACCATGAATATATATTTTATCTCATGCTGGATGAAGGCGTTGTTACTCATAGCTTCTAGAAAATCTCTCCCTGTCATAGCACCTTTAATGTTTGAAAATTTTGTTGTGTATTTTGCAATTTCTTTGAAATTATTCACATAATCATCCCTGGTGATTATTTTTTCATTAATAACAAATAGAGAAGGAATGCCCCTCTTAGTTAATAGGTCAATTCTATTGAAAAACTTGTTGACTGAAATTTACAATCCATTACATTTTTCCTCAAGCTGTTGAAATGAGTTCAATTTTGTAACAAATTTTTTAACTTCCAAGATTGTTTCTATCCTTTCATACACTCCCAGATCATCAAGTTCATATCTATTTTTGGAACTCAAAAACTTGATGATTTTGTGTGTAACTTAGGATAAAATTCTGGTCTGTGAGTATGAATGTAGAGTGTACGCTTGTTTTCCACCATCATTTTAGAAATGATCCCAAATGGATCATAAGAGCAAGTTAAGATGTGAGTGAATTTCATCTCTCTCAATCTTTTATCAGCTTCCTCTCTTGTTTCCCTATTGTTGCATATGAATGGTCCAATTTCAGACTTAATTTTGAATTGGGACTTCTTCTTTGCCAAAAAAAAATGCACCTCATTAGCATTTAGCAACTATATGATATACTCCAAGGAAAAAATCCTAAATGGGAGGAATTTTGGAAATTTGTAGGGAGGTAATTCACATCCATACTCCCTCATCTCTGTGTAATTATGGTATAAGTACCAATATACTTGTTTTAACTTGATCTGAAAGCTACATAATCCTTTTAATATATTCACTGATTATAGGTTCAATTGTGTTGCTTATAATACTTATGGCTGGATGTAAAAACAACTCAATGAACTATTTGTAGTTGTAATCTTCTTTTGCATTCATCAATAGGGTGGTCCAGAATATGACACATTGTGGGTGTCCATCATCATCCATCTTCTTCATGGCAAACTCAAATATTTTTGCATGAAAATATAAAAACATATAAGCAATGAAAAATTTGTACTTAAACACCTCTTTTGTATGGAATTTACATTTTTTTCATGGATTCTATCTGCTCGGTATTGACTGATGTTAAACATAACATAGGGATTGGAATCAGTGGTTAAAATAGACATGAAACATAAAATTGCTTCATCTACCCACTGGCCAGAGTAATACCCAAGAAGATATGAAATAATAGTGACTATATGTTGTGTTCTATCAGGGAATATGGATGAGGAATATGAAGGGTCTTTCTTGGGTAAAGGCGTATTTAAGTCAAGAAAAATTCAAGGGTCCATGCTCTCTTAGATAAATCTAGTTTTTGGTATAGCCCTATGAGGGATTCATGGGAAAAAGGAATTGTATTCTCATCTAAGGGCCCCTATAGCTTTTGGATAATGAATTGGGCATTGACTGTGAATAATATTTCACCAGTAGGGTAAATCACATCTCTTTTATTAGGGACATAGAATGCATGGAACTTTCTGATGAACTAAAGGACACTATGGGTTTTAGGGAAAAAGTATAAAGGTATATTAGTGTCCCATAATCCAATGTCACCAGCTTCATCAATTAATTTTTCTTCTAACTAGTAGTAAACATCAAATAGGACGAATTCAGAGAGGGTGTCATGAATTTTGAAGTCTTTCTCTACAAGGATAATATGGTCCAGGTCTATAGGAGGGTGAACCATGGGGTTAAAGGGCTATTGACCTTTATCCTTGGGAGGCATGACTAGTTCAAGCTGCAAAACTGATCAATTTGATAATTGTGTAAGTATATAGGGATCATAAAGGAAAAAGCAAAAGAATGGAAGAAATTACTGTGATCTACAGGTAGTTGCTATATTTCCCTGATTTTTTTGGACCTGTAATAATTCGATATGGAAAAATGTAGCAGAAATAATATTAAGAGAGCAATGTAAAGTTCTAGAACAGGTGGGAGAGGGAAATTTATAATTTCCCTGGGTTTTTGTTGATCATTGTGTGCATCCTTTGGTTAATGGTTAAGTAATTAAATTACTTAACGGGTTGATTTAAGCGAGATCGCAGGCGATTGGATGGAGCAATGGGTGGATGAGGTGGCATGATGGGATAGGCAAAAATGTAATGGTTAGGAGGGTGGTTTTGACTATGGAGGAGACCAATTTCGGAGGGGGTAGCATGTGGTAAGTGGTTTTGGTGAGGCGGGGGGGGGGGGGGGGGGGGGTGTGCAAACTCATCAACATCTAACTGCCGTCACTGGCGGGTCCCGCGAACTAATACCACCGATTTCGGACCACCCCCCCCCCCCCTTGACAGTAAAGTATGGACGGTGAGGGTGGGGGGAAAAATGAATATTGGCCGTTGGATTTACAAATATGAATTAGGATGGCAGGAAAGGTGGAAGGGTTTTAATCACAACGTGACAGGATGAATGGTGGGGTCGGGGAATTAAGTAAAGTGTGCATGGAATATTATAAGTGGGTGAAAAACTTACGGAAAGGATAAAAATGTATTAAATACAGTTTTAGTGGTCAAACCTTTGAACTTTAGGATAACACTCTTAACCCTTTTATTTTTCCAGCATATAAGATGTCAATGTAACTTAGGATAAAATTTCATGCCTTTTTCCAAAGTCATCCTTTCTCTTTCTACCTACGCTTTTCTTCTAAACTAACATTTTTCTTCTTTTCTTTTGTAGGGTGCATTTAAACTAGCAGACCCAGATTATATTTTTTTATGGAAATCTATCCTAATCTACCCTTATTTCACCTATTGATTCAAATTACACTATTGAATCAATTTCATTTCTACCTAGCTACTGATTTACCAAGATTAAATTGTTTAGTAAAAATTTATTCACTATCCTATTCAACAAAAATTAAAACTTGTTCAATCATGATTAGACTCTATGAATTGATCAACTTACTTATCAGTAGTGGCATTTTAAATTGCAACACTTTCAATATTATTATTTGTTGGGCTTTCCTTTTCTTTCATTCTTTTCAACTTTTTTCTTTTGTCTTTTGACACTTTTTTTAGTTCTTTTTTCAACATACCCTCTTTTCTTTTTCTTTTTCATATTTTTGGGAAATCATTTTTATATTGAAATTCATGTACAATATGAAATTTCAAATATATAATACTCAATCACCTTGATATCCTATAAATTTATAGGACCCTAAAAGTGGCTCCAGCTGGGGATGGCAGTTCTCCAAGTGAAGTGTCAAAAACATAAGATCAGTAGCCTTGAGTACTCCATTTATACAATGTCGTCATCTGATTTCATTTCTGTTTTTTGATAGCTCATCAATCCAGGCTTAAGGCCTTCTATGTGGGCTTCAACCTTTGTTAATAAGTTACCCAATGCAAACTATTAAAAATATGATATTTACAATGATGAAGGATAAATTGTATCATTAAGAAAAGTAATGCTTCAACATCCTGCCATTGACAGGACCAACATTTATCTCTGTTCCATCTATCTCTTTAAGGAAATATGTATTATTTCCCCTGAAAGCATCAAGAATCTATGGTCCTTTCCAAACGTTTTCAAATTTTGCACGTTTACCTTCGTCTTCTCTTTTGGAATCCCACTTCAAAACTTTGTATCCAAGATTAAAATCATCGTCCTTTGTTCTTCTATCAAATATATTCTTAATATTTTCCAGAACAACTTGGGTCATGTTATAGACCTCTTCTCTAGATTGTTGTAACTGGATAGTTTGATTTATCCTTATCTCTACAACATTTGGTTCATCTTGTATTTCTTGAATGATCTTCATGACTAGAACTCCTTAAGAGGATGGAAAAACTGCATCCATTCCATAGACCAATTGTGCCAATTGATTTTTTGGTAGTAATTCTGTCAGCCCAAAGTGCATTGACCAACTTGTTATGCCAAGATTTCTTTTTTTCTTCGAGAAAATTTCTAATGATGTTTACCAAACTTTTATTTGAGGATTCATTCAACCCATTACCATGAGGGTAATAAACTATGGAATTTCCCAAAGTAATGTGGTATTTATGATAGAATTCAACCATTTTATTGGATTTAAAGGCTGCAGCATTATCGTTGATGAGCTTTCCAGGACAGCCAAATCTGGAAAGGATATTAGTTTCAAGGAATTTAATAATGACATAATTAGTTGCAGATATGGAAGGAGTGGCCTCTATCCATTTGGTAAAGTAGTCAATGGAACTAAGAATCCACTTATGCTGGGAAAAGAAGGGAGGATGAATTTCACCAATGAAATATAATCCCCATTGTTGGAAAGGGATTTCAACATAGATAGGATTTAATGGAAGGGGTAACAGTTTTCTCTTTCCTTCAAATATTTGAAATTTATGACATGTAGTTACCATCTTATGTATGATAGGGAAAAGAGTGGGAAAATAAAAACCATCTCTAATGATTTTATTTGCAGTGATTTTTCAATAAATATGTCCAACACAGTCACCTTCATGGAATTCCTGCATGACTTTTTTTACTTCATATTTTAACAAGAATTTGAGTAAAATACCCTGAACAACTTTCCAATATAAGAAATTTTCTATAATGCAAAATTTAACTACTTTAAACTTCAGAAATCTTTCCCTTGTTTTTGTCAGACCAAGAGGAGCATTTAAGTTGAAAAAAACATATAAGAGGTATGCATACTAGGGTGAATTTAAGAATGACTCATCGATTTTTGGAGTCGTCTGTTCCTCTTGATCATCCAATGAATAAACCATGTTGATATATAGTGCATGAAAATTTGACTCAACCATCAATTTGGCTAGTCCTTGTCCTTTGATTAATTTGGTGGGCTTGATTTCTAAGTCGTATTCCAAAATGATGGTAATCCATTTTCCTCGCTTTCCATGAGGTCCATTCTACATTAAAATGTCTTTGGCCACTGAATTAGCCAAATAAACAGTAATATGGGAGTGTAAAATCTAAAATCTAAAATCTTTTATTGCTTTAACCAATGCAAAGGCCCGTTTTTCCATAATGTTGTATTTCAAAGAGGCATCTCTTAAAGGTTTTCTAAATAATGCAATAGGTTGTTCAAATCCTTCGTTTTTTTTCTACAATAGGATAGCTGCAATAGTGTGTTCAGAAGCAAAAGAAAAGATAATGAAATCTTTGGTAAAATCTGGGCTCATTAAGACTGGATATTTTTTCAATGCATTTTTTACTAGATCAAAATATTGTTTAGTTTCAATATTCCAACTAATTTATGAATCTTTTTTAAGCATGTTGGTTATGTTTCAGAGAAGTTTTGCAAGGTTAGGGATGAATCTTCTTAGGAAATTGATTTTACCAATAAAAGACTGAAGTTATTTGATGTTTCTTGGGTGAATTATCTTAAGTATAACCTCAATCCTACTAGGGTCAATCCTAATACCATCCTTAGAAGTAATATGACCAAGAATATTTCCCTCTTCAAGACCGAAAAGTGTTTTCTTAGGATTTAATGAGATGCCAAACCTTCTACATTTTTCAAAGACTCTTCTTAGATGTGCCAAATGTTCCTAATCAGATTTCGAATATACAATAACTTCATCAAGATAAATCACAATAAAATGACCAATTTCATCAGCAAAAGCAATATCCATTGTTCTCTGGAAAGTGGCTCCAACATTCATTAACCCATAAGGCATATTCACATACATGAAGGTTCCCCATGGAGTAGTGAAGGCGGTTTTATCCTGATCATCAAGATGCACTAAAACTTGGTTATATCCTGAGAAACCATTTAATAGATAAATCCTACAAGAACCTATTACCCTTTGTAATATGTGATCCATTTTTGGTAATGGGTAGTTGTCTTTTAGTGAGACCTTGTTTAGATTTATGAAATCAATGCATAACCTGATTTCTCTAGTTTTTCTTTGTAGGAACAATGTTAGATACCCATTTATAATATCTAAGAGGAAATATGATTTTAGCATCATACATTTTATTTATTTATTTCTCAACCAAAGGCATTAGGACAAGATTTATCCTACGCAGTTTCTGTTTAAATGGTTTTTTAGCTTCTTTGATTGGGATTTTATGTTGTATGATACTAGTGTGATATAATTTCAGGTCTTCATAACTCCATGCAAATACATCTATGAATTCTTTGAAAAAATATATGTACCTTTGTTTTGGAACAATAGGCAGTGATTTTGACAGTTTTATCATTTTGGGATTTTGTTCACTACCTATGTTACACACTTCTATGTTTGCTTGTCTGGGTTTCATTTTTGGATTTTTTTCTATATCATTGAAATCAAAAATTTATTCTAATGGGACAACACCTCTAGGTAGGACATTATACTTTAGTTTAAGTACCTCAAATTCCTCTGTTCATGGGTCTTTTTCACGCAATTCTGGTTTATGTACTATTTTATTTGCTGAAATATTTACATCAGAGACATCAAACTGTTTATCTACACTATCTTGTACATCATTTTGACTTTCTAATTCATAATCTAAATGTATACTACTATCTTTGAACTCATCCTTTGACTGCAAGAAACTTTCAATATGTTTGTCATTTTCGAATACTTGCCAATATCTCATGTTATTAGGTACAACTGGACAATGTTTAACTTCCACTGTGTATTTTTTGTTGGGATGAGGCAACTTGCATGTGCTTGCTGAAAAAGCCAAACCATTAGATAGGATATTTTGATTTCTTGGAATGACAACAAGATCATATTCTTCAAAATTTCTTAGAAATTCAAGCACAAAATTTTCGTATGCTCTCAATCTAGGGTATCCCGTAGCATATTCTCCTTTGATATGTTTTATAATTAACTCAGAATCCCCATGAACAACAATTATTTTAGCTCCCAATATTTTAAGTAATAGTAATCCTAAGAGAAGTGCATTATTATTATTCCAATAATGCACTATTGCATTATAATTCCTTGAATTGCACACCTAAACACTAGTCCCTAAACCTGCTTTGCCACAAGAGCCATCAAATCTCATGTTCCAAAATGGCCCAGTTTCATTCTTTTCTTGTACAATTTGTATTTGATTTTCATATTTTTCATTAGAGTCATTCTCTTCCTTGGTAACTTGTTCCTCAATGTCTCCATAATTATAAATAATGAAGGAATCAAGGTCATAATGAACAAATTAAAGGGGGTAGTTATGTGGTTTCTCTTGACTAATCACTGTATACTTCATTAGGGTTTCCCTATATAATATTCTCTTTTGAAAAAACACTGGTATTGTGGAATAACACATATCCATTTGAAGGGTTCCTTATAACTTTGCTCCCCATGACCGTGAGAACAATATGCGATACTTAGGAGTAATGTCAGCTACTAATATTTCCATTACAAGACTTTTAGCTGGGATTTGAGCTAAAGTGACACATATATCTTTAATAAGACCTAAAAATCTAACTTTTCTAGAATCAAAAGAATATAAGTCTTTGTAAGGCCTAATAATTTCAGGGTCAAGTTTCTCCATAATAACTTTTGGCATTAAATTATGAGATGCACCTGAATGCAGCATTACATTATGGAGAATATTGTCATGAAGATTGAGACTGACATAAAATGGAGGGGAACCTCCTTCTTGTGGTTTACCATCAAATTTTTGTCCAAACAAATTTTTTGCCCAATCATCATTCAGATTAATAGTATCTATGTTTTCCCCTATGTTTAATGCTTTCATGACTTGAGTCTTGTACACATTTTTTTTTATTAATTTAGTTAAGGTGATGGAAATATTCAATTTGGAAAGTTCATGTTCAATACTGAATGGTGATTGACTCTTAAGAGGATTTCAAAAATCAGTCTTTTTAGCACCTACTTTCGTGGCAAGTTCGGTTTGTTGACTAGTGGTAGGGATATCAGTTTGTGTAGTTTTGGAGGAAATATCAACTGATATTTTAGCAAGGTGTCTATGGTATTTTTTCCTGAGTTGTGTACACCTTTCTTAGGAATTTATGTAATTTTCTTGGGATCAAATTCAAAGACCTTTTTGGCAGAGTTTTTAGTGTTTTTGTTAGATGTGTCTAACTTTTTCTTGCTCCTAAGATTGTACTGCCTATGAACTTCCACGATGAATTTTAAAATACTTGTTTGTACTCATCAAAATCTTCAAATTCAAGTTAATTTCGGGTTAACAAGAATGATTCATGTTCTTCTCGAGTGAGAAAAACAATATCATCTTCATTTACACCCATTGAATTGATTTGTTTTTCTTCTACCTCTTCAACTATTTCCCCATCTTCATCAGCATAATTCTCCCGAAATGGAGGCCTAATATACTGATTAGGGCCCCTCTGGTCTCTTTTTGTTATATGAGGAGGATTCCTTCTAGGATTTTGATTACAATTTTGAGGTGCAGGCTGGTTTTCTCTAGGAGCAGACCTCTCATTTAGGCTAATCCTCTCCATCATTCTTTCTACAGTACTATTCAAGGCATATATCTTGGAATCAACTGAGGAAGTTGTAGGTTCATCTCTTATGGTAACTCTTCTCTCATTTCTCATTCGCGCTATTTTTGCTAACAGATTGGCCTCTACACTCAGTGCATCCCTCTGCATTTCTTCTAATGTTGTTGAATTTATTTCTCTGAGTTGATAAGACATTTCCTTCTCAAAGCCATCTTGAAATTCGACTAAGGCTAAACCTTGTGGTGGTTTTATGTGAGAAGGAATTGCATTATATAAACTATTATATCTAGTGCAGTAATATGGAACACTTTCGCTTGGAGCCCTCCTAATGCTTTCATATTAAGATAAAATATGAAGGGGGATTTTCTTAACTTCCCATCTATTAAGGAATTTCCGATGGAATGTAGGAAGGCCATTAATATTGTTTGCAATCAAACCTTTAAACCATTCCCTCACTTCTCCACTAAGAATTTGAGCAAAAATTATTAACTTGACACTCTCTTCCTCTACTTCCTCAAGGTCAAAGCAGTCATTCATCTTGTCTATATGTTGTTGGGATGTTAAAGGACCAGTCCCATCAAATTGTGGAATTTTTTATTGATAATCTCGTGGCATGTTTTCCAGAGGTGTAGGTAACACCAATGGAGCATACCTTGCTGCCATGATCGACGGAGGAGGATTAACGATAAGTGGGTGAAGTTGAGCAGTGGGTGAAGTGTGGTGGATAATGGAAATAGGTTTATGTGATGGGGTTTGTGTACTTTTATGTGGAAAGAAAGGAGAAGTGGTGGAAATCACCAAATTAGTAGGACTAGATGACTTAGGGTGTGTAGACTAAGAGGCTACAGAGGAGGTTGCTATGGTTAAAGCATATAATGCAACTGACTGTTGAAGGTAAGCATCTTCGACCATTGAAGTAAATCTTATTACCATATCTTGAAAGTCATCAAAAACATTGAGAAGCTGAAGGTCAAATTTAGTTTGTGAAGAAACCTCTCTAACTAGACTTTGTTGTAAAATTAATGGATCAAGTATTCCTTTATCTACCCGACTCTTAGATTTAATCCTGAATAAACTTTTTTCGAAATTTAAGTCAATTTCAATGTCTTGTATACTGCCAAAGTTCTTAGCAAGATAATTGTTCTAGAAATATGGTTATTTCTCCCTTGATTCTCTGGTTTTCTGGTTCTTCTTAAAAAAAATTCAGGATCATCCACTATAGTTGCAGGATTTGGGTCAAGAAGAGATCTAGTGTAGGCTCTTTTGGGAGCTAGAACTAAAATCTAAGGCACACACACTCTGATTATTTAAAAAAATGAAAGAAAACCAATCTTTTTGAAATATTTCTATCATACAAATTGTTTTAACCAGGGTTTCAGAATTTGAAAGCAATGTCAATTTTTTCAATTCTGTGTGTTCCCTAGTATGGTCGCCACTATGTTATCATTCTCAATTTTTTCAATTCTATTCCCCAGTATGGTCGCCACTATGTTATCGTTCTCAATTTTTTCAATTCCATTCCCTAGTATGGTCGCCAGTATGTTATCATTCTATAATTTTAATAGTGGTAGAATAATTATATAGGAAAACATGAAAACCACTTTAGAAGCTGGGATCTAGCCCTACCGGCTTTAGAGAGGGATCTCTCTTTATGGTTTAGATTTTTTTCTTTAATTGATATTAGTTTAGTTATGATAGTGTTGAATTGATTGTTTTTTTGTTGAATTGTTTTGTTTGATTGGTTGGATTGGTGATTTTTTTGAATTAATTCCTTTCCATTGGGCTATGGAGTTAGAAGGCTTGATGTTGCATCAAAGTTTTAAAGATTAGTCACAGGAAAAGCTAGTTCCAATTACTAAATATTTTAATTCTAAATGAATTATGAAATGAAGCAATGGTGAATTCAGTAGTGATTAAGATGTGTTTAAAATTTTCTTTATCATAATTCAGAAGAAAACATATATATTTTAAACACAGCTAGAAATGAGGTGTTCAGATAACAAATATTATTCTTCACTTTATTTTTTAAAATTAGATAAAATGATGCACAATAAAAAGAATAATTGCAAACATCAATCAGAAAAGAAAAAACATCACTAGTAATATATGGTAGAAGTATCTTGTGAATGGTCTTTTATTATTGACATTCCAGCAACTCAAAAAGTACAATGCTCAATAGAAAACGATTACAATGATCAAAGTCCAACCTTGAATACTTTGATGCATGAAGTATTTGAACTAGTTCTACAAAGAATACAATATCGAACATGAAATATTGTTATTAATTAAAAAATAACAGTATTTGACCAACATGACCCAAAAAGGTGGATTCGAGGAAGATAACTGGACATCTGGAATTTTTATCTAAGAAATAATTGTTTCACAATCTAACTGTTTGTTGTGCTAGCTATTGTGCTAGTTGTAGTTGGTCTTTACTCTTCTGGATAATCACACAAATTTTCCCACTGCTCTTCATTGGGAATAATGATCTTTGTGTCCTTCCAATAGATCTCATATACCTCTATGTACCTAGAAAATGTGGGTTTGACAACGAATATAGGCATTATCTCATGTTGCATGAAGACATAGTTAACCATAGCTTCTACAAAAGATCTCCCTATCATAACACCTTTAATGTTTGAAAATTTTGATGTGTCCTTTGTAGTTTCTTTGAGATTCTTCACATAATCGTCCCTGTTGATCATTTTGTCATTAATAACAAACAAATAAGGTAGGCCTCTCTTAGTTAATGGCTCAATTTTGTTGAATAACCTGTTGACTACAATTTCCAATCCATTACATTTTTCCTCAAGCTGTTTAACTAAGTTCTTTTTGTAAGAAAATTTTTAACTTCCAAGATTATTTCTATCCTATCATGTACTCCCAGATCATCAATTTCATATCACTTTTTGGAAATAAAAAAATTAAAGATTATGGGGGTTGTATCAAGCATATCTCCCAACTCTTCGTTTATATTGGAAATGGCCTTATTAGCTTTCTCAATAAAGTCTTTCTGCTAAAAAATAATCTGGATATATAGCCAAATTTGTTTCATGGCTTCAGTAATGCTCGTCCATATAATTTCTTTAGCTTGACCTAGGGTGTTGCCAATGGAAGATTCCTCTAGATATTTCTGTAAAAAAAAAATCTTCTTCTAAATCCTCTATAATTCTGTTGCATGGGAAGTCTTAGTCCTTACCATCTGGTCTTGCAAAATTTTGTTTTCATCCTATAGCCTTTTATTTCCTCTATTTGTAGTGACATATTCTCCACTGATTTTGCTATCTGATTTGCAACATCTCCTATGTTATTTGTAGAAGTCGTTGATTTAGGAATGGTTATAAGGGGTACAACCACTAAAGGGACAATTGGTATTCTTGCAGGTTTCTCTTTTTCCTTGACCATTTTCTCCATCTCAATTTCTATTTTCTTTAGCTGGGAAGTCTGTTCCATGATGAGTTTCATCATATCTTCTTTTTAGGAATTTTTTTCCTCAATTTCCTTTGTGAGTGGCTCTTTTGTGGCTGACATCTTCAACTACTTCCTTAATGTTGATATATCTGCATTTTTCTTCTTAATTATATCTTCCACAACTAGCACATTGGAGGGATCATACCCTATCTTTACAACCAAATCCTCCAAGGATTGTATCCTTGTATCCTTTTACATAGAGGAGATCTTCTCCATTTTAAGTTGTGACTGAAAATTTTCTAATGACACTTGCAACTTAGAAAAATGCATTGTTGTATTGGTTAGTGTAGAAGAGATCATTTCACCTGTTTGTTTATGCATTTCCATCTGGTCGATGGTATGAACACCCTTGATGTTGAATTCAAAGGAATTATTCTTATAGTCCATTACAATCTTAGGCTTGGAAATTTGAGCCTCCACGAATGCCATGTGCATTTTCCCTTTCTCTGAGTTAAAGACTGATAAGTGTCTGCTCTGAGAGCTGTAGGTTTTCTTCCAGAACTATGTGTATGTTCTATTCTTCAAATTTCATTTCTTATCTTGATTTCTTTGAAGGTATCAAACACCGTCTTCTCCTTTTCTCTTGTATCAGTACTGGATGTGGATATCTAAAGAGCTTGCTATTGATTTGGCACAATAGTTGAAGTAGTAGGGGAAGTGATAGGTTGACCACCTACTAGAGAAGACCCTGGAGTGTCTGTGATGTTGATAATTGTCTCATGCTCTACTTATTTTCCCTGATCAATATCCATATGAATCCTGGCTCTTTCCCTATATTTCATTTTGAATTATTTATTTGAAGTATTAGTCACTGAAGGTGACTTCTCTTCCCTCTGCCTTTTACATGTTGCTTCTTTCTTATCCTCCTTATCCTGTTTTTGTTGTGGCACAGGGGTTTGTAATCCCGAAGTTGATATTTCCTGCTCCTCATCCTCCTGCAAAGTGTTCTCTGCCCATTCTGTCTGATTCATAAACTGTTCTATTTCTGGTCTATGAGTATGAATGTAGGGTGTATACTTGTTTTCCACCCTCATTTTAGAAATGATCCCAAATGTACCATAAGACTAGGTAAAGCTGGAAGTGAATTTCATCTCTTTCAATATTTTATCAACTTCCTCTCTTGCTACCCTGCTATTTCATATGAATGGTCCAATTTCAGACTTAATTATGAATTCCTACTTCTTCTCTGCTGAAAAAAATGCACCTCATCAACATTTATCATCTGTGTGATATACTCCAAGGAAAAAATCCTCATTGGGAGGAATTTTGGAAATTTGTAGGGAGGTAATTCACATCCATACACCCTCAGCTCTGTGTAATTTTGGTATAAGTAACGGTCTCTATTTTTAGCTTGAACTGAAAGTTGCATAATCCTTTTAATATCTTCACTAATTTGAGTCTCAACTATGCTTCTTAGAATATACATGGCTAGATGTAAAAATAGCTCAATGAATTGTTTGTAGTTGTACTCTTGTTATTCTTTCAATAATAGGGTGGTCCAAAAGATGACAAACCGTGGGTGTCCATCATCATCCATCTTCTTCATGGCAAACAGAAATATTTCTGTCTTAAAATATAAAAACATATAAAAAATGATAGAAGTGTACTTAAACACCTCCTCTGTATGGAATTTCACAAATTGGTCATGGATGTTGTCTACTAGGTATTGATTGAAGTTAAACATAACAAAGGGCTTGGAATTAGTGGAAAAAATAATCAAGAAACCTACAATTTTTTCATCTACCAACTAGTCAGAGTAAAACCCAAGAAAAAAATGAAAGAATAGTTATTATATGCTATGTTCTATCAGGGAATATGAATGAGGAATATGGAGGGTTTTTATTGGGTAAAGGGGTGTTTTTTAGTCAAGAACAATTCAAGAGTCTTGTCTCTCTTAGAGAAATCTATTTTTTTTATATAGCTTTATGAGGGATTCACGAGAAAAAGGAGTTGTATTATCATTTGAGGGTCCCTACATCATTTGGATAATGGATTGGGCATTGACTGTGAATAAGATCTCACTAGTAGGGGAAATTAAAACTCTTTGATTAGGGACATATCATGCATGGAACTTTTTGATGAACTCAAGGGAAACGTGGCTTTTAGGGAAAATGTAGAAAGGTATATTAGTGTCCCATAATCCAATGTCATCAGCTTCATCAATTACTTTGTCATCTAATAGGTAGTAAACATCAAATAGGTCGAATTCACAGAGGGTCTCATGAATTTTGAAGTCTTTCCCTGTGAGGCTAATACGGTCCAGGTCTACAGGAGGGTGAACCATTGGGTTGAAGGGTTATTTAAATTTATTCTTGGGAGTCATGACTAGTTCAAGCTGAAAAACTGATCAATTTGATAATTATGCAAGTATGTAGGGATCAAAAAGGAAATTAGAAAGGAAAAAGCAGAAGAATGGAGGAAATTACTATGATTTGTAGGTAGTTGCTATCTTTCCCTGCTTTTCTTAGGCCTGTAAGAATTCAAAATGGAAAACTGTAGCAAAAACAGTATTAAGAGAGAAATTTAAAGTTCTAGAACAAGCAGGAGAGGGAAATTTATAATTTCCCTGGGTTTCCATTGATCATGGCATGGTTCTGTTGGTTAACGGTTAAGTAATTAAATTAATTAATGGGTCAATTTGAGCAGGAGTGAAGGTGATTGGATGGAGAAACGGGTGGATGAGGTGGCATGATGGGATAGGCAAAAATGTAATGGTCAGGAGGGTGGTTTTGACTTTGGAGGAGACCGCTTTCGGAGGGGGTAGCATGCAGTAAGTGGTTTCGATGAGGGGGGTGTGAACTCACCAGCATCTACCACGTCATTGTGGGTCCATGAACTAATGCCGTCGATTTCGCTCTCCCCCACCCCCCTTGACAGTAAATTATGGATGGTCAGGGGGGACTGAAAATGAATATTGGTCATCGGATTTACAAATATGAATTAATATGATGGGAAAGGTGGTAGGGTTTTAATCACGATGTGACAGGATGAATTGTGAGGTCAGGGAATGAAATAAAGTATGCACAGGATATTATGAATGGGTGAAAAACATAGAGAAAGGATAAAAATTTCTTAAACACACTTTTATTGGTTGAACCTTTGAACGTTAGGATAACACTCTTAACCATTTTCTTTTTCTAGCATACAAGATGCCAATGTAATGTAGGATAAAATTTCATGCCTTTTTCCAAAGTCATCCTTTCTCTTTCTACCTACCCTTTTCTTCTAAACTAACATTTATTTTTCATCTTTTGTTTTGTAGGGTGCATTTAAACTAGCAGAACCATATCATATTTTTATGGAAATGTATCCTACTCTACCCTTATTTCACCTATTGATTCCAATTACACTGTTGAATCAATTTCATTTCTACCTAGCTACTGATTTACCAAGATTAAACTGTTTGGTAAATATTTATTCACTATCCCGTTCAACAGAAATTCAAAATTGTAAAATCATGATTAGGTTGTCTGAATTGAAAAAACTAACTTATTGGTAGTGGAATTTTAACTTGGTGCACTTTCATTATTATTCTTTTGTGGGGTTTTCTTTTCTTCCATTCTTTTCAAAAAAAAAAATTGTTTGTCTTTTGTCCCTCTTTTTATTTCTTTTTTCAACATACCCTCTTTGATTTTTATTTTTCATATTTTTTGGAAATCATTTGAATACTGAAAATCATTTAGAATATGAAATTACAAATATAAAATACTCAATCACCTGGAGATCCTATATATTTATAGGACCCTAACAGAGTCAACACAACATGCTACATTTTATGAAAGGAAAAAAACACATTTTTTTTACAAGCTCATAGAGGAAGCTTTGAGGCCATAATTTGAAGAAGTTGTTGGTATCTTAGATGGAGAAGGGAACATATAATTGGAAACATACAACATTGTTGGTACATTTGGAGAGGGTAATGCAGATCTTGGGGGAAGATACCATGGCAGACCTGATGTAGAGTGATACCTAGATGATTTCTCAAGAAAAACAGTCTCAAATAATATGTGGTGTGTTTCATTGGTTCTCCCATTTATAACACCTACAACTATTATGAGAAAGAATTTCATGGAAAAATTAAGGAGACAACAAATGAGGGTCAAGAATTATGGTGAATGGCCCTGTCCTGGACAACTTTTGGTAGAAATTCAGTTTGATCATTGAAAAATGAATCGTTGCCTTATGTCCAGGTCCACATTTAGACACCATTCCAACTTGAGGTTAATATTGTAAAGTAAAATAGTGAACTCAAAAGTGAACGAGTGAATGTTAGAAAATGGGTATAATGGTAAGATGGAAACAATATAGTTGAATTTTCTAGCACGACTGAAGAAAACTCTTATGGTTAGATCATTTCAAAATCTCTGAGGGAGTAGTAGACAAAAAGTCCATTTTGAATTTAAATAAGAGTGGGGAGCTAAACAATGACATCGTTATTGAAGGATTGACAAATTCTGGTGAGTTTGATGATATTCATTCCATCATTATGTTTTCACGCAGAAACGAAAGGTATGAGGATTATTTTATTCCTATGACAAAGGTTTGACCTTATCCTACAACACTTGAATTAAATTTGAGGTAGTAGAACTAGTTCTATATTCTCCCAGATAGTTACAAGGGAAGAATTTCAGTTTTGGAGAGATATTCATGGACTAGAAGTATTTATGTTGGGTTGCACACCCATCAATGTGGGGTGTGACAAAGATCTCTGGACCTTGTTCATGCATAGGAAATTGAGGATGTCCTTGAATAAAGACATCTGTGTGGAACATGAACAATGGACCTGCAACATACCGACTACGAGGCTAAAGGTATGGAGAATAATTTCACTATGCAACAACAATTCTGGATTATGTATATAATAAATGCACTGAGGGTAGTGCATAAATAGGGGGGGAGGATGTAGCATCCCCTATTAAACCCCTATGTTGTATTCACCATGTACATGTGATATTATTAGGTTGGTGAGTAGGGACATAATTAATTGGGCTCGTGAGCCAGGAGTTACTTCTAGGGAAATATGCCCATGTGTATGTGTATTTAAGTGTTGGGGCTGATGTGTGTATGTGATTTGTATGCTATGAGACTAGAAAGCCTAATATGGTAAATAATTTTAATTTATGCATATTAATAAATACATAATGGCTATAAGTGGACCTAGCCAAAAGAGTATGTGGGGACGATGAAACCACAACTAGTAAAGGTGTCTTGATGAAAAAGTAATGTTATAATATTATATTATAATATTAAATAAAGGAGAGATGTGTTTATAAAATGGGGTATTTTGTTACATAGTGAGGAAGGAGGGTGGATTATTCAATGATTCATGGTTATGGAAACTAGTCGCAAAACCTTGTACTTGGGTTCTAGACTGACATGGATTATTTTTAGTGAGTTCTGTGCTTAGAATCTGGAATCTAAAATGCTTCTAGAAACTAGTTGGTGAACCTTGGAAGGTGGTAATTACAGAGGGATTGACCATATTGGAGATGGGTTTGGCACTTGGGTTTTGGAATAATCGACAAACTAAATTGGTTATGGCCTGGAGGGTGTCCAGAGCCCTATAGCATTAGATTTTTTAGGTTGGTGCCTTGGTTGGTATGGTAACCTTCAGACTCAATGTAATGAATGAATGCTGTTGAAAACTCTACTTGCTACAACATCATTAGAAAAACTAAGCACTAGGAATTTTCCAAAGGATAAACCCCACGCAACATCAGATAGGAAAGATGGAGTTTATCGAGTTGCTTCTGGTACTCCATCTTTCCATTCACATTTTAAGCACCTATGCCACATCCATACTTTTCCTTCATGTTCACCATATAGTTTTAACAATAAAGGTAAATATCTTACCAATATCATGAATATTCCTTGGCGGTGCATGTAGCAAAGAACATGTGCTTCTAAGGATTCATTACATAAATGACAACGAGAAATCTTCATTTTTTGGTATTTTGTTACATCAAAATTTTCTAGTTCTTACTGTGTAAATTTGAAGTCTACATTATAGCAATAAATAATGAAAGAAATATGCACAGAAAACATGAAAACTATAAGCATCTTTGGTCAAACAAATCATCCCATAGGTACCTTCTTAGTGGCTTGTCAAAACTGCCATAATACTTGATGCGAAAGACTTGTGAACACCCATAGAATATCCCCTTAAACACATAACGACTTGATAAGAATACCAATATACTTTTATTATCAAAAGGAGAAGGTGAAAAGTATTCTTTAGAGAAAACATGTTCTTGGTTTATGTACCCTAAAATTTTCTCATCCAGAAAAACCTTGGACTTAATTTCCTTTTCTGCTACTCCTCGATTCCCCCATGCCACCTTCCTAGATATATCCTTTATTTTTATTTGATAATTAATATTAACCTTGGATGAAACATAAATAGTGAAACCCTTTTCCACATCTGAATCTTTTGATTCATTATCTTGAAGTTTGAAAAATGACGTGACTGCCCCATATGAACTTGGACCCACAGGAGATATAATGTCATTTGAATATGCCTTTATTGAACTTGAAAATATAGAAATATTACCTGAAGGAGAAGTTGAAAACGAATTTATCTGTTCATATGGATATGTACCCCTGTAGCACATGTATCTCTTATGGAAGATTTCTTAAAACAATTTCCATTTGAACAAGACTATTTCCATCAGGATTAGTTTTACTAGTAACATGTGACATAGGTGGCCCTATCCATACATTATTAAGAGGAAGCTTGGACTCTGATTTATCGTTATCAATCATAGGGTCATCTACTAAGGCAAATATAGGTGACATTGTCTTATACATTTTCAGGTTTTTAATTTCTCTTGACTGGTTTTGTTCTGGAATAGGAACAACAGAACTGGGTATCATAGAAATAGATCTATCTAAAGTTAATTGTTTTCATGGAAATGAAACAATTTTTGGTAATTTCAAGGGAAGTTTAGGAAAGTTGGCACCTTCATCTACAAGGAAAAGGGTCTCAAGGAATAGATGGTAAGCTGTAAACACTGCATATTGAACAACATGTTTAACTTCATTCAACTAATCATGACTTGCACCCATAAGAAGAACCTATGATGAAAGTTAGAAACCCATGGAATGGGAGATAGAAATCATGTGTACATGCAAAAGATGAAATATTGTCCTTTTATGTGTACTAGAATACAAAACCAAAAATTTAAAAACACTTTTATATGTACAAAGATGATGAGTACTAACACACAGCCTCATCATTTTCTACCAACATAAGAGAATTCTTCCTTGATTTCAAGATAATATCCAAAAATATTCCCTACCTAAGCTAAGTTGTTTTTTAAGCTATGAGTCATTGTTCAAGAGTTGTGAATTCTTCATCCAGGAAACTCAATAAACCAGTTATACTTGATCTTCCAGAATGATCACCTAGTATATTTGAAGAGTGTTAAAATTTGGAGATGATGTAGAATATTTAGGACTCCAAAATGTTCTAAAAAACACAAAGGTAAGATGTATAGGTACATGAGGAGGAAGATGACTAAAACATCATTTAGTAAGTATGTCACCATGGATAGGTGTGTTAGTAACTTTGTAGGTGGTATTTCTCCTAGATATTAACTTGGCACTTTCTGGGTAGCAAATATTGGGTATCCCTCATATGGCTAATTTTTTGATCAAAAAGAGAATAACACTCATGTTCAATTGTTGACTTCACTAGTAGAGGAAATGTTATTGGATTTCGTGATTTATATAAAAAAAAGTTGTTAGTTTGAATTCAAAGGTGCCACTATGATCAATGAGGGATTGGATGTTGAGCTAGACAAATACAAACATTGAGAGTGAATAAAATGTACCCCTCTTCAGATAACAATGCAAAGCAAGGGGAATAGAGATCTCCATGCACACCATGACCTTCTAGCATGCTCACCAAGAGATTGCAAGCTAGTGTTTTATCGGGGCCATGCCACCTACACCCTTCGTATGAGATGAAAATATATTCAAAAAATAATAATTCTAGAAATCACATCCCAACTCAAGAGTATCTTTCTTTAGTTTTTGATCATTCAAACAAATGTGTGGTCAAGTCTCTCAATGCCATATTTGTAGAAGTGCATGAAAATATGTTCCCAACTATAAATATCCCTCAAGTTTCTAGTTTCAAATTACCTAATGATTCCCTATCCAACCATTAATACCATGTCTCAGATATGTTCTAGTGGTATGAGAGACCACGAACTCTGTTAATGCCATCTCTATTCCATCACAACCTAAAACACTCATATCCATCTAAAAAATCCTTAGATAATTGAAGTCAAATTTACACAAGACATTTTCTTTGTAGATAATGCTCCACATTTTTATTTATGTTACTAGGAATAGCATGAAGACATACAGTCTAATTATTTTTTGCACATCGAATCTGGGGGCCAATGGGAGGAATTTTAGGGTATAGAAGTGAAGGTACCACTGCATGCATATTGATCATGTCTTACAAGTGGCACATGAATTTAAGAAAATATATTAGCCAAATTTTGTTCAGTTTCGTCCTTGACACCTGAAAATGCTGGAGGTAAACCTCCATAAGCACATCATGGTGTGAATGTAATATTCCTAATTAGCTTTTAGCTAGTTAGAATATATATATATATATATATATATATATATATATATATATATATATATATATATATATATATATATATATATATTTGTCAACAAAATAGAAGAATAAGAGGGTAGGGGACCCATAAATCTCCTTAGTCTAAATAAAACCAATTCATGTGGATGGGGTCAAGATTGACCAAATCAATAGCACAATGATTGATTTAGTGGAGAGATATTAGAGGACAACACAATCATAATGGAAGGGAATCTCCATCAGAGTAACACCATTATTGAGTGGGACCAAGGGAGAGGAGACTTTCAATGCATATAAGGAAGGGGATGGAAACCAAGGAAATAATTCTAAATATTGTTTATGTTTGGTATTTTATAAATTTTTGCACGCTTAAGCTATTTAGCAGAGTTTTCTGCATTGTTTAGCACAAGGGTGTTTCCAGGCGGAAATCCCAAACTCATCCTCAAGGGACTTTGAGTGCCCACTCAGGAGAGGTTCCTTTAAGCTTCATTCCATCATCAAACATCGAGACAATATTCATCCATCTTTAGCAGTGCAGTCTCCTTCAGGAATTGTGCAAATTAGGAGGGCAGTTGCAATGGAGGGTTGAGAACCAAAGTTCTTGAGCTTGTTTTCTAGTGAGGGGAGCAACCATCCATCCAGAAAGCTAGTAGGGAGGAGTGTCAGCTATTTTCTTGTCATATTAGCCACCTCCCAATAGTTATTTAGTTACAGAGCATAATTCAGCATTAGGACTACATTTTTCATATTGTGTATTTCTAGAAACCCTTTCTGGGTTGTCTTGGAATTGTGCTAGAGTGCCCAGATATCTGATCCCGACATTTTCTGAACACTATATCAGCATATCTTTGTATTCTTATTTTCCAACTATAGTTATTCTCAATAGGACTGCACAGTCATGGCCTTTTGACATTTTTTGTAGCAGTAGTATTTCATGTTTGGGTGTATTGGGTCATTAGAGGCTTGTTTTGCTTAGCTTGAGTGTCTTTTTCCTCAATATAATGTACCTATTTATGCTATTATACATAATGAAATGGCTCAATGATTTTCTCATGTTTTTATGTGTACATATTTACTACAATTTCCAGTTTTATGCTCAATATTCCTATTTTTCCTATTTTGGAATATTACAGTGGTATCAGAGCACAATCTTGGGACATCTTGTGAGACATCACATATATGTCATCAGAGGAAGAAGATCCCCTCACAAAAAGGAAGAAGCAGTACATTAATAGAAGACAAAGGTTTGATTATACAAGCAATGAAGAAGACAAATGAAAGACTCCAATATTAGGATAAATGGATGAAAACGATTTTCCGAAGGCTCTTTTTCAAACCATAAAAGACATTTCCAAATAAATCAAGGAGATGATAATGGAAAGAAAAAAGGAGACCCTAAGAGGGTTTCTACATGGAGAAAGCTTCGGCACTTCACATCACTGGTGTGAACAACCAGTAAGGCAGCAAGCTTCCCAACTCTCCACTATGCCTACTTTCCTAGCAGTAGGAAATGGAGGTGGAAGACCCCAAGAAAAGATATTCTTGAATATTGTTTTCTAGAGTATGAGTCTCAATCTCAATTGTCAAAGAGAATATGAAATTTCAGGAGTCTTTCCAGATCAAGGATAATAGGAGACCCCAAAATAATAATAAGAGTGGAGGGCACAAGAAGAATAAAAATCTGTAGCTTACTATGAGTAGATTATTTCTACTTTATTTTGATGCTTCATCCAAGTGCACATCCAAGTATTGGGTGGAGAAACTACACATCTACTTCCAGTTGAACCAAGTACCATAGATTGAAGCTATTAAGAAAGAAGCGTTGCACCTTCAAGGTAAGGCACATGAATGGTGGTTTCATGGGCTTTCTACATTGGGGCATGCCAATGTGACTACATATGCATAATTCACCTGGAGGTTGGTAGAATTATTTGATCATAGATATCCAGAGGCACCCTTTGTTGAGCTAGCCAAGCTCAAGTAGTGACGAAATATGGAGACCTATATCTCTGAATTCCTAAAAATTTTTGTCATGGTGTCAGATTTATATACATTTTGGAGATTTTATCTGTTCATCAATGGGCTAGCAGAGCCTCTACATGGGTTTTTAAATTCCACTAGAACAACTACGCTCCAAGATGTCATTGAGAGGGCTAGGGACTTACAGGATGCTTTGCCAAGGGCAAGAGCTCCATGAGTCAGAAAAATCCCACTTTCCTGTCAAAGGGTAAATATGTGAAGGTTCCTCCAATAAAGGAGAACCATAACAAAGGACCCCTTAGTGATAATGTCTGAAGAGATTTGAGGAGGAGGAAGCTTTACTTCACTTGACAAGAACCATGGGCACCAGGGCACCAGTGTGTTGCGGGAAAGGCACACTATATTGAGGTATTATCTGATAATGAAGAGGAGAAAGAAGAGGAGAGAAAAGGATACATCATCATTGTGGCACGAGGAGAGGGTCCACCACCACCAGGAGGAGGAACTGGGGCATTTTCTCCAATTGGAGGGGTCCTTGCATCTTTGCGGGGAGTACCCAAGTATTTGACTTTGAGATTATGAGGTACAACTCAGGGGTGATGGGCATTAGTATTGATAGACAGTGGGACTACCCACAACTTTATTGATGCTCAGTTAGTGCAGAAGTGAACAATACCCATAGATGATTTTGAAGGATTCTCAGTTTTGGTTCCAGGAGCTAGAACCATGTAATATGTGAAGCATGTACTGACATTTTCTGTAACCTTGGGGACATACACTTTGACCGATCAGTTCTTTGTGGTCGATATTCCTGACACCAATGTAATATTGTGTGTGCAATGGTTGATTACACTGGGGAAGGTCACAACACATTGGGAGACCTTCTATATGGAATGGGTAGATAAGAAGAGTGGTAAGCATCAAATGATCAGAGGCATGCACACCTATCCACCATAGGAAGTCTCCGCACATAAGATGGATACTGATTTCCATAGAAGAAGCAAGGGAAAATCAGAACACTCACTTATGCAGTTTACTATAGATCATGATGTTATGGTACTTGGAGGCATTCTGCCAGGAAGGCCCCCGAACCAAAAGTTGGTTAAAGAGTTCTCACAACAAGTGACACCACTCAAATATCTAGCTAAGAGGGGAGCCTTGGATGGGACCAACACAGCTCAAAAGGCCTTTAATTAGCTGAAAGAGTAGATGAATATTTGTTCGGTATCAGTATTACCAACTCTCACCAAGCCTTTTGTGCTAAAAGGTGATGGTTCAAGAGGGGATGATAGAACGATTATGGTGCAAGAGTGCTATTTCATAGCCTTTGAGGGCCAGAAGATACTTCCACATAGGAAGGAGTCTTCCATATGTGGTAAGGGGTTGCTGGAATTAATACATGCACTGGCCAAACTCAAGAATTTTTGGATAGGAAATAGCTTCCAAGGGAAGATTGACCACCATAAACTTCAATTTTTTAATGTGCAAAAGAAGCTGCAAGGGAGGCAAAAAAACTGGGTTAGCAAGATTCTAGCATGTGGCATTGAACATGTCAAATATGGAAGCAGTGAGGTAATAGGTTCCTTATCACAAAGACTGGCAGCGCTGTCATTGATGACTGTGGATCCAGATCGGGAGTCTGAGCTATTAGTGGAGTACTCCAAGAAACCCTTAACATGTGAGGTGCTTGATGGGCAGGGGACTAATGAGAGGTATAGAGTGATGGATGGAGTCATATATTACCATGATCGGATCTTCTTGACTAGAGAATATAAGCTCAAGGAGAAAATTCTACATGCAACACATGATTCACCCCTTTCTAGCCACCAAGGTTTCATCAAGACATATCAAGCCATTAGGGAGAGATACTCATGGGAGGGTCTCAAGGAGGATGTAATCTAGCATATCAAGAAGTGCATAGTCTACCTGAAGAATGAGGAGGAAAAAAACATCCTGCAAGGTTGTTATAGTCAATTACTTTTCTGGGAGGGAGATGGGAGTGCGCTTCTATGGACTTCACCACCAGCTTGTCAATCGTACATGGTAAGGATTGTATATTTATAATCATTGGTCAACTAACAATGTATTTACATTATTTTTCCATTTATTTATAGTGCACTGCTCCATAAGAGGACAATCTTCTCCTTGGACTTCGTGGTCTTCTTGAGACCATAGTGAGTGATAGAGATAGTCATTTCCTGGATGGCTTTGGGTAGGTGTTATTTTTTTTTGGGTGCACCCAATTGACACAAAGTATCAGTTATTACCACTGGGTAGATGAGCAGATAGAGGTAGAAAATAAGTGGTTGGGAAGCTACCTACCACATTATGTTCTGTGGAAACAAGGAGCAAAACTATGTTGGTTCCACTTGAAGGACTATTGTTACCATTCGACATTTAATATGGCAACCAATGTATCTCTATTTTTAGTTCCATATGGTGATGATGCTCTATCCATCGTTGATATAATGGTTGGGGCATGAAAGCTTCATAGAACCAAAGGTTGGATCCTAGAGAGTTAGGATATATTTAGGTCTCTTAAGGACAACATTGCTACATCCCAGGATTAGTGGAAGATCTACATAGATCATGGGTGGGAAGAGAGACATCGTGGGGTGGAAAATTTGGTATATATCCATTTTTAGGCATACAAACCATCTAATTTGAAGAATAAATGGATTGAGAAGATTTTCTATGGGCCACACGGGATGATCCAACTTGTAGGAGGGGTAGCATATGCGTTGGAGCTTCCCATTGAGAGTAAGATCCCCAACATTTTTTATATCTTATTCCTCAAAAGGGCTATTGGACAGCATGTAGTTGCCACCATCGAACTCCCATATTTTTATGATGAGAGGCATTTGGCATTATCACCAAAGGCTAACTTTGAACCTTGGGAGGGGCAACTAAGGAACAAGTTGATTGAAAAATCTCTGATTTAGTGGAGGAATCTATTGAATGAGGATGCAACATGGGGAGAAGAAAATTTTTTCTAGCATCTATCCTTGCAGTCGCTTGAGGACAAGCAACATGTGGGAGGGGAGGATTGTAATATTCCTAATTATCTTTTAGCTAGTTCGAATTTTTTTTTTTTTTTCAATAAAATAAATGAATAAGAGGGTAGGGGGGGCATAAATCTCCTTAGTCGCAATAAAAACACTTCTAGTGTGAAATTGGGTCAATGTATCTAGTTTAATAAAGCACTCCTTGGTGTGAATGGGTGTTAATGCATGTGGATGGGGTCAATATTGACCAAATCAATAGCGCAGTCATGGAGGCAGTGGAGAGATATTGGAGGAAAATGTAGTCATAATGGGAGGGAGTCTCCATGAGATTAGCATCATTATTGAGTGGGATCAAGGGAGAGGAGGCTCTAAATGCATATAAGGAAGGGGATGTAAGCAAAGGAAATAATTTTGAATATTTTTTATGTTTGTTCTTTTATGACTTTCTGCATGCTTTAGCTGTTTAGCAGAGTCGGTTGTGTTGTTTAGAACAAGGGTGTTTCCAGGTGGAAATCCCACCATCATCCTCAGGGGACTTCGAGTGCCCAATTAGGAGAGGTTCCTTTTAGCTTCATTCCATCATATGGAATCTAGGAAATATTCATCCATATTTAGTAGCGCGGTCTCCTTCAGGAATTGCGTAAATCGGGAGGGCAGTTGCAATGGAGAGTTGAGAACCCAAGTTCTTGAGCTTGTTTTCTAGTGAGGGGACCAACCCTTCATCTGGGAAGCTATTAGGGAGGAGTATCAGATATTTTATTTTCATATCAGCCACCTCCCATTAGTTATTTAGTTGCAGAGAATAATTCATCCTTAGGGCTGCATTTTTCATATTGTGTATTCCTAGAAATCCTTTCTGGGTTGTCTTGGAATTGTGCTAGAGAGTCAAGATCTCTGATTCTGGCATTTTTTATAGCACTATATCAACAGATCCTTGTATTATTATTTTCCAGCTACAATTATTTTCAATAGGATTTCCAGTCATGACTTTTCAGTATTTTGTGTAGCAACACTATTTCATGTTTAGGTGTATTAGGTCATTGGAGGCTTATTTTGCCTAGCTTGGGTGTCTTTTTCCTCAATATATTGTACTCATTTATGTTATTATACATAATTAAATGGCTCAATTATTTTCTCATGTTTTCATGTATTCATATTTACTACAATTTCCAGTTTTATGTTCAATATTCCTATTTTTCCTGTTTTGGAATACTACAGTGAATGGTACACCTTTGCCTAACCACAAAGTTGAATTCAACCTCATCTTGAAAAATAATAGGGTATGCACAAGGAATATGGAATTCTGGAAGACATGGGGGTTATTTTATTCTTCCTTCGAAAAATTTAAGATGAGGAGGTGATTAAATAATGATTTATTTTAAACTGGGAAGCCAAAATATCTTACTCATCTCCTATTGGGGTGTTAGGTCAAAGTACCTCTGTCTATTTTTTAACTATGATGCAATTGCATGAAATGTGCCACAGGATGTCAGCTGGAACAAGCATCCTCATTTGATAAGATCAAGACCAGTGTTAATATGATGAGACCAGGCTTCCTCATATGGATAAGGTTATATATGAGCTATGGGTTGGCTTGCATCTTTTGAGGAAGGCAGGTTGGAAGGGGCATGTCCCCAGTTTGAAAGTTGCACTCCCCCTTTGTATGCTCGATTTTATTGGGGGGTTGTGATGTCCACCTTGTGGGGGGGGAAGGAAGCCTTTATTTACCTGATTCATACAAATATGTTGAGAAGCATAATGTTCATAGGGCTTTGGAATGTTGCATGTTGTCCCATATATTCCACGCTTGAGGAGAAATTATTCTTTTTGAAGCTTTGGGATTGAATATTTGTACATGTGGCTTTGAACAACCACTCATTTATTTATTATTTTAGATTTATTGATTGGAGAAGAGGGATTTTTAGCCCTCCATTGGATAAAATTTAGGGAAACTCATAATGATGACCTTTCCACTGTTAAGAATGTAAGACTTCTTTTGCTAGAATATACATGCTTTTTTATAACTTTAGTGTTATCCTCATCCAGCTACATTTGAAAAAGGACTTGAGTTCTAAAGTAATGATCATTTTATATTCTCCAAGAGTGATATTTGGATCATAATCACATTTCACCTACCTCATGCACCATTCTATGTGTATTGCAAATTATCTCTAAAATATAGATATTGCCTCGTCTTAATTTTTCTCCAGTCACCAACATTACTGGCTTAAAATTATCAGATTATACAAGCAGTAATTAATATGGCCAGAGATACAACAAGGTGATATAAGTTGAAATAGTGAACACATATGATAGAAAAGAAACAAAAAATATGCTCAAAAAATAGAAGTGTTTTCTTATTTCATATGGCCTAGCTGGAAGAAACATGATGGACACAAGAAGAGATCCAGAAAAAAAAAAAAAAAAAAGAGATAAATTTCTCTAGAAAAAATGACCTTAGCATTCCCCAACTACAAATTTAAAGGGATTATGAGAAGGGACACCATTTATATATAAAAGACATCTCATGGTTGAGAGAGACCTTATGTTCACCCATTGTCTTGGAGAAACAAATATAATTTTTCCTAACAGTTAAGAATCCATAAAACACAAAACATGATGAAAGTTATATACACGTGGAATGGGAGATACAAATCCATGTTGACATGCAAAATATGTAATACTATCCTTGTATGTGTACTAGAAGACAAACCCAAAAATTTAAAAACACTTTTATATGTACACAGATGATGAGTACTAACATGGCGCATCATGCAAGGCCTCTTACAGAAATTCTCTTTGGCTTAACCAACCAGTCCAAAGAGGGTAGATGCACCTTCACAACAACATATTTTAACTATCTCAGAGAAATTAGCTTCAGCAAAAAAAGTGTGTTATAATGTGGAAGATCAACCCCACTTATTAACAACCTTGTACATTTTTCTTTCCCTTATTTGTCACAATATTGCTAGCATAATCGAATCACTACATGAGTATTTGACCCAACTTTTAAGACATCCTCGGATGTAGTGACTTCCATCACTCTAAAATTGCATGAGGAATGTTACATTAGGGGAATTTTGAGGTTTAAAATGGGCCTCCTAAGGAAATTATAAAGTAATAGTGGAAATAATAAAATAAGATTTGATTACACCATTAAATTTTAGAGAGAAAAAATAAAAAACTACTTTTTCAACTCATATTTTCAACTTATTTCCCAAAGGTTTTACTCAAATTTCAACTCGAAATTTGGGTAAAAACTTTGGGAGATAAGTTGAAAATATGAGTTCAAAAAGTAGTTTTATTATTTTATTATTTTTAAACTTTTTACCCTTTTACTTAAAAAATGGTGAATCATCCCCCAGGGTTGACATCATCATCTTGAATCCTATTGGTCCTTATAAAGTTTATTTTTGTTGTGCATTTTTTTTAGGAGGCCCAATACAAACCAAAAAATTCCCCTAATGACCATGATATGTGACTTGTGCCTATCATCTACACAACTCACTTCTGGAATAGTGGTCTTACTGTAGAATATTTTTTTTTAAAATTCATCTCGCATAAAATCTACATTATCATAGGTTTAGTCAACCTCTAATCTTATTTACAATCAAATATCCCCACTTAGAAATTGACAGTACTCATCAACTGCCTTATAGTTGAGGAATATTCTTCTTGATTTTATTTGATTTGATTTGATCCAATTTGTACGACTTGCCAACATAGGGAAATTTCCCTTTGAGCCCATTCTTATAAAGTTGCATAGTTCCCTATTTAGTCACCTATTATTTGCACTACAGAACTATCTCTTCTTCCACTGTTGTGAAAAAATTAAGATAAATTCTACAGAAAATGATGTGATGGACTCCTCTTCATCTTCACTAGGCATGGATGTCTTGTATATATTCAATAAAATCTATAGACTCTGCTGAATATGTAATATTCCTAATTTTCCATCAGATAATTGGAATATTAGAGTTCTTAATTTTCTTAATTAATTAAGTAAAGAAGAGGGTGGAGGGACCCAAAAACCCCACAGATGAATAAAATCCACTTTTGATGTGTGTATGTGGATAATTTTGAGTTATATATGAATTATGGAGTAGTGGAGCAACTTCTTAAATGAAGGAAGAGTGGAGATCATGGATTATTAATGTAAAATCATGGAGTTCTTGGCAGAGGTCAACTGAGATCATGGTGCATAAAAAGTAAGATCACAAAGCACTTATGATGACATAGTGGAGGAAGTGGTGCATATAATGCACACATGATGGAGAGAGTGGGAATTAAATGCAGTCATGATGGAGATCACGGAGAGACAATGCACTCTTCATGGAGGCTAGTGGCCACATGTACATCGCATATATGAGGTGGGCCAAGGCTATGGAAGGCTCAAATCTATATAATGAAGATGAAGGCACAATAGAAGGCATGATTTAGTTTATTATTTTTTATCTGTTTAGATCTAGATTTTTCATGTGACATTTCTATGCATGCTTATGTTGTTTAGCTAAGTTTGCAATGTTGTTTAGCACATGGGTCTTTCCGAGCAGAAATCCCACCCTTACCCATGGGGGACTTCGAGTGCCTACTCTGGGAAGGTTTCTATTGGGTTATATTCATCATCAGGAATTGAAGCCACATTTATCCACTTTGATATGCACATTCAGTCATAGGAATAATGCATTCCTGCTCCATGGTTTGAGAGGTGGAGGTTGTTTCTAGCATTTTAGCTAGGAAAATGGTGGAGGATTCATCCTTTCACCTTGTGCTTCATGTTCATCCTTTCAGGAGCAGTATATCTATATCCGGCCTTGAGGCCAGTTTATTTTACCTCCATGTAGCAGTAGTCCCCTCAAGGAGTAAGTAGTCCAGTCCTGTAGATCCGAAGGAGGAAGGAAGTTTCCAGTATTTTAGCTAGAAATTTTGTGAGGGATCATCTCCTCACTTTGAATTCACTGTTTCCACCATTTTGGAGTTGATTTTACATATTTAGTAGTAGGCTAGAGAGCATCCATCCTTGACAGTGCATTTTTTGGTAGTATTTGTGTAGCAGCAGCTGCAATCAGTGGAGAAGTATAGAGGAGCTAGATGTTGAGATTCTAGCTTGAGGATCTAGTGAAAGGATCAACCCTTCGAGCATAGATATGATTTTGTATCATATTGTAGTCATCCTTTTGTTTGATCTTGCTGCAGATCTCCATACCCAGCAGTTATATGTACAAGCCCTAAGAGGGTGATTTTCTTATATTGATAGATCTGGAAAATCCTTTTTGGGTTATCTTAGGTATCCATCATAGAGCCCAGATCTATATTTTCAACATCATCGAAGATAAGGAACTGTAGATCTAAAATTTTATCTTTTCTTGACAATTGAAGTCCCATAATTTTTAGCAAGGACAATGCAATATTCCTTCAAACAGTCCAGCAGTTATGCAGTCCCTCTTGTGGGATCATTTCAGGGTCATTCTAGGCCATAGCTTGGCTTGAGTGTCTCATATTTTGAGCATTGTTGTACTTTCATTTCACCTCCTATATAATAAAATGGCTTAGTTATTTCTGTCTATTTTATGGTGTATTTAGATTAAATGTTTAATTTTTGTACTTTCAATTATTGTGTTTTTGTATAATTTTATTCTCCCTTTTGGGATATTATAGTGGTATCAGAGCATGATATTTAGCTTAGATTGTGGGCACTTCATCTTTTGCACCAAAATAAGCAGCAAATAGTAGAGATCTATCATGAAGGAGGATTGCAGTTTTGCCACTCTTCTCTTTAGATCCATGCAAGATCTCTCTAAGGAGGTCAATCAAATGAAAATAGAAAGGAAAAGGAAGGATCCAAGAAGATTTGATGAGGAAGGTCCAAGCACTTCCAATCAACATGAGAAGCAACAAAAGAAGAAAAGAGCTTCAAATCATTCTACTAGATCCACTTTATTTGATAAGAGAGATTAATGGTGTGAATATGAAGGAGACTTGGGGCATGAGACCCTAAGTAAATATCTGTCTAAGTAAAAATCAAAGCCTAGAGATCTCAATGAAACTCTAACTCTCCAATATTTTTTGCAACTCCAAGAGGACAGAATATCCCGCAGCAGCAATAGAAGAAAGAGGCATAGTTTCTTGCCTACATTTGATGGATCTTCCACAAGCACATTGATGGCTTGGGGGGGAGATTTAGCCACATTATTTCTGCAATATCCTGTAGCAGAAACATAGGTTGTGGAGATTGTAGTGCTTCACCTAGAAGATGAAGCAAAATATTGGTGGTTCATTCATTTTTCACACATGAGAGTGTTTACTTATGTAGTTTCCATTCAAAGAATTAAGAATAAGTTTGGTAGAAAGAAAAAAGTTACATCTCACATAGAGACATCTCCCATCATTGAAGAAATAGTGCATGAAGATCCCAAGGAATATTACCTAACTATCACTGAGGAGGAGGAGCCTCTACCTCCACCCCCAATTGCAGATGTACTTACATCAGGAGGAGGAACACTTCCATCTTTGCAATATGGTCTTGAACTCTTAACATTAGGATCCCCATGCATGATTCATGAGATGCATGAGGAAGAGGTAGATACCATCGTTGGTACAATTGAAGAAAAGCAGCCATCATCATTACCAGCAGTTGGAGAGACTATTGCACCGGTTGGAGTAACTCTTGTAGATGTGCAAGATGTTCCTGAGATTAAGCTTATTGAAGGTTTTCTTATACTTTCATCTCATATTATTTCAATACCTCATATTGAGTTTTGATAGACCATGCCATCAGGGAAAGTGTATCACCAAGGAATAGAGCAGCTTGTTGATTTGGAGCAGAAAATTATCACTGCACAGAGGACCCTTGATTTGGTAAAGGAGAAGATGTATAGCTATCCCATTTTATCATGGTTGAGTTACACCCAACACTTTGTGTTGAAATGTGGAGTTTCATAAGATGGGAGGAGCACAATCCTATTTAGTATAGTGTTGAACTATGATTTTAGCATTGTATATGGCCATGAGATAGCACATGCATCACCATGTAGATCTACAACGTTGTCACTTAGCAGCAATGTTGAGATGAGGGCCCCATTATTATTCGAGCATTCTAAAGGTAGCTTCACTCATGAAGAACTGGAGGGATAGATGATAGGTGGTATACATATTGTGATGGATAGCATTTTCCATTGTCAAGATGAAGTTTCCTTGATGAGCATCTCACAGCTGAAAGAGTGATCTCTACCTACAGCATGTAGGGAGCCTTATGGATTCCAATGGGCCATTGATGAGAGGATTTCATGGAGAGACCTCAATGGAGGTGCACTTCAACATCTCATGGAGTGAAAAGCTATTCAGATGGAGGATGTTGGTATTATACATTGGGAATATACCAAGATTGAGCTTGGAATGATTCATCATCTACATCGGGATGAATGGATGAAGATGAGGAGCAAGAGGTTGCCAACCTTCCTACAGACCTATGATACCGGGCAGAAAGAAGAATGTATGTGTTGGTTTCTTTTAGGTGAGTATGGTTACTACCCAACATATCACATTTGTATGGTCCATTGCATGGATGTGACTAATTTTATGCAACAGTAGGAGGCATGGCTGTGCTGGTTATTGTTGAGAGATTTTGGCCATCACATGATATATCTTATGTCCTTGTATTTACTTTTGTTTGCGATATGTCTCATGTCCATAAATGTACTTTTGTTTGGTATATATCTAATTTTCATGTATGCACTTGGGTTTGGGACATTTTATAACTCTCACATGATGTGGCATAAGGGAGCTTATTTGTATTGTTCTAATAATACATTCCACATGTACATTAGTATGTTGTTTCTCCATGAATTTCATCATGATGGTGTAAGGAGGAAACCAGAATCCTTGTTGCTTTGGCTACTTTTGGGAGAGTATGGGCTTATTTATCCCCATAAATTGCATGAAATTGATGGAGGATGGCAACAGGAGGCCTTACTATGTTGTCTTTTGTTCAGTGATTGTGGTAATTGTACTTGGTATCATGATGATGTGATGGGGCAACAAGATTCATTGCTATGATGGCTTCTCTTGAGAGAATATGGCCACTACATTTGGTACAATGATGATGTGGTGTGGTAGCAAGAGGCAGTGTTGTGGTGCCTTCTTTTGAGAGAGTATGGCTCTCATATTGATATTGATGATAATTTGGCATGGCAGCAAGAATAATTGTTGTGGTGGCTTCTATTGAGAGAGTGTGGCTCTCTTACTTGTTTTCATGATGATCTAGCATGGCAGCAGAAGGCTTTTTTGTGGTGGATAATATTGGGAGAATATGGTTTGACATTGTACATGTTCATCCATAAGTCTCTACTTCATGTTTTTCACTATGTTGATGTTATGTTTGGATCCTACATGGCCAACAGGGCTAATTATGAGAGCATTTATAGATGAAATCTACTCTATGTATCATGGGTTGGAGAGATAGTTCATGAGTTGGGACTTTCCACTTTGGGAAGAAACCAATTCATTTAATGTATCTCATGTATAGAGGAGATCTTTGGACAACATGTGGTTTCCACTTGGAGATTCATTCATGAGGAGAAGCATCTAAATTTTCAGTTGGAGGCCATTCTAGAAATTCTAGAGAGGTAGCTTCGGAGTTGGGTGTTAGCCTATGACTACACATGACATGGAAAAGAATTCCCTATAAGGAAATCACAGGGAAGAGGCAGAGAAGCAGTTAGAGCAAAACAACATCAAGTGGCAGAGTCTTGAACGCGTTCGGTTCAAGTCATGCAGGTCGAGTCGTGAAGGTGGGAAAAATAGTGAATGAGGCAAGCATTCCACGAGAAAATAAGAAAAGACTAGGCATAACCAAAGAGATCAGGTCAACAGACCACAACAAGGGAGCGGTGAGGACTGTTGGATCTAAGAAATGACCAACGATGGAGATTAAAACTGCAAGTGTAGAGCGCAATTGTTGCAAGATAGGCACAAAGGGTAAAAGCTAAAAATGTTGAAGTGTGATGTGCGATGGAGGTGGGACGCAGTCACCCGCTACACTTCCTTTCATTCCATTTTCCTTACAAATCACTAAAACCTTACCTTTTTGCCTTTCCACTTCATTTCTCTACTTTACCTTTTTCTTCGTTATATCATTACTTCTCCTTCACATTTCCAATCTCCCCGATTGCAGTTGAAGTGGGCCAGTCCCCCTGACACGTCACCTCTTTCTCCTCCGCACTTCGCATCAAATAACACTTAACCCCTGCTGTACACATTATAAAACTTGTGATCTAGGAATTGCGGCCGTGATCTGACCCATGTGCTACGTCATTCCACCTCTAATTTCCCTCCACCTTTCCTCCTTCATAATGGATTAATTAAAAGTCATCGTACTGAGGGAGTGGAGGCCTGCAGACAATAGATGGAAACGTAAAATGACAGTCAACCTGTACATGTATGACCACTCCTCTCCATATAGTATTGAAGGATCCCATTATTAGCCTCAATGAGCTACTGTGTCCTTTCTCTTTTTTGTTTAATTTTGACGATTTTGTAGGTGAAATATCAATTTCACCCAATTCCTATTTTAATTCTCTCAGTACATAAGTAATTCCTCAATTTACACACTACAAGTTAGGTAGGATGTTTTGATTTCATATATATGGGTCGATCATAAATGATCAAGTGCCATAGACCCTCCAGGGAAACTCTATATATAGTAATTTCTAAGATGAAAGAAGGGTTCTAGAATTCTGGAAGAATTTTTTTGTAGTTTTGTAAGATTGTGCTCCCTGTGCTCTGAGATACATATTTGGGAGAGCTGTTTGAAATTAATATAATACAACATTTTTATTTGGATTCCAAGTGGAGCAATGAGTAGTATGTATCCATTTTCCTCCGTTATCAGTAATCTATTTTTATGTATAATCATCTGTCATACTATGTTCCTTTGAAGGTCCGTGTAATGTAGCTGCTGGTAGTCTGCAATTTTATTCATGAATTCATGTTTGCATAATTATCAGGTGTTAACACTCATGTATTAAGCTTGTCGCACTCCCTTAATTTTCTCTCTACGAATCTCTATTGTTGCCTATATCTCATTCATATCTGCTTCCTCTAAGGTCACTGGGGGACAAATCCTTAAATCTCTTAAGCCTATCCCTTATGGGTTAATTCTCTATTCTTCCTCACTGTCTCTACATATTTTTAAAGTTTATACTCACTATTTTATGCTTGGAAAAATTAAAATCCATCAAACCTCGCAGCCTCTTCAACCCTCTCAAAGTATAGGGAATTCACATGAAACGACTCCAAAGTCTTCTCTATCCACGAACCACCAAAACCTTTACTCTCTTATTCCACATTCTGTCAAAGGAATTTATACAAGTGTTCATAGTTAAACTATGATTTTAAGATGTCCTTTGCACTGGTATTTTGCTACTCAAGGCTGTCTCTCTAACCTAAAACATATTTTTGGCGCTGTTGTCGGGGATACAAATTAGAAAACCATTTACCTGGGATACGAAATTATCTTCACCCTTCAATCAAGTGAGCACGAAGGGTTGAGAGTTGCATAGCCCTCACCTTCGTGACTCCCCCATTATTAAAGTTCATATCACGTGTAATTCTGGTTTACACTAGGCCCCATACCTGATCAGATACTTCTCCGCAAAAGACCTCTCCTATATCTGATCCTGAAAATATTATACTTAAGAGAGTCTGGAGGGAGAAGCAGCCCATCCAGGCTAACCCACCCTCATTTTCTCTAGAATATTCATGTTCCTCTTCTCAGAGAGATGATATCTATGGTCCTGGCTCCACATCCCATGTAATGGAGCACCCTCTAGAAACCTCTGCTTTAGCCAGTTCAAACATAAGAAATGAAGCCGAATCCACTGATACTTCTTTACCCCCCTTGCACCCTACTCCAAAGGTTGAAGAAGTAAAATAGGTTACTACACTTCAGAGCTCATTACAGACAAACATCCAAAACTCTACTCAGCATATACACGTTGCACCACAGCCAAATCATCCTCATAACTTACCACCTCCACCCCTCATGGTTTTACTTGGCTTCCTCCTTAGTAAATATGCTCCATTGGCTTTACCTCAAGTATTTCATGACATGCCTCATTATTACCTAAAGCTCTTGCCTCGGGTCACTGGGAAGGATAGTACTTTTTTGCAGAAACATATTGAAAACTTCTGTGCATTTTCTTTGAATGTAGATGTAGAGCACCTAGATGTGGTGTTGAGGTTTTTCATCCAACCCTTGGATGGAGAGGCTCGAAAGTGGTTCAAATATCTTGTTGATAACACAATCACCACTTGGGAGGAAATGGAGAATTTTTTCACACTAAAATGGGGAGAAAAGAGGGACCATGGATATGTTCTTATAGATTTCAATGCTCTCAAGAAGAGACATAATGGGGATGTAACATAATTTATAAAGAGGTTCAATAAGCTTTATAATAATCTTCCTGCTGAAATAAATCCTCCACAAGCAACTGCTAAGGTGGTTTTCGTAGGATATTTTGAACTAGAATTTGGGTTCACCCTAAGGGAAAGAAGGTTTGCATCTCTATATCATATTGAATCTGATGCACTAGAGGTAGAAGAAAACTTTTATTCACCAGGTAAATACAAAGGGAGGACGGAGCATGATGCCAGGAGAAGGGGTAGGGAGGAGGCTTCTACCTCTAATTAGGATAGGGAATCACAGGAGTATAGAATCGAAGAGATGAATAAGCTGATCAAGAAACTCTCAACTAAGCTGGCGAGGCTTGAATTGGAGGCCAATAATTACCCTCCTCATCATAACCAGATGATCCCAAACCATGGGTTTAATCCCTAGTGCCGGAAGCCCCCTTTATAGTTGTTGCAGCAAGAAAGGAAAGAGCAACAAGATCACATCTGACCTCCTCTATACTTGGTAGGGGAAATGGGGGGACAGGAGGAGGAAGTCACGGACATTCAAGAAGATCAATTCCACACTTAATCAGAGGATGAAGAAGGTGAACTCACTCTGCAAGAAAATCCAGAAGAGAAGGAAGTCCCTCTAGAAGATCGAGAGATTGACAATTACTGCAGGCAGTTTGTGGATTTCATGCAAGCTCAACTCCATAGGAAATATGATCTTAGGTCCTCCAGGAAGAGAATCCGAGTGTAGGAACAAGATGAAGAGTCGACATCAAGAGAGCAGACCCCTTCTAGTTCTGCCAGTAAGGGGAAAAAGCTTCTAGAAGAGTCTGCCCATCTTAAAGCCTCTGCACCCACCTCCTCGACACGGGGATTTGATCCTCCCCAAAATGCGAAATCCACAGCTACACCCTTGAAACTACCCAAATCTCATAAAGAGCAGTTAAAATAAGCTATCACAAAAAAATTTCCCATGACCTTTAGCCTTCGGAAATAATTAGAAAAGGTCAAGATCTCGGTCCCCCTGATCGAACTCCTAAAACAACCCTCATACAAAGCCCAAGTCTCTCATTTCATGTTACCCTAGGGCAAAGGCCCTCTCCTTGACAGCCTAAATCTCCAAGAAGAAATACCCATGGTAGTTTTTGGACCTCATATAGAAGAGCTAAATTAACCCACTCCATTCTATGTAACTCTAGTTATACATGACCTATTATTGCACAACTACAAATAGATTTTGGGGCTTCACATAATATCTTTCCATTGTCTTTCATGGAGTAGTTGGGATTTTAGATCACCCGACCTTATAAAGGTCTATATTCTTTTGATTCAAAGAGGGTGAAATGCTTGCACATGATAAAATATTTGGTTGTAAATTTAGCCCAGATTCCAGCCAAAAGCGTGGTAATGGACATTGTTGTGGTCGATATCCAACTCAGTTTGGAATGTTATTTTTCAGATCCCGGGGTACTAGGATTGGAGGATCCATAAAGGTTGACCTCACCTATGGCACTATTCCAGTATTCTGTGGGGAAGAAAGGCGATTATACCCTGAGTCCATATTCGTGAAGATGGTCACCAAAGCTAATCGTTCCACAAATTCCCCGGTATATTTTAAGAAGGGCGAGTTCTCTTGTCTTATGCTTGAGGAGGAAGAAAAATTCCTACAATAAATGAGGATCTGTCCTCTAATCCAAGAGAATCTTATGAGTAGAGGGGAAAAAGAAATATGGACTTTTCAGTTTGATGGAGCTTACTCACGGGAAGGAAACGGGTTGACGTACTCTTAATATCACTAGGAGGATGCTTGGTTCCCCTCTCCTTTAAGCTATAATTCAAAGCCACAAATAATTTGGTTGATTATAAAGAATTTTTGTTGGGGTTACAGAAAGTGTGGAGCATGAACATACAAAACCTCAAGGTGTTTGGAGATTCAGAGCTTGTAGTGAGGCAAGTCAGGAGCCAATGCCAAACCAAACTCCCACGGCTCAAAGCGTACAAGAATGAGGTATGGGATTTATTTGAAAAATTATTTTCTACTTTCAACATTTAGTTCATGCTGAGGGAAAAGAACATAACGGTATACTTACTAGTTGTGGCTACAAGTAGTTTCTTTCCCCCGAAGAATCCTTTGCTTAGATATGAGGTTGAAGTACGATATTACCCCTCCATTCCAAACAATGTTAAGCATTGGAAAGTCTTCAAAGATGAAGAGTAGGTCCAACATTTTATGGAAATGGTGGGTGAGTTTTCAAATATGGTGATCGACTCAGTCCCAGAAGATGATGGTGAGGAGCCAAAAACCAGATGGGAAGAGACAATGGATGGGCACCGTGTTATGAAACTAAAGGTAAATGTCATCCCTAGGGGCCTTGTGCCATTGGAGAGACTATTTTATAAGAATGATATCCCGGTGAATCCCAGAAAACCCACCCTCGAAGAGCCTGTCAGGGATGTGAACATTAGGACAAAAGAAGATCCAAAGGTGGTAAAGTTGTCGAAAGGGGTCCCCAAAGAATACCACGATCAATACCTCAGGTTGTTTTAGTCATATAGAGATATCTTCGCCTAGTCATACCAGTATCTGATGACCTTTGATATTGACATTATACAACACAAGATACCACACAAAGAGGATGCCAAGCCTCATAAGGAAAAGTAGAGAAAAATCAATCCCCTTCTTCGCCCAGCCATTGAAAAGGAAATAAAGCAGTTGTTGCAGGACAAGATCATTGTCCCTCTAACGTACTTTGAATGGGTGGCAAACTTGGTGCCTTTTAGAAAGAAAAAAGGTGAAATTAGGCTCTGCGTGGATTTCCACAATTTGAACAGATCATCACTCAAATATAAGTATCCCCTCCTGAAGATGGACCAAATCTTGCAAAAGGTGGTGGGATCCTCTCACATGTCCATGATGGATGGCTTCTTGAGATATAATCAGGTAGCAGTGCTCCAGGAAGACCAAAAAAATACAACTTTCACTACGCCTTGGAGAACCTTCATGTATGCCCGGATGCCCTTTGGCCTGATAAACGTTAGTGCCACATTCTAGCAAGCGATGGGCATTGCTTTCATAGGGGAGCAAGACAAGTTTGTGGTGATATACTTGGATGACATCACCATATTTTCAAAGGATGATGCTGAACATATAGGGCACCTCGGTCAAACCTTTGATAAATGCTGCAAGTATGGACTGTCTCTAAATCCTTAACAATCCATGTTTGCCTTCGAGGAAGGAAAGTTACTAGGGAAAATAGTAACTAAGGAGGGAGTGAAGATTGACCCAAAGTGGGTATAGGTGGTAAACGGAATTCCCCTACCATGAAACAAAAAGGAAGTACATGTGTTCTTGGCAAGAATAAATTTCCTCAGAAGTTTTATTCCCAACTATGCTGACATTTTCTGAAACATCACCAGGATGCTAAGAAGAATAATGAAGTTAGATGCACCCCTAAGTCCAGGGAATCTTTCAATAGGGTCAAACAGGCCTTCGCAGAAGCTCCATTGCAGATAGGTCTAGATTATGGGAAGCCATTCATGATTTTCTCCATCGCCTCTCCTCATATAATAGCTACAGTACTTTTAGAGAAAGATGTCAATGGGCATGAACAACCCATTGCATTATTCAGTCAGGTCATATGAGATGCTAATCTAAAATATGATATCCCGGAGAAGAAATCTTACACTCTAGTCAAATTACTGAAGGAATTCTGGGTGTACGTGTTACAATCAACCATAACAGCCTATTACCCAAATTCCCCTACCAAGAAACAAAAAAGGAAGTACATGTTTCTTGGCAAGGATAAATTTCCGTAGAAGGTTTATTCCCAACTATGCTGAGATTGTCTGAAACATCACCAGGATACTCAAGAAGAATAATGAAGTTAGATGGACCCCTGAGTCCAGGGAATCTTTCAATAGGGTCAAACAGGTCTTCGTAGAAGCTCCATTACAAGGAGGTCCAGATTATGGGAAGCCATTCATGATTTTCTCCATCACCTGTCCTCATATAATAGTTGTAGTAATTTTACAGAAAAATGTCGATGGCCATGAACAACCCATTGCATTATTCTATCAGGTCTTGCGAGATGCTGATATGAAATATGATATCCTAGAGAAGCAAGCTTACACTCTGGTCAAATTGTTGAAGGAATTCTGGGTGTACATGTTACAATTAGCCATAATAGCCTATTACCCACTCCAGTAGTGAAGGATATTTTGGTACAGGGTGATAGTGAAGGGAAGAGAGGAAAATGGATAACCAAGATCTAGGAGTATGAGCTGGAGATAAAGCCTACTAAACTCATCAAAGGCCAAGCGATGGAAAATATTCTGTCTAAATCCAACTGTCAAGCTCTGGGAATAAATATGTCTATGGCAGGGGGAGAGGCACAGGGGGACACAGGTGCCCACCAAGGCATAGAATCACTTGCTCAGAAAACACATGTCAATTACCTCATATTCTCATGGTATAAATATATAGTAGAATATCTTTTAAAGCTTACGTGTCCCCCTCACTATGATAAAAGCACGTATTGTACTTTGAGACTAAGGTCTCAAAAGTACATTGTGGCAAATGGGCGACTATATTGGACAGACCCGGCGGGAATCTTATTATTGCGTTTGATAGAGCAAGAATTTACCGTGTGATTACTAACATCCACGAAGGGATATGTGGCGGGCATTACAGTTGGTGATCCACTTCACACAAGATTCTGAAGGCAGGTTTATTTTTTCCTAAGTTGTTCGGCGATGTAAATGCCCACGTCCGACCTGCGAGAAGTGTCAGGAATTCACCAAAAAACAAATATATGCACCTCTCCCATTAATTCCATTACATGTTGACAAACTGTAATATTCCTAAATTAGCACATAGCTAAGTGGAATATTAAATTTTGATTTTTCTCTTAGATAGAGGAATAAGAGGGTATGGAGACCCATAAATCTCCTTAGTAGAAATAAAAGACACTCCTAGTGTGAATGGAGGTCATATAAAAGTTGTATTGAATACCCTTAGGTGTCAAAAACGACTGGAGCATGTTGAATAGGTCAACTTTGACCAAGAGTCAAATAACATTGTTATGGAGGAGTGGCATTAATGTTAGGAAAACGCATTTTTGGAGGGAGATTGATTGCATGATGATGGAAACCCTAATGAGTGGGACCCAAGGTGAGAAGGCTCACATTGTTTATAAGGAAGATGTTGGCAGCCATATGAGGGTATGCTTTTTCTTATTATTTTGTATATGGTCTGTTTAGACTTTTGGCATACGTTAGCTGTTTACTTGAGTTTGCAGTGTTGTTTAGCACAGGGTGTTCTCGAGTGCGAATCCCATCTATTTCCTTGAGAGGCCTCTTGGAGGAGTATTTCACTACATTTCCACACTTAGGCTCAATGCCAAGCTATATCTTTCTTCATCAACACATTTTCTACATAATATGGTGTTGTGTTGTAGGGTGCAACAGTGGAGAATTATATTAGGTGTCTTCAGAGCCAATTTTGTAGTGGAGGAAGGTTTCCATCCATTGGAAGGCCTATAAAGATGTCCCTTGAGCTTTACTGACACTTTTAACAACAGGATAAGGAGTATTTATCCCCTACATCACAATTTCAGCCCAGATCTGCCTTATTTTAGGGAGGATTTGCAGGGGTAGTTGCAGTGGTTGTTTTCGAAGGTGATTACTTAAGTGGAGGAGCCATTCTTTCATCTGGAGGATCTATTTGAGAAGATATGCAGTTTTCTACATCAGATTCAGCCATATCTTTTCATTTATTTTTTTGAAGCTTACCTTTACCCCTAGGGCTGTAGCTTACATTGGCACATTGTGTGCATTTTCTAGAAACTCTCTTGGGTTGTCTTGGAAAGCTAATCTAGTGCCCAGATCTATATGTTTAGACTCTATTGGGGCCTATATCAATATTTTTATATCATTGTATCATCTCTAGCTATAGTTATTCTTAATATTACTGTGCTTTAGTTTCTCTCCGACATTTGGTATTGTAACAATAGCTCATATTTAGGAGTGATTTCTTATGGGAGGCTTGTTTCCTCATTGTATATTATTCATGCCTCACTATTTTATATTGATTTGCTGCTATAATACATAATGTTATGACTCCATATTGGTCTCCAATGTTAATGTGTTGATTTACAATGCTATTTCCATCTTTGCGTTCGTATATTGTTGCTTCCCCATTTGGGAATATTACAGTGGTATCAGAGCATAATCTTGGCTGAGCCTTTGGATCTCAGCCATTATGCTATCAAATGAATAAGAAGAAAGAGAAAGAGATCAGAATGGTGGAAAGAAAAACTTTTATCTCATCTCTTTTTAGTTCTAAGAAGGACCTCACCAAGGAGGTCAAGCAAAGGACAATGGAGAAAATGAGTGAAACCACACTAGGGTTTCAAAATGAGGAAGGTCCATGTACTTCCTATCAGCAAAAAGAAGACTCAATATTGCATAGAACTCCAAAGAAACATGCTATGCCATTTTATTTTGAAGACAAGAGGCATGGAGATGGACACTTAAATCATGAGATTCTTACTAAGTATCTTGCAGAATATAAGTCTCAACCTAGAGCTTTCAAGGAGAATCTAACTCTCCCATAGTTCATTCAACTCAAAGAAGAAAGGAGGCCTTGCAGCAATAGAATAATAAAGGGAAATATATTTTTATTGTTTACCTTTGATGGGTCATCCTCATGCACATCAAGAGCTTGGGGAATGAGGTTGGATGCCTTTTTCTTGCTACATTGAGTAGTAGAGAAAGAAGTTGTTGATATTGTAGTGCTGCACCTTGAGGGTGAAGCAAACATTTGGTGGTTCAGCCATTTGAGTCATGCAAGAGTGACTACATATGCAGATTTTACTGAAAGGTTGATCAAGAAGTTTGAAAGGAAGAAATTGGGGGAGAAGATGCCTTCACCACCACTTGCTGCAGGAGCACTTGCATCAAGAGAAAGGACACTTCCACCTTTTCAAAGTGGTCTTGATCTCTTGACTTTTAGAGTCCCATGCACTATTCTGGAGATGCATGAGGAGGATGAGACTTATACCAACGCTGATACAACGATAGAAGAACAACCATCATCATCAGTAGTTGGGGAAGCCATTACACCAGAAGGAGGAACCTTGTAGCAGTACGAGATGTTCCCAAGCTTTACCAAGGTATGCACATATTTCCATTTTCTATTACTTTAGTACATCATATGGAGGATTGTGGGAATGTACCATTGCATGACCTAGGGTTAAAGTACATTGCTGATTTGGAGAAGCAAACTATAACTACATTGAGAAACCTTTATTTGTTCAAGGAGGAGATATACAGTCATCCTAGTTTATCATTCTTGAGATGCACACAACTCTTGGGGTTGGAGTGTAGATTCTTGGAGAATGGGATGAGTATTATCTTGAGCCATGCAATGCAGAACTATATGTTCAGCATTGGACATGATCTCAAGACAAAATTTGCACCATTATGGAGATCAACAACGTAGTCATTGAGCAACAGTGAAGTGTCAAGGGCCCAACCATTATTGAAGCATTCCAATGACCTTTCTACATGCATAGCAGAGGATAGGCAGAGGATTGATAGAGGGAATCTTATGATGGATGACATCTTCCATTATTATGATGGGTACTTCTTGATGAGCACTTCACATTTTGATGAGAAGTTCTTTCCTACCACTTATTTGGATCCTTATGGGATCAACTTGGTCATTGATGAGTGGTCTTCATTTGGAGATCTACGGGAGATTTCATTTCAACACCCCATGGAATGCAAAGATAAAATCTGATTTGGGAGGATGATATTCTCAATTGGAGAAATGTCAATTTTGAGCATGATGATAGACACCCACCATTGGTTGGAGGGGTGATGTTGATGAGCAAGAGGCTGGGAAGCCACTTGAAAATATATGACATAGGGTAGTAGGAGGCAAGGCTGCATTAGTTACTATTGAAAGAGTTTGGTCATCATATGGCACACTCTATTTCAAAGAGTTGGTTGGTGGATGAACCTTGGCATGGCACTTGCATCATATGGAAGCAAGGATTTTGGATGTATTTGGGTGATGTGATATCTTTCATATCAAATATCATGTTGTTGCTCCATAGTTTATATGCTAATGATGTGGGGAGGCAACAAGGGTTGTTGTTTCTTTGGAGATTCTTGAGAGAGTATGGGCTAATTTTCTCCCATACTTTGCATGATGTTGTAGGAGTAGGAGATGGCACTATCATGGTGCAAAGGGGCTACTCCTTAGCCTTGGAGGATCAAGAGGTGCTTCCACTTTGGAAGGAATATCCCATATATAACAGCATTTTGATTGATGGTTTTGACATATGGGATGTCAAAGGATGGAGCTATGAAGTGACAGTAACCTTGTCATGAAGGCCAACAACGTTGTCACTTTGGAGGTTGGGTTTGTTGATGGATTGTTCCCAGGATCACTTCACATATGATGCACTTGATGGGTAAGTAGGAAATGAGAGTGATGGAGTAGTGGATGGAGACATTTATTACCATGATATGATATTCTTGACTTGGATTCCCATGTATAAGGAGAATGCTTTGCATGCAACACATGGGTCATTCCCTTCCATGGAGATATGTCATACCACTATGCAGGACTCATTCTTGGATCTTATTATCAGATTACGCTCAGTACATGGTAAGAATTGTGTTTTTGAAATGATTGATTATCTAACACATTATTTTCATTCTCTTACCATCTCTATATATTGCATTGATCCACAAGAGGGAAAACCTCTATTTGGGCTTCATGGTCATTTTGGTACCAACATATATAATGGAGAGAGACATTTTTTGTATGGATTTGGGAAATTTTTGTACTATTTCCTGTATGTTCAGTTGATATACAATTCCATTTACTATTCCCTAGTAAGTGTGATGACATGCACCACTAGAAATTTATTGGGAGACAACTTGCCACAACATGTTCGAAAACCGCAGTTGGTAAAACTGCATTGTGACTACTTGAAAAATTGTTGTTACCTTCCAGCACTATGTAAAACCTTCAGTACTTCTCTCATTTGGATTCCATATTATGATAATGTCATATTCATTTTATATGGAATGATTTGGGAAAGAACCAAAGAGTGTATATTTGAGGATCCTATTTCATTTTTTATTCATAAAGGAAACATTATTGCAGCCCATATTCAACAAAAATTGTACACTTATCATAAGTGGAGAGGGAGACAATGTCGGATGGACAATTTGATCCATCATGTTCCGCTATACAACCCAACTTCTTTGCAGGAGCCTAAGGTGGAGGAGATGTTTCATGAGTTGCCATGTTGGAGGGTGATTCTCTTTTTGTGGATGATAGCTAGGGATGGAGGCTTCACATGGGAATGATAGTTCCCAATATATTTCAAAATCCATGTCTCAAGAAGGCCTCTAGACCACACATAGTTGCTTCCATGGATATTCCACTTGTTCATGATGAGAGCCATTTGGAATTTTCACCAAAGGCATACTTATACACTTGGGAGGAGCAAGTTGGAGACTTATTGATGAGACAACATCTTGTTCATTGGAGGATCTTATCACATGGAGATGCTATAGGAGGAAGAGGAGAGGCTCTTCAGTTATATCCTTATAGTTGCTTGAGGACAAGCAACATTTGGGAGCGGAGGACTATAATATTCCTAAATTAGCACACAGCTAATTGGAATATTAAATTTTTATTTTTCTTTTAGATAGAGGAATACGAGGGTATGGAGACCCATAAATATCCTTAGTTGGAATAAAAGACACTCCGAGTGTGAATGGAGGTCATCTAAAATTAGGATTGAAGACCCTTAGGTGTGAAAAGGGATTGGAGCATGTTGAATAGGTCAACTTTGACCAAATCAAACAACGTTGTTATGGAGGAGTGGCATTAATGGTGGGATAGTGCAGTTTTGGAGGGAGATTGATTGCATGATGATGGAAACCCTAATGAGTGGGACCCAAGGTGAGAAGGCTCACACTGTTTATAAGGAAGAGGATGGTAGCCATATGAGGGTATGTTTTTTCTTATTATTTTGTGTATGGTTTGTTTAGACTTTTGGCATTCTTCAACTGTTTAGTTGAGTTTGCAGTATTGTTTAACATAGGGTTTTCCCAAGCGAGAATCCCATATCTTTCCTTGAGAGGCCTCTTGGAGGAGTATTGCACTACATTTCCACACTCAGGCTCGAGGCCAAGCTACAACTTTCTTCATCAGCACAATTTATGTAGAATATTGTGCTCTATTGCAGGATTTAGCAGTGGAGAATTAGATTGGGTGTCTTCAGAGCTAGTTTTGTAGTGGAGGAAGGTTTCCATCCATTGGAAGGCTTGTAAAGAAGCCCCTTGAGCTTTATTGACATATTTAGCAGCAGGCTAAGGAGTATTTATCCCCTACAACATAGTTTTAGCCCAAATCTACGTTATTTTAGGGAGGAGTTGTAGGGGTGGTTGCAGTAGTTGCTTTGAAAGGTGACTTCTTCAGTGGAGGAGCCGGTCTTTCATCCGGAGGATCTATTGGAGAAGATCTATAGTTTTCTCCATTAGCTTCATCCATATCTTCTCATTTCTATTGTTGTAGCTTATCTTCATGGCTAGGGTTGCACCTTAGATTGGCACATTGTGTGCATTTTCTGGAAACCCTCTTGGGTTGTCTTGGAAAGCTGATCTAGTGCCCAGATCTGTATGTGTAGACTCTATTGGGTCCTATATTAGTATTTTTATATAATTGTATCATCTCCACCTGTAGTTAGAATGTTTTGATTAAATTAATAGGTAATTAAACACATTCATTTTAATTAAATCATGAATAAAATTTAATTTAGTATTTGTTCACTTTTCAAATTTTAATTATTTAGATTATGTTTAGTTCAATTAAAATTCTCAAAACAATGTTTCATAATCTATTTTGAAATTTTTATCTAAATCAATTTGATAAAATTATAATTTTGAAAAAATAAATTATAAAACAATAAATTTATCTTTTTTTATTATTAATTTGGAAAAAATATTACATACAAATAAAAAAACTATTATTTCAAAAATTTAAATTTAAATGGGTTTGAATTTGGTGAGATTTTTTTTATAATAAACCGTAATTTTTTAGAGATGTTTGAAACCGACAAACATAATTAAGAAAACTTAAAAACAATATTTTCTTAATTAAGAAAACTTAAAAACAATATTTTCTTAATTAAGAAAACTTAAAAACAATATTTTCTTAAACAAAATTTTAAAATATAGTTTTTTATTATTAAAATTGCAACCAATGTGAAAGATGTAACATGTTATAACCTGGAGTGTTAAACTGGAGAATTAAAATATGATTGAACAAAAAGCTGCTTTATCACATAGTGAAGTGGCCACTTGCAAAACTTGGCCAACCTATTTTATTCCTCGTGAGTTCAAATAAAAAATGTAGCCAAGGTCATTAAATGGACTATTAAAGGCTTGATTTTTCCCCATCCCAACTTATAGTGACCATGGATGATTTAGTCCCCTCCCTAATAGTGATGGTCAATACATATTAGAATGTCATTATGGTTTAATTTTAACTTTTGTTTATGGAAGTGTTGTAATAGTTGGTGCATATTGTAGTTGAAAACCACTCAATGATATATTGGATAGTGTGTACTATTTTTTTTAGCTTTTTGATAAGCAAAGGCTTATTTATAAAGTTATGTAAATATTATATTATAAATATTATATCACAAGTTATGAGACATAGTTTAATAACATGTTCAATTTTAAAGCTAATAATATTAGAGATAAATATTAATTAAAATTATTAGAGATTGTGGCCAATCTTTTCATGGAGGACTTTGAATCTAGAGCCCAATATTTATTAAAATGAATAAATTATTGTTTATTTGTATTGATTTATTTTTCCATTTAATTTTAATTTTATTTGATTTTTATTTATTTTTTGGTTAAACTAGCTGATATGGTTATTTATTTATTTATTTATTTATTTTTATTTGTATTTTATTTTATTTGTATTTTTATTTATTTATTTATTGTTTTTTATTTTTATTTATTTATTTATTATTATTTATTTTATTTTTTATTTTTTTATTTTTTTTTTTAATTTATTGATTTATTTTTTTATATGTTATATTTTATTTATATTTTTATATTTGTGAAGTTTTATTTTTATTGATTAGGATCAAACTAGCCATTATTGTACAACGGCTAGTTGGATTTTCTTTTTTTATATTTGGCTCTGCTTTTTCTATTTGAAGCTTCTTTTTTATTTGATTTATTTAGTTATTGATTTTTATGGTGAAACTAGCCATTATTGATAACGGCTATTTGGAGCTTTTTATATTTGGAGCTAATTTTTCTGTTTCGAGCTTCGTTTTTATTTCTATTTTGATTTATTTAATGATTTATTATTTTTTTTGTTATAACTAGCTGTTATTGGTATTGTTTATATTTTATTTTATTTTATATATGTGTGATAATTTTAATTTTAATGATTTATTTTTAATTTTTTATTTTATTTTATTGTCAAACTAGCCGTTATTGTACAACGACTATATGGAGCTTCTTTTTCTATTTAAGCTGCGTCCTTGATCGGATTTCGTATCTTGTCCTGATGATGAACCACACTAGCTGGTTCCAAACGCGTCGACACAAAATTCTCTATTGTGATTTTCACCGAAAGATTTGATAATTAATTTATGGATCACAGAAATCACATTCCTAATATTAATTAAAATATTACAAAAATTATAAAAATAATTTATAAAATTTGACTTTACCATATTCAAAATTATTTAACAAATTTGACCAAATTATTAAATATTCACCATAAAACTTAACTTATTGCATAATAATAGGTAAAATTAACAGTTTGTCTTTGTTTTTAGGCATTAGCTTTTTAAAATATTCCAATATTCGAGAACCTACCAACTATAATCTTATTTTATGTGTTCATTCATTTGTTCCATGGACATATTTAGGATTTAGCATATTTGCCAACTTGTGTATATGAAAACTCTGGACTTCGTGAAATGTCGTAAATATTACAAAGTCTGGTGGAAGTCAATGTGGGAAAGAACAATCTGATGAGATTCAACATACGCGGCTCGCTCTCCCACACATCTTTATGATTCAAGCAAATCCCAAAAATTAAAGGAATGTATTACACATATAAAGATAGAATGTGATACATTATCTTAAATCTCTCCTTCTCGAGGCAAATTAATTCCACTGTAGTCGATGCGAAGTTCACGTGATTGAAATTCTCAATTCTAAACTTAATGAACATCACAAAGGTCAATACGGTAGCCTCCTGAATTGACAAATTGCTACTTTGATTTTTTTTAAAGCAGTAACTTATGTTGTAAGCTTGTGTTAATTGAGGAGTATAGTCAAGAGTGGATCAAATTCCTCTCCGATGTTTTGCCTAAACTTTATGTTAAAATAAACAAAAGGGTCCATTTCCTTAACCTGCGATTAGGGAAGCGAGTCCATCGTCTCTGAGAGAATTTTCAAGGTGACTTTTGTCATACAATATCGTTGGTCAACGAAAATACAAATAAAAGTAATGCATTATTTTGTAATCAATTAAATCAGTCGTGGCTTGGCTCGCTCTGCTTTCCCATTGCTATTTAAACACTACTTCTTATTTTTTTTAAAAACGTACTTTTATGGATATAAAGGTTTGTTACACCTTAGATTTTTCTCATCTGTTTTTATTGAGAAACTACTCTGTTCCACAAATTTTTACTCCGGCATCCCATTTTTTATTTCATCCTTTCTTGCATTATTTTTGTTATAATTTTTAATTCAATTTATCTAAACAAAAAAAACATGATTCTTTGTTCTTTAAATCTATATCAAATTTTCTTTTAACGTTATAACGCTTTTAAGGAACTGTTTTTGGAATGAATCGATCTATATCAAATTTTCTTTTAATATAGATCGATTCATTCCAAAAACAGTTCCTTAAAAGCGTTATAACGGAAACGCTCGATCGGGATGTGGCAAATGAAGACCAACGGGTGTTGTCAGGCGGCGACACGCACTACACCGTCGCTCTCAGTGATTAAAACCCCATCCTGCAGCGAGATGGAGGAAGGTACCTTCGCATGCTAGATAATAATGGCAGCAAATGAGTGCCAACTAATCATGTCAGATAAGCACTGGAAAAAGCAGAGCAATCGGTTAAGGAAAGAAGGGAAGAGTCGACAGAGCATTCTTCTCGGCCAACAAACTTACGGAGGATCTGAAGGCAAGGCGGTGACAGGTCTGCAATGGTTACGGCTCCAGCTCCTTCGGTGTAACTCAGTCGCTGTCAGTGCTTGTGTGTCCGAAAACAAATATGGTTAAAGTTCAACCTGTCAAACGTCAACCTAAAGAAAAAGGGAAGTAGAAGCTTTCAAAACCCACTGCCAGTCCAAACAAGCGAGGCAGAATGATGAAGAAAGAGGTCATGGAGAATCTCTTCAATGTTTTCTCCTCAGGCAATCCACCACAGTTTCGCAATGTAATCCAACGCTAGGAGAGGGAAAGTAATAGCAAGGAAGAAGATATAGAAGTACAGGAGGATACCATGGATTTCGTTTTAGACCCCGACAACACTTGAGGGAGACTATCCCTCTTTCACCAGTCCATCCATACATATTGGACTCTCAAGTGTGTTGGCTAAAGCTTTGCAAAGTTTACAGGAAAATGAAGCAAATCCCAATGTGGTCTCAATTCTGCAAGAAATCAAAAAAGAAATCTAGGATATAAGAGTATCTCAGTATCATGCCACAACTCGAATTGGAAGAATCAAATGAGCTTCAATCTATGCAACAAGTGGACATGCTGGGCTCTACTGCAAAAGACCCAACACCTATAGACTCTTCAGACGGCTAACCAATGATGTTCTAAGTTTCCATGAATTTTGCAGCTAGCTTTACATTTCATGTTTTCAGTTATACTTTTCTTTTTATAGTAAAATGGACATAGCAGCTAGTAGATGAAAGAAACTATTTCAGTATTGGATGGCGTTTAATGCTTTAAGGTGGCCAACAAACCTGGTTTCCTTCTAGCAGGTTGAGGCTACCAAATTTGTATATGTTGTAACTTGCTCTCTTTTTGATAAATAGAAAATGGTAAGGTACTATGAAATTTACAAAAAAAGAAGAAGGGAAACACCTATTACTATCTTTCATATTTTCATAACCCATCAATGTTGAAAGATGTCATTTTCAAACTCTGAAAACTTGATCTTCTCCATATTGCATCTTTCTTTTCATAGACCATCAACAACAAGATTTTGTTCTCTGTAAATATGAGAAAAATATATGCTCTTATAAGTCTTAATCAACAACCTGAACTAATTCATCCAATTAGATAGTGATGTTGACTCGAACACATATATCATGTTAACACAATCTATAATCACTTTGGAAACCCATAAACGTTTATCTCATTAATGGAAAACCATCTAGCACAAAATATGACTTCCCATAGAGCAAGGAACTCCACCCTATTGTTTGTTCCAATGCCACCGAACCATCTAAAATGAAAATAATTAACAAGCTTCATAACTATAAACACCCCATTGCCACATGCCATAAAAGATGAAGCCACCTTCACATATTTACCCTTTGACAGGAAAGTGGGATTTTGCTGACTCATGGAGCTCTTGCCCTTGGCAAAGCATCCTATAAGTCCCTAGCCCTCTCAATGACATCTTGGAGCGTAGTTGTTCTAGTGGAATTTACCAACCCATGTAGAGGCTCTGCTAGCCCATTGATGAACATATAAACTCTCCTAGATGTATATAAATCCGACACCATGAAAAAAAGTTTTAGGAATTCAAAGATATAGGTCTCCATATTTCCTTACTACTTGAGCTTGGCTAGCTCAACAAAGGGTGCCTCTGGATCTCTCCGATAAATAATTCTACCAACCTCCAGGTGAATTATGCATATGCAGTCACATTGGCATGCCCCAATGTAGAAAGCCCATGAAACCACCATTCATGTGCCTTACCTTGAAGGTGCAATGCTTCTTTCTTAATAGCTTCAATCTATGGTACTTGGTTCAACTAGAAGTAGATGTGTAGCTTCTCCACCCAATACTTGGATGTGCACTTGGATGATGCATCAAAATCAGGTAGAAAGAATCTACTCATAGTAAGCTACAGGTTTTTATTCTTCATGTGCCCTCCACTCTTATTATTATTTTGGGGTCTCCTGTTATCCTTGATCTGGAAAAACTCCTAAAATTTCATATTCTCTTTGACAATTGAGATTGAGACTCATACTCTAGAAAACAATATTCAAGAATATATTTTCTTGGGGTCTTCCACCTCCATTTCCTACTGCTAGGAAAGTAGGCATAGTGGAGAGTTGGGAAGCTTGTTGCCACATGCCATAAAAGATGAAGCCACCTTCACATATTTACCCTTTGACAGGAAAGTGGGATTTTGCTGACTCATGGAGCTCTTGCCCTTGGCAAAGCATCCTGTAAGTCCCTAGCCCTCTCAATAACATCTTGGAGCGTAGTTGTTCTAGTGGAATTTACCAACCCATGTAGAGGCTCTGCTAGCCCATTGATGAACATATAAACTCTCCTAGATGTATATAAATCCGAAACCATGACAAAAAGTTTTAGGAATTCAGAGATATAGGTCTCCATATTTCCTTACTACTTGAGCTTGGCTAGCTCAACAAAGGGTGCCTCTGGATCTCTCCGATCAAATAATTCTACCAACCTCCACATAAAAATTCTACCACACCATGCCAATTTTTAACTTATAAAAATTCATTTTTTTTTGCTGAAATTCAGAATATGAATCCCTCTTGACATAATCTAATATATCCCAGAGCCATGACCCTTATTTTTACACAAATTTCTGAATACAATCATTTTAGGGCATGAAAAGCTACTTTTCCTCACCTTTTTTAGAATAAAAGCTGAGTAAAGGTTGCTGCAGCACTTGGAATTGGTTGCTGAGTGTTTTTAAACACTTTTTATGATATATTAAGCACACATCCCTGAAAAATGCATTTTTTAGGCATGTCTTGCTAAGGAATCCATTTTGGGAACATTACACTCTCGGGGAAAGTATGCCAATGAGATACCTCAGATTTTCCGCATGGAGATTTGAAAACCCATGGAGACTCCTCTAAATATCAACTCGAGGAAGGAGGATACAACTTTAGGTGAGGAAGTGGATGCTACTATTTACCAATAATTGGTGGGTTCAATAATGTATCATGTGAACACATGACCAAATATGTGTTATGCCATCAACCAATTGAGCCAAGCTATGGTTTGACCATCCAAATTAATTTGGAGGGAAGCTAAGCATGTTCTACGGTACCTCAGAGGCACTAGCTAGTTTGGAATATGGTACAAAGAGACAGAGGGAGTGCAGTTACATGGCTTCACTCCATTTCTCTAAATTTATCAATCTTTGTTACTTACTGACGCTAAATACCTAGGTATGTTAGCTACACATTCATGCATACCTAGTTCTCTATTTCTTTATGCTTGCTATCTTTTCATTTTAAACATCGAACAATAGAGATGGACCTGTGGTTTCAATACTTAAACCAATGAAGACCCTATGGAGTTCTATTTATGGAACCATAGTTACCCAACACGTACACTGACAGAATATAGTTCATAAATAACCACATATAAAGCACCACACATAGAAAACACAAAAAATAAGAAGCATCATTCAGAGTCAATTGTCCATCATTAACAAATGGTCTCAATCGCCAATCATTGTCAAAATCCAATAAACAATCATTTCCATACTCATCACACTACTTGTAGGTTTTTATTTTTGTAATCAATTTTTGTTGAGTAGTTAAGGTAAATTTGAAATAGATGATAAGTTATAGGTGGTTGGTGGTTTATTGGATTGTGTGAATAATCATTGTCTTCAACCATGTAGAGGTTTCTTCACCACATAAACTGTTACAAGGGTCTGTTGCAATTGTCAAAATAAATCGATGGTATAGACAAGAATTTATAATAAAAATTATAATTTTGGCCACCAAGAGATGTAAACCATGTACTATTGAGGAGGCAATGCAAAATACTAAAATTGTTTGTCTCTAGTGTTAGTGCAATTCATAATGTTTCTTTACAATTTCAAAGGTGATGTTTTCAAATGAAACATTGGATATATTGAACATCATCAACTACACTGCACTAGAGGTTCCCATTAAATTGGTTGCAGATTTTACACGAGAAATTATGAATAATTGGGAGTTGATGTCTCATTTTCATCTAATACGTGATATTTTCTGAAACTTGTGAGGTTGTGATGCAAATTTAGATTTGGAAAGTTAGCCATTAAATTGTTCATGATGTAATATTATTTTATTTAGTTTATTCCATCTACTACTTGTGTTCTTTTAAAACCTATCAAATATTTGCTATTGGAACTTGAAAGACCATCTTTGAAGATTAAGAGGAAATCTATGTTGGAAACGTTATAGAATCTATCAATTTGGCAAAATGCAAGTGATTTTTCTTTATCTTCTAGCTTTGAAAGGGATGTTTCTTACTAATTTTTATCTTTAATGATTTTTTACATGTCACAATTTTTCTCCAATTTATGCCTTACAATGTTTCCTTTACAATGTCTGGTGCAATTCCTAGTTTAATGATTTTGAAAATTTCAAGATTCATGTAGTGGAATATCATTGAAAGAGCTCAAATACGCTAGGAATTCCCAGTATTAATGGGAAAGTATGTTATTTCATGTGCTAGCCTAGGAGCATGAGTAAGACGGTCATATGGTCAAGCCTAAAATATGCTATTTCATGTCCTAGCCTAGGAGCATGAGTAAGACAGTCATCTGGTCAAGCCTAGCTAGCCTCTACCTCCTATGCGTATAAACCAACTTTTTATGATGGTTAATGTAAATCTTTGAACATCAAATTTATATTTGTCTTTACAAAAAAATTAACACTATTTATATTGAGAAATTTTCATTCATTGTTATACGTTTAAAAAACACAATAATTTTGAATAAAACATCATTTTTTTTTTAAATTTTCACACTATTTCGATTTCAAAATATTTATTTGTCTCTAAATAAATATGTTCTAAAAACAAATTCTAAATTTGAGTACAAATTCTAAGTGTTTTTTTGCACTTTTTCTTGTTTAAAATTTGATAGAGATTTGCTGAAAATTACAAATTTGAGTTGTAAATTCTCCACAATTCTATAGCATTAGAGTTTTCATGGTGCTGAATTCATATATGCAGTATGAAAATTTGACAAAAAAAAATCACCAATTTCCAACTAAAATATCAAAATGTACATAGTTAGTCAAAACCCAAATTACATTATAGCAAATGTAAAACCTTGACATTGCACAAATAAAATATCTACATTCAAAATCACCTATCTTGATAAATTTGATGAATATAGATAAATTAAATTGCCATGATTGAAAAAAAAACTATTTGTATTCCAAATCATCTATCTTGATAAATTTGATGAAATATATATATATATATATATATATAAAATAAATTTACAAAGACAGAATACAAGGTGCTTTTAAGCTTTTCCAAAAAAATATAGCAAAGCACATTTATATAAAATTCAAAATACAAACTAAGCATATTCATGCTTTATCAGGGAAAACTCTTTCATAAAAAAATCAGACTTTTAAATTAATTGTAGAATAGTGAAATATTCCAAAATCCAACTAACATCAACAAAATTCAAGTCCTCAGCCTAAAAATCTATTACTGAATAATGACATACATATATTCTTCTGTGAACCGCATATCAGAAAAGCAAAGAACCAGAAACATTATCAAATGAGCTATTTTGACAAAATAGACCACAACAGCTGAGCCTGATCGCTCCCTAGTTATCCATATTATCCGATTGTTGAAAAAATCTAATTTTTTTTTTTAGAATCAAGAGAATGAAGCTGCACGTGATCCTATCATCCAATCGTTTTCCATTCTATTTTATTCAGAAATTTGGACGAATACGTCGAAAAAGTCGGAAAAGGAAAATCATTTGCACCTTTGAAAATTGAGAGGTCCAAATCGAAGACCATTTGTTAATGATATCTTATATAACCCGATACCCAACTTTTGGCTCGTTAAACTAAAATTAAATTCAAGTTGCTTGTTCCTTTGGTTTCCGTATTGATATATTAGCATTTGCTCTTTAAGGGTTCAAAGGTACACCGAAGGAGTGGTCTTTGTGTCAACTTTTATGTGTATCAAAGGGTTTGGTCTACATTGATTTTAGATCAATGAAGACCCGCAGACACAAACAAGCTTGATGTTTAAACCAAAAAGATGCCTTTGTAGTTGACTTTGTCGTGCGTGCTTTGACCGAGATCAACGATTGACATTTTCTGCGGGGGCAAAAGGTTGATGAACAAACCGTACCGCGAGGTCCCTTTGCAGTGACGCAAGCAAAATAGTTTCAGTGCGACGTGTTAAATTCAAATTGGGTAAAGGAACGACAAAATTCAGGTTCATTGATTAGCTACAGTGAATAGTGCAAAGGTACACCGAAAAAATACAAGATTTGGGAAAATCATTTATTTATTTGTTGTACACCAAAAAAATACAAGATTTGAAAAAACCATTTATTTATTTCCTATAAAACCATTAAGAAAAAATAATTTTATTTTAATATTAAAATTTTGAAAAGTATTTAATATTTTTTAATAAAATAAAAATAAAAATAAAAATAATATTAATAAAAGAAAAACAATTCAATTAATGGAGAGATTAATGCAGTGTCACAATGCTAGATATTGGAGATGCCATAATTCAGAGAAAGAATTGGGCAGTTGGGTCAGATTCGTGCAGGCAAATAGATCTAAATGTCTTAAACTTTTGAGTTCCTGATGAAGAGCGAAACCCACTACAAGCAGGTTTGCCTTTCATTTTCCCGAAATGAACCTGCAAACTCAAACTGTATCAAATTGCAGACTCAATGCATTTTGATCAAGGATTAGAAGCCTTGTGGGCTATGAAAGTCGACTTTTTTAAAACAATGCTTTAAAACCCTTGTAACGATATTACAAACCCCTTGAATTAGGAAATCGCCCTTGGATTCATGTCAATGCCTTTCAGTCTTTAACATATAATGCATAGTATGCCTGTTAATAGTTCAACTCTTGGATTTTTTTATTTCAGAACCATACACAAGGTTTAAAATGCAATGTTTATAAGTGTGTTCAATTAACAACTAGAGCTTCGCCAGTCCCACAAACATTAATGCTTTATTAGTACTAACTCATCATAGAAACCTCACAATTCTCAATAAATAAATAAATAATTTATAACAATCACCCATCTTAAATAACATCAATAAATTAAAAAGCATATCATTCGGAATTAAAGTTTAATTTTAATAATATAATTTTAACGTAAATACAATTTAATAAAATAAATTATTTGAAAATTAGTTCTAACCTACACTCCAAAGTCTTGAAGTGATGGCAATATTCTCCGTTAAACATAGTTATCTACCTTTTGAATTATATATGTATATATATACATTTCAATGACACAATTGGCATATATATATATATACATTTTGGATATATATGTACACCTTAATCACACAACTTGCATATATATCCGAAGGTTGCAATTTTAATTTCTTGACTTTCCATTTACGGTTTAAAAACAACATAAGCAAACAATGCCTTTACATTAATGTTCATATTTTACTTGATAGCAATTGACATGTATATTTTTAATTTTAGACTTGCTTCCATAGTGGGCGAACGCAATCTCTTTTATAGTGGGCCAACTCAACATCAATATGATAGAGTACTATCTTGTCAATATGATAGAGTACTATCTTGTTTGTTAGATACATTCATGTCTCTAATTTTTAAATTGAACTCAAAGATTTAAGGTATTTGTATATATTTTACATTCGTTTAAATAAATTTTTTGTTGACTTACTTTATTAAACCTACGTAAAGTTATAATTAAATATTTTTACAAAATTTAAAACTAAAATTCTGAAAATTTAAAACAAATAAAATTATATTTCATTAATAAAATTTACACAATGACAAAGATATCTCATCCTCCAACCATATTATTAAAGAGTATTCAAGAAGTTCAACCATATTATTGAAGAGCATATTCAAGAAGTTCAAAAGGTATGTTTAAGAGATTCAAATACAATGGTTATCTAAAGATTGCGTTATCTTCCACGCAACTCCTTAGCACGGATACCGTCGATTTCCCAAGAGCTCAACTAGATGGGCCTCGTGTAATTTCACTCACTGGACTTTAACAGATATGGGCTACGCGAAATAAGCAATATCATCTCCGGGACGTGGCAAGATGTTATGGGATCGCGCTCATAAAAGGCAAACCACCTTTATGCCAAACGCCACACGACTCTGGTGGTTTAGTCCTGCAAAACCACTCAACTTCAAAACGTGGTTTCAGAAATGCCCAATTCAAATCTGCGAACTCCGATTATATTGAATCGGACTCTATCCAACAGAGGTCTACTATGCAGTCGATGGCCAGAGTCTCATCGATTCTCCATGCACAGTTAAATGCATTCAATGGTTAATAGTCAATGAATTAGGCATTGTGGCTTCCACATGAAATTCAATATCGATTCACACTAAATGTATATAGAGAGAGATCAAGCACAATAATTCCGCCTTAATCTGCCCTTTTTTAGCCGAAACGGAGCCATTTTGAGAATCTTTGGGTCCCTGTAATGTGATCATGCAGTAGAGTGATTATCATAGTGATGCAAAGGAGAACTGATTTAGATGGAAGCTGCAGAGAGCATGCTTCTGGACTTTGTGGAGAAAGTGACGGGATGGATTCCTCGCAGAGCCAATCCATCGAATATCTCCAGGGACTTTTGGATGCCTGATCGCAGCTGTAGGGTCTGTTATGAATGCGAATCGCAATTGACTCTATTCAACCGGTGACGCCATTGCCGAATATGCGGCCGAGTGTTTTGCAGGAGGTGTTCGCAGAACACAATTCCAGTATCTGGCGATGGCCGAAGGAATGACAGCGTCGAAGATGAGGAGAGGATCAAGGTCTGCAATTTTTGTTTCAAGCTTTGGGAACAGGAGATAGCCCCTCAGTCTAATGGGTTTCAATTTCCTCCTACACCGCCACCGCAGGCTATCTATCCTTGTCCTTCTGCTACGAGTTTGGACAGTAGCAATAGTAGCACGGTGTATCCCACTGGGCCATATCCACACGGCATTGTTCAGATTCTGTCAGGAACGACGAATCTATACAGTGTCGCAACTAAAAACCTCACAATATAACACGTTCGGTGTAATTAATTCATAGAGAAAATATAGATATAGATATATGTTTGAAGTTGAAAACATATAAACATATATATATATATATATATATATATATATATATATATATATATATATATATATATTAATTACAGAAGGCGGAGAAACACATTTTTTTATTTGAAATTTCAAAATATAACTGTTTTTAATAATTTAATATATAATTTCAAATATGTATATAGATTTATAGTTAACTATGCTTTTTTTCTCTGTAGGTTTTTCTAGAAGTAAAGAAATAAGTTAATGGTGGAAAATTTAGAGATATTTAACAATAGTGAAAACCTGCCTTTACCAATTATGAGTGGTTAATTTAAGGAGTGACAAGATTTTCCTTGAATAAATCAACTTGCTTTGGTAGATAGTAACTAGCTTTGGTAAATAGTAACTAATATCTTTTTGGTAGATAGTAACTAATAACTTTTTAGTTTCACAATTAAATTATGAAAAATTTTCCAACTATTCAAAATAAATAAAACTAAAGCCACTTGAATTTTAAAAATAATAAAAAAATAGTAAATAAGTTAAACGCAAGAGCATTTATGTTTTTTATTTTTTAAAATACACTATTGATACTCTCAAATTTAAACTTAATATGAGCATCACAAAAGTTACATGGTAAGATTGTGTTCATTGAGGAGTACAGGCAAACATCGATCAAATTCCCCCAACAATGTTTTGGCTAATTTTATATTAAAATAAACAAAAGGGTTCAATTCCTTACCCTGCAAGTACGGAAGGGTGTCCATCCTCTCACAGAAATTGTGTGACTTCTGTCATAAATCTAATTGATCAACGAAAATCTACATAAAAATATTATATTATTTTGTTATCAATTAAATCACTCGCGGCTTGGCTGGGTTTACTTGCACATTACTATTTAAACTCTATTTCGTTTTATTTAAGGTTGCAATCTGAAATGTTTACAATTTATTGTAAATATACAAAACTTTTTTATTTATCGATATATATTAATAAAAATATGTTTTTCGATTTCAATTCTTAATATTTTAAGAGAAAATATGTGTTTTTAATTAATAGATTAGAAAATCATCTAAAAACATCTTGTTAAATAAATTTTTTTCATAAAAAATTCCCTCCAGATAAGGTGCAATAGCAAGGCCCTCCTCTCCACTCCACTCTAATATCATGGTGGTTGCACATAAATGATGACCTCACAACATGCAACCTACTTTAAAAGTTGTAGGTTTTTGGGTCACCTAAGAGGCTCGCTCAAAGATGAAACTCAAGTTCTAGCATTAAGTAGAGTAGCATGTAGGTACTATGTCATACAAGTAAGTTTTATGGTGGATTGTGGAGGAATGAAATACTTATACTAGCGTGATGGATCACACTAATAACTAAAACACTCAACATCAATCTTCTGGGAAGTGGTGATCATGGGAATCCTTAACACCACGATCAATGACATGCTACACAATGAAAGAAACATTTCAAAGTGGTAGGTAACATTCAGACATATTGGCTAGTGTGGTCAAACTAATCGCTACACGAATTAGAACTATTGAGGTAACCAAGGAATCCTTGAAACTATATTAGGAACATGCACAACTATGAGGGAGTTGTTTCCCCTCTCGTTGGAAATTTTCATTCTATGCACTTAACTGCTCTTGTTTCGGACCTGGTAATAGGCTCCTTGGCATGTCGGATAAGCCTACTCTCAATCAAATTTTTCTTCATTCCCATCGACTTGTGTTTGGTTGGATTTCTCTATGGTTTCTTTGGTATGTGGATTTGTATCTCCTTACCAAATATTTTGATTTGGATTGACCTCCTCACCATCCTTTATTCTCTATAGCTCTCCCCTCTCAACTCCTACTAGCCTTCTCAATTTCCCTCCCCAAACCATCACGATAATTCTCAATAGTCTCTACTCTACCTCCTTCTATGTTAACCTCCCTCACAGTCCTTCCTTTTTTCTTGTCTATTTTGGCTCGCTAAGCCTGTTACTTGTTATCTCTCCCATCCTCAGTCACTCCCCTTGCCATCAATCCCAACCCTCAATATTTCCATTTACCATTATATATCATGGAAGATCTACGATTTATTGTTTAGGAAGGCGCATGGATAATCCATCTGTCTCTTCTTTGACCCTCAGATATAAGAGATTGACCTTTCAAATACAAGCTGAAGAGCAAATGAGGAATCTATGGCTCATTACGAGTAGTATATCAATGACTTATTCCATTACGAAATTGAAATAATATATGTTGTTATGCACTGCACTCCTAACCACCATGTTCAAGCTGAGACCAGGGAGTGGAATCCTAATCTAGGTACCACCACCCGCTTTAGGTTCTTTGGCCACATGTAGGAAATCACTATTTACTGGTAAAAAAAAAGTCCTTTTGGGGTGCATCCTCACATACAACAATAATGCTCAACAACGAAATGCTTACAAGATGGAAAACGTATAGGAGAAATTGGACGAAATGGATTATAAAATAAGTACCATCCTCAAAAGGTACATGGACATCTAATTCCCTGGGAATGATGCTATTCCCCAATAGATTCCATGTCTGATAAATTAGGATAAATCAGGACAAATCAGGACAGTGGCTTCTATACTTTCTCAATTTCTTGTTTTCAATTCTTGTATTTTTCTATCTAATCATAAGATGGTATGTTAGAAGCAAGTTGAATTGGTTTATGTATTTTCATCTTTGTTTAAAAAATGTTATAGATAAGTAAATGTAACCTAAATACTTTTATGTTAAGCCTCTAGTATGGTTTCCCATTGGGTAAGCTAATGGAAGAAAAACACTAATCATGTAAACTATTGCAGTAGTAATATCAAAAGTCAAAAGACTTAATTAAAAATAATAATAATAAATTTTAATATAATGTATTAATAATTACAAATCATTTTATAATTAAAATATTTTGACAATTATTAAAATATTATAAAAATGATAAAGATATATACCTCTCTTAAAAAAAATATTCATATATGCATAAATACACTTTTTCAAAAAATTATATCTAATTAATGTTATAGTCAAATTATTCCAATCCTAAGGATACATCCCTTTGAAATTTTTGCTAAGGTATTTAACATGGTCAAACCCAAAGTAATTATCCATTTACCTAGTCTAATTAACCAAACGATCCTAACATTATTGTGAAGAAAAATATCAAAATTTTATGTTAAATGATTGTTTTTCAATAATCAAATATTAATAAATACCAGTCATTTTATCATTAAATTATTATAAAAATGATAATATTGTTATAAATTGATTAACGAGGCAATGAATTACAAAAAATATTGCGAAAAAAGAAATACAAAAATGCATAGAACCAAAGAGATATAAATATGCATGGTTCACCCAATTTGGGCTACGACCACGGAGAAACAGTTAGTTCTTCCTTTAAATTATCCAGCAAAATGAAGAGATACAACCTACAACAATTTCATTGTAATTTCCTCTTTTCTCTCACAGAGTCTTGTCTCTCTTTCTCTCTCATAATAATAGTATGCAACCACAGTACAATTCCTTCATATAAATCGAGGGTTTCCTCCTAGGGAAAAAAAAACATATATTAATGTAACCTCTACTATTGGATCATTTGCCTAATGAACGATCCATATTGAATACGAAATTACAATATTTTACAAGGATTTTTTTCATATATTTTTAGCTTCGAGGGAAAACCCCACCATGGGGGGTCCAAACATGCAACCGCCCCTTGGAACCCCAGGAAGCAATAGTGAAGGGAAATCCCCCCACACACCTCCTCCGTCAGGGATTTGGATCCAAATGCAACTAAAACAAGACTTCTCAACCAAAAAGATAACAAAACTCGACATCCAATAAATACAATGTGCAAAATTGTTAAATAAAAATAATTTCCCAACAATATGAATACACTTCTCTTAAATATTTTTTATTAAATAAACCTTATATTGAAATTATCCATTGATATATATCCATGTGATTTTAAAATTTTACTTTGTTATATTACATGGTGAAACAGGGAGTACATTTCGTTTCCATTTATCTAATGCAATTAATCAAATCCTCTTAGTTTAGGCTTACATAGTACACAAGATTATTAAGTTTAATCCTTCTCCTAAACACATCATGGCTCCTATCATCATTTATCAATATCTCTCACTATAACCTCCTCTTAGTTTTAACTTTGTAATGTAGGATCTTAGTCCAAAGTCATAACTAGGATCTTAATCTATTCTTTGGAATCATTATCAATGTCTTCCCACGTGAATTATTCTTCCTACCATACTCGATTGTCAACCTAATGTTATTCTCTTCCGCCAAAGGTCAAACTCTTCTTTTATAGTTCTTTCACAAAATCGCATTGTGACACATCCATTCAATTCATTCTCTAGGATGTAGTTATCTTTTACACTTGGGATTCTCTTAATACAATTAAAAAAATGGTTCAACCACAATACATGCTACACGTTTCTCAAATTGAACAACAAAATATGAAAGAAAATGAACGATTTTTCGTAGTAAAACAAATAAACTATTTACCCATCCATTCAATTCATTCTTTAGAATGTAGTTATCTTTCACATTTCGGATTCTCTTAATGGAATTAAAAAATCTGTTCAACACCAATATGGAATTAAAAAATCTGTTCAACACCAATACATGCTACACGTTTCGCAAATCGAACAACAAAATATGAAAGAAAGAAAAAATGTTTTTTCGTAGAAAAACAAATAAAATATTCGACCAAATTAAATCTAAATCTAAATTGTATTAATTTGAAAAGAACCGTGGGTTCTTCTTGAAGAAAAATAATGAACTTATAGTCTCTACGCATACTCCCTCTCTTTTTGCTGAGATAGGGAAAATGTTTATTCATATTTAAATAATAATAATCTAATTATAATCCAAAAATCATTATTTCTATTCTAGTATCCCAATAAATGCATAGCATTGCATAACTAAACTCAATTGCTTCTTCATCTCCATTAATACCATCCTACGACCTCCACAAATTTCATCCAGTTTCCATAGTTTTACCTCCATTCCCTACAACATCTTTTTTTTCCCTTCATCCTTTTCAATAGCCAATTTCTCAATCATATTTATTTTATTTCCAATGGCTATATTGTTGATAAGAACTTTGCCAATTATTTCTCTATCAATACCTACTTTGTGAATAAATGTGTTTTTAGTGAATTATTTGTTTGTATTAATTTTATTGATAATCTATTTTCTAATCAGTTTAGTTGACACATTGGTTATAGTTATTTCATTGGAAAACTTATTATCTATTTAGATAAAAATTTTCCTTTTTTTGAACTTATTGTCTTAAAATTTTGTCATTAGTAATCATATGGTCTATCAAACGACTTCTCCTCAAAACATTATTGTCAATGAAGTAGCTTGTTTGTAAATTGTTAACACACACATGTTAATCACTTCACTTGTTGATTTCCTTTTTTTTATCATTATGTTATTCATTTTCCTTCTTCTCATATCCTTATGTTATTCATCAAAGGATTCATAAAATAAAAGCAATACAATATTCTTTTTATCATGCATGCATGATTGTCAATTCATTAGGGATTCTCATTCGTCATTTTTCTTTCAACCTAATCCTTGAGAATTCACCTTTGATGGAAAATGGTTTCTTATATTACCAATTTTTATAATTTTATAGTACATCGTAGAAAGAGGCATGCTTCCAATGTTTAAATCTATTCCATTATAGACAATCCACACATATTAAAATAATGATGCATATTTCGAAAATTTAAAGAAATTTAATGCCATTTACTTTAATACTTATTTTTCAAATTTGACGATAACTTTAAGGTTGGGCGATTGTTATTGAGGTTATTATTGGATCTTGGAATTTATGTACATCACTTTCTTTGTGTATGTTATTTTGTTCTACATATTTATCTCTTTCCATTTGTAACATCCCTCACCTCCATCGAGCAATGCTATCGCAACAACATTGCTTAAATATGTTTAAATTTATTGTGGAAGCAAGAATTCCTCTAATCCTGCCATAACTTCTCATGTGCTTAGAAGTTATGATTAGCATTTATGAAATGATAAATGGCTTCAATGTAGTAATTAATACATATAAATTATAAGCACACATATATGCATAGTCAAAATACAAATTAATTAAATGAACACAAACCATAGACCTAGGTTTTCACCATAAATACAATATTCAAAGTAGAACGTAAATATAAATCCATGAAAATGAGGCATAAACATTTATATTGTAGAAGAAAGTCAACTAGTTGTGGGCCCTCCATGTTCCACCTAGTCCTAGATCGCATGGTTCAAAGATCTCAACCACAGGTCATCCTTGAGTTGAAACTACTACTCCACCAACAATTGGTTAAACACCAAACACTGATACAGACAGTAGCCTAGGCACCAACCCCAACAACCTCAATCTCTAGGCACAACCTCATGTATTCCTTGACCTACACCCAAGTAGCACATCCTAAGTCCCTTAGTGGTTCCCACCTCCCAAGGCACCTTATTCTCGGCCAAAACAGTCTGAGGCTACAAATATAACAACTTTCCTACTCTTTGAATGTCCAGATACCCTACCAACAAATTCATATCATCCTTAGTATTACACCTCCTACCATGCAAGGCTTCAAATAGACTCATTTTCAATGATACCTGATACTCGTTCTATGCAAATTCTACCAAATGCATAAAAGTTTTATATCTTTTCCATCACATACATTTGCAACATATCCTTAATTAATTGATTAATCTACTTTTTTTCCCATCTATCTCCAAGTCATACATTCTGCTAAAATTAAGATTGGTACCCAACCTTTTAAATAATACCATCCAGAAATTGGACATGAACTTCAGATCTCTGTCTGAAATAATTTCCTTAGGCACGTTATGGAGCCTGGAGATTTTTTGCATCTAAATATAAACTATATTAACTTCCTTTTATATTGACTTTACTAGGATAAAATTGGCATATTTGGTGACTTTATCCACCACCGGCATTGCTATAGGATTTTATGCTTGGTTGAGAAAACAGTAAACCCTCTTAGGTTCTCCCTAAAAACCTAGGTCAGATCAAATAAGAGAAAGGTTTTTCCAAGCTTTATCTCTTTCAGTGATGCCACAAGGAAATTTTTTATAAGAGAAGTGAAATAGAAGCCTGTGAGTCCTTGCATGTAGGCCTGTTGATTTTTTAGTGTAGCTGGGAAGTGCTCCTAGCTAACTCCAAACCTCTGGTCATACAAATAAAAAGGAACAAACAAACTATTCATACCATAATAATATTATCAGTCAAAACCATTAGAAACAACTAACATAACTGAATAAATAAATATAGACCAAACTTTCGTACATTCATTAGTTACAAAAAATTAAACAATGAATAGAAACATATGGAAGCAAGAAAAACCAATATATATATATATATATATATATATATTATTAAAGGAGTTGAAGGAAAGTTACCACCATTAGAAATAGTTGCAGCATCACCTGCTCCAGCTCCTAGCTCAAAAAATCCCCCTCTCTATCTAGATCTCATCAGTGTGATAATACAATAGTTACCATCCCTTTCTCAATAGCCAACCCTCCAATATATAGGCATGTGAAGGCTATGAAGATTCCCAAATTCCTCCTTAGTTAAATTGGGGAGTAATATTTTGGGTCAACAATGTTTCCTCGTATAAAAATGGTTTTCTCCACTTTTTAGATGATTTTATGTTTAGGAAAAAGCTCCCCCATGCTTTATGATTCTTTCCCACTTTTGTATGATTTTCTTGTTTATGAAAAAGAAGTAGATGAGGATAAAGATATCACATTCCACCATATGAATTTTTGAAAGTGAACAAGAGTTTCAAAGTCTAGTTAACTTAGAGATTTTTTCCATGTGAATAAGTGATAATTTTGGTAACACAAGTTAGATTAAGGGGACAACTTTTCATATACTAGGATAACATGGTCCTCATGCTACATAACTTGTATTTTAGTCTTATATAGGCTACGAGAAATGGGTATTTAAACCAACAACATAGTATTCTCCTCTGAGCGGATGAGGATGTATTTTCATGTATAAGAACCGTTATAGAATCATGCTCGTTTGATATTTTGTGCAAACTAGTAATGAAATCAACTCATACTACATCCCATTTCCACATAGGAATGGGAATTAGCTGCAGCAAACCAGTGGGGTGCTTGTGCTCAACCTTAACACTCTGACATTATTAGCATCTCGTTATATAATTAACCACTTATCCTCTTAACAATGGTCAAAATTATTTATTTTTTATTATTTCAATCCTGGTACATATGGCACATAAGCCCATATTTTATACAAAATAATTTCCTATTTTTCCAAATCATAGTCTGTGCACTTTGGATGTACATTACTTTATGTAAGTTACCTCTAATTTCATTATACCACCGATGTAAATTTCCATCTTCTATAATCTTATTCATTAAATAGGTCCTACAAATACTTATTGTTATAGAAAGAACAGTGTGTATTGTCCATTTCAGTGCATCAGCTACCCTATTTTCTTTTCTGTTAACATACTTGATCTCAAATTCATAATCAATTAACAATTTTAGTTATCTAATTTCCATGTATTTTAATTTGGTTTTTCAAATAAATGTTGCAACCCATAATGATTAGTCTACAATTTAAATCTACGGTCCATGAGATAATGTGTCTACATTTTTAGTGCATGAATTATAACTGATAACTCCAAATCATGGGAAACATAATTCCTCTGGTGCTCTCTCAATTTTCTTGATTCATAGAAAATTACCTTCCAATTCTACATGACCAATCCTCTCTATACATATTTACATGCATTTGTGCAAACTATAAAATCATTATTCAAATTGGCAATTTTTGATACTGGAGTTTTTGTAAACAAAGCCTTTAAATACTGAAAGGATTCCTCGCACTCATAAGACTATTAAAATTTTACACCTTTTCTCTAGAATGAAGTGATGGGGTAAGAGACTATTTACATTTCAAATCACCTATCTCGATAAATTTGATGAAATATAGATGAATTAAATTGCAATGAAGAGACTATTGATATTCGAGGTCACCTACCTTGGTAAATTTGATGAAGAATATATAAAAAGTAAAATTGCAAGTACTAAATATTTGATGAGTAATATATAAGAAGTAAAATTACAAGTACTAAATAGATAACTAATTCAAAAGATGTTGTTCATATTTTTCCAAAAAGATGTCGACAATACCTAAGGAAAAATTTGTACAAAATCCGAAATACAAATGAATACTCATATCCATGCTCTATAAAGGATGTTACAACCAAAATGGTTATACCTCTTTGTATGGATTTAAGAATCGATTATTGAATAATGTACATATAGAACAGCTACATTAATAAAAGTGCTTAATTTAGGTAGTAGGCATATAAGTAAAATTTTCCCCAACAAATATAACTGAAATTATAAAATTGTTATGTAACCAAAATGCTAACTGTAACATCTATATCCATAACAGTAAAAAATATATATTTAAATATTTTTAATTACTTATTCCATATTTCCTTAAAATCCTTCATATTAAAATACTTTAAATCACATATATAAAATACTATATACATGGAAGTGTATTCTTAGCTATTAATGCATTGTGATTTTATTATATAATAAGGGCCAGACCTTACCGATTCCATTCTTAACATAGTTCGAAGGATTATAATAATTGAATGTTAATATTTATTTCCTACATGGTCTTCCTTAACCCTTAGTTTTATCAATTGTAATTTGTACTCTCATTCGGGTAGAAAACTCCAATGGTTATGGATCTAACATATCTGTCCCACCAGATCTAGGTGTGGGACTTTGACACAAGCATTATCGTTTTTTTAATTCTTATCTATCCATCCCGTGACAAATTTTTATAAAGTTCTAGATTGTGTTTTATGTCGTTAGTACTATGGTTATCTACTCTACATGAGTGACTAGACATCCCTCCAACACATGACATATCCTCAACCTATGTATTGAAAGAAAGAGATCTACGACAGATATTTTCGATCACCGAGATAGGGTATCAACCACCCTTCCGACCTTAACCGCTTATCCATTTCGCCTTTGTGAGGCTGGAGGTGCCTTCTCTGCAACCTCCCCATCGCTACTGCCATTGTTCCCTAGGTTCGATCTTTTGTCCGTCGTAGTCTTGCTAAACGAAACTCTTTGCCTTCAGGTATCATGATTAATCTCCATTTGGGGGTTGTTGTGTGGCGACAACACCACTCATTATTTGATTTACACTCTGGAGTTTGAGTTCCTGCAATCCTTTGATTTACTTATCCAAACTTAGTATTCTCGTTTTTTTTACTAGTTATGAATTTTTCAGAGTTACTACCCATATATTCTTACCTTGGCATTTTATCGTTGGAGTGAAGTTGTTCATGCAGTTTCGAGGGTTAACTACTGGAGACTATTTTCCTTTCAAGGCTTCGAATCTACCAGGTGAACTTAACTTCATGTTTCCAATTGTATATATTGTTTTTCTTGGATTCTTATTCCTCCATTTACATGGTTCTTGCTTATGTTGTTTTTTTTTATAGGTTCCCAAGTAGGTTTGCAGTGCGGGTTCCTTCGATTTCATGGCGAAGGTAGCTTATATGTTGAGCCCTCCTTCGATTTCTTTTGTTTTGGTGTTTGTTTTCACTTCAATCCCAACACAGTTTTGTGCCCTTGCAGGTAAGCTTCAGATTCTTCCCTGGCTATTCCTCACGGGACTATCTTTGCACAATAGCTTTGTAATGTTGGCTTCCTGGTAGGCACATGTACTTGAGCTTGGCAGTGACTCTATTCGCATGACCTTTCCCTTACTGTCTCTGGAAATTAAATCCGAGCTTACATAGCATATTTTTTATCTGATATGTAAATATTTTAGCTGGGATATGAGAATTTTACTTGAAAATCTATGAACATCTGGGCCTCGCCCTAGTTTTTAAATGGTCAAGCTTATGTATAGTTATTATTTTTGTTATTTATTACTATCTAAATGCACAACCTTCTTGGTTCCATTTCGTGTGTGAACCTTCTCGACCCACTAGGGTTATTTATTATATGAGTTTTGGGTCTTTTGTGAAAGGAATTTGGTCCATCTTCTAGTTCCGCTCATTGCCCGATTTGTTCTTATGTAAATATTTTCCCCTCATATATATATATATATATATATATATATATATATATATTGAATCTTGAAAATATAACAGTAATTTATAATTGTTTCACAGTCTCTGTAATTATGTTACAATGTTTGACCACTTGATGATTTTAAACATTTCTAATGATTACCTTGCATGGTATAGTTAAAATGGTTTCTTCCAGTTATTTAAAAATGCTATACATATATCTCCCTAGTCTGCTAGGGTTTTGTATTCCTGAACAAAGGAACTTGTTTATATATGTCTTGTTATTATGTTCTATATTTATATCTGTCTACCACTCGAACAAAATTTAATAGAATGATTATGAGGGTCTTTCTATGTTACCCTATCTGTGACAGCTATATTAAGGATAACTAGTTGTTAACTAGTTAAAAAAAAAAACATTTTTTTTAATTATTGTTGAGACAATTAATATTATTGATGGAACAACTATTTTTCTTTATTTTTAATTATGAATAACAGAAATTGGTTATGGAAAGTAAAAGTTAAAAATGATGTTGGTAAACGATTCCAAGAACTGAAAGGTGGTTAGACAGTTTGAACAGTTATCTTCTCCTCTAAGGATAAAAGACTTATCCCAGTGAGGAGTAGGGGTTCTGTTCACGGTGAAAGGAAAGAGTGGAGATTTTCCTGAGCTGGTAGAGACTAGTGGAAAACACTCAGTAAATTCCTGAAGCTTTTCTAGTTTTGACTGGACTGGAAGTCCTGAGGTCACAATAGAAAGTTCTACTGCAAACCCAAACCTTACAGTGGAAGCACGGGGGAAGAGTAGGACATCATTACCTCTCTTTCAGGTTGGGAGGACACCAACAACCGATTACATATTCAGGCAAGTGATCATTTCTAGGAAATTAAATATACAAGAAAATTAGTTACAAATTATTCTATATAGATAAGTATTCTGTAATTTTTGAGTTAAAATAAAGATATGTTTAATCTGAAATTCAAAGACATATTATTTTGTAACTCTTCTGTGCAAAACTGAGAATGCATTGTGATGAATAGCATTGGCTTCTCTGTTAACTATAAATTTTGTGTGATATATTGTGCATAAAGTTTGTAGTATGAACTAGTGAATATTTTTATGTAGACAACAGTATTAACCGAAAGAGAAACGTGGAAAGCTTATAAGTAGATAAAGATCTAAACCAACCCTAGGTGACTTGTAAAATAGTCAACAGAGCATTATTACCCTACAGAACTTCTATCCTATTTATAAAAGAAGTTTAGAATATGAAAGAAGAGTATTTAATAGAAGCTTACATAATGTTGCCCATGGAAGTCTATTTATAACGATGTATGTTATTTTAAAAGAAAAGACCTACAATTCAATGAGTTTTTAGGATCCATATTCGGGGTGGAATCCCCAATCCTAGAATTCCTTGCCACCATTCTCTATCTATTCACGGACAGAGCTGATAGTGGTTTGGACACTTTATTTCGTAAGAGTAAGATGCAGTAAATAAAAACAATTAAACATGCATTAAGGAAAAGTAAATTGTACCGAATTCAAGCACATAATAAGAATAGAGTTTTATTTTTTGAGAACTTGGAATATTATATGTGAGTACCTCTCTGAACTATTTGAAGAAGAGATTCATGTAAAATAGTGAACATTGAAATAAGGGTATGAAAAATCTTTCATACAAAGAAAACTACCATTATAAACTCAAGAATCAATACCAGAGTCATGAGAATACATATATATAACGAGACAACCGAAAAATAAATCCCATTCTAGAGATAATTAACATGACTGAGGCTAGCAGGAGAAACAAAAATTAAGTACGAGTAGTATGTGACCAACCGACTCCTCTAGAGGGTTTGTATATATATACATCATAGTAAAAAGGAGTTTCAGGAGATTTTGGTTAGGCCTCAAGCAGACTGGCTAAAAAATGATTTAATAAGCTTTAGAGACTAGTCTTATACATCAAATATATTAGATTGACTGGCAAATCTTGAAAACGAGTCAAGAATGTTGTTCTTAAACCCCGAGCATGCTAGAGAATAGCTATAGTGGAATTAAACTTCCAAATCTAGGTGAAAGACGTGTAGAGTTACCTGGAAGGAAGTTTAGCAACTTAGGGGAGAGTCGAATTAGACAAATGTTAAACTGGCTATCCAGCGCAAGAGCAACCAGTTCTTGGGGGAGAAAATAACCTGTACCCATAAGGAAAGAGAAAACAAGGGTGAGCGTTTAATCTTTTAACTAGTAAAAATGAAGAATAATGGTGAATAAATAAGGAAGTAGAGCCGAGTTTACCTGTTGAAATACACTATTGTAAATTGTACTCTGAATTCCTCATCCCTGATAGATGGAAAATTACAAGTGGAAAAATGTTTTAAAATATAGCAAACTAGAATAAGGTACTGGAGCCTTTAACATGTATAAACAAACAGAAGCGAAGAATTATTACGATTACCTGAGCTACACACGGAAATTTTGTAGAGGAAGCAGTGGTGTCATGTTGGAAATAGAGACTTGGAACCCCAACAGAGGCATGTTGTAATGCATCGAGGTTGCCACCATACTTAAGTAGATCTCGTCGTTGCCAAGCAACCCCAAAAAATGGAGCAAAAATCGTAGCGCTACAAGGCCAAAGACTTCATACTCACAGAGAGAGCAAACCCTTGGTAACTAGAGGAGGAAAGATGCAGTGAACCTATTTCAATGCCAAGAGGAGGGATTCTAGACTTGGCAAGGTTTACAAGTCACAACTCCTGCCTAACCTGTGAACAATTGAACTCTAAATGAATCTACGGTGCAGATATGGGATAAGGGATTAATTGGGAACTACAAGAATCCCGCGAAATCATACAACTATCCTCTACGATTAATTAACAATTACAATTAAATAGCCAGCACAACCTACCATGGCACGGACGTAACGAAGTGACAGATGTTATTTCTGTGTAGAGGCAAAACAAAGTTTTAACCATATAAATAATGAAAAGTGTGATGTTGTGTACAGCTATACTTATGATCCATAAGCATTGAAAAGTGGAGTTTACAAAGTCAACATGGTAAAGTTTTTTTGGAATAGGCGACATTATGATTATGTTAAGCACTAAATTTTTTTTTTTTTATACTAAGGTCATAGAATGAACAAATAATTTATATTTTAGGACTGATGTACTATAATGCTAATGGGTTAAACAAAAAGGATGCATTATTTTTACTATTATGTTTATCCTAAGGTAGAAAGTAATTTTTTTTTTGGATGTATGTGACAAGTGGTATCAGAGCAACGTTCATACGTTGGGACCCTAAGGGTCAAATAACGAATTAAGCTGTGTGTATACTGATGCAGAGAGTTTAGAAGCCTAATGAGAAGAGGAAAAGCACAGCCACCACCCCAAGATATCGGGGAACCCCAAGCCCAACTAGTAATGAACCCAGAAATGTGGGTTCAGTTAAGTTTCGATCGACACCAACAAACTAGTAGGATGTTGGAGGAATAGCAGCACCAAACCAGTTTGCTGTTGAACACAATACATCAGTTACAAGAAGAGATAGTGTGAGTTTGAAGAGACAATGAACGATTAATGCAAGAGTAGGAAAAGATATTAAAGAGTCTGTCTAACAAGAAAAACCAAGAAGTGGAACATCCAAGTACTAACAGAGGCATACAAGAAGAGGATAAGAAGAAAACAAGGCCCAACACCACTGAAATAGTGGAAAGAAGCCCATCCTAGCAAAGCAAGAATAAAAATTGCAATGAGGCAGAATCTGGAAATTTGTCAGATAAACAAGAGGTTAAGAAGCATAAAGTAGAGCTTAAGGGGGAATTTCGAAAAATTAAACTACCAACATTTGATGGTGAGGCTGAGGAGCTGGCAGAGGCATGATTAATAAACATGAACAAGTATTTTCAGGCGTATGAATATAACAACAACCTCAAGGACAGATCGGCTATATATCAACTAAGAGAGAAAGCCACTCTGTGGTGGGAAGAAGTGAAGAATGTACGTAGCATTGAGGAGCAAGGTGTCACGTGGGAATAATTCCAGTAGTACTTTAAAGAAAAGTATTTGAAAGAATTATTCTATGACGAAAAAGATAAATAATTTCATGACTTAAGTCTGGGGCAGATGACCATGGATGAATAAATCACCAAGTTCACCTCCATGTTACAATATGTTCCATATATTTAGGAGGAAAAGGCTAAGGTTCAGAGATTTCTGAGCAGCCTGCAAACACACATGAAGAAGAGAATAGAATTTGTAAACCCCTGAACCATGGATGAAGCCATTCATAAAGCACGAATGTGCTATCAGCAGTCCAAGGCAAAAGGGGAGGTTGGAAAAAATTGGTAGCCAAAGAAAGGACAGAAAATTAACTCAAATTTCAAAGGCGCCAAAAGCAGTAACTTTAAGAATTATGCACGTAATTCTATCAGGAAGCAATTTGGCAGAAATCACGAGAGAACCAGATGGCCAGTAGAAGAGAAGCCTACAGAAGCATCCAGCAAGCCTGAGCAAGGGCAGGTGACCAAGCCACCTCTATAGTGTTGGGGGTGTGGTGAAGCACACTACTACAAAAAATATCCACAGTGAGCAAAAAATGACACAGTTGAAAACTTGCAGGAAGCTTCTACATTAGGCGATGTGCCATGAAACATCCTCGTATCAATGCAGCGTTGGAGGACTGACACGCAGATTATCAACCAACAATGATTGAGCTGGAAGATAAAATAATATCTCAATCTGTTCCTATTTTGGTAGACCTAGGTGCAAGTCTAAGCTATGTTAGTCCCAAAATAGTGGAAACATGTAAATTAAAGAACAAAAATTTAAAATCTCATGGATAGTACAGTTACCCATTGGATCAAAACGAAAGGTAAGTGCCAAAATTCCAAACTGTACTTTGGAAATTCCATAACAACAGTTACAAGTAGATCTAAACATTTTTCCATTAGGGTACTATGATGTTTTGCTAGGCATGGATTGGCTAGAAAAGCATTGGACCTTAGTGGACTGTAAGGAAAAGATTATCTATTACAAAATGTACGATGGAACATGTAAAGAGATTCAAGGAATCAAAAAGCCATTATAGTTACGTCAAAATACAACATCCCAAATGAATAAATGTATAAGGAATGCTAGTTATAGGCTATTCAAGTGGGGTATGCAGATTCCAAGGAAAAATCACCTATGATGGAAAATATACCTATGGTACAAGAATTTCTAGATGTATTTCCAGAAAATGTTCTTGGATTACCACCAAGGAGATACATTGAATTAACCATATATTTAATGCCAGGAGCTTCTCTCGTGTCAAGGGCTCCTTATAAAATGAGTGTGCCAGAACTAACTGAGTTGAAAATGCAGTTGCAGAAACTACCGGATAAGGGATACATTCATCCAAGTGTGTCCCCTTGGGGAGCACTAGTACTATTTGTGAATAAGGAGGACGAGACCATGTGAATGTGCATGGATTATAGGTAGCTCAACAAGTTAAAAATCAAGAACAAATACCCTTTACCAAGGATTGATGATCTATTTGATCAAGTGAAGGGGGCCACGGTGTTTTCCAAGATAGATTTAAGATCTGGATATCACCAGATTTGAATCAAGGATGAAGACATTTGCAAGACATCATTTCCTACCCGGTATGGACACTATGAATTTCTGGTGTTACCCTTTGGGTTAACAAACGCACCAGCAAACTTTATGAGGTTAATGCATGGAATCTTCCATTCTTTTCTGGATAATTTTGTACTTATATTTATAGATTATATTTTGATCTATTCTAAAAACTAGGAAGAGCATAAGGAGCATTTGAGGATTGTGCTAGAAATGCTAAGGAAACACTAGTTGTATGCTAAGTTCAGCAAATGTGATTTCTTCAAAACAGAATTCCATTATTTAGGCCACGTTATTTCAGCGGAGGGAATTGTTGTTGATCCAGAAAAGATCAAAACAATCATTGAATGGCGAGTACCCCCGAACGTGGCAGATATAAGATCCTTTATGGGATTAGCTGGGTACTACCGAAGTTTTATTGAATAATTTTTCAGAATTTCTTTTCCTATTACTTATTTGTAGAGGAAAAGAAAAGTTTTCAAGTGGACTATTGAATGTCAAAACAACTTTGAAAAACTGAAACAAATTTTGACCATTGCACCTGTGTTAAGGGTAGCTGATCCTAACAAGGAGTTTGAAGGATGTACAGACACAAGTAAATAAGGTGTTGGGGCAATTCTATCTCAAGAAGGCAAGGTAGTATCTTATGAGTCTATAAAGTTAAAGGATCATGAGCAAAGGTATTCAACCTATGATCTGGAATTAACAAAAATAGTACATGCGCTTCGAATATGGAGACACTACTTGCTGGGTAAAAGGTTTGTGTTAAAGACAGATCATAGTAGCTTGACTAGTTACTTCAAGCAAGCTGACTTAAACTCTAGACAAGCAAGATGGAATGCCTTTCTAACCGAGTTTGACATGGACATCCAACATGTGAAGGGAAAGGAGAACTGGGTGGTGGATTCTTTGAGCAGAAAGCTGCATTGTGTTTATGAGATTTACAACAATCAGCTTGAAAATAAATTCTTATATCAAGTAAAAGAATAAGCACAAAAAGACCCGGAATAACAATTCCTATGGCAACAAATGGAGGAAAGCAGAAGGAAAAGAGGTAATTCTGAGTATGTTGCACTAAAAACTATCACCTTGACATTATGCTGACTGTATGAGCTCATTAACACTCGTACATGCCTCCTCTGCAAGTCTTACAACCTGTGTTCCTCATGTCAAGCCCTGAAATAAGAAGAAAAACCCTAAAAACCTCTGAAAGAATGGGTATGTAGGTAACATGAAGCCTAGGTACATAGGTAATGCATGGCTTACCTACATTCTAGAATGAATTTTTCCTTAAGAATGCCTGCGTACCCCCTCCAAACTCAAAAAGGTGAGAAAGTAATGTTAAAAAGTTGGTTTGAGGTCAATTCTAGAAGGTTCTAGATGATATTTTTTGGGGATGAGTACGCTTTGATAAGGTGCATGTATCACTCACCTTAAGGAACTAATCCCTTGATGTGAAGATCCGATCCGTTTGAAGGAGGATTCTATCCCTTCAGAGGTGGAATCCTAACCTCCTCATCTGCTCTATAAAAGGAGGCATTGGGTAGCCTCAAAGGGTTAGATTTTGGAGATTGAGAATTGGAGTTAAAAGCTTTATGGGTGATTGAGCTGAAGTGTTGTTGAGATTTAGACTTCTTTCTGCTGAGATTTTGAGAGGAAAGATCACACACCTATTTATGCTCTTGGAGGAAGAGTGCAAGACTTATCAAAGTAGAGGAGACTCCTGGTTCGGACCCCGGGAAGGCCTTTCAAACATCAAGGCTAAGGTTGTAATGTTCTTCTGTTATTTCAAGATTAATACAATCAAGTTTTGTTTTTCTCAATAAATTTTCGTTTGATTGTTTATTTCAATAAGCTGTCGTTTGATCATTTATTTCATAGATTCCTTGATCACTATGATAGGTATGTTTTATGATTATTCATTATACAGGTGCTATTTAATATTTGCTTGTTTGTGACTGCAAGTCGATGAAATACGACACTTTCTTGCGATGAAAGAACTCTTGTTGCGATGGATGGATTTTGATGCGACAAAAGCACTACGACCTAAGAATTTGGATCTAAGGTAGGATCAACACCTTTATAGCATTTATTTGTAAAGTGAGTATATTTAGAGAAAGACAAACTTAGTTGTTCGTTTGTTGCTAGATTGTCTTCTGACACTACGGAGATCGATCTTGTCCGCAAGAGTGATTTATCCGGCCAACAAATTGGCGACTCCACTGGGGAAAGAATTTGGTTTTGATTTGTGAAAATTCTTTTTTTCTGATTTTTGATTGATTTGTACGGGCTTGGGTAACTTAGATTTACTTTGCTTTCAAAGTTTTAAAGTATTTTTTGTTTTTCTTGAACTTTTCTAGGGACAGCACATTGTTGCAGACCCTGTTTAAAGTTTTGAAAAGCTTAGATTTCTTCTTTTAGTTTAGTTTAGATTTGATTTAGGATTCTTATTGTCTACCCAAATCTGTATGTTTTCTGTCGAAAATCTCTTGTGAATGAATTTCTTTCAGCAAATTTTTCATCTCATCAATGTCCATTAAGCTATTGGGTGTTTTGAGTCTCTTTTTTGAGAAGTTCTTAATTTGATTTCCTTTGGTCATTACTTGGAGGTTTGTCTCAGTCTTTTCACAATTTTGCATCTTTTTTCTTCTGTTTTTGCAAAACTGTCTAAATTGTCTATGAGTGTTAATCACCTTTGAGTGTTTTTATTTTTGATCTTTGGAACTCTCACCCAATTTTCTTTGATTGCACTTGATTGGTTCTTAGATTACATTAGAATCATCTTGTGTTTGAGAATTCTCTTGCATAGATCACATTTGCATAATTAGAATTATCATTTTCAGAATGTGAATTATGCATAGATTACAACTGTATAGTTTACATTCTGAAAAATCAATCGTAGATTTAGATCAGTTTTATTTGATTTGAATTTAGATGTTTTTATGCTTGTTTTAAAAACACAAAAATATAAAAACTATTTTGGAATTGATTTGCATTAGTTTTTCTTGATGAAATTAGTGCATTAGAGAATTTGTTATATTTTCTCTTAGTGATCAATTTTTGCATTGTTGGAAGTGAATGGAAACTCTCTCCTTACTTTAGTTAGGATTCATCAAATTGAAAAGATTACATTATCATATTCCATTGCATTCAGTTTTGGGTCAGGTCATAACACCATTGGTTTCTTATGCATTTACCATTTAAGTAATAACAGCCTAAATAACACAGCGCTTAATTAAAATTCATCTAGTAATTTTTACATTTTTAGGGCTCTTTCCACCAATCTAGCTCAAGATTAGTGCTTTGGAATAGGTTCTAGTTAAATTTCCAAAGCAACTAAAACAAACAAGTAGATAAATCTTGCGGTAGGAAATAAATCCAATTGTAATTGGTACATTCTGGGAAGCTTCTCTTAAAGAAGTCAATCACGAAATCATGTCCGAACCTTTGAGACAATCAATTCTGTTTCATTGGGAAAGATAAAAGATATACGCGCATTACAAATGGTAAACCTCAGATTAACCATTGTCGAGGAGCCTGGGGTCACTTGTCGGTAAACCTTGGATTAACCATGTCGAGGAGCCTTCAAGGGGATTGAGCTTTGTTACTCTGCCCTTGCGTGTGGAATCGGATCGTAGATTGTTCCCCCAATTGTATTTGTTACTGTTGGTAATCTTAGTGTCCATAAGCTTAAGATTATTTCCTAAGGTGACGGTGAAGGAAATATCTCACTGTACCTGGAGCAGACGTCGACTAGACTCACTTGGAATCTCTGGGGGGTTCTCTTCACTCGAGATGATTTTGTGAAGAAACTTGTGCCAGTCTATTTCATTAAGCAGGTTTTCCGGGTAACTGTTCCAACCGCCCTTTCTATATTAAATTCTATGATGTTGGATTTCATCACCAACTAGTGTTTTTAGGACGGGAAGTTACTGTTTGTGTGTGGTTTGAATCCTAGATTTGATAGCGCATGTTAATTTTTTTTTTTAACTTTTAGAGACCATAGGTGTGAATTGTGAATTTTAATTGTTAGGTGTGAATTGTGAATTTTTAATTTTAGTTTTAAATTGTTAATAAAATTCACTGAAGTTGAATATAATGGCAACTGTTCCATAATTTACCAACCAAGGAACCCCTCTTAACGAGAATCCTAGTACTTTTACTTGCTTTGGAAATGTTGGTCCTCCTTATATGGCTACATTGTTATTACCTGGATTTACAATAGGTTTACCAATATGGTTATTTTCAACTTCGTTGGCCCCGAATACTCCAATTGTTCCACCTCAACCGGATGCTTCACCTCAACAGAGTTCACCATCTCAACATCACCAACCTTCTATTGACCCTTTACCTTCTTCGCCTAATATTTCTTCCTCCATTTCTTCCTCTTCGCTTGGTAAAATCCTTGATGCTAGTAACCAAGTGGTGACGAAGAAGAAGAAAGGGAAGAAGAATAAGAAGAAGAAGCAAGATAAGGAAGAATTCAACCAACCAACCATGGCGGTAAGTGTTAGTTGTGTTGAGGAAACCTCCAACATGCATCGTAAACCCAAATACCCTTGCAGGATTTGTAAGGGTGACCACTTCCTTATCAATTGTCCTGGTATTCCAAAGGTATTGGAAGTATGGTAAAAAAAATCTCATCAACATTCCGTTGATCCATCAACCAGTGATAGTCAGGTTCCTGGGAAAAAGGGTAAAGTTAGGTTTCCTTTTAAGTTATGCAAAGGGAGTCATCAAACTCACATTTGCCCTCACATGGATGAAGCCTCAAAATTGTTGGAAAACCTTACTATTCCACAACAAGAATTTCCAACTGGTTACCATAAAATTTCTCCCAACCTACCGTCAACTGACGGAGTGATTGATCTAGTTTCAAGTTTGGTCGATCCCATTCTTCCACTGGAGAGTGAAACTCATATCACTCGGGTTGATGATACATTAGTTGATAAAGTGGTTGATTTGATTTCACATTCGGTCGATCCCATTCTCCTTGTAGAGAGTGAACTTCATACCGCTCAGGTTCTTCTTGTTATATCAGATTCTTCTATGCCAGGGGGAATTTCACTTGTTTCTACAGAACCCCCTCCAAGTACTAAGGTCTTTTCCTTTGATTGGAATAGACTGACAAAACCTCGTCTTCCTTCCTCTATCCCTTTCCAAATCATTGTGAAGTTTGGTGATAGGGACATACACCGCACACAGATAGATGAAGGTGCTTCTGTTAGTATTTTATCCTCAACTGGTTGGAAAGCTTTGGGTTCTCCTCAGCTTGTGCCTATTACGCAGAATCTGAAAGCTTTTAATAGAACCGTTAGTGAACCTTTAGGGATCCTTCCTAGGTTTTCTATTACTTTGGAAGGTAAAACTGTCTGTATTGATCTTATGGTAGTTCGAGGTCCCTTGGATTTCAATTTACTCCTTGGGCGAGACTATGTTTATGCAATGAAAGCTTTCGTATTGACACTCTTTCGCATGATGTCTTTCCCTCGCAATGGAAATATTGTGACTAAAGAAAAGCTTTCGTTCCCTAGTCTTGATTCGACTACCAATAATATGACATCCCTGAATGTTCCTCATACACAAGTGGTATCTACCCCGCCACGAGTTAATTATGTGGCAACTAGTCCCATGTTTTCAATTACCGATGTAAGCGAGCCTCTCACTGTTTGCTCGTCTTCCTTTGACTTAGATTCGATAATTGACATGGAAAACTCTATGGGACTACTTGAACACGATGTTCTTATCCCTTTTGAGTCCCTTGACATGCGTTCCTTCCAAGGAATTGTTCTTCCATCTGATAAAGACCTCTTCGAAGCCATGATCGAGGTGTGTCCATTGAGATGTCTTTCTTCCAATTGGAAGCCATGATAATGTTTGTGAGGATAGTTCCTTTTACTGTGTTAACCTTGTTAAAAAATGAATCAGTGAGTCCGAGGATAGTTCCTTTTGTTGTGTCAACCTCATTAAAAAATAAATCAGTGAGTCTGAGGATAGTTCCTTTTATTGTGCCAACCTCGTTAAAAAATGAACCAGTAAGTCCGAGGATAGTTCCTTTTACTGTGTCAACCTCGTTAAAAAATGAATCAGTGAGTCCAAGGATAGCTCCTTTTACTATTTCAACCTCATAAAAAAATGAATCGGTGAGTCTGAGGAGAGTTCCTTTTATTGTGTCAACCTCGTTAAAAAATGAATCAGTGAGTCTGAGGATAGTTCCTTTTACTGTGTCAACCTCGTTAAAAAATGAATCAGTGGTCCGAGGATAGTTCCTTTTACTGTGTCAACCTCGTTAAAAAATGAATCAGTGGCCCGAGGAGAGTTCCTTTTACTGTGTCAACCTCATTAAAAAATGAATCAGTGAGTCCGAGGAGAGTTCCTTTTACTGTGTCAACCTGATTAAAAAATGAATCAGTGAGTCCGAGGGTAGTTCCTTTTCCTGTGTCAACCTCATTAAAAAATGAATCAGTGAGTGTGAGGATAGTTCCTTTTATTGTGTCAACCTCATTAAAAGATGAATCAGTTAGTCGAGAGCATAGTTCCTTTTCTTGTGTCAAGCTCGTTAAAAAAATGAAACAAGCTTCCATGAGGACAGTTCTTTTCCTGTGTCAACCTCATTAAAAAATGAATCAGTGGGCAGATTGTAGAGAGTAGATTAATATATTAGAAATAAGTAGTTTCTGAGGATGGTTCCTGTTACTGAGTCGACCTTGTAAAAAAATGAATCAAGTATGAGGAAAGTTTCTTTTACTGTGTCAACCTCGTTAAAAATGAATCAGTGGATCATGAGGATAGTTTCTTTTTCTGTGTCAACCTCGTTAAAAAATGAATTAGTGGGCTATGAGGACAGTTCTTTTCCTGTGTCAACCTCATTAAAAAATGAATCAGTAGGTTATGTAGGTAGATTGTAGAGAGTAGATATGAGGAAAGTTCCTGTTACTGTGTCAACCTCGTTAAAAAATGAAACATTTAGGTGAGGAAAGTTCCTTTTACTGTGTTAACCTCGTTAAAAAATGAAACACGTTTCCATGAGCATAGTTCTTTTGCTATGTCAAGCTCGTTAAAAAATGAAACAAATCCTCCCCTAATTGAGTCGAATCTTTGACTGATCTCATAAATGTGAAGTCGTATATTTAGGTTAGTTATTTCAGTTTTTTGCATAATTTTCTAACAGTTTTAGGTCGGGTCTTTCATATGATCTCGTAAATGAAACTTCATTCCATCCAGCTATTAATTAACAGCAGTGTACTTAGTTGAATTAAATGAAGCTTCGGGGGCATGCGCTCTAGCAGTTACGCTTAGGGGGCATCAAGCACAGTTTGCTCTCTATTTCAAGCTTGTGTAAAAATGAAACCACTCTGAAGCATAATTTTTCTCTGTTTCAAGCTTTTGTAAAAATGAAACCTATCTTGAGTCAATTTAGATTATTTTCAAGACTCGTTAAAATCATGAAAATCCCAAGATTATTTTGCTATCTTTCATTCCTGTAAAACACAAGAAAATGCCGAGTTCTTTCTGTCTTTTCCTGCTCATAAATTAAATTGAAATTCAGCCATATGAGTACATTTTTATCCCTTTTTCGAACTCGTTAAAACTTACGAAAAAGTGAAAACCATGAGTACATTTTTATCCCTTTTTTGAACTTGTTAAAACTTACGAAAAAGTGAAATTTTGAGTTCTCTTTTAAGCCCTTTTCAGACTCTCTAAACATGAAAAGATTGTCGAGTACTTGATTATTCGAACTCATTAAAGTAAATGAATGATCGTCCCTTCAGTATAAGTTTACCCATTTTACGAACTGAAATGGAATATTTACGAAAAAGGTATACGTTGACTAATTACAGTCAATAGAGTTCTCTCCTGCATTATTTTATCCTTTTTCGGGCTCGAGAGACTAAATTTATGAAAAATTACACCCACAGAGTTTTCTTAAGTTTTTTCTTCTGACTCCCTAAAATTGAAAAAACACTGAGTTTCTCCTATACTGGACTTGTTAAAACTTAAGAGTAAAGGACATGTTCAATTTTAAACAAGAACGAACCACTCCTTCTTAGGGTTCGAATCTTAAACTAAGTTGGACTCATCCGAAGGATGAGCTTATAAACAAGCAAATGTTATCCTCCTCAAGCTTGTCAAAAATAAAGAGGTACTTGCCAGAAATGGTGGGGGAAAAGAGAGAAAAATGAACCTATTTGTTACATTTTGATTATTCGGAAAGCCGTTAACCACTCTTGAACACGACACTTTTGTTCACCTGGGTTGGGAAATCCTTTGACTAATAGTTGATCAAACCACATTGAAAGTCTTCAGCCAGTTTCTGGGTATTAGCTTTGGGTCAATTGTCACCAAGCCATTTGCAGTGTCGTTACGTGTTCAAGAGGAAAATTCAAATAAACCATTCATTTGCAGAATATATGTCATTCATTTTGACCATACTGAGTTAGTACTTTCCAATATATTTTCAAAACTTGATCTATGATTTCATGTTGTGGGCTTGCCTATGACAGATCACTTTTTATCGACGACAACTCATTATCTAGGAAGTTGATCTAGAAATCATCAGTACCTTGAAATCTGCATGCCTCAATGGCATGTTTCTCACTTTTGACAATAGGTTACATCATTGATCTTCGATCGAATGATTCCGTGACATGTTCAACTTCAATTCATTCATTCACATTTCATGGATTGTACTGGGTACTTTGATAGCCATTGAAATCACTAGTGGTTACTCTCACACTTGTTAATAGTTTACATCATTGACTAGTAATCAAGTGGTTTCTACCATGTTCGACTTCGACACATTCATTCACATGGATATAATCGTAGTAGTTCCACCATCCAGGATGTGAGGAATTTTTGTTATTCATTTATCCAGTGGACTATTCATAAATAGATGGCTACATCCATGCTGTGTCTACATATGTCTATACTGTTGATGTATTGAAAATCGTTCCTGTATCAGAACAGTTTAGATCAGTTTTCTAGTTAGTTTTGATCTGAGTATGGGAATGCCTACCTCAGTGATGATATGTTTACATATATATATTTTGCATTGAATGTTTTTACAAGTTCTGACTGGGGTGTCCACAGGATGATCCTTGAAATGATAAAGTACTTCACTCTTCATATATGACAGACTTCATCTTCATCTATTTCAGAATTCGCACTTTAGGGGGAAATCTGTTGCACTAAAAAATGTCACCTTGACATTCTGCTAACTGTATGAGATCATTATCACTCATACATGTCTCCTCTGCAAGTCTCACAACCTTTGTTCCTCATGGCAAGCCCTGAAACAAGAAGAAGAACCCTAAAAACCTCTGAAAGAATGGGTACGCAGGTAACATGAAGCCTGCCTACGTTCCTGGCTTGGGTACGCAGGTAATGCATGGCTTACCTGCGTTCTAGAATGCAGTTTTCCTTAAGAATGCCTGCGTGCCCCCTCCAAACTCAAAAAGGTGAGAAAGTAAAGTTAAAAAGTTGGTTTGAGGTCAATTATAGAAGGTTCTAGATGAGATTTTTTGGAGATTAGTACGCTTGGATAAGGTGCATGCATCCCTCACCTTAAGGAACTAATCCCTTGATGTGAAGAGCCTATCCATTTGAAGGAGGACTCTATCCCTTCAAAGGTTGAATCCTAACCCCCTCATCTGCTCTATAAAAGGAGGCATTGGGTAGCCTCAAAGGGTTAGATTTTGGAGATTGAGAATTGGAGTTAAAAGCTTTATGGGTGATTGAGTTGAAGTGTTGTTGAGATTTAGACTTCTTTCTGCTGAGCTTTTCAGAGGAAAGATCACATACCTCTTTATGCTCCTGGAGGAAGAGTGCAAGACTTATCAAAGTAGAGGAGACTCCTGCTTCGGACCCTAGGAAGGCCTTTCAAACATCAAGGCTAAGGCTGTAAGGTTCTTTTGTTATTTTAATATTAATACAATCAAGTTTTGTTTTTCTCAATAAATTGTTGTTCGATTGTTTATTTCAATAAGTTGTCGTTTGATCATTTATTTGATAGATTCCTTGATGAATATGATAGGTATGTTTTATGATTATTTGTTATACAGGTGTTATTTAATATTTTCTTGTTTGTGATTGCAAGTCGATGAAAGACGACACTTTCTTGCAACGAAAGAAATCTTGTTGCGACAGATGAATTTTGATGTGACAGAAGCACTACGACCTCAAATAAGCATTTGGATCTAAGGTAGGATCGACACCTTTATATCATTTATTTGTAAAGTGAATATATTTAGAGAAAGACAAACTTAGTTGTTCGTTTGTTGCTAGATTGTCTTCTGACACTAGGGAGATCGATCTTGTCCGCAAGAGCGATTTATCTGGCCAACAGAGTATGGTATAAATGATGATCAGATGCTAACATTTAGAGCTAAGGTGTATGTACCAAACCGTATAGACCTAAATTAATTGGTAATGAATGAGTACCATCGCAGCAATTATGCAGGTCATCCAGGATACCAGAAAATGTTGACTGTAATAGAAAAAGTATATTTATAGCCTGGTATGCGTAAAAACATTTCTGAATATTTAAGTAAATGTTTGGAGTGTCAGCAGGTGAAGGCGAAGCATCGACATCTCATAGGATTATTGCAATCTATACTGGTACTGGAATGGAAGTGGGAGGTTATATCCCCGGACTTCATTACAGGTTTGTCGTGAACGAAAAAAAAAAATTACTCCATCATGGTTTTAGTGGAAAGATTGAGTAAATATGCCCATTTTATACCTGTGAAGTCTACTTACAAGACTGTATAGATAGAAGACATATTCATGAGGAAATCTCCAGGCTGCATGGTATTCCAAAGATGGTTATCTCAGATAGGTATGTTAAGTTTACCTCAACATTTTGGAAGACTCTGTTTATAGGTCTGGGGACCCAAATAAAATTTAGCACAGCTTATCATCCCCAAAATGACGGTCAAACGAAGTGAGTAAACCAAGTATTGGAAGACATGTTGCGCATGTATGTGATGCAGAAACCAACCAAATGGGAGGATTATTTGGATCTTCTTGAATTTTCTTACAAAAAAGGTTATCAGGAGTCCCTAAAGATGAGTCCTTTCGAGGCTTTATATGGGAGGCAGTGTCGCACACCCATAAATTGGAGTAGCCCCGAGACAAAATTAATGTTCGGACCAGATATTCTAGTTGAAATGGACTCAGAAGTAAAGAAAATAAGAAAAAAATTAAACGTTGTTGGTAAATGATTCCAAGAACTGAAAGGTGGTTGGACAGTTTAAACAATTATCTTCTCCTCTAAGGATAAAATACTGATCCCAGTGAGGAGTAGGGGTTTTGTTCATGGTGAGAGGAAAGAGTGGAGATTTTCCTGAGCTAGTAGAGACCAGTGGAAAACACTCAGTAAATTCCTGAAACTTTTCTTATTCTTACTGGACTGGAAGTCTTGAGGTTACAACAAAAAGTTCTACTATCAACCCGAACCTTATAGTGGAAGCACGGGGGAAGAGTAGGACTTCATTTTCTCTCTTGCAGTTTGGGAGGACGCCAACATCCAATTACATATTCAGATAAGTGATCGTTTCTAGGAAATTAAATATATAAGAAAATTAGTTACAACTTATTTTGTGTAGATAAGTATTATGTAAATTTTGAGTTAAAATAAGGATATGTTTAATCTGAAATTCAGAGACATATTATTCTGTAAGTCTTCTATACAAAAAGTGGAATGCATTGTAATGAATAACAATGGCTTCTCTGTTAACCATAAATTTTGTGTTATATACTGCGCATAAATTTTGTAGTATAAACTAGTGAATATTTTTATGTAGACAGTAGTATTAACCGAAAGAGAAACATGGAAATATTATAAGTAGATAAACATCTAGACCAACCCTAGGTGACTCGTAAAATAGTCAACAGAGCACTATTACCCTACAGAACTTCTATCCTATTTATAAAAGCAATTTAGAATGTGAAAGAAGAGTATTTAATATAAGCTTGCATAATTTTGCACATGGAATTGTATTTATAACGATGGCTATTATTTTAAAAGAAAAGACCAACAATTCAGTGAATTTTTAGGTTCTGGATTCGGGGTGGAATCCCCAATCCCAGAATTCCTTGCCACCATTCTCTAGCTATTCATGGAAAGAGATGGTAGTGGTCCGGACACTTTATTTCTTAAGAGTAAGATGCAGTAAATAAAAGCAATTAAACTTTCATTCAGGAAAATTAAATTGTGCCGAATTCGAGCACATAATAAGAATAGAGTTTTCTTTTCTGAGAACTTGGCATATTATATATGAGTACCTCTGCGAACTATTTGAAAAAGAGATGCATGTAAAATAGTGAACAGTGAAATAAGGGTATGAACAATCTTTCATACAAAGAAAACTACCATTATAACCTCAAGAATCAATACCAGAGTCCTGAGAATATATATATATATATATATATATATATATATATATATATATATATATATAACGAGACAACCGAAAAAAAATCCTATTCCATAGATAATTAACATGATGGAGGCTAGCAGGAGAAACGGAAATTAAGTACGAGTGGTATGTGACCAACCGATTCCTCTAGAGGGTTTGTATATATATACATTATAGTAAAAAAGAGTTTCAGGAGATTTCGGTTAGGCCTTAAGCATACTGGCTAAAAATTGATTTGATAAGCTTTACAGACTAGTCTTATACATAAAATATATTAGATTGACTGGCGAATCTTGAAAAAAATTCAGGAATGTCGTTCTTAAACCTAGATCAGGCTAGAGAATAGCCGCAGTGGATTCAAACTTTCGAATCAAGGTGAAAGACATGTAGAGTTACCTAGAAGGAAGTCCAACAACTTAGTGGAGAGCTGAATTAGACAGAGGTTAAACTGACTATCCAGCGCAGAAGCAACCACTTCTTGGGGGAGAAACTAACCTGTACCCACAAGGCAAAAGAAAACAAGGGTGATGGTTTAATCTTTTAACTAGTAAAAATGAAGAATAATGGTGAAGAAATAAGGAAGTAGAGCCGAGTTTACCTGTTGAAATATGCTATTGTAAACCATTCCCTAAATTCCTCATCACTGATATATGAAAAATTACAAGTGGAAAAACGTTTTAAAATATAGCAAACTGGAATAAGATATTGGAGCGTTTAACATGAATAAATAGCTAGAAGAGAAGAATTATTACGATTACCTAAGCTGCACACAGAAATTTGGTAGAGGAAGCAGTGGTTTCATGGTGGAAACGGAGATTTGGAACTCCACCAGAGGCATGTTGTAATGCATCAAGGTTCCCACCATACTTAAGAAGATTTCATCGTCACCAAGCAACCTCGAAAATTGGAGCGAAAATCGTAGCACTACAATGTGAGAGACTTCATTCTCATGGAGAGAGAAAACCCTTGGTACCAGAGGAGGAAAGGTGAAGTGAACCTGTTTCAATGCCAAGAGGAGGGGTTCTATGGTTGGCGAGGTTTCCAAGTCACAACTCCCGCCTAACCTGTGAACCATTGATATCTAAATAAATCTATGGTACAGATCTGGGATAAGGGATTAATTGGGAACTGCAAGAATCCCGCAAAATCATACAACTATCCTCTGCAATTAATTAACAATATCTCTAAAATTAAACGGCCAGCACAACCTACCATGCCACGAACGTAACTAATGACAGATGTTATTTATGTGTAGAGGGAGAACAAAGTTTTAACCATATAAATAATGAAAAGTGTGATGTTGTGTATAGCTGTAATTATGATCCATAAGCATTGAAAACTGGAGTTTACAAAGTTAACATGGTAAAGTTTTGTGGGAATAGGTGACATTAGGATTACGTTAAGCATTAATTTTTTTTTTAATATACTAAGGTCATAGAATGAATAAATAAGTTATATTGTAGGACTGATGTACTATAATGCCAATGGGTTAAACAGAAAGGATGCATTATTTTTACTATTATGTTTATCCTAAGGTAGAAAGTAATTTTTTTTTTTTGGATGTATGTGACACTATCCTTATTTACAAATAATGTATTTTCTATACTCCTGTAAATAAATTTGTACAAATGTCTCGACCATATATCTCTCAGAGTTACTTCAATAACTCTTGCTTGTGTATAACTTAGAGTATGGATATGAAAACAACCTATTCTGTCCAAATTTTACACTATGGACTAAACTAACAGTTTTCATTATTTTTACAGGATATTATGTTGTATATTTATCTATGGTGCTTTCTAGTTATAGTGTATACCGACTTTTACCTTCATACAGAAAGAACCTTTCTCTGAATCTATTTAACAGAGAAAATTCCTACCAACAATTTATTTTTTAAGCATTCCATATTCATAGAAAAATATTCATCCATAGATACAAGTTTCCTGATACTTGGTTGTAATAAATTTCAGTTAATAAAATAGAATGAAAAACATCATAGTTTCCTCTTCTAAGCTTTTAATAAAATTACAAACAATAGTTTAAACAGAAACTTCATAGGCAGTTCTCCTAATTCATAATTTTCAATCAAACTGTTTACTTCTCTCACTTAGGAGACTGCTGATGATGTCCTCCCTGCCATGAGAGAGGCTATTACGTCCTCGTCTCTCCCTGTGCTCCACACTAGACTAGGGTTTTCTAGCAGTATTCTGGTTGAGACCTCAAGACCCCCAGTCCATTACACTTTTCTTTCCAGAATTTAGGAAATTATGAGTTTCCATTGGTCATCACAAGCTCTGGATTAACTCCTTTTCTTAGTCACAAAACCCCTTTTTCTCACTGGGGTGCATATTTTATCCTTAAAGGAAAGGTAACTATTTTAACTGACTTTAACCAACTACTCTCAAAGATTGGAATACTTTATCATCATCCTTTTTATGGAAAAAAATTCCATAATTAATATTATTCAAAAAAAAAAATCATGTTCTTAACATTTAATCACATTTAAACAAAATAAATGTCTAATCTGATTTTAAAAAAATTAAAAAAATAGTTTTGAATTAATCGAGCTGTCACATCTTACCCCTCGGGAAGTAAACACCGTCCTCAATGTTCTCTTCTGAATAAGAAAATAGTTTTGGGTATGCGTCACGAAAAAATCCCTCATCTTCTAATGTAACCTCATTTGGGCCAAAGTGCTTCCATTATAGTTTAAATTGGGTGATGGCTCACCTCCAGAGCATGATTTATCGCCGATCGAGAATACGTTGAGGTTCTACCAGAAATTCGTAGTCCGATTCGACCTGAATTCAGTAAGAACTAGAGTTAATAACCACAAATTTTTATTTTTTTAAGATTTTGGTATTCAACCTTATCATACCTAAATGTTCTCGCAATGTATTACATGCCTCAGATCATGCACATATCCTTTCAATATTGATACATGAAACACGTTGTGCACCCAAATATGACTGGGTAATGAAAATTGATAAGCCATAGGTCCCACTCTTTCATAAATTTGGAAAGGTCCGCAAAACCTGAGACACAATTTGGCACAAGACTTCCACCTTAGAGTAGTTTCCTTAAGTTTGATTCTCGCGTAGACATGCTCACCCTTGTATAATTCCCGATAGGTTATTTTTTTATCCACATACACCTTCTGTCGATATTGAGCAGCTTTTAGGTTCTGTATAATCTTTTTCACTTCTGATTCCATTTCATCCAACATCTCTGGACCAGGCATTAATTTTTTTTCAGGACTGCTCGAATTAATGGGAGTGTCGCATTGTCTCTCGTATAATGCTTCGAATGGAATCATTTTAAGAGACTCTTGGTAACCATTATTGTATGCGAATTCCACAAGGTGTAGGTAGTATTCCCATTTCGTTGGTTGTTGCATAACATACATACGCAACATGTCTTCCAGGATTTGATTCACAAGCTTTGCTTGTCCATCTGTCTGTGGAAGTTATGCAGTGTTAAAATTAAATTGAGTTCCCAATCTAGTAAATAGTGCCTTCCAAAAGGTTGATGTGAATTTCACATCCCTATCCGAGATAACTATTTTTTGGATGCCATGCAACCTAAAAATTTCTCTCATGAAGGCATCCACAATATGTACAATTTTTTAAGTGGAATGTATAGGTATAAAATGGGCTGCCTTACTCAACCTTTCAACCATCACAATTATAGAATCATTATGCCTTTTTGATCTTGGTAGGCGAGTAATAAAATATAAGGATATAAATTCCCATTTCCATTTAGTTACCAGTATGGGCTTCAACTATCTTGCTAGATGTTGATGCTCTACTTTGACCTATTGACATTCGAGACATTGATTCAAATATTCAGCAATATTCTGCCGCGTACCTGGCCAAAAATAAATTTTCTTGATTACTGTTAACATTTTCTGATATCCTAGGTGTCCAAAATAATTACTACGGTGATATTCGTTCAAGATCAGTTCTTTCAGATTCATCCAATTTGGAATATATAGTTTTCCTTTAAAGGTTAAAATATGGTCCTCATTAATACCATAATCTAGTGGTTTTTCTTGTCTTTCTCTTTCTTTTGTTTGCAGCCATAAGAACTAGTACTCAGGATCTTTTCCAACTTCTTCCTTTATCTGATCCTGAAATTTACATTCTAACTAATTAAAGCAGAGTTCGTATACACAATGCAATTTTCTTCTTAAGGCGTTGGCCACACGGTTTTCTTTAACTTTCACATGTTGAATGTAAAAATAAAATTTACTCAAAAATGCATTCCAGTTTACTTGACAAGCATTCAAATCAGCTTGCTTAAAGTAGTTGGTTAAACTGTTGAGATATGTATTCAACACAAATATTTTTCCCAATAAGTAGTGCCTCCACACTCTGAGTGCATGCATTACTGCTGTCAACTCTAAATCATAAGCTGAATACTGAAGTTCATGTTCTTTTAATTTCCTAGACTCATAGGAAACAACCCTCCCCTCTTGGGATAGAACTTCTCCTACTCCTTCTTTACAAGCGTTAGTGCATACTTGAAATTCCTTGTTAGGGTTAGCTACCCTCAATACAGGAGCAGTAGTTAGTATGTGTTTTAACTTTTGAAAACTAGTCTGACATTCACTAGTCCATTGTAAGAATTTTCCCTTCCTTTGAAAGGATGTAATAGGAAAGGAAATTCTTGATAATCCTTCTACGAAGCTTCTATAATATTTGGCCAATACCATAAAAGAACGGATATCAACTACGTTATGGGGCACTAGCCATTCCATGATAGTTTTGATTTTCTTAGGATCCACTGCTATACCTTCTACGGAAATAACGTGGTCCAAGTATTTATTTGTTCTTTCAAAAAGCCACATTTGTTGAACTTGGCGTACAATTGATTTCTTCTCAACATCTCCAGCACTAGCCTTAAGTGCTCCTTATGCTCTTCCATATTTCTGGAATAAATCAAAATGTCGTCAATAAATATAAGAGAAAACTTGTCCAGAAAAGGGTGAAATATGCCATGCATCAGACTCATGAAGGTTGTTGGTGCATTGGTTAAGCCAAATGGTAATACCACGAACTCATAATGCCGATATTGGGTGCGAAAGGTTGCCTTGTAAATATCCTCATCTTCGATTCATATCTAGAGATATACATATCTTAAATCTATTTTCGAGAATATAGTCGCTCCCTTCACTTGATCAAATAGATCATCTATCCGTGGCAAAGGGTATTTATTCCTGAATGTCAATTTACTGGGTTGCCTATAATCCATGCAAATTTGCATGATTCTATCATTTTTCTTTACAAACAACAGTGGTGCTCCCCAAGGAGAGACACATGGTCAAATATACCATTTATCCAATAATTCCTGTAATTTCATCTTCAATTCTATTAAATAAGGTACACTCATTCGATATGGTGCTCTTGAAACTGGTGCTGCTCCGAGCATTAGTTCAATAATGAAATCAATGTCTCCTTTTGGAGGTAAACCTGATACATCTTCTGGAAATACATCCATGAAATCTTGCACTACTAGTATATTTTCCAACACAGGAGTCTTTTTCTTAGAATTATCAAATCCCACTTGAATGGCATAAATTTGGCATCCTTTTTTGATACATTTACTCAACTGAGATGCTGTGATGGGACATAATTGTAAAGGTTTCTTAATTCCTAGTAATTCTTGTCGTGTCCCATCCTCTACTCTGAAGTATATAATATTTTCTTTAAAATCCACTAGAGACCAATGTCTCTCCAACCAATCCATACCCAATAGTATGTCATAGGATCCCAACGGTAGAATGTTTAGTTCTACACTTTACTGTTTTTCTCGAATTTCCAAAGAACATTTTTGGACTTTAGCACACACTCTTCTCTTTGCCCCAGTAGCTAGCTGTACCATCTAGGGTCTTTTGAATTTATAACTTGTAATTTACAATTTTCTACTGTTCGGGGGTTTACATAATTGAAACTGGCACCTGGGCCAACCAAAATAGAAACAATTTGTGAAAATAACTTACTTCCTAATTATATCATTGTTGGTTGGTAGTCTGCCTGCTGATATTCTAGATCTGAATTAATTTTGGGTATATTTTGGGCCACATCCCCCACCGTAGAGGCTTCTTGCAGGATAACTATTGTTTCATTTCTTCCCCTCGGAGGACAGATCTTGTAATAGTGTGTCTTGCCACACCCCCAGTATTGCAGAGGTGGTTTTTGGATTTGTCCATGGTCTGGCTTACTGGAAGCCTCTGTGGGTCATTCTTCTATAGGCCACTTTGTTCTCTACTGATTTCTTCTAAACTTCTTGCTCACTAAATTTCTTGTAGAATTCTTAAAATTGATGGACCTCGCATTTTTATAATTTGATTTTTTTTTCTATCATTTCTTTGGCGGGCAGTTCCTACTTATTTCTCCTTTTTCTTTGGACTGTTGGTAGCACATTCATGCTTTTCAAATTTCCTTGTCCATTGTTCATGGATTTATGAACTCAATTCGTTCCTTCATGTGAGAAGGTAAACTGCTCAAGAACCATTGAACTTTGGCCTTCTCATCTCTTAGGTAAGGTACATATATTAATAAGGAAGTGAAATTGTTTGTGAATTCATCCATTGTCATTTGGCCCAGTCTTAAATCATGGAATTCTCTAGATTTTTCACCATAGAAACGTTCTGTTAAACATTTATCTTTGAAGTATTGCTGGAATTCATCCCATGTCACATTGTAGACTTCGATACTTCGAACATTTGTTACTTCCTCCCACCGCAGGGTAGCCTTCTCTCTCAACTAATAAATGGCCAAACGAGCTTTAAGGTTACCTTTGTATTCATAAACCTAAAAGTATTTTTTCATATTAATAAACCAAGCTTCAACAACTTCCTCAGCTTCCCCATCAAAGTAGGTGGATTAATTTTTCTGAACTCACCCTGTAGTTCTACTTCATGTTTATTTATCTCTTGATGATCTGACACATTACCAGATTCATATTCATTATAATTTATATTATTATTAATTCATTGTGAATGAATCCTTTGGATTCTATCATTATTTTGGTCCTTAGTTTGTCGTTCATTTTCTCCCTAAGTGTCCCTTTTAGGATTGGGTTGCACCACTCCTTGATTCTGCTTGTCGGAAAGGATTTTGAGTATCCTCTCATGTTATTGCATCAATATTCATTTTCGCTACTAGTCTAGACCATTTCTTCCTTTATTTTATGCAATGAACTCAACAATATACTTGTTTGATGTTGTTGTTCCTCCAGCATTCTACTAGTCTACTGGTGTTGATCTACACTCAGCTGTATCCACATTTTCGAATTGGTTTGGGGTGTCGGTTCCCCTGTATTCCGAGGTGCTTGATGCGTCAATATCCTTCTCATTTTCTACTTTTTGTGCACAATTTTACATACAACGATTATTATTTAGGTGACCCATTTGGGTCATAGCGTATGAACACTGCTCTGATACCACTTGTAACATCTATATCCATAACAATAAAAATATATATATATATATATATATTTAATTACTTATTCCATATTTCCTTAAGATCCTTCATATTAAAATACTTTAATCATATATATAAAATACTATATATGTGGTAGTGTATTCTTATCTATCAATGCATTGTGATTTTATTATATAATAAGGGTCGAGCCTTACCGAGCCCATGCTTAACGTAGTTCGAAGGATTATAACAATTGAATGTTAATATTTATTTCCTACATGGTCTTCCTTAACACTTAGTTTCATTAATTGTAATATGTACTCTCATCCTTGTTGAAAACTCCAATGTCTACGGATCTGACATATCCGTCCCACCAGATCTAGGTGTCGGACTATGGCACAAGAATTATCGTTGTTTTAATTCTTATCTATCCGTCACCTAACAGATTGTTATAAAGTACAAAGATGTTGTCCATTCTTAGATCCCCCATCCTTAGTATTCTTCAAAAGCAGCTCAACCAACTATGGCTCCCAAGCCATTTTTGGTGGATAAATTGGAGGAAATTCCTTCTATCGAATTCTCTGATCCTAGGATTGACGAACTCTACTAGAATTTTGCAGAATCCGCAATCATATGCAGATTTAATGGTCTATGGACTCGCATTGCAGATTTATACCAATGGATCCATAACAACTGGACTAAAAAAAGAAATATCTACTTATGCTCGAAAGGCTTCTTCATTGTGGCTTTTGAATTAAATGAAGATTACCAGAAAGCCTTAATGGGAGGCCCTTGGTTCTAGGGCATGGCTAGGCCTTTCCTCTCCCCAAGGTTTCTAGACTTCGACCCCTCTACAACTGTCATCACCAAACTTCCCATTTGGGTCAGGCTCTCGAACCTTCCGGTGCATCTATGGCATATATTTGCTCTTATAGCCATTGGAGACACCTTAGGATGCTACCTCACTACAGATACCTCAAGAAGTGAGAAAGGACTCTACACCTACGACAGAATTTGTGCGGAAATAGATATCAAAAAAGGACTGCCAAATCAGATCAACCTCAAGATTGGGGATTTCCACTGGTCTCAAACCTTGGATTACAAAAATACATCCTTCTGTTGCTGCCATTTTCATCAAACGGGGCACCTCCAAAATGATTGTACCTAGTTCCTTGACAAAAAGAAGAATCTGAACTGCAAACCCAAATCCAAGAGCTGGAATCCCTCTGTTCCTCCTCCCCCATGGATGATTCAGACTCCTCCAGCTTGGATGAGGAGGAAATAGTAGCAGATGGGTAGAATTATGGGGCTCCACCGGACACCCCCTCCACCTGTCCTACCCCTCTGCCCCGCTGTTCTCTCAGAAACGCCCTCACGTGTCTTCATCCCCTGACTCTGATAAGGATATTCCGCCCCCAGGGCAGAATAGTCTACAACTAGTCATGGCTTAGCCAATTTCCACTGACTGGGTCAAAGTAAGTAAGAAAAAAGGGAAAAAATGTTGTTTGGCAGTTTCCACCCACACTGGGTAGATATCTCTATTCAGATCTAGCTTCTTTGCATTTCCGTGTTATCTTTCTGCTCATTCCTTGATTTTCATTCTGGAGCGAGGTTGATATCCCATCACCTACGGCTCCCTTTCTTTTCTGCTTTGCTTACAGGCAAGCTTGATTGTACTATATGTTTCTTCTCTTAATAGAATTAGTCTTATTCAGAAAAAAAAAAAAAAAAAAAACAGATTGTTATAAAGTTCGAGATTTTGTTTTATGTCATTGTTACTATGGGTATCTACATCGCATGGGTGACTACACATGCCTCCGACACATGGCATATCCTCAGTCCTTGGATTGATAGAAATATATCTAAGATGAAGATTTTCGATCATCGGGTTAAGGTAGCGACCACCATTTCAACCCTAATCGCTTATCCATTTCGCCTTTACGAGGTTGGAGGTGCCTGCTCTACAATGTCCCTGTCATCGTCGCCATTTTTGCTTGGGTTCGAGCTGTCGTCCATCATAGCCTTGCTAAATGAAACGCTCTGGCTCCAGCTATCATGATTACTCTCCATTTGAGGGTTGTTGTGTGGCGATAACACTGCTCATTCTTTGATTTAGGCTCTGGATTTTGAGTTCCTGCAATCCTTGGATTTACTTATCTCAACTTAGTTTCCTTGTTTGTTTTACCAGTTACGATTTTTTCAGATTTACTACCTGTATATTCTTACCTTGGCAGTTTATCATTGGAGTGAAGTTGTTCATGTCGTTTTAAGGGTTAACTGTAAGAGACTATTTTCCTTTCATGGCTTCGACTCTACCAAGTGAACTTAACTTCATCTTCCCGTTGTATATACTGTGTTTATCAGGTCCTTATTCTGCCATTTACAGGGTTCTTTCTTATGCTGGTTTTTTTATAGGTTCCCAAGCAAGTTTGCATTGTGGGTTCCTTCAACTCCATGGTGAACGTAGCTTACACGTTGAGCGCCCGTACCATACTTAAATTTTCTGTATGAGTTTCTTTCTTTCTTTTGTTTTGGTGTTTGTTTTCACTTCAATCCTAACACAGTTTTGTGCCCTTGCAAGTAAGCTTCAGATTCTTCCCTGGCTATTCCTTGCGGGATTGTCTTTCCACCGTAGCTTTGTAATGCTGGCTTCTCGGTATGCACAAGTACTTGAGTTTGGCAGTGACTCTATTCGCAAGACCTTTCCCTTAATGTATCTAGAAATTAAATATGAGCTTACATAGCATATTTCTTATTTGATATGTAAATATTTTAATTAGGAGCTCAGATTTTTACTTGAAAATGTATGAACATCTGAGCCTCGCCCTAGTTTTCAGATGGTAGAGATTATGTATATTTATTATTTTTATTCTGTCTTTATTACTAGCTATATGTGCAATCTTCTTGGGTCCATTTCGTGTGTGAGCCTTCTCGACCCACCAGGGTTATTTATTATATGATTTTCAGGTCTTTTGTGAAAGGAATTTGGTGTGTCTTTTGGTTCCTCTCATTCCCCGATTTGTTCTTATATAAATCTTTCCCCTCATCTTATACTTTTATATATCTTGAATCTTCGAAACTATAATGGTAATTTATAACAGTTTCACAGTCTCTGTAATTACGTTACAATGTTTGACCACTTCATGATTTTCCGCATTTTCTAACCGTTATCTTGCATGGTATAGTTAAAATGGTTTCTTCTAGTTATTTAAAAATGCTATACATATATCTTCCTAGTCTGCTAGGGTTTTGTACTCCCGAACAAAGGAAATTTTTGATATATGTCTTATTATTATGTTCTATATTTATATCTATTTACCACTCGAACATAATTTAATAGAATGATTATTAGGTTTTTGATGTGTTACCCTATCATTATTTATTGATAGTGTATTTTCTATACTCCTATAAATAAATTTGATAGATGTTTGGACCATCTCTCTCTTAGAGTTACTTCAATAACCCTTGTCCATGTATATCTTAGAGTAGGGATATGAAAATGACCTGCTATGTCCATAGTTTACACTCTAAACTAAACTATCTGTTTTCAATATTTTTACATGATATCATGTTGTATATTTATCTGTGGTATTTTCCAGTTATAGTATATACTGAATTTTCCCTTGATACAGAAATAACCTTTCTTTGAAGCTATTTAACAGGTAAAATTCCTACTAACAATTTCCTTTTTAATCATCCCATATTCATAGAAAAAGATTCATCCACAGATACAACTTTCCTACTACTTCGCTGTAAGCAATTTCCATTAATAAAATAGAATGAAAAACATCACAGTTTCCTCTTCTAAGTTTTTAATAAAATTACAAACACTATTTTAAACAAAAACTTCATAGGGAGTTCTCTTAATTATTACTTTTCAATCAAACTGTTTACTTATCTCACTTAGGAGACTGCTGATGATGTCCTTCCTACCATGAGAGAGGCTATTACATCCTTGTCTCCCCCCATGCTCCGCACCAGATTAGGGTTGTTTAGTGGTATTCTGGTTTAAACCTCAGCATCCCCAGTCCAGTACTCTTTTCCTTCTAGAATTCAGGAAATTCTGAACTTCCACTGGTCATCACCAGCTCTGGATTAACTGCTTTTCTTATTCACATAACCTCTTTTCCTCACTAGGATGCATCTTTTATCCTTAGAGGAAAGGTAACTATTTTAACTGCTTTTTCCCAACTACTCTCAGACCTTGGAATACTTTATCATAAGTGTTTTTATGGAAAAACATTCCATAATTAATTTTATTCAAAATAAAATAATCATGTTCATAACATTTAATCACATTTAAAGAAAATAAATGTCTAATATACTTTAAACAAATTAACGAAATAGTTTGGAATTAATCCAAGTGTCACACTAACCCTAATATCTAATAGTTAAACCCTAATATCTTTCAAATTTTCAAACCTTTCTTCTGTAACGTTCCAATTAAACTTACATTTATAGCCTCTTATAATCTCAATATGGTTAAATTTGAAATTTACACTTGGAAAAGAAATTTCTCCATTAAATTGGGAAATCTTCCATATTTTTTCGCACTAAACCAATCCCAAAACAACAAACCAAATCTATCCGTACTCAATTCCAAAAAATTAAACAAAATCTATTATTGCTTAGATGAGAACACAAATTTATTAAAGTAAACGACTTGCGAGGAGTGACGAGAAGCTATTGACGCTATCAACATAAATTTTTCCATAAAATTGGAAATTCTTCCTTATTTCAAACGCTTTTCGCACTAAACCAATGCCAGCTCTATCTATCCTCAATTGGAAATAAAAATAGTTTATAGAAGCAAAACACAAAAATGTATGGAAAGGATGACCATAATTACAGAAATAATGGCGAGAAATCGTAAAAGCTAAGGAATATACTTTGTCTCATTATTTTCACTTTTAGAGGAAAACCCATATCTTAGAAAATTATTTAATTAATAAAAATAAAATTAGTTAATTAATGAATAGTTATTATTATTAGTTAATTAATTTAACGACATTATCTTTATTAATTAATTAATTAATGAAAATCCATATCTTAGAAAATTATCTACACATAACTAATTAATTTTTTCATTATTTATTTAATTAATAAAAATTAAAATAGTTAATTAATTAATAGATACTACTAAATAATTAATTAATTTAACGACATTGTTTTTATTAATTAATGTTTTCAGAAATGTTTTAACCAAAGTAATTAGAATTAGTATTTTAAATGCGACTTTTTGGACTTTTTATTGAATTTTTTGTACTTTGATTGTGAAAAAATTACTTATCAAATTTGTGATTTCAATAAATCCCTCTAAAATTTAAGACAAATTAGATTAGAAAATAATTTTTTTTTTTTTTAAAATAACACAAACAATACTAAAACTAATTAATTGAATTAATATTTTATTATTTTAATTAAAATCTTCTCTACAGATCAGATATATTATTCAAACCCTATGACTATTCAAACCTGAACAATATTCGGTGTCTGATCTTGACTAGACTTAGTGGCAGCAGCGTCAACGTCAACAGATGATCGACACACTCGATTTGAAGCGGCAAAGAATGCGAGCGGCAGGGTAAGAGGTGGTACCACATATGACATTAATGACGACGGAATTTGGACGAATCCGTGGACGAAGTAGTAGGGAAATCGTTTGTACCTTTGAAAATGTCGAGTGGAAGACCATTTGTTAAAGATATCTTTATAAACCGATACCCTAACCTTTGACATATTAAACTAAAATTAAATTCACGTTGCTTGTGCCTTTTGGTTTCCGTATTTATATTTGAAGTTTATATATATATATATATATATATATATAAACCAGAGACCTAGCAAGTGTCGAAAGGATAAGATTCCTTAAAGGGAAAATGTTTATATTTTGAATTTGATACCGTATATATATATAGATTTTATTTGAAAATTTTATTGGCTAATTGTGTAGATTTAGCTTAAATTTATAACTTTAATAAATTTGTGTTAGATTTTAGATAAAATTGACCAAAAATATATATGAAAAAAATATTTATGTAGAATAAAAAAACAACTTGTGATATTTTTAACCATAATTTTTAATTTTTAAAGCATATATAATAAATACTTAATTGAGATTGAAACATTTAAATTAATTTAAGATTAAGAGATTTAAATATTTTATTTACATTTAATTTTATTATTATTATTATTATTAAATTTAAATGTTACAATTAGAACGCCATTATGGTTTAATCCGTAAAAGTAGAAGAAAGTGGGTCAAAGGAATGCTTACAGTAAGAATAATTTTAATTTTGTTTATGGAAGTGTTGTAATAGCTGGTGTATATTGGAGTTGAAAACCACTATATTGTATATTGGATGGTGCATATTATACTTTTTAGTCTTTTGATAAGCAAAAGTTTATTTGTAAAGTTATATATGTATTGTACAATAAATATTATATCACAAGTTCTGAAACATGGTCTAAAAACATGTTAATTTCAAAACATGTTAATTTCAAGACCATGTTAATTTCAAAACATGGTCTAAAAACATGTTAATATGTTAATTTCAAAACATGTTAATTTCAAGACCATGTTAATTTCAAAACATGGTCTAAAAACATGTTAATTTCAAGACCATAATACTAGAGATAAATATTAATTACAAAATTTACAAAAACTATTGGAAATTATTTAACAAGTTGGACAAAATCACAAGATAGCAACTATTGTGGTAGAGAGCATAATACGTATTGTGGTAGAGATAATAAGTAAAAATTAACAATTCGTCTTCGTTTTTTAGGCATTAGATTTTTAAAATATTCCAGAACCTACCATCTACAATCTAATTTTATGTGTTCATTCATTTGTTCCATGAACATATTTCGGATTTAGGATATTTGCCAACTTGTGTATATGAAAACTCTCTAGACTTCGTGAGATGTCGTAAGTGTTACGAAGTCTGGTGGAAGTCAATGTGTAATCGCTTCCCTTGCACTTCGTGTGGGAAAGAACAATCTGATGAGATTCAACACACGCGGCTCGCTCTCCCTCACATTTTTATGATTCAAGAAAATCCCAAAAATCAACGGAATGTATTACACATATAAAGATAGAAAGCGATATCTTATCTTAAGTCCATCTTTCTTAGGGTAACGAAAATCTTAAAACAAGGGAGGCAAATTAATGCCACTGTAGTCAATGCGAAGTTCACGTGATTGAGATTCTCAAATCTAAACTTAATGAACATCACAAAAGTCAATACGTTAGCCTCCTGAATTAACAAGTTGCTACTTTGATTTTTAAAAAGGCAGTAACTTATGTTGTAAGCTTGTGTTCATTGAGGAGTATAGTCAAGAGTGGATCAAATTCCTCTCCGATTTTTTGCCTAAACTTTATGTCAAAATAAACAAAAGAGTCAATTTCCTTAACCTGCGATTAGGGAAGCGAGTCCATCCTCTGTGAGAGAAATTTCAAGGTGACTTTTGTCATACAATATTGTTGGTTAACGAAAATATAAATAAAAATATTGCATTATTTTGTAATCAATTAAATCAGTCGTCGCTTGGCCCGCTCTGCTTGCACATTGCTATTTAAACTCTATTTCTTATTTGAAAAAGAAACAAAATACGTACTTTTATGGATATAAAGATTTGTTCTACTTGCTTGGATTTTTCTCATCTGTTTTTATTGAGAAACTACTCTGCTTCACATATTTTACTGCGGCATCCCATTTTCTATTTCATCCTTTTTTGCATTAGTTTTGTTACAATTTTTAATTCAATTTATCTAAAGAAAAAAACATGATTCTTGTTCTTCAAGGATGTCTAATATATCTTGAAAAAAAAAAGATAATACAGATCGATTCATTAAAAAACATTTCCTAAAAAGCATTGTAAGGGAAACGTCTATTACTATCATTCATATTTTCATAACCCCACGCCATTTTCAAACTCTGAAAACTTGATCTTGTCCATATTATATTTTTCTTTTGATAGACCATCAATAACAAGATTTTGTTCTCTGTAAATATGAGAAAAATATATCCTTTTATAAATTTTAATCAACAATCTGAACCGATTCATCCAATTGTATTGTGATGTTGACTGGAAGACATATCATCTTAACGCAATCTAAATCACTTTGGAAACCCATAAATATTTATCTCATTAATGGAAAACCATTTAGCACAAAAGATGACTGCCCATAGAGCAAGGAACTCCACTCTATTGTTTGTTCCAATGCCACTGAACCAACTAAAATAAAAATAATTGACAAGTTTCATAACTATAAACACCCCACTGCCACATGCCATAAAATATGAAGCCCCGTCAGAAAATCCACATGGTATTTACACCAAATTTCCTTAATCTAACAACATCTTCTTGTTAACTTTTCCTTTTTTGGCCCTATCTCCAGAAAGTAGGTTTAAACATTTAGACATGTTTCCCTTATTTCTGGAAAAAACATGTTCACGTATCACAGCATTCTTAGATCTCCAGATGCCCCCACATGATGTAGAAAGGAAACCCTTTGCAATCTTTGTAATCTGAAAGCCATTGTGAAAGACAATGTCCTATAGAAGACATGTCCCAATGACGTTTATCTTTAATAATTATAAAATCCCAAATCAAACTTAAACGACGGGTGGGAAAATGAGAAATAGATGTACCGCATCCTCTGTATTATTTCGACATAGTTCGCACCTCCCTGGGCCCTGAAAGGCTCTTCTAAGAAAATTTTCCCATATTAATATCCTGTTATGTACAACGAACCATAGAAAGAAATTGAATTAGTGTGGGATATCCCACTTCCATTTCTATTGGAACCGTAAATCTTTAGTACCCAAAATTCTTGTGAGAGAAATGCAAAAGTAAATGTCTTTGATCAATATTAGACCTTTAAATATACTACCATCCCATGTCATCATGTCCTCGTTCTTCGTCAAAAGAATACCTACTAGACTCAACTAAAAGATAGTTTGCTCCCACTCCTAAACAAAAGGATATATTGCTCCCACTCCTCAACTAATGGACCTCAAAGACTAATCTCACATGCATCTAACCATGAGTTCGAAATTGGATTTGGATTGCAGACGACATAATTATGATTTAGGAAAAAGAGACCATTGTTGCGTAAATAATTAAGAAAAGGGATTGAAAGGGAATGATTAACAACCCTACACCCTCGATCCCATACCAACTTCCCCCTCAAATTACCCAAAATCAAATGCTTAATCTTCATTATACTCCTCCATATGTGAGTCACCCCTTTTTTTCCCGGGAGCCCTGGCTTTGATCTAGTTTCCTAGGTGATTATTTTTGAGGTATTTAAATCTAATATTTTGTTTCCAAATTACATCTATGCTTAGTTCCCTTCAAAGATTGTTAACAAGAAGAGCCATATTGAAAATTTTTGGATCTTTGATATCCCATTCACCTACATCTACCTACCTTGAAAGCTCCTCTATGAAGACTAAATGTATTTTATGTGTATTTCCTAGGCTAGCCCAAAGAAATTTAGTAATGATAGAAGGAATAATATTAATCTCTTTTTAGGAAGCTTGTAGAGATGCATCCAAAATATGGAAATACGTTGTAACATTGATTCAATCAAGACAAGCCTCTCTCCCAATGATATAAATTTGTGTGACCAAAGAGACATGTTTTACAAAAATTCCTTGTTATCCATTCCCAATCCTTGATCTCATATTTATTTAGTTGCAGAAAAAACCAAATATATTGTAATATCTTGTTTCGGGGATATCTCTAAAACACGGAAAGCTCCAACCAGAGATTGACTGGGAGGGCATTTACCAGATATGTCACCTCTAAAAGAGGACGAGATCCGGAGGCTACCTGGCTCTTTCCAGACTCTATCTAGGAGTGAAAGATAAACACACCAAGTGGTATAGAACTAGAGCGCTCAGAAACAATAATAGAAATAGAAAGAGAATACAGCAACTACGGCAACTATGGCAACTTAACCAGAAAACATAGAAAATACTGAGGCATTTTATTAATCTGAGAAATGTAATGAAGTACAAGAGGTGATCTTGCGCAAGGCAAGTGAGAAAACACTCTCAGAAAAGACAGGAAATGGCTGCTCTATATACTACGTCCCAGCTGCTGGAAAAATGCCGTGTAGCTGCTACTGCTGGAATCGACTGAAGATTAGGGGCTAATCCCCTTACCGGAATGAGATGAAAATCATAAAATCTCCTCTCTTCAACAACCCCGACAAGATCCACAAACCATTCCAAGAATGGCCAACCCCAGAAACCACCAGAAACTGTCTCCCCAGTGAATTATGCTGGCCTCCAAGGCACTGCGCAGTGGCTAGACAGAAACAACTGAAATACTGCCAGAAACTCTGCCAAAAACCTCCGATGGGCAAAGGCTGACCCTCTGCTTGAAACTGCGAAATCTCCTGCAGAAACCCCAATCCGAAGCTCCTCCACAATTGACTGCGTCCTCTCTCCCAGTGACTACGCAGTCTCTATAAGCTCCAACTCCGCAACAAACCCAAAAAATGAAACGACTCACCAAAATACTAAAAAACAAACCTTGCACGAGCAAGCACTCAAAGTCCCCCGGGGCTAAGGGCGAGATCTCTGACCAGAGACACTCAATGCACTAAATAGTGCTGTAGACAGGCTAAATAGCCAGCGTGCTCAAGAAGACAAAAGTCTCACTCCAAAATCAACAACTCCAGAATGATCCAAATGAGGAGGCTCCTCCATCTTTTATAACATTGGTTTCCCTCCAAAACCCGTCATAGCCTCTCTCTCCTCCACATCCTCATCCTTATCTACGCAGAAGCTTCTAGAGTGCATGTAGGCCCCCCTCCTCTACATGGTGTTTGGCCCCCTTGACTCCCCTTGAGTCACAATGTTGCGCTACTGGGCAGATGTATTATTCTACTTAAGTGAGTTAGACCCTCTTTACTCACTTTTTATTTATTTACAAACCATAGACGAAAAAACTATACAAAGTCGAATATTCCAATTAGCTGTCGCTAATTAGGAATATTACAGTCCCCGCTGGCAAAATGTTGCTTGCCCTCAAGCAACTGAAGTGATGGATGCTGCAAAATCTTCTCGCTCTCCCAAGTGGCATCCTCATCCGGCAAATTCTTCCACCTCACCAAGAATTCCTGGACCGTCCTACTCCGTAACCGCCTCTCCCTAGTATCAATAATGGCCTCCGACTGCAACACCAAGTGCCCCTCATCATCTATAGGCGGTAGCTCCTCTGTCACTGTCACTTGCCATCCCAGCGCCTTCTTTAGGCATGATACATGGAAAATGTTGTGGATCTTCCTACCTTGGGGCAGCTCCAACTCATATGCAACTTTCCCAATCCTGTGTATCACCCTGTATGGTCCGTAGAAACGAGGCTTGAGCTTCTCAGCTCCCTTCTGCTTCAGCGATGACTATCGGTATGGCTGTAAGCGTAGGTAGACCAAGTCCCCTACCTCAAACTGTCGCTCTACCCAACCTCTGTTGGTATATAGCTTCTGCTGGTTCTGTGCTATAGTCATGTTGTCCTTGAGAGCTCGGAGGATATCCTGACTCTCTTGGATCCACATCTTGGCTCTAGGAGCCTTACCTGCACCGAACATCACATTAGCAAATGATAAAGGATGGTACCCATACAAAGCAAAAAATGGTGACATACCAAGAGACATGTGATGTGTCGAGTTATAGCAGTAATCCCCGAAATGCAACCATCTCAACCATGCTCACTGCTGCCCACTGACATAGCTATGCAAGTAGCCCTCCAGCCACTTGTTAACTATCTCTGTCTATCCATCCGTCTGTGGGTTGTAACTGGTACTCGGTGTCAACTCCGTCCCCACTAGCTAGAAAAGCTCCTGCCAAAATCCACCCATGAAGCAGCTGTCCCTGTCACTAATGATGGTCTTAGGAAGACCATGCAACTTGAAAATCTCCTAGAAGAACAGTTCAGCCACCTGTGCTACTGTGTAATGCACGGATATGGCGAAAAATTGCGCATACTTTGTCAGTCGATCAACGACGACAAAGATACAATCCTTTCCCTGCACCATGGGCAACCCTGTGATGAAATCCATCGATATACTCTCCCATTTCCCCTCTAGAATGGAAAGAGGTTGCAACAACCCTGCTGGATGGCTCATCTCCCCCTTGTTCCTCTGACAAACATCATACTCCGTGATGTGCTGGAGTACGTCCTCCTTGAGGCCCCTCCATGAGAACCTCTCTCTAATGGCCCTGTAGGTTTTGGTAAACCCCTGATGGCCTGCCAATGGAGAATCATGTGATGCCTGAAGTATCTTCTTCTTAAGCTGAGATCCCTCAGTCAAGAAGATCCTGTCCCTGTAATAGATGATCTCATCGACCACCCTGTACCTATCATCCGCCACCTGTCCGTCCAGCACCTCACATGCAAACCTGTCCTTGGAGTACTCAACTAAAAGTCGAGCCCTCCAATTTGTGTCCAAGCTCATAAGAGATAATGTGGCTGGTCTATGTGAAAGGGCATCTGCTACCACGTTATTCTTACCCTTGACATACTCAAAGTCAAATTCATATGCTTGGATCTTACTGATCCACTTCTGCTGCCTCTCCTATAGCTACTTCTGCTCCAAAAAGAACCTGAGGCTATTGTGGTCATTCCTCACCCTGAATCTGTTTCCTACCAGATACTGCCGGAATTTGGCCAATGCATGCATGATGGCCAACATCTCCTTATCATATATGGAATACAACCTCTCACGCGGAAGGAGTTTCCAGATCTCAAAAGCTATAGGGTGTCCCCCCTGCATCAATACTGCGCCGATCCCCTCTCCCGGTGCATCACACTCCAAGACAAATGGCTGCATAAAATCTGGCAACACAAGCACTAGGCAGCTACTCATCACCTCCTTGAGCCTATCAAAGGCTTTCTTTGTTGTATCTGTCCAACCGAATGCCCCTTTCTTCGTCAAATCTGTAAGGGGTGCAGCAATCTGTGAGAACCCTTTGATGAAATTCTTGTAATAGGCGCATATCCCAATGAACCCTCAAAGTTTCTTCACATTCTTCGGCTCCGGCCAATCTCTGATGGCTCTAATCTTCTCCTTGTGGACCCTCACTCCGTCCACTCCAATGATGTGACCCAAATGTAGCATCTCTGTCATCCCGAACTCACACTTGGAGAGCTTAGCATAGAACTGTTGCTCTTCCAAGATGCGTATTACTGCCTCTATATGCTGGAGATGCTCCTCCCACGTCCTGCTATAGATGAGTATGTCATCAAATAAAACCAATACAAACTTCCTCAGATGACTGCGGAAGATATGGTTCATGCAAGACTGAAAGGTAGCTGGTGCATTGGTCAGCCCAAAAGGCATAACCAAAAATTCATAGTGCCCATAATGACACCTGAAGGCTATCTTGGGAATGTCCTATTCCCTCACGCGAATCTGATGGTACCCTGATCTCAAATCAATCTTTGAGAAGAACTTAGCTCCTCTCAGATCATCCATCAGCTCATTGACTCTAGGTATAGGGTACCTGTTCTTCAGAGTCTTCATGTTCAGGGCCCTGTAGTCAATACACATCCTCAAGGTGTCGTCCTTCTTCTTCACCAACACTACAGAGGAAGCAAACAGACTCATGCTCGGTCTGATGTGTCCAAGATCCAACAACTCCTGGATGGCCCACTCAATCTCATCCCGATAGGCTTTGGGATGCCTATAGGGTGTAGTGATCACCGCCTGGATACCCTGCTCCAGCTCGATGGTATGATCAAACCCTCTATCTGGTGGTCGAACTGGTGGTATATCCCCAAACAATACCTCATGTCTGTCAAGGATGAACTGTATCTCTAGATGAACTTCTCGACCAGTGGTCTCTGCCTCTGATGCCCGCAACTCAACCGCCCACTCTATGTTTCCTTTTCGGAAGTCTGCCTCCATACGGTGTGCATGTCTGAGGTGGTTAAGTATGCATTCCGCGGATCTTCTCATGCTTCCCGGTCTTCTTGTCATCCCACTCCATCTCTAAGGCCTCCCAATCCGTGGTGACCTTCCCCAGAGTAATCAGCCACTGAACACCCAGTACCACATTGGTATCTGGTATGTTGACCACGAAAAAGTGATTAGTCATGGTGTAAGTACCCATCGTCACTGCTAACTCTGGAACATACCGGGCACACTGCATCGTCTGGGCTCCTGGGACCAAGATTGAAAACCCGTCAAAATTCTCGGTCGGTATGCCCCTCTGCTCGACCATATGTGCATCAATGAAGTTGTGGGTTACCCCACTGTCAACCAAGACTGATACTCGCTGGCCACATACTATCCCACGTACGCGCAGCGTCAAATACTTAGGAACTCCTCGCAAAGATGCAAGGGCCCCTCCTATGGGTGCAAAAGTTGCACCTCCCATCCATGGAGGTGGAGGTGGCAACTGATCCTGGGCCATCTGACTATCTCCTACCTCCTCATCATCCTCCTCATCCTCTTCCTCGCTATCATCGGAGAAGACCTCAATGAAGTGTGCTTTGCCAGCAGCACACCTCTGCCCTGGTGCCCATGGCTCCTGACAAGTGAAGCACAACCACTTCTTCCTCAACTCCCTCTTGGCCTCATCATCTACCTAGGCCCGTCCTGGATTCCCCTTTGGAGGAGGAACCCTCACATCCTTCCCCTTGGGCTAGAAACCCTGCTTCTGGGGGTAAGGTGTCCGCGTCCTAGGCAATGCATCCTGCAAATCCCTGGTCCTACTGATAGCATCCTAGAGTGAAGCTGGTCTAGTAGATCTAACTAGACCTCGAAGTGGCTCTGCCAATCCCTCCACAAACATATATATCATTTGTGTCGCGAATAGATCTGGCACCATCACCGAAACCCTCAAGAAATCTACAATGTATGTCTCAGGGTTCCCTATCTGTTTGAGCTTCGTCAGCTCAACAAAATGTTGTTCGGGATTCCTTCGGTCAAAATGCTCTATCAATCTCCTGGTAAACTCAGCATATGTAGTCACCGTGGAATGCTCGAGTGTCACCATCCCATGGAACCACCAGTCCTGGGCCTCACCATCCAAATGTAATGTTGCCACCTTGATGGCCTCCGTCTCCAACATCTGGTTAAGCTGGAAATAGATGTCCAGCTTCTCCACGCAAGACTTTGCCGAACTGTTCGACGATCCATAAAATGTAGGCAAATGAAATCTACTAGAGCCATGGTGGGAATCTCCATCATGGTAATGTTGGTGCCCTCTATGATGGTCGCGGGGTCTACTGTCCCGCTGGAGCTGCACAAAATCTCTGAATGTGAGAGCATCCCTCAACTCCTGCTCGTAGGTCTGATACTCTGCAAAATACTCGTCTAAGTGTCCAGGCTCTGCCTCTTTCCTAGCTCTTGCCTCTGTATCTGCTCCCAAGAAAGTGGGCATAGTAGAGTAGGTCGGTGCACATGAAGCCGTCGGCTGAGGAATATCACGCTGAGTAGCACCCTGCTCTGGCAAATGATGGGATGTACCTGATCCTTCTCCGACCTGGAAAACCCCTGGAATCTCATGCTGCCTAGCCTCCACAGCTGTGAACCTCTGGCCCATCACCTCAATCTGTCTAGCTATATCCTGTACATACTTGAGGAGCGCCTCTCCAAATTGTTTGGCCTCTATGTCATCTTCCATTGGTTATTTCTCTCTTAAATCTACTACAAGCTCCACCTGATCTGTGTCTGTCACAGGCTCTCTCTCCTAATCTGTGTCCTCTACCTGGGCACAATCTTCTTCTTCGTAGGTGGCCTCCAACCTATGCTCACGGTCTCTATACTTCCTGCCTCTGTACGGTCTCTTTCCTGATGTCATAGACCATAGGCTAAGCCAGAACTATGCTCTGATACTATTGTAATATTCTGTTTCGGGGATATCTCTAAAACACGGCAAGCTCCAACCAGAGATTGACTGGGAGGGAATTTACCGGATATGTCACCTCTAAAAGAGGACTAGATCCAGAGGCTACCTGGCCCTTTCCATACTCTGTCTAGGAGTGAAAGATAAACACACCAAGTGGTATATAACTAGAGCGCTCAGAAACAATAATAGAAATAGAAAGAGAATACAGCAATTACGACAACAACGACAACTACGACAACTCAACTAGAAAACATAAAGAGAAAATGTTGAGCCATTTTATTAATCTGAGAAATGTAATGAAATACAAGAGGCGATCTTGTGCAAGGCAAGTGAGAAAACACTCTCAGAAAAGACAGTAAATGGCTTCTCTATATACTGCGTCCCAGCTGCTGGAAAAATGCCGTGTAGCTGCTACTGCTGGAATCGACTGAAGATTAGGGGCTGATCCCCTTGCCGGAATGAGATGAAAATCAGCAAATCTCCTCTTCTCAACATCCCCGACAATATCCACAAACCATTCCAATAATTTCCAACCCCAGAAACCACCAGAAACTGCCTCCCCAGTGAATTACGCTGGCCTCCAAGGCACTACGCAGTGGCTAGACAGAAATAGCTGAAATACTGCCAGAAACTCTTCCAAAAAACTCCGATGGGAAAAGGCTAACCCTCTTCTTGAAATCCCAGCAAAATCACCTGCAGAAACCACAATCCGAAGATCCTCCACAATGGACTGCATCCTCTCTCCCAGTGACTGCGCAGTCTCTATAAGCTCCAGCTCCGTAACAAACCCAAACAATGAAACGACTCACCAAAATACTCAAAAACAAACCTTGCACGAGCAGGCACTCGAAGTCCCCTAGGGATAAGGGCGAGATCTCCAACCAGAGACACTCAATGCACTAAACAGTGCTACAGATAGGCTAAACATCCAGCGCGCTCAGGAAGACAAAAGTCTCACTCCAAAATCAACAACTCAATAATGATCCAAATGAGGAGGCTCCTCCATCTTTTATAGCATTGGTTTCCCTCCAAAACCCGTCGTAGCCTCTCTCACCTCCACATCCTCATCCTTATCTGCGTAGAATCTTCTAGAGTGCACGTAGGCCCCCCTCCTCTACGTGGTGTTTGGCCCCCTTGACTCCCCTTGAGTCACAACGTTGCACTACTAGGAGGATATCTTATTCTACTTAAGTGAGTTAGACCCTCTTTACTCACTTTTTATTTATTTACAAACCATAGATGGAAAAACTATACAAAGTCAAATATTCCAATTAGCTGTTGCTAATTAGGAATATTACATATATCTAAAACCTCCTTCCATTGAGATTCACTGTACCTCAAATATTTTGGCTATCTCCAACATCAAAGCATCCTCATGCTTTGTTGAAATCAAGGTATATTTTCCCTTTTCAAAAAATAAACCTATGGTCTCCCCAAAGCAAGATAATATATGATGAAAGGCTCAATATTCAAAGATTTTGGCCTTCCCCATAAAGAGGAAACCATCTATGAACATTAGATGAGTTAAAATAATTTTCCTAAACAACCTACAACCATAAATAATTCCTTTTGATCGAGCCTCCATAATCTTTCTAATTTAACCACCAATTACAAGAAGAAACATATGAGGTGAAAGAGCATACCCTTGTCTAATACCTCTTGTTGTCTTGGAATAAACCTATAGGGAAACCCATTTCACTGATCAAATACACAACATGATCCAATCCACTAACCTCACCCCAAATTTAATCTAATGCAGGCTCCTCCATAAAAATTCTTAGTCCACACTATCATAAGATTTGATCAAATCTATCTTCATGATAGAATCCTCCATCTCACGGGTTTAATAGAGTGAATGTACTATTGTATAATGATCAAATATACCTTCATGATAGAATCCTCCATCTCACGGGTTTAACAGAGTGAATGTACTCTTGTATAATGCCAACTGCATCAACTATTTTTCTAATGTCTAAAAATCCAAATTGTACTTAATGTTGCAATTTTTTACAAAAGCTATATAAATGTATATAATTGTTGCAAATTAAAATATATTATTATTATAAAAAAATGGATGAACAATTATATAATTTTTAAGTTCCTTTCGAGTGTGGGGACTCATATGATAAAATATAGAGTAATAATAAGCATGGAAAACTACAATCTTCCTTTTGTGGATCGATACATTATGCGTAGTTTGAAAATTCACATAAAACAAATATTCAACAATATTAAAAATCAGTTCTAGAGTGAAGCTATTTTCGCATAATGAATGCTTGTCCATGTTGGGCACAAAAAATGCCAATTTATCAATTTATGTAAATTTGAATTCAACTGCGTTAGAAGGAGTGTACGGAAAGTGTAGTAGAAAGGTTATGTAGTAAGTGCAAGAGAAAAGACTATATCGAGTTAATTATTATTCCTCCACATTCTGCATAAGATGGGGGGGAGGGAAGCTAACTGTTATTATTTTTTTGTGTGGAAAAAGAGTATGTGGGATAAAGGGTGTACATGAAGTGCAAGAGTAGGGAATATATTGAGTCAAGCTTATGTTCCTAGGAATTTTTCATAAAGCTAATTTAACCCTGGGGGGGAGTGCAGGAGTAGGGACTATATCACGTGAAGCTTTCTTTCTCCCCATTTCATAGAAGGCCAATTTCACACTGTAAGAGAAATTTATCTAACTAGAGAAAATTATAATATTATGTCATGCTCTAATTTAGATCATATTATGACTTATGTTATTGTTCTTATATTCATATGTAGAACAGGTAACATTAATACAATGTGTAAAGTGTTTAAATATTATATGGATCTTTAGTACAATTTTCTATTTTTTTTTATATGTGAAAAGGAACTTAATATAACATATCGAAAGGATGGGCATCTTATTGTAAACCTTGTTATTTCACTTGACAAAACAGTTTAGAATTTGGAACTCACTATAGATAAAAGTGCTAGTAGTGTGAATTGAACAATGTGCAGGTGAAAGGGTATGTGCAGAGATGAGGGACTGTGGAGAAGGAGACACAAGTATATAAAAAATTCGAAATAGGTTTCAAAAAACCATAAAGCTGGAGAACATTATTTCTATGAGTGAAAAAATAGGGAATTGAGGAGATGATGTCTATGTCGTTGCTGCATAGATTGTGCAAGATGTGTTTTAGATTGTGAAGTGTTTTTTTGTGATTATTCTATACAATATTACATACCAGAGAGTGTACAAAGAATATAGAAAACAAAGTAGATAATTGTATAATACAATAATAATCCAATGAAAATAAATCGAATAGAAACAAACCTCTTAGAAAATTTATCGTTGCTATCATTGTCTTAATTGAAACGATTTTTAATTGAAACAATTATAAACACTGAATACACTTAGACAATCAGGATTAAAAAAATACTCAATAATAATTCTTATGGTTTTCACTTTTCATTAAATTTTTCAATACCACATAAAATGTTTTTCTCTTGTAGTTTTTTTTTTACATTTTTTCTTGTTTACAATATTTAAAATTAGTATCATGTATAGGGTAACAAGATTCGATTTTTAATTGAAACAATTATAAACACTGAATACAATTAGACAATCAGGATTAAAAAAATACTCAATAATAATTCTTATGGTTTTCACTTTTCATTAACTTTTTCAATACCACATAAAATGTTTTTCTCTTGTAGTTTTTTTTCTACATTTTTTCTTGTTTACAATATTTAAAATTAGTATCATGTACAGGGTAACAAGATTTGATTGTGCAGAATGCGGAAGTGCGGAGGAAATGTAATGAAATATTTATTCGCACTTTTGTATTCCACATAATGATATCTATTGAATTGTAAATAATTTTTTTAACATTGTATTATTTAGAGATATATGCTTGAGATCCAAAACTGTTGTCAAAATTATCATAAAATTATATAACTCAGATTCAATAATGATAACTATATATAGATTCAAATGGAAATCATCATAGCTATAATTAAGATATATATGAGATCATATTCAAAACATAGGCATAAAAAACAAACTTGTTGTTTGTTGTAGAATTTGACTGTACCAATGGTCCAACACTTATGTCATCTGGGGCTCGTAATCTTTGAATCATAGGATTGGAAATGCCAAAAGATCCCGAGAATCCTGCAACACCACTACTTACTCCAAACTATGCATTATAAATCTTCTAAGTTCTTGAAAGCAATACATAAATTTCCCAATTAAATTCTTGTACTAACCTTGGAAACTTTATTAAAATAAACTAGAAACTAATCAACTAGGGTTCTGTTCACTTCACTCTTTCACCCAATTTTAAAACCAAACTTGCATATTGTATAAATTAATCAAAGTGCTTTGAGAAACAAACACAATACCAATACAACCTTAAACTAATGCGAAACGTGTCTCTCAATATCAAGTCAGTTACTAATGAGATTCTTGTAGTCTATTTTCGACTCCAATCTATCCATGCAATAGAAAAGTGAAAGTTTTTCTTCAACTTATCTCTAGTGTATCAATCAATACAATAAACTATTACAAACATCTACTGTGCACATGAAAGAAATAGTGACACTATATATTCTCTTTTCTTCAAACATGGAAACATACTCAAATAATAAGTTGAAGAATTTCTCAAGATATAAGAAACTCTACAAATATGAGAATGCAAATAAATGCTCAATAATCTAAAATACAATCAATTATCCATACAATCAAAGATTCATAAAATCAAACCACTCCCAATAAACGTTCATCCACTCCAAAAAAATTAACACCACAAGTGTTTTCTTTACACAGACACCAAGCACTTATCCAAACCTACAAATTTTGGGAATCGAAGCAAAAAACGAGCAATGATTGTAATTCAATCAATGAACTTTGAACATGTTCGCTCTAAATGATATCACTATAGGTAAATAATATTCCAACACTTATGTTATGCAATAAATTATCTCAATAGGTATTCACAACTCAATAAGGGAAGAAAGGGTTATCTTTATAAATATACTTCAAATTTGACAAGGGAAAAGTCAAGGTTTGATATATTGTAACCAAAAGATCACAAGAAAAAATATTACACTCTTAAGCTATCATATCTAACTTGGGTTGCTACTGAAGTCATATGTGGTTTTAGTGTCCTCATATTTGATGAAACGTTCACACAGAGATAGGGGTTTTTATAAAATTCAATATACCTTTTGCTCTCAAGTCTACAATGACTTAAGACCTTTAGAAAATATATGTTTAATATTAATAATTAACCATTGTGACTCTCATAAAATTTTAAATTTGAGATTTACCAATACATAAAAAACATACTCGAATTGAAGCTCTATTGCTACTGATCATATAAAAAATATATCTATGCCAAAGATATGATTTGCACAACCTAGATTATCTAAAAGGGACAAGGGATTTCATGTGCTTATTGTGATACAAACTAATATATATGTGCCAAGTAACCACAAACTAATATATAAGGTAAATATTTGAGAAAGGGAGAGCATAAAGGTAAATTGAACCAGAGCACATATAAATTGTAACACACAATTGATATAAGCACAATATAACAAATTTAAAACTAGATATAGAGTACAGAAACCAAACAACACTAATATAATGGATCTGTGTCGAGCTAGGTTGGTTGCGTTACACCATTTTTTGGTCATCTAACCTATTATCATTAGATGGACCCAAGTACATCATGTAAGGCCAATTTTACTCGAAGTAAAATTGTTTTCACTATGAAAATAACTTAGTAAATCACCTTTATTAAGTTGTTTATGGTCTAAACAGGAAATCCCATAAGGAAATATTAAATAAATATACATTTATTTAATTTTCCTCAAGGAATAATTAGTTAAATAGTAGTTTAATTAATATTTCTTGTTATATTTAACCCAAAACAAGGAAATTAATTAGACAAATCATTATTTATCTTATTATTTTCTAAAGAATAATTGTTTAAAATCTTATTTAAATAATATTCTTTGTTAAATATGACTAATTCACTCTAAAATAATTAAATAAACCATTATTTATTTGATTATTACTCAACCATATCCTTAAAATGATAAAGAATCATTTATTTATTTATTATTACTTAACCACATCCTCAAAATGATAAATAAATCATTTATTTATTTATTATTTACAAATAAAGGGATTTAACTCAAGTCAAATTCCTTTTCCCTCCAACAAATATAATAAAATATTCCATAAAAGTTGGATCTAGATTTGGTTAATAATATTTTAATTATGCACCAATCTTTAGACTAACTCAATATTTTGTTATAAATAAAAGGGTTTTCCTATTCATTTGTCACCTTTTGTTGCCTAAAGATCACTCTCGATCTCAACTCTTGGTTTGGCTATTTATCCACAATCATAGCCATATTTTTCCATTTTTGTCTGGGTTTTCTACAACATCAAGAGAGAGGAATTCTAAATCTAAAGTGCGGAGGACTTTCAAGAACCCATCTGGTTGAGGAGAACAGGGAACATCCTCTTGTGTTTTCCTCCCAGGTGTCATTAATAAAAGTTTCATTGGTTATATTCTTGTCTTGTCTTTGGATCTATGGTGTAAATCTTCTATTATTTAATGTCTTCTAATGCATAGATCTAGATTTTTGTAGCATTTGTCTTGATCATATAACTGCAGATCTAAAGATATTAGTAGTCATTTCCACTGTTAGGGCTATTTTTTATGCGCAGCTAAAGTGGTCTTTTTTTGTACACCTCGAATCAAGATTCATACTAACAACTGGGGAATCCACACGGATTTACTATTACGACCACTGTTGTTTTTCTGATCCTTGCATATTCAGCTGCTTCAAACCCTAGGATTTCTCTTCAGCCCCTTTTTTTGCTTATTCTTGATGTTTTTTTTAACCCATAAAACCCTAAAACGATAAAAATTCTAACTTCTGCATGTTTTCGGACCCATTGCGCAGGTGACGGACATTAGCCACAGTTGAGGCGATAAATTTTTCTGAAACCTTCCGCTGAGAGTGTCAGAAGTGCAGGTCACACTTTTCTGCCCAAAACCTGTGACCTGGACCTCCAGGGCACACTTTACAGCCCAAAAAGTGTGACCTCTGCTGAAAACAAGTCAAAAACTGCGACATGGACTTTCTGCAGGGATTTTTCTGAAATTTTTCTGGGTTTTCCTAAGCCTCTGTTCAAGGTTGTCTGACATCCATATCCTCCTTTTTTGGACCTGTAATTTTTCTATTTCGCTCAATTAAGTGGGAACCTAGCCCCCTCGGGCTTCAGTACACTCCACTTTTTGTGGAAGAGTGTTTTCTGTTGCAGGTTGTCTGAAATTTCAGAGTCTTTAACCACTTTTTCAGATCTGATACCTCACTTTCTGATCCACTTCAGATTGGCTTGTTATCCATCCAAATCAGCTCATCTAGCTTTTTTTAGGTTTTCCTTTAGGGTGCACTCTGCTTCCCTCCTGGAGATAGCCTTTTGCCACCTCTTTTTACAACAATTTTCCGCTAATTTGTTGTTGTTTTCTGCACCACTTTCCAGCAGATTTTGTCTTTTAGATCTCTGTCCCTCTTGACCCTAGATCTATTATCCTTTTTCAGTGTGTTTAAATTAGTATTTTACTCACCTATAGACTAGTTGTTGAGAGACCCGCATCCTAGGGTTTATATTGGTGCATTATTAGTTGTTTATTTTCTGTTTTGTAGGCCTATATACTGACATTTGCAGGTTTATTTATAGCTATACAACACACTTTTTCTTTTTCTCTAGAAACGTCTTGTTTTAAAAATTAAAATTTACACACTTTTACACACACACCCTAAGTGAAAAAGGGCTTGGTTAACACCGCCAAGCAAAGACTCTAAAACATTGAAATCATTTGATCCTGCACCTATTTGCCGTTGCTTTGACATTGTAATCACTTGATCCTGCACCTTCCTGCCCTCGTTGGTCTCTTTTTCCCTTGAGCCATGTTTTTGTTGTCACCATTGTGCCTCCAAGGCATTTATCCCGAAGACTTCTTGGCCTTCATCCTCAGTTTCCGGTAGGAATACTTACTCCTCCGCATAGAGTTCAAGTTAGTCCTCCCACGAGTCTACACACCGACTCTTCTTCTGGTCCTTTGGGTTCTCCTTCCACCTTCGGTTCTCCTCTTAACACCTTCACCATGTCTGGTGTAGGACCTTCTGCTGGTGGTTACCCCAGCCCTTAGGCTAGGAATATCACTAGTGGGACCACAACGGACACTATCCCGACTGCACCCTTGCTCCCTTTCATGGCAGGCCTCAGCCTCCCCAATTTTGACCAGTTGATAAATGACCCTATACAAATTTACGCTAGTTGGCCTACTATGCCAACAAAGCTCCCTTCAGACATCCCAAAGTTTGAAGGTCTTGCTAGAGAAGATCCTTCAAATCATATTTGATCTTTCGACATGTGGTGTTCATCTAATTCCATTACCGATGATTCTATTCATCTTCGGTTGTTCCAACAAATGCTTACAGGTGAAGCTTCTAAGTGGTATGTTGATTAGGCCCCTTCCTCCCATACCACCTTTACGACTCTGGCTCGAGATTTTTTGTCTTATTTCCAGATTCCCCTTCGTTACGACACTGGTACCGAGCTCTTGACCTATTTCCTTGAATCATCCGCGACCCGCCTATCCGAACATGTTCAGGAATGGCAAAGAAGAAGGACCTTATGTCGAGCCCCTCCCTTCAAAAACTGTGTCTACATGGACTGGTTCCTTAGGACTCTCTTGCCGCCTATTGGAAAAAACGTCGCATCGCACTTTCCTCAAACCAAAGAAGTCACTCTACAAATTGCATTAAAATATGACCTAATCTACACTCGATCAAGTTATGTTTATACCATTCTACCTGATCTTCCCAGACCTGGTGTTGCCAACACACTGGGGGCATCTCACGCCGCCGACGGTATCGTTGGAGCTCTCTTTAATCCATATGCTCAACCTCCCATGGTCTATGGTTTCTCTCAGGGTGGGGCCAGCACCTCCGGCACTTTTCCCCCTCCCGGTAGCACGTATCCAGGATACAGCATGCCTCCTCCTGTTGCCCAACCTCTTTTTTATCACACTATCACCCAACCTCCTTATTATCCATATTCATAGCCTAGTGCTCTAGCTCCTCCAGTATTAGCACCTCCTCCTCCCTTGCTTTCTCAACCCCCGCAACAACAACCACTACCCCCTCCGAGGTCAGTGTACACATAGTAGGGCACGACTAATCCTCCTCCCTCAGAAAGGAAGAGGAAAGGAAATCAAAATCAAGCTACCCCTGGTAATCATGAACCTAATCAAGGTAATTCTCCTAACACGACAAATCAGCAACAAGGCACTCAACACAAGTAGGATAGGCCTCTTCGTACAAACAGGCCTTGTTCGTGTTGTGGTGTTTATGGTCATTTTATGCATGATTGTCCCCTTCTACCACAGAGGCGACAACTATGGCAGTCTCAAGAAACATTGATATTACAGCAAGCCATTCCTTCCATTCCTCCCAGTCCTGCACCTAGTCAACCAGTTGTGCTTACCAATCCTTTCCCTCAGCAGGGATTTGTGGCTACCCAACCACCTGAAGGACAGGTGGCCACTCAACCTCTTCCATCTGGTTCCCCTAATTACCAGATTTTCATGATGTCCTCTGATCAGCCTTCTGAACCTTCTTCTCTTGGCCCTTTACCTTTATCTGGTACTCATGAGCACCTTTATCCTCTTGGAATGGTTCCTCTAGGCCTCAACCATATTGGAGACGTCCCTCCTAGTCATTACCGCTCTGGTCGGATACCGTTCCTAGCTCCCCCACCAGGAGTGTACACTGTACTTGTTATGGCCACCCTCTCTCTTCCTAACCTGACTCTTCGGATTCCTGTCTCGTACCTCGATCCTCCAACATCCACCCCACCCGGTCAGCCTAAAAATTATCTTTCTTTGACCCCAATTCAACCAGTCCCTATGACGTCTCCCGCTGCAACAGTGCCTCATTCAACTTAATAGGAACCACCTCCCGTTGCGACTAATTTGGATAAGAAGGGAAAAGCTTGCAAGAGGGCATCAAAGGACAAGGCCACCCCAACAAACCCTGCCCCTTCTCGGCCTCCACAGCATAACATCTAGTGTGCTTTGTGTGATGTTATTGGCCACGCCACCCATACTTGTCCCGAGTCGCCTCACCTCAAGTCCATGGTCAACGAGACGTTTCCAGAATCTGATATTCCAGAGGTATATGTCACTATACCCAATTCAATCCTGAAACTCAAACCATTGCGCACAAATGACCCTTTTGCTTTGTGTGATTTCGATGGCCACTACACTCACTTTTGCCCTCGCCTCGAAGAGTATCGTTCCTTACAAGCCTTACGCCAATTCGAGGCCGAGCGCAATGAGTCAACCACTCCCTTATTCTTGCATCTTGCTTCGGTAACACCAGAAGACATAGATGCTCCCATTAAATTTTCCTTTTATGATGCTGAGATAACAGGGCCTTGGTCGGAAGTCCACGATGAGACCTCCCTTGATGTTTTTCTTGACCTCCCTTCAGCCCCCTCCCTAGTCTCAACATCGGTCTATCCTCTGTCTACTCACTCTCCCGCTACCCCTTGTGACGATGCGCATACGAACCTCTCCTCTCATGATGAGAAGTAAGGTTGTTTCGCAGCGTCAAGTGGTCTTTCTTCCATTAGTAACCCTATCTTCTATTACGATGACGACATTATGGAAGTAGTGACCACTCTTGACTTTATCTATCCCCCTTACATTGAACTCATGCATTCAAACCACATGCACCATGTGGCCATTACATTGATACCCAATGTTTGGGTAAGGGGGGCACCCATATTGGAGAGACCAGGAGAAGTAGTTCTTCACCACTCTCCTAGTGAATCTAGTTGTGAAGACTCTAGTCCCATTATTCTTCCACATTTAGAAGAACTTCTAGAGTCCCATATCACTTCAATATCACTCTAGGAATGATACCCCTCATCATTCCTTCATCAACAACCCAGTCTCATAGATATTGTGGTTGACCAACCGATAGGTTTGCTGGGAGAACATCAATTCATTATCCCAAATACTATCTTTGGGATATTAGCATCATGTATGCGAACCTAGAAACTTAAAGACTATTTGATTCATATAGGCAGTACCAAAAGAGATTGGTAATCATATATTTCCTTTCTCAAACTGCGTAACCATATAGAAAACAAATGGCGCACAACATCATTAAAATGTGTTTAGATTTCCCTTTTTCTAAATACATTTTGGGATGTCCACAACATGATTTGGGGCACCTATGCCCCTCAACCATAAAAATCCCAGATCTTAGCCAAAAACAACACTGAAATCTTTTTTCCTAACAGGTCGCACTATTCAGGTCATTTCCTAGGATAGGTCGTAGTTTTCTGCCCAAAACCTGCTACCCAGGTCATAGAACAGACCCCAAAATGTGCGACCTAGCCTATTAATGAGATCTGGGTACCTAAACTGAACTTTCAATTCACTAAAATGAAAGAGTAGGATTAGGCCTCTTACCTACAACTGATAGATCTCAAATTCCAACGATCAATTTATGCACTGCAACTACCGCAAGCTTTAAGGCCTCCTCTCCTCACAACATTCACCACAGCTCCACCGAAAAATAAGTGAATCTAGAAGGAAAATGCCTTATTAAAAGAAAACCCCTGACTTTTCTTTCGCTTACTGTGACTAAACTGTAGCTCAGTTTGACGAACCATATATACCATTGGAAAGATCTCACCAAGCCCTCAAATGGGTATCTATTATCTTTTTTTTGATTTGATACTTCAGTAGGACACATTTTGTCCAAAAAGAGCCACTTCACCCCTCCTCAAAATCGAATTTCTTCACTTGCAACACTCGTACTAGGGGCACCATGTTGCCTCCATACTTGTCCATGCTCGTGTTGAATTTCGTCGTGAGTTACCATCTTTTACTCATGATTTTATGGTCCCCGTTGGACCCTTTACATATGTGGCAGCACCATCGAGTCACCCTTGTTTAGAGCATCGGTGTGGAGTCATCATTGCATTCATGGAGTCTAACCCGAGTCCCTTTGCATCCTGCTATAGTCCTCCATCATTCCTTGCTTAGTCCCTCTCTCATGTCGCACATTATGGGATTTAGTCCCACTATCCCCTATCCCTCACGATATCGTGTCAGTCACTGCCAGGTCATTCATGCCATTTATGCTCTAACAAGGGAAGTCATCCATTCGCTACTCATTCCCCCCCCATTTCATCATCATCATTTGTGTCAGTCTGTCAGTCACTCTATTATTTTCTCGCGTGCCTTAGTTGAGGAACCCTTATTGCCTCACCTATGGCGGACCTCCTTCTCTCAACATCAGCTCATTCATTCCAGAAGATAGGTCTAGAGGGCAGTGTACTTTGGTTCCAGCTTCCACTCTTGTTCGGTGCCTCGGATCAGGCAAAGGGACTCCTTATTTCCCTTTGACTTGATTGTTTCTCAGCTCTAGCTCCTTTCAGCATGATTTAGATCTGTAGACCTGATGGTTCAGTGATGTAGCAGCTGACATCGGTGATTCCCGGGTGTGTGAGAGATGTCTCAACCCTCATGAGGGGGTGGCCCTATAAGTAGCCCCCCACACACTCGGATGACCTCTTCATTACAGCCTTCGATGCAGCTCCATACATCTGATGATGTCGGCCTTGGCTGCTTGTAGCACATTTTTTGCATGTATCAGTCAGATTTTCAGAGCCCTTTCCTATTTTCAGGGGCATCTGGGTTGCATTTATATCTCATGTACTCAAATATCATTGTACAAGTCCTGGTTGTTATCACAGGAACAATATGTATGTGGGATTCATTATTGTGTTGTTTATCTGGCTCATGTTTACGCCAACCCTATGTCGTCTCGTGGTTTTCCGGATGCCTTATTGTTTGTACTATTGCCTCGGCGGGCATAGGTATGCCTCCCCCGCCGCCTATACCAGGTACTCACTAAAGAGACTTGTTGCACCTGCAAGTTGCCTCCTCAGGGTCTAGGTCTTTGAGCACTTTGGTTTACCTTATACTTCTCTCTCTTTGACTTCCCCTTCGATGTCTAGTGATTGAGTTCTTACAACGTACTTCGTTAATATTATTAGCTCCTAATGCTCGCACGCTGGGGGACAATCTGTTACATGATTTTTTGGTCATCTAACCTATTATCATCGGATGGACCCAATTATATCATGTAAGACCAATTTTACTCCAAGTAAAATTGCTTTCACTATGAAAATAACTTAGTAAAACACCTTTATTAAGTTTTTTATGGTCTAAACAGGAAACTCCATAAGGAAATATTAAATAAATATACATTTGTTTAATTTTCCTCAAGGAATAATTAGTTAAAAAGTAGTTAATTAATATTTTTGGTTATAGTTAACCCAAAACAAGGAAATTAATTAGATAAATAATTATTTATCTTATTATTTTCTAAAGAATAATTGCTTAAAATCTTATTTAAATAATATTCTTTGTTAAATATGACTAATTCACCCTTAAATAATTAAATAAATCATTATTTATTTGATTATTTATCAACCATATCCTTAAAATGATAAATAAATCATTTATTTATTTATTATTACTTAACCACATACTTAAAATTATAAATAAATCATTTACTTATTTATTATTTACAAATAAAGGGATTTAACTCGAGTCAAATTCATTTTCCCTCCAACAAATATAATAAAATATTCCATAAAATTTGGATCTAGATTTGGTTAATAATATTTTAATTATGCACCAATCTCTAGACTAACTCAATATTTTGTTATAAGTAGAAGGGTTTTCCCATTCATCTGTCACCTTTTTTTGCCTAAAGATCACTCTGGATCTCAACTCTTGGTCTGGCTATTGATCCACAATCATAGCCATATTTTTCCATTTTTTTCTGGGTTTTCTACACCATCAAGAGAGAGGAATTCTAAATCTGAAGTGTTGAGGACTTTCAAGAACCCATCCCATTGAGGAGAACAGGGAACGCCCTCTTTTGTTTTCCTCCCAGGTGCCATTAATAAAAATTTCATTGGATATATTCTTGTCTTGTCTATTGGATCTATGGAGTAAATCTTATTTTTCTACTGTTTAATGTCTTCTAATGCATAGATCTAGATTTTTACAGCATTTGTCTTGATCATCTAACTGCAGATTTGAAGATATTAGCAGTCATTTCTGCTGTTAGGGCTGTTTTTTATGTGCAGCTAAAGTGGTCTTTTTTCGTACACCTCGAATCAAGATTCATACTAACAGGTTGGACCCTGACCAACCAAATTGCACCCTCTTAAAATGAGATTAAATCACAAAAAGAAATAAATCATCGCATAAAATCACAAGAATGGAGAAGGACTTGGCATTTATATTACATTAATGAAGTTCAGTCTTTTAGGACATGATGATCTTAGTGAGACAGATCTATCTGATCAAGAGCATTTCCAAATATCAAACTAACAACATAAAACTACCATAACATCTCTAACCTATCTCTAAACCACGAGTAAGGTTATATAGTAGATTACATTACACATATGGCTATAATGGAGCAAATCATATACAAAAAAATGAGAAACATAACGCAACAACCTGCCAATGATAGAAATATGGCAAGGCCATTGTTTAACAAAAATATTTGGTGCATTGCTTGAGGGTTTCTTGAGCAAACAATTTCTTCTTCTTTGGCCTCATTGTTCACTACAGGGGGAAGGTAGGCGTGCTCCATCCTTCAATATTGCTATGTATGATATTTTCAAAAATACTCAAACTGACAATTGGCTAGTGACCCTTGCAGCTATCTCTAATAACCAAATTTCTATGTGCTCTTTGACTATGGTGCATGAACTGTAGAACTAGTGCAAGAAATTTGAAAAGTGCATGAATTCATGATGAGTAGAGGAAATACACCCACTTCAGTAAATTACTTGTAAAAATTATAGACCTTGCAAATACAGTAAATGAGGGAATTTTAATCAAATTAAAAATTTAGCTACAAAATTTTAAACATTAAGGAACTTGCACCAAAATCCTCAATATTACATCAAAAGAGCATGCAAATACTAGACAAAGGCTTAAAAACTAGTAAAATCAGGGGATTGATGAGGGTGTTTCAAGAATAAAAGTACGACATTTCAGGAGCCTGACATCGCCCAACCCGACTCACTTGTGTGTCCTCACGCAAAAAGGGCTATATCAAATCCCTCTTGAAATATTTTTTTTTCAAACCCGAAATCCATCACTTTTTTATTTGGATATTGATTTTTAGTCTTATTCCCTGAACCTTATTCAACTACATCATGAGGCTCCTAACTTTAGTTTCATTTATCCCGAATGCATCCTCTATTTCTTGAATTTTTATTTTCAGTTCTCTATCTCCTTTACCAATTCTTCATTATTAGCCATTAATGTAGTGTTCTCAGACTTCAAGTAGTGGTACAACACCTCAATTACTTTAAATTTATTTTTCAAAGCTCGAATCCTCTTCTCATCGCTGTATTTTCTCATTAAAAACTTAAGTGAAACTAAATATTTTTGTTCCTCAAGAATTTTAATACACCTAGAATTTTTATAAGAATCATTGAGAGAAGTTACCATGTCCACCAAAAAAAAAAAAAAATTCATTGGTTAGGAATAGGTTCCCTACCAAAGAATGATCCTTTATCACTGACCATGCATTTAACACCTTTATAAATGAAAATTCCCTTTACAAATTTTTCATCATTGGGGTTTTGTGCTTATGTCCATACATGAAATTCATCATCCACATGGAACTCACATTCTTCATTACAATCATCACCTAGTAAAGAAACTTGAGGGTTTTCATCTAATAAGGAAATATTTTTAGAGGAAGAAGGGGTGTGTCGAATTTTCTCCACCCCTTTTGTTATTCTTCGGGTTGGTGTTGGCACTGATACCTTGGATGGAACACCTTTCTTCACCTCTTTATGCTTTGATTTAAGAACCCCTTTTCCTCCCTTAGCACAAATTTTCTTACTTTGGGCATACTTAGAACTATTCCTCTTACACTGAGCAGACATGGAACTGGAACTCCTAAATCTCACTATAAATGATTCTTTCGACTGCTCCTAAATGCTAATAACATGTGTAGGGTTTCAAGTTTGATCAGACACAAGAAAATAATTTCATGTTTAACACTTATTCTTCAATTTCTTAGTAACCAATATAATAATTAAACCATAATGGAAAAATATATACCTACATGAGTAGCATGGATTTTCTAAACCGCCTTCGTAATTATAATTAAACTCTTGAACAAAAATAATAATAATATATGGACTAGTTTATTTTAAGTGTAACATGATTCATATATAATAAAGGAACATTGCAAAGTAGCTTCCTTCGCATGTGAGAAACTTTTGGAACACAAAAAGTAGGTTTCTGCATTTTTATACCATGTAATTATGAGGGACCCCTTTATTCCATTCAATTTTATAATTTTATTCCACGAGGAAGTGTTGCCAAGCTCCTTATTCCACTGTTGAAAAATGCAACAAGCAATTCAAAATTTCATTTTACCTTGATTAAATTGATAAAATTTGAATTTCTACATCTATAGAAAACTTGGATGATGCTAAATTGAGGGACATGGATTGAGTCACCCAATTTACTTAGTAAATTTGAGTTGGAAGAGTTAGAGTTCATTTAAGCACATGTTATTTCTAATTTGTAGCAATCTAGGTCAGTTATCTAAGGTTGTTTTAAGTTAAACTAGTTCCAACTGTTGGAGAAGTAGTGGAGGGTCAAGTTCTGCAGTGGGACTTTAGTAAAACTTAGTGGTCATCCTATTAACTGATCAGTCAACCCAAAATAGCTACAGCATGTAGAGAATTCGAGTTTCCTAATTGAGATGTACATTCCAAGGTAGTGTATAGGTGTACATGTGTTGCATGCAATAATATTATCAGCTTAACGAAATTTCACAATCAATTTGTGGAATTTCCTAAATAATAGGGGAAAATTTCTCAAGGAACAATGGAAGGAAATAGGAGCTCAAGGTAAGGAAAAAATTGAGTAAGTATGTTTCACATGCCTTCAGTGAGTAGAGAGATAGGTTGTGCACTTTCAGGGTGAGCTTAGTTCAACACAAAAATTGTAATACATCTCTATTCATTTGATTAATGCAAGAGGCATTGGGGTTTTTAACATATTTCTTTCCCCACATAAAAATACTTGTTGCATGTGTGTGATTTCTTATTCCATGTCTAAATTTTTTTTTCTAAATTGTGAGTTAATGTCCGCATAGCAGTAGAGTAGGTTTGTGTCTTGCGATTTGGATTAAAACTTCATGAGCAGTTGAAAATATACAACCTAATTTCTACATGGTATTAGAGGTAGATTCAAAATAGAGCAGAAATTCGAAGTTGTTTCTCAGAGGTTTGAATTTGGAGACTAGTGTTAGAGGTTTTAGTTACAACTGAGAAGATGGATTTCAATGGACTAAGGCTAGGGTATGCCTTGGAAGGCACCTTTAATTTTTTTTCATGGAAGGATCACATGGAGGCGATATTGGATGACAATGGTGATGAGCTCCATCATTACGCATATTTGGAGGGGTTAATGGTCACATTTTTTCCTTCCTAGATCTCTTTTTCTTGCATTTATATTATTATTTGGTTTTATGATGTTAGTATAGGTGGTGATTAAGGCTAACATACTCTAAGTGCCTAATATGAGGTTGAGTGCATAAAATCATGATTTATTAAGAATTTGTATAAGGATTTTATCATAAAGACTTGGAGGAGACAACAAGGAGAAATTATTGGAGGATTTTCCACCCTCCTGAAGTCTCAAAGGCAGCCAAAGGAACCTCAAGGATTCTCTCTAGCAATTCGAATTCCAAAGGAAATAAAGCACTCAATATTTGTTTACTTGGAGAAAAGTGGACTCAATCACTATTTTCTAGGGAGCTTTTGGTTGATGCGTTGCAGAATAAATGGAGTAGAGCTAGAGCTAGGAAGAGTTAGTCGATTCTTGTTGAAATTTTGTTGCAAGCTATTGAGATTTTTATTATTTTACTCAATGATCAAAATTCTAGAGATGTATGTGATTATTATTTTATGAAATGAGCAGACTGATTTCATTCAACTGATTTAAGTTTCAGTGAGCCAGGCTCATGGGTTACGGCCCAATCCATGTGCCTCATCTTCTCTAATGTTTTAATTCTCTCCTTTTTGTCATTTAACTAGTTTTTCTTCTACCATTTAGTTAGATCTTCTTCTGATAGTTTCATCGTTTCTTAATTCTTTGGTTTCAGTTTACTGTTGTAATTTTTCATTTTCTTGTGAGTAGCAGAATAGAGGATAAAACTCTAAAAGTTGTGGATCTAGGCTTCCCTTCTCATCTTTGTCGATAGAGCTCGAGGTGGGTAAGCCTTCCCACATACCAAAAACATAGATTTCTGTTCACTATTTCCATCTCCGCATTACACCTCTAAACCTTGCTTTTACGCCTCCATTCCCTCCTGTTTTCCACTTCTTTTAACTGCTGCACCCACCTTTTTCCCCTAAAAGCACTTAAAAACTTCAGCCGTCTTCTTCCTTTGTTTATATTGGTTACGATTTCCTTACTCATTTTAATGAAAAATGCTAGAAAAATCATTGAAGTTGGCCTTCACCATTCCTCCTCGAAATCCCCGCTACCATATTTCGCTTATCGTCGATCGCAGTTTTCGTTCGATTCTTTTTAAGACTTACCACTCTTTCACCGATTGTGATATTGCGATACCACATATTGCAGATCTCAACCTTTTCATACATCACATCGTTTCCCTCTTTCCTTCAAGACTTATCACTCATGGTTGCCTTACCTTTTCTAACGAAAAATTCTTGAAAACCATTAGAATTAAACCTCCGCCCCTTTCTCCTCGAAACTTTTGCTCGCCGTACCTCACTGCATCGCAAATCGAAAATCACTTGTGATATTTGTTAATTCTCTCTCATTCCAAGACCGAATGTGATAACCCTTTCTACTTCCCTTCATTTCTCTTTTATTAAAACCATTAGAAACTGCATTTTTTTCCCTTTAGACTTACCATCGCTCCTCATCGCAGATCGCATCATTTGCCTGTTTACTTTAAGGCTTACCACTTTCAAATGTTGATTGCGATATTGAGATCATTCTCTGCCATCGGTCCCATTGCCACATCACCCATCGCAACCGCACTTCACACCTTTTCCCTGTTTCTTTAATAGTTACCGTTCTTTTCCTGCCGATTGCGATTTTGTTATCGCACTCTGCCGTCAGTCCTCCTGCCACGTCACACAACGCAATCGAAAATAAAAATTATTTCCCTTTTCATTAATACTTACTGCTCGTTTCCCTACCGATTACGATATTATTTTCGCACTCCGTCGCGGGTCCTCCCGCCACGTCAAGCATCGCAATCACAAACCGTAATTCTTTCCCTTTTCATTAATACTTACCACTTTTTTCCTACCGATTGTGATATTTTTATCGCAAATTTTGCCTCCATTACATATCTATTATTGAAATTTTCAATTCATTATGCTCCAAAGCCATTTTTGTGTTATAATAAGGTTTTACAAGGTTTAACCCCTCACTTTCCACTCCTAAGCCTTGTTTCATGTGTTAAGCCCTCCATTAGCCTCTTTATCCCTTTTCTTTCCTCCAAGCTGTAAATCAACACTTTTTCAATTAGGATTAAGTCATGGATAGCTTAGTCGCATGGGTAGAATGATGGTAGATAGACTATAGGATAAATAGAGTGAATTTATCCTTTTGGCCAATTTAACTGTGGTTTAGAATTAGTTTCCTTTCTGACATTCATTTTCAGCAAGTTAAATTAGTTTCCTTTCTGTCATTTATTTTCTACAAATTAAATTATTTTCATTCTTGTCATTTATTTCCAAAAATTTAGTTAATTTTCCTTTCTGTCATTTCCTTCCAGCAACTCACTTTCGAGTTCTTATCATAGTTTAAAAAATAGCACCCTTTTGTAAAGCAGAAGAGGATGACATGGAAAAATTGCATCAACTGTGTATATAGAAATGTTACCTCCAAGTATGTACGAACCCTGGTTTGATAAATTAAAGTAGGGTAGCCCTTGGGAATTGCAGCACCCTTGGTGCAATACCAGGGCTCACCAAATGGATTTCTATAATACATTAAATCAGATGTTGAAAAACCACAAGAATTTGAAGCCCAAAGCCTTACTCAGTGGAATAAATATGTAGCCAAAGTGAGGAGAATCATATTAGAGGGAGATCATATCTCAAATATCCATGGAAAGTAAACTTTTTTCGCAATGGGGAAAGCACTATAAAACATTTTCGAAAATAATAGCGACCACAGGAAGCTCGCGCTCAAGGATAAATTTTGAAGTATCAAGATGTAGAAGAATGAAATAATTATGTAGTATTTCAGCAAGTTTACACAATGTCGTGGTGAACTTGGTGGTGTTGGTGCTAGTATCACTGAAGAATACTTTGTAAGCCTTCATAAGAGCTGGCAAAAATATCACGATTCACTGAATGGGAGGGAGGAACTACCCAATTGGGAGAACCTATGGTATGATTTGGTATAGGAGAAAATAAGGCGAAATACCATAGATGGAACTTCATCCAATGGAGAGGGTGAAGAGAAATTTGCATTGAATGGAAATGAAAAGAAGGGAAAATTGAAGAAATCCCATTCCAAACCAGAATCTAGTCAAGGGGGCAAGAAGAAATATTTGTCAAAAATTGAATTCTTCCATTGTTGTGAATTCATGCACTATGCCACAAAGTGTAAACACAAGAAGGCAAGCAATAATACCTTAAGAGGAGAAGTAGTTGAAACCTTGGCTTCAAATTTTGAGCTTGAATTTACCCTCATTGCAAGGCATCAGTGTCCAATACAGAAGATAGAAGAAGGGGAATAAGCAAGATTGCAATTTAGGTATGTCTGAAATAGGGAATGGAAATTTTTTCAATGACCTAGAGGAGAAAGACTTCTAGATGCACATTGTTATGAAACCAGCTCCGAAAATAGAAGAAAAGAGAGATCAACACCTTAGAAATCAACCACTTCGAGGGGGAAACCCCCTTTACATTAAATAAATGAAAAGTTCTTGGATGATACAAATGAAAAAACCTCCTTTCTAGATATAGGAGTCCATGGGGTCACAATATAATCCTAGCTCACCTAAAAATAATAATGTAAGGGAAAAACAATAACAATAGTGGGTTTTTATGGGGCATAATAATAACAATATGGGGGCTACAAGGGTACAAAAATAACAATAAGGGGGCTACACTAACAATAATTAGGGACTACACTAGTAATATAGGGACCTAACATGCCCCTATCCTTCAAAAAAAGTGTTGTCCTCAACGCTTGAGTTTCTCTGGATGCTTCTGTATAAAATTCTCAATCCTCCCATGTGGAATCTTCAGTGGGTAAGTTCTTCTACTTGATGAGATACTATGAAATTGATCAATTTCATAGCTATCGAGTTCTTGTTTTCGTGACTGCTTCGAGTTCTGGTAATATTGTTCGAACTGGAATTTTGTCACCTATAATATTTTCTAAGCATGAAACATGGAAAACTGGGTGCACTCGAGACGAAGTAGGAAGCTCAAATTTGGATGCCATAGTACCGATCTTTTGCAACACCTTTTAAGGACCATAATACTTTGGCTATAATTTATTATCCTTCTTATCTTTCTTGAGGGAAATTTTTTTATATGGTTGCAGCCATAAAAATACCCAGTCTCCTACATCAAAACTTCTCACTGTGATGTTAATCTGCCTGTTGTTTCATTTTATTTTGTGCCAAATTTAGGTTATCATTTAAGAGTTAGAGAACTTGTGGTTGCTGCTTGATGTGATATTCCACTGCTTGAACCTTAGAATTTTCTCGTAAAGATGATGTGATGGACAGTGGATGATATCAATAACATGCCATAAATGGGGTCATCTTTGCCGCAATATGGAAGGAAGTGTTATACCAACATTCAGCCAGAGGTAACAAATTGACCCATTGTGTTTGTTTATCATATATAAAACAACGAATATATCCTTCCAAGCATTTATTCACTATCTCAGTTTGCCCATCAGATTGAGGATGATAAGATGATCTATGAGCTAGTTGAGTACCCAATCAAGAAAATAATTCCGTCAAAAAATTTGCTGTAAAAATGGGATCTCTGTCGCTTACAATAATATTTGGGTTTCCATGTAGCTTTTAAAATATTTCCATAAATTTAGTAACAATTGTACTTACTTTAAATGGATGAGATAATACACAAAAGTGTGCATACTTGGTAAGTCTATCAACTACCATCATGATGACACTCTTTCCTTTGGACTTAACTAAACCTGTGATAAAATGCATTGAAACGTCCTCTCAATGTTGACTTGGAATGGATAAATCCTATAGAGGACCTAGGGTCTTAACTATCTCAAGCTGAGTTTGCTGGAAAGCGAAGCATTTCACCAGAAACTTTTGAATATCAGATTTAAGGCCATCCCAAAAAAGTTCTTTGATCACCTTGTGGTAAGTTTTTAAAAATCTCGAGTGTCCTCCTAAGGGAGAGATGTGCAATTGCAAAAGAATATTTTGTTTTAGTTGGGAATTCTTACAAATATATAAGCGACATTTTTACAGCAAGGAATAATTTTTCCAACTAAATGTATCAGTTATAATAGGATCTTGCTGCAACTTTTGAATGAATTTCCACACTTATTCTTCATTCTTCCATTCATCCCTTGCTTTAGTTATCCAATTTGGTTGGATAATAGAAATGGCACAAATAAATGCTTCCACCTCTTCATCCTTTCTTGAGGGTGCATCCACAACAACATTTAGCTTCCATTTTTTGTAAATGATTTTAAAGTCATAACCCAACATCTTTGTGACCCTTTGTTTTTTCTCTTCTGAGGATATTATTTGTTCCAAAAAGTATTTAATACTATCATGATCATTTTTTACCTTGAAGTGTCTTCCCATTAGGTAAGGTTTCCATTTCTTTAGTGCATGTAGTATTGCTAACTTTTCCTTCTCATAAATAGCTTTCTGTAAATATTTTCCTTTGATTGGATGACTTTCAAAAGAAATGGGTATTCCTTCTAGCATTAAAACAACACCAATTTCATTTCCCGAGGCATCACATTCCAGAATAAAGGTTTTTGTGAAGTATGGCGTAGCTAAGACCAGTGCTAGGCACATTGCCTCTTTAATATGTTCAAAGGCCTTACCTACTTGAGGAGTCCATGAAAATGCATATTTCTTCAATAATGTTGTTAGAGGTGCTACTATTATCACATAATTCTTAACACACTTGCGATAATACCCTATTAGGCCAAGAAATCCTCGCAACTACTTTTTGGTTTTAGGAACTTTCCTTTCCTTAATGGCTTTAATTTTTTTAGGGTTTACCTTAACACCAGCCTGAGATAGAATACGACCCAGATATTCCACCTCCTGTACTCCAAAGAAGAATTTGGAGGTTTTTGCATATAATTATTTTTCATCCAATTGTTTGAGCACCCTATCAACATGTTGAACATGATCCTTCCAAGACCTGTTGTAGGTTAGTATATCATCAAAAAATACTAACACAAATTTTCTAATGAAGGGTTTGAAAATGGAATTCATCAACCCTTGAAATGTAGAAGATTCATTGGTAAGGCCAAAAGGAATTACCGTAAATTCATAATGACCCTTGTGAGTTCGAAATGTTGTTTCCAGAATATCTTCAATCTTCATTCTAATTTGATGATATCCTGAACGAAGATGAAACTTGGTAAAATAATTTGCTCCATATAGTTCTCCAATAATTCATAAATCACAGGAATCGGAAATTTATCTTTAATAGCTAGCTTATTGAGCTCCCTATAATCTAGACACATGCACCATGATCCATCCTTCTTATGCACCAATACTATTGGAGCAAAGAAAGAACTTTGACTAGGTTGAATTATACCAGCCTCTAAAATTTCTGCAATCATATGTTTAATTTCGCTCTTTTGGACTTAAGCATATCTATAAGGCCTAATGTTTGGAGGAACACTTCCTGGAATCAAATGAATAGAATGATCATGATCACGAATAGGTGGGACTCCTTTGGGAGTTTCAAAAACCTTGGAATTGTTGTGCAAGACTTTTTGGAGATTTGGAGAAATAGATGATTTTGATTTTGGAACTTATGGTGAGCATAATTGTGTAATTACGCCCTGTTATTATTTATTCAGAAGCTTTTTCATGACATTAGAGCTTATTATCTTTCCTGACTTCCTTGCGATAACCCATAATTAAACTTCATTTCCTTCCGAAAAAAATTCAAGAAAAGTTCTTGAAAATTAAATGCTACCGTCCCCAAAGATTGCAACCATTGTACTCCTTGTACAACATCAACACCTCCCATTCGAATGGAAAGAATTGAACTATTCAATAGATATTCCCCCATGGTTATCTTGATATTATGGCATTTTTCGGAGAAATTTATAGTTCGTCCATTTGCAACCATCACTTGACACTCTAGTGTTGGGTATATGAAGAAATTTAATTCCTTGACAACCTTACAATGAATAAAATTATGGCTAGTAAACGAATTAATAAACACTTACTTTTTTCTTCTTGATATGTCCATCTATCTTGAGAGTTTGAGGAGTGGTAATTCCTGCCAATGCATTACAGGATACAATCAGATTCATTTATTCTTTCTCTAGGGTTGGTTCCTGGTGTATATCCTCTTCTTTTTAAGTTTCTCATTCATTTTCTTCCTCCTCTTCACAATCTATGTAAAATAATTTCTTCTCAACACACTTATGACCTTTAGTTTTTTTTCGATCACAACTATAGCAAAACATTTTTTCTCTTTTTTCTTCCAATTTTTTTGCTATCAATTTTGTAGGTTGTGGAAGTCTAGGAGTAGCAACACTTCCATATTTATAGATGTGAGTGGTAGGCTTCCTTGTCTCCATAACTTTCCATTCAATATTTTTTGCCAACCCAAATGCCTTATTCAATGAATTAGATTCCCAAAGGTGAACCTCATGTTGAATGTTATCCTTTAAAGTCCCTATGAAGACATTAATCTTGTGTTACCATGGAATATTAGCTACACTTATATTCAATTTTTGGAAGTCCTCAATGCGATCCACCATTGAACCCTTTTTTTTTAGATTTATCAATTAGCTAAAGAAGGTGTTGCTCTTTGTATCCTCATAATGTGCTATCATTTTATCTGTAAAAATTGACCAAGTGACAATTTTTTTACGAAAGCAAAGCCATCGATACAATACAAATGTATTTTATTCTAAATGTAAAGTTCCAATGTGTACCTTTTGTGTGTTTTTCACATTATGGAGATAGAAAATATTGCTCCATCTGTAGTATCCATGTTACAGGATCCTTGCCATCGAAATTTCTCATATCGACCTTTGGAGTATGGTGGGTCTTCAATCCAACCTCAGAGTTTATGAAATCATGATTAACATTTATTTTGTTCTCATCGTGAGTTTCCTTTACTATATTTTCGCCATTAGGAGTCATTTCTTGTATCAACTTTTTCAAATCTTCCTTCAAACATTCCATGTCTGCTTTTAGATCATTCTTCATGTCTTCCATGTTGTCTTTCATTTTTTCATCTATCTTAGCTTCCATGTCTTCCATATTAGCTTCCATGCCATTCTTCAAACCATCCGTCTTATCTTCCACTTCTTTCTTCAAACCATCCATCTTGGTTTCCATGCCTTTCTTCAAAACTTCCATTTTATTTTCTGTTTCTCTTTGTGAGAGCGAAATGTGGTGCTCTTGCTTTTGTAATTTAAATATATCATGTTTCACTTCTTCCTCTTCATGATTCATAGTAGAGTATTTTGAGGGCTTAATGGGTGTTGAATTATTTTTAGGGGGGATTTTAGAACTGAATAATGATATCTATGCTTCAATATGCCATTGGAATCACTTCAAACTGGTTTTTCAACCAAGAATTATGCAATTTGAAAAAAAATACACAGCTTTTTCTTAATTTTTAGGAGCTCGATATGGAAACTGATGTATCTTTGTAATTTTGAATCCTTGAGATCTTATCTTTGGTCCTTTAGTATCCCTCAAAATATTCTTTCTAATGCCATATGTCTGACCTGATTTTGATTCTTCAAGGCAAAGTTATGTCCAATCTCCCAAAATGACCTAATTATAGACTAGTTCAGTAGAGTGAACTTGTATGGCATGCCACATGCAACTATTTCCTCTTTTGGCTCTGATATTGATACACATGAAACTAAATTCCATGTACTTTCAGTCACTTCTTACAGAATTCCAATCCGTTGCTCAGAGAGAGAGTTATAACGATTTTCCCGAGGTCACCTCTTTCAGATGAAATTCGGGAGCTTGCAAGAACCCTAAATTCCACAGATCATATCTCCGAAAATATTGCGAACCAAGATCTGAATTTTTACAATAAGTTCCTCAGGATTTCTTCAGAAATGTGATTTTTTTTAGCATCTAAACCTTTGTAGAAATTATTTAAAGATAAAATACCATGATGACCAGTTTGAAGCAGCAAAACCCTATAATCCAAAGCTCTGATACCAAATTTTATGAAACTAGATCCAAAATTAGAAGAAAAGAAAGATCAACACCTTAGAAATCAGCCACTTCAAGTGGTAAACCTCCTTTACATTACACAAATGAAAAATTATTGGATGATAAAAATGATGAAACCTCCTTTCTATATTTAGGAGTCCATGGGGTCACTATATAATTCTAGTCGACTTAACAATAATAATGTAATGGCACAAAAATAATAATAATGGCTTTTTATGGGGCACGATAATACAAATATGGAGGCTAAAAGGGTACAAAAATAACAATCAGGGGGCTACACTAACAACAATAAGGGACTACACTAGTAATATAGGGACATATTGTCATGAATTTGTGCACAATGGTAGGAAGTGTAAACACAAGAAGGCAAGCAAGAATACCTCAAGAGGAGAAGCATGTGAAACCTTGGTTTCGCATTTTAAGCTTGACTTTACCCTCATTTCATTCATGTCCAGCAGAGTGATGGGGAGTGTGTGGTACTTGGACTCAGGTGCATAGCTAAAATAGAAAAAGGAATTTTTTTCAATGACCTGGAGGAGAAAGGCTTGTAGATACACATTGAGATGGGGGATGATGGAAGCTAAAATGCGACTAGGATTGGTACAATCACCTTTAAAAGGTAGTATGGTTCCCCCCTCAGGCTCAAGGATGACATATTCATTCCATGCCTAAGGAAAATATTGTCTTTGTTGCACTATTGAAAGACCATGGTTTTGATGTGATATTCAACAAAGGAAAAGCATTCCTGAGACACATAGCCATGGGACAGGTGAAGCAAATCAGGGCTTGTGTGAAGAACCTATAGATGCCAGATATGGAATACTGTGTCGCATTAAGCACTAAGGCGGTGAATGTGCAAATCTTCTATTTCGTTGAACTTTTGAATAGAAGACATAGCCATTTTCATCATGGCACCTTGAAGATTATGCAGCAAATAACCATAGGCCACCACAAAGGATCATTTGAGTAGCTTGTTTTATGAAAATTATTTACTTTAGGGAAGTACACAAATCCACATTCCAGGATCGGGATAGCATAGTGCATGCAATCCTAGAAAGGATACACATTTATGTCTGTGGACCTTTCTTGACATCCTCCACTGTGAGGAAGAAGCATTTTATCATTTTAATTGATTAATTCTCAAAAAAGTGTTGGATCTTCTTCACAAGAAATAAATATGAGACATTCTCCAAGTTCGTATAATTCAAAGAATTCTTGAGACACATAGCCATGAGACAAGTGAAGAATATCATGGTTCATGTGAAGAACCTGTACAAGCTTAATGTGGAGGATAGTGTTGCATTCATCACAAAGGAGGACAAGGTGAAGAGTTGCGATGTAAGTAAACTTTGGCATAGAATACATGGCCATTTTCATCATGGAACTTTGAAGATGATGCAGAAGATAAAAATAGGCCTCCCAATAGTATCACTTGATCAGTAAGATGAATGCAAAGTATGTACTTTGGCGAGGTACAAAAAATCAACTTTCCATGATCGAGAAAATAAAGCACATGCAGTCCTGGAAAGGATCCACTCTAATGTCTGTGTACTTTTGTCGATAGCCTACACTTCCAGACACAAATATTTTGTCATTTTTATTGATGACTTTTAATGCAAGTGTTGTATCTTCTTCCTGTGAAAGAAAGATTAGAAATTATCCAAGTTTGTAGAATTCAAGTCACTAGTTGAGAAAGAAACATGAAAGAAGGTGAAGGCTCTTGAGAGTGGTAGTGGAGGTGAGTACGTATCGAATGAGATTAAAAATTTATGTGCAAAATAGGGCATTTGACGAGAGTTGACGACACTCCACAACCCACAGCAGAATGTGATGGATAAGAGAAATAAATGTAGCATTGTGGGAGAAGTGGGGGCGATGTTTCATGAACAAGGCCTACCTCTACACTTGTGGGTCGAACCATGCAAAAAAATAGTATCTTTGAAGAACCAAAGCCCTCTTTGGAATTTAGGCATGATTATACCAAAGCAGGCTTTCTTGGGGAGAAAGACAGATGTGTCTCACTCAAGGATTTTTGGATCCTCTGTCTACTTTCATGTCTCCAAAGATTCTAGGAAGAAGATAGAGCTAACAAAATAGCTTTTGGTATTTGTTGGTTGCATAGAAACTCCCAAAAACTACCGTGTGTACTTTCCATCCCTCAGAATGACATTTGTGGGAAGGGAAGCAAAATTTGAAACAGAGAAAGTAATGTGGTTCTCTCTTGAGAGGGAGCTTTAGATCCCACAAGAGGAACCTGAAGGAGTTGTGGAGAAACCACAAATTAAGGAGCAAAGAGTGGAGACTACCACTCAAGAAGAACCATCCAGAGAACATAGGAAAAGAACCGAGGAAGCTAAGAGACTTGTGCAGGATGTGATGGAGAATGTGGGCGCTCCTTAAAATCAACACAGATAGAGAAGGTCACCGGATCAATACAACGGATACATGGCTTTGATGATTGAGCTCATAGAGACTAATCCACCCTCTTTTGAGGAAGTAGTAGAGAAAATTGTATGGGTTGATGGAATGATGGAGAAATACGAATCCATTGTAAAGAACATCGTTTGGAAAGTGGTCCCAAGGCTAATAAATAAATCAATTGTTGGTTCGAGATGGATCTTCAAGGTAAAGAAGAAAGTAGATGAAAGCATAGAAAATTACAAGGCCATATTTATGGCCTAGGGGTACTCTCAGGTCGAAGGGATTGAATATGAGGATACATTTTCTCTTGTATCAAGGTAATCATATATCATATCAAGTCTTTCTCTAGCTAGTACACATATGGGGTGGAAGATCCACTAGATGGATGTGAAAACAACATTCCTCAATGGATTTATTTAGGAGAATGTGTATATATAGCAACTGGAAATATTTTATACTTTTCATCGAGAGTCTCATGTGTTCAAACTCAAGTGAGTGTTTTACGCTCTCAAGAAATTACCTCATGCTTGGTACACTAGTATCGCTAACTATCTCACCAGTTTGGGATTCAGCGAAAGTGAAGCGGATGCAAAACTTTTTCATATTTTGTAGAAGGTAAATTGTTGATTATCATATTATATGTCTATGACTTGATTTTCACTGGTGATGAACAAATTATCATATCTTGCAAGGAGGACCTTGCAAGAGAGTTTGAAATGATGTACATGGGTCTCATGCACTACCTCCTCGGATTGGAAGCCTGGCAAGTAAATGAGGAATTGTTTATCTCTTGGGGCAAGTATGCCAATGAGATACTTTAAAGGTTCCACATGGAGAGTTGAAAACTCATGGAGACTCCTCTAGAGACCAAGTGGAGGAAGGAGGATGTCAGTTTAGGTGAGGAAGTGGATGCTATTGTTTACTGATAATTGGTGGGTTCATTAATGTATCTTTTGAACATGCGACCAAATATGTGTTATGCAGTCAACCAACCAAATATGTGTTATGCAGTCAACCAACCAAATTAATTTGGAGGGAAGCTAAGCATGTTCTACGGTATCTCAGAGGCACTAGCCATTTTGGATTATGGTACAAATGGATAAAGGGAGTGCAACTGCATGGCTTCACTCCATTTATCTAAAGTTCTTAATATCTCTTACTTACTTATGTTAGATACTTAAGTATGTTAACTACAAATTCATGCATACCTAGTTCTCTCTTTCTTTACGCTTTCTATCTTTTAATTTTAAACATTTAACAATAGAGATTGACTCATGGGCCATGTTTTCAATACTTAAACCAATGAGATGGACCCTACAAGGTTCTATGTATGGAACCATAGCTACCCAACACGTGCACTGATGAAATCTAGTCCATACATAACCCCACATAAAGCACCACACATAGAAGACTCACACAATAAGAAGAATCATTCAGAGTCGATTGTCCATCATTAATAAACAGTCCCGATAGCTAATCATTGTTGAAAGCCGATAAACAATAATTTCCATACTCGTTAGACTACTTCTAGGTTTTTATTTTTTTAATCAAATTTTGTTGAGTAGTTAAGGTAAATTTGAAATAAATGTTAAGTTATAGGTGGTTGGTGGCTTATTGGATTGTGTATATAATCACTGTCTCCAACCATTTAGAGGTTTCTTCACCATCTAAACTATTACAAGGTTATGTTGCAATTGTCAATATAAATCGATGATATAGATAAGAATTTATAATAAAAATTATAATTTTGGCCACCAAGATATTTAAACCATGTACTATTGAGGGGGCAATGCAAAATACTAAAATACTTTGTTGCTAGTGTTAGTGCAATTCAAAATGTTTCATTAAAATTTCAAAGATGATGTTTTCAAAGGAAACATTAGATATAACTAACATCGTCAACTACACTGCACTAGAGTTTCCCATTAAATTACTTGTAGATTTTACATGAGAAATTATGAATAATTGGGACCTGATGTGTGGCTCATTTTCATCTAATACATGATGATGCCTGAAACTTGTGAGGTTGTGATGCAAATTTAGATTTGAAAAGATAGTCATTATATTGTTCATGATGTAATATTATTTTATTTAGTTTATCTCATCTAATACTTTTTTTTTTTCAAAATCTATCAAATATTTTCTATTGGAAATTGAATGACCATAAGAGGCAATCTATGTTGGAAAGGCTATAGAATCTGTCAATTTGGCATAATGTAAGTGATTTTTATTTATCTTCTAGATTTGAATGGCATTTGTTTACTAATTTTTATCTTCAATGATTTTTTTTATGTCACAATTTTTCTCGAATTTATGCCTTACAATGTTTCGTTTGCAACGTCTGGTGCAATTGCTAGTTTATTCATTTTGAAAATTTCAAGATTCGCCGTTGTGGGCTATCATTGAAAGAGAATCAAATATGCTAGGAAGTTCCAATATTCATGGGAAAATATGATATTCTATTTCATGTGCTACCCTAGGAGCATCTAGTAACAAAAATTCATATGGTAACACAAAGTCATCTAACTAGCCTCCGCCTCCTTTGCAACGTCTAGTGCAATTACTAGTTTATTGATTTTGAAAATTTCAAGATTTGCGCTATGGACTATCATTGAAAGAGCATCAAATATGATAGGAAGTTCCAGTATTCACGATAAAATATGATATGATATTTCATGTACCATCCTAGGAGCATCTACTAACACAAAGTCATAGTAACAAAAAGTCATCTAGCTAGCCTCTGCCTCCTATGCCTATAAACAAAATTTTTATGGTGGTTAAAGTAAATGCTTGAACATCAAATATATACTTTTCTTTTAAAAAAACGTATCACTATTTACATTGAGAAATTTTCATTCATTGTTATATGTTTAAAAAACACAACAAGTTTGAGTAAAACATCAACTTTAAAAAAAAAAAAAATTATCACTATTTCCATTTCAAAATATTTATTTATCTCTAAATAAATATGTTCTAAAAAAAAATTCGAAGTTTTTTTTTTTCACTTTATCTTGTGTAGAATTTGACGGTGGAAATTACAAATTTGAGTTGTAAATTCTCCACAATTCTATAGCACTAAGGTTTTTCACAGTGCTGAATTCATATATGCAGTAAGAAAATTTGACCCCCAAAAAATCACCAATTTCCAACTAAAAACTCAAAAAATATAATAGTTAAACAAAACTGAAATTACATTATACAAAATGTAAAACCTTAACATTGCAGAAGAAATTATTTACATTTAAAATCACCTATCCTTGTAAATTTGATGAAATATAAATAAATTAAATTGTTGATAAAAGACTATTTTTATTCCAGATCACCTATCTTCGTAAATTTGATGAAATATATATATATATATATATAAAATAAATTTGCAAAGACAAAAGACAAGGTATTTTTACGCTTTTCCAAAAAAATGTAGCAGGGCACATTTATATAAAATACAAATTAAGCATATTCATGCTTTATTAAGGAAAACACTTCCATAAAAAAAACTGACTTTTTAAATTAATTATAAATTATTGAAATATTCCAAAATCCAACTAACATCAACAAATCAGAAAAATTCAAGTCCTCAGTCTAAAAATCTATTACTGAATAATAACGTACATATATTCACTTTGAGCCAGATAAAATGTCACTATGCAAACTATATCAAATAAAGTTACATATATACATGAGGAATTGTCTCAAGATAGGGAAGCTATCTTCGACGCACAATAATTTGGTTGAGAGAATATTTCAACCTCACACCAAACTAGGAACTTAGTTTTAACTAGCTCCTACTGAATAGGAATAGACTCTATAGATAGAAAGTCACAACCGAAGACAAGTAGGAATTACATATTTCAACACTCCCCCTTAATGACTACTTGTCTCAATATCCATCTACAAAATCTACAACTGGTCATGTTTGGTAATTACACTGGTTCTGTTTGGTAATTACACTTTGTATCTTGTTCATGCTATTTTTGATGTTCATATAAAGGAACAACCATCTACCAGAATGCATGGCTTCCCAACTGCTAGTCTACTAGGAATTCCTTCACATACATGGTTCATCCAACCTCTCGATGAACTCCCCCTAGATATCAAATTTCACCTCATGGAGTCTAAAACCAGTATGACCCACCCAAGTGTATCCATCCTACATGACACACTCTTCCAGGGTGTTAAAACTCTCTAACGGAGGGAACACATAACAAAGGGGTATGAATGCCTCTCTGGGTCTTATAGCACGTACAAACAATAAATGACATGTAGATTTGCTCTAATTACAAATTGTCACTCATACTCTACCATGGTCATGAGTCTATTCTACAAACATAAACAAACTTTGACTACATCATTCATATACTAGAACACACCACTACTTTGGCTTTGTACTTTGAGTCTTTGGAAACTTCATTTTTAACTTTGGCATGCTAGTCTGCAAAGTCTAGTTGTGGTAAAACATAAGAAAATGATATGTCGACATCCATATAAAGGAGTAACCATCCACCAGAATGCATGGGTACCAACCACTGCAACTGCTGGTATCATAGGATGTCCTTTGCATACATGGTTTTGTCAACCATTATCACTGCATACATGTACCTGTATCTACAAATCCCCCTCCAACCTGGGTTTTATCGGATGACCCGTAACCATGTTACAAAAAAATGTTCGAATGGATTAATATAAATCGCAATGGTCAGCTCTACGAAAGAGAGTTTGAAAAAGAAGAGTCTGGCTTCTACAAAATGCTCTTCCTTCATCGGTGAACTCTCATCGGCAGTAGATCTTTCTTAGATCTCTTTGGCAAAATTTTACCGGATCCCTTCATCGGCGACCTTTCACCGGATTTCTTCATCGACGACCTTGCACCGGATTTCTTCATCGGTGAAATTTTACCGGATCTCTTCATCAGTGGGTGAACACCGGCACGGAGCTGTTTCCAGTCCACTTCACTGTGTGGTTTCTGGCTGACCACAAACTGACATTGCAAAATTTTTTTTGGCTGACCACAAACCTGTAGTTAAAAAATGGTTTTGAGATTACCACAAGATTTACAGGGATACACATGCCTTAAAAGGCTTACAACACAACTCCAACTCTTTGAGTTATCAGGTACATACTTTACAAAGACCACTATAAAAAACATCCTAGAATTGCTTACAATTTAAAATGTGTGACTCATAATACAACGTGCTATTGAGTCTATTCCAAGAAACTCTTAAAAAACTCACAAAAACTCGATTGATGTCCATCATAATAATTGTTGCTGCTTCACTAGCTCCTCTTTTCATTGCTTACATCTTGGGCATCTTTATCTTTGTCAATTGAAACTTGGAACTTCACGTTTCATCTGTCATTTGTTAGAGTAGCCAATTCTAACAAAATAACTTCATATTGAGATGGCTAATCTCAATATGTATATTGATTTTGATTCCAAAATACTTTCACCATAAAAATATTATTTACCCAGGCATGTAAAAAAAACCATGGTACACACTGCGGTTGCACCAGTGACGCAACACCAATGAGGAAAAAGTTCACAACCTTCAGCTAGGCAGATCCCAATCACAAGAAGCTGAAATCCACCCAAAAACTCTGCGTGCTTCCGCACCTCTTTTGACACCTGCAGAAGACCCAATAATCTATCAGCCTCTTCTCTACACAAGGCAACATTCACAACACTAGTAACTGGCATAACCAACACTTGCACCAGGTGACCTTTGCAACATAAATGGATTTGGTCACACCATATAAATCACGTGGCTTTTATCTCATCATATAAAGAATCATCTTGGCACTCGAATCTTTCAACTTTCCAATAGCACCATAAAACAACAAATCTTCCAATGTGAAAGTTGCCTTGTTCAACTCAAGCATGTGAATGAAGCCACCACTGATTGGTTCTAACGAGAAATTAAAAAAAAAACTGAAACCAAAAAAAAAAACCAACATTCGAGGACTCGGCCCTTCTCAGTGGCCTCCTCCACCTTCTCTCCATACAACATCTGAGTAGTCAAATTATCAATGATCCGATCTGTAGCAAAAAAATACACACAAACATCTGTTGTGCATATTAAAAATTTTCCACATGCACTAGCACCAACATTACCGCCCTCACACATGGGCATAAACAAGACACTTTAGCTCCCTTTCTCATCTCGTTGTGGGCTGCAAGCATGAACATGCTTCTCCACATTTCTATACTGCCATCAGATGGAATCATGATGTGTTGCTTCCTGCAATCACACTCACATGACTCTTGTCCATACAACCATTAGCAGGCATATCCATACAACAATAGCAGTCTGCTAGCTTCTCACTTAATCGAAGATGGATCTATGTGTGATGCACATCTCTGCTCCAATATTGGAGAACTTTATCCTCATCTTATCATGTTGCGATCTTCCATGCTAATTTAAAGAAAAATTTAGAATGTTGTTATTCCTGACTGCTCAAAAGTTCAACAAAAAGATCTAAATCTCCATTTGTTGCCATTAGTACAACTTCTGCCTTAGCCTTTTCAAATCCCATTGCAACAAAACTGCACCACTAGATGCAATGCTTGGAAAACAAGGAAGTGACCCATTAACTGCAACACCAATTGCACCACCAACGATGAATCCAGGGCACCTTACACAGCATGCAAGCATCGAATCGATCCCATAATTCGCTCTAGTCTCCTGCCACATTCGCTCTCGAGCTTTTTTTTTCCTGCCATTTCAAGTTCTTCCTTAACAGTCTTCTTCTCATCCAATACAGACTTGAATTGCATGCTCAGATCTGAAACCTGCTTCCTAGCATCGACAATCTGGGCAGACAAGTGGTTCCTACCCTTATGCCTACCATTGACCAGTGAACTGATTTCCTCTACCCTCGCTTACAAGGCATTGATCTCCTCATAAACCTTCGAAACTTCACTGTTCAAAATCCTCACCAGGAGCTCCATAAGCACCACAACAAAGCTAAACACGTCCACCTTGGTTGTCACTCAACCCGTCATTGCGTATTCAGAGGCCAAATAACCAAAGGTGCTAGCGCAGGTTGTGTCCCACAACAGCTTGTTCCAACCAATCAGAAAAAGAAGGAAACATCTGTATGTAGCGATAGCTTTGAGTTTTGACTTTCTCCTAATCGCGTGAAATATATTTTATCTATGAGAGTTAAACTCTATCATATGCTCTGGCACACTAAGCTCGCCATAACCGTCAACTCAGTTTAGATTGCGGTCGCCTCCTCTTTCTATACATTGATGTTTACCTTCATTACGATCTTCTATCTTATTTGCAGCATTATAATCTTATGGGACTCTGTAGTTTTTCTGATGGCTCTATGAAATTTATTAGCACACGCCTGTCGAATCAACATATGAATCTTTTAATCCAATGTAATAAGATATCGTGCTTCAGATCTTCTCACAACTGGATCTAAACCCCGAATCGTATCCAGCTGAAGTACAAGGTTCTTGAATACTTGATTGTTCATTGCAAGCCTATAGTAATGCTAAAATCCAGTTTGCTTTCAGCAAAGCATCGAATGGTGGAATCCTTCTACACAGGCTTTTCCCCATCGGCAGCCTGCCCAGTGATTCTTGGTCTTTGTAAAGTATATGGTGTTGTTGACAATCCACTGTAACTCGTTGATATTCCACGAGCCATTGCTTTTATGGTGGGAAAATAGAAAATGAAGATAATAAAGCCAACAGTCTTGAGCCGACAAATACTATTCCCAGCTAATAGATAGAGGAGATAAACTTTCTAATACGTGGATGATATATTGCTCGTGATAACCAGCCACTGGAATCCATAGCCCAAATTCCCACGCATATCATTGAGCTCAACAGCTACGCTTTGATCATTTTTTGTGAGCACCACGACACCATAATGGCTCAGCCCATAGATGTTTACACTTGCTAGAAAATCTCTGGTAGCAGCATCCTTGAGCAGGCCGCATTCCTCAAGTAGGAGCAACTGAGGCCATCGGCAATGGCGAGAATGATGTTCTTCATCTTAGAACTGAACTCGTTGAGGTCGACTTTGTTGTTGTGGTATGTGTCGAATCCATCAAAGACAGAGTTGTAAAGGGCATTGAGCTCTTGCGTGGTACTGTTGACTTCCATGCCTATTTCGAACTCCAGCAGACGGAAGCTCTCCAAGGTCTTCCTCGGCTGAGAGCGGGACAAGACCCCATCCTGGTTTGTGTCCAACTCCACGAACTTTTCATCCATTGCTTTGTTGAAAGCCTCGTTGGCTTCAACAAATTTTTGAACTGTACTGCCGCCCAACACTACTGTGCTCCTGAGCAGGAATCAGTTTCATAGCCAAGATCCCCTTTATGGGTTGTGGTTCTCGAGGGGATTCGATCTCAAAATCTCACTCTCAAAACCAGCGCCAGTGGCTCTATGGATTCACACACAAATTCACATCCACGCTCATCCACTTTAACTGTGAGTGGTCCAACACTCTCGACATGTGGAGGAATTCCTAGACCTCACAGCGATTAAGTATTTACGATGGCAGAGCAAATCCACCCATGGATCAACCCACGCTTGACCTAGCAGCATGTTACGTCACTTTGTTCTCTCTTCAACCACGGTCTTCACTTTACCTGTAGCAACAACAATAGGTATCCACCCCACCGACCAACAACAATAAGGACTCGGTCACCCACAAATCCACCACAATCTACGCCGCTCCAGAACACACAATATTCGTAAACACACAATATTCGCAATACGATGCATAGTATGCAACTACTCACTCAGCACTCCCTCTACACGTTGTTGTGCTCACACAACGCCACACATGCAAATCTACCCAGCACGAGGTAGGTAGCAAGTTACACCGACCTGCTCTCTTCTCCATGCAACAACATGCTTCACAACTACATTCTGAAGAATTAAAACAATACAAATACACTATTTTATTTACCTCGACCAGGGAGGGGCCAAGGGCCCTTACGGGCTCTGATACCAAGATAAAATGTCACTATGAAAACTACACCAAATAAAGTTACATATATACATGAGGAATTGTCTTAAGATAGGGAAGCTATCTTGGATGCACAATAAGTTGGTTGAGATAATATCTCAACCTCACACCAAAATAGGAACTTAGGTTTAACTAACTCCTATTGAATAGGAACAGACTCTATACATAGAAAGTCATAACTAAAGACAAGTAGGAATTATATATTTCAATAGAGCTGCATATTTGAAAAGCAAAGAACTAGAAACAATCAGCTATATAATACAAACATTATTAATTTAGCTACTTTGACAAAATATACCACAACAGTTGAGCCCGATCGCCCCTGAGTTATCCAGATTATCGGCTTAGCAGAGATTTCATTGTTGAAAAAATCTAAATTTTTTATTTACAATCAAGAGAATGAAGTTGCACATGATCCTACCATCCAATCGTTTCCCATTCTATTTTATTCAAAATTTGGACGAATTCATCGAAGAAGTTGGAAATTCAGTTGCCCATTTGAAAATTGGGAGGTCCAAATCATAGACCATTTGTTAATGATATCTTATATAACCCGATACCCCAACCATTGACTCATTAAACTAAAATAAAATTCACATTGCTTGTTCCTTTGGTTTCCGTATTCATACATTAATTCATAGAGAAAATATAGATAATGTTTGAAGTTGAATATACAAATGTAGATGAATGTAGTATTTTTTTTACTTTTTGACTGGGTTAAGCATTCTTTTCACTTTTTTGACTTGGTTATAGTTTAGATCATGTATTTGATGTTTTATCCACTAACTTCCAATTTTCTCTTTCAGGTTAAGATAAATAGATAAGTAAATATCAATAACACAGTTGGAAAATTTTGAAAAATATTGTAATATTCCCATATGGCCATCTGCATTATGTTGCATCCAAGGGTGTTATATGCAATGGTTTTGCTTTGAAGAGTGTTGTATGCAATGGTTTCAATGGATACCTAGACACTTACTAATTATATTCGATTCCTGTGTGCACTTTCATAATTGATTTTTTCCGCACACCCATGTTGGATGTTGCCTCCAAAGTAGAAATACCCTCCTACATATTCTTCACTTCTCCGACTTCTCTTCTCTGCATCATGCTCTACCTTCCAGCACTTGTCCAAAAAATTGAAATTTCTTTCAAAGATGTTGATTTTCCGATCGAAGTGTCGGGCCTTCTGCCAATTCCTGTAACAAATTCATCGAGCCATATTCAAGACATATATAATGTTCGGTTCAATTGGTTCATTCAAAATTCCCTTCGTCTTCACGAAGCACGTGAAATTTTGATAAATACATGCCAGAAATTGGAACCGGAACAATTAAATTCTGTCAAGGAACGAAAGGTTTTGAGCACTGCCAAAATGTGCCCTTCCATTTATGCCATTGGGCCTTTCATATCTTCATCTTTGTCGGAATCTGATGAGAAGGAGGGTTGCCTCAAATGGCTAGACCGCCACCCCACCTCATCCAGTCTGTTCTTTTCTTTCGGAAGCTGCGACACGTTGTCGGACAATCAGATTAGGGAACTTCCTTTCGGATTAGAAGCCAACAGACATCGCTTCTTTTGGGTATTGCGTAGGGAGCATTCACCAATTGAATCCACGATGACGGCCAAAGAAAACATGAGGGACATTCCACATGAGGGTTTCGAGAAAGAGGACTTGTAGTTCTACTTGGGACTGTTGACCGCAGAGGTGGCACTAGGCACTGTTACGGGGCACTGTTGACCGCAGAGCTCAACAGGTGTGAAGGGCACTGTTGAGATTTCGTGACAGCTATTGACAACGACGAATCTCAACAGTGTCACAAACTAAAACTCCCACAATAAAATTCCTATCGGCATAATGACGTAAGACAGAGCGATGTTTTATTTGAAATTTCAAAATATAAATGTTTTTAATAATTTAATATGCACTTTCAAATAGGTAAATAGGTAAATAGATTTATGACTGAGTATGTTTTTTTTTCTATTCGTTTATGAGTTAGAATCTTTTGAGAGGTAAAAAAATAAGTTAATAGCTTAAAATCTAGAAATATTTGAGAGTAGTGAAAACATGCTTTTTACTAATTACTAGTAGTTAATTTACAAAATAAGGTGGTTTTCCTTAAATAAGTTAACCTATTTTTCTAAATAACAACCAATAATGATTTTTCCAAGTTTTTTGAATAACCACCCATCCATAATGACTTTCCCATCTCTAACTTAACAACTCAATTATGAAAATATTTCCCACTCTTCAAAACAAATAAATTAACTTGATAAACTAAAACCACTTGAATTTTGAAACTTATCAAAAACTATTAAACTAAGTTAAACGCAAAAGCAATTATGTTTTTTTTGTCAAATACACGATTGATACTCTCAAATTTAAACTTAATATGAGCATCGCAAAAGTTACGTCGTAAGATTGTGTTCATTGAGTACATGCAAGCTTCGATCAAATTCCTCGATTTCTCCAATAATGTTTTGGCTAATCTTTATATTAAAATAAACAAGTGTTCAATTCCCTATGCTGCAAGTACGGAAGGGTGTCCATCCTCTCACAGAGAAATTTGTGAACTTTGTGTGTGACTTCTGTCATAAATCTAATTGGTGAACGAAAATCTACATAAAAATATTATATTATTTTGTAATCAATTAAATTAGTCGTGCCTTGGCTGGCTCTACTTGCACATTACTATTTAAACTCTATTTCGTTTTTATTAAAGGTTGCAATCAGAAATGTTTACAATTTAAACTAAATGTATATAACTTTTTTATTTATCTATATATATTAATAAAAATATTTTTTTGATTTCCATTCTTAATATTTTAAGAGAAAAGGTGTTTTTAATTATTAGATTAGAAAATCATGAAAAATGTTTTGTTAAATAATAATATTATGGTGATTGCACATAAACGATGACACCACAACATGCAAGCTACTTTTCAAGTTGTAGACTTCTTGGTCACCTCAGATGCTCTGTCAGAGATGAAACTCAAGTTCTAGCATCAATTAGTGTAGCATGTAGGTACCATGTTACACAAATAAGTTTTATGGTGGACGATGGAGGAATGAACTACTTATACAAATGTGATGTATCACACTCATAACAAAAACACCCCACATCAATCTTCTGGGAAGTGGTGATCATGGGAATCCTTTACACCAGGATCAATGACATGCTACACAATGAAAGAAACATTTCAAAGTAGTAGGTAACATTCAGATATATTTACTGGTGCACTCAAACTAATCGCTACGCGAATTAGAACTATTGAGGTAACCAAGGAACCCTTGAAACTATATTAGGAACATGCACAAATACCAGAGAGTTGTTTCCCCTCTCGTTGGAAATTTTCATTATGTGCACTTAACTCCTCTTGTTTCTCACCTATTAATAGGATCCTTCATGTTGGGTAAGCTTGCTCTCAATCAAAATTTTCTTCATTCCCATCGACTTGTGCTTGGTTGGATTGCTCTATGATTTCTCTGGTATGTAGAATTGTATCTCCTTACCAAATATTTCCATTTGGATTGACCTCATCACCATCCTTTATTCTGTATAACTCTCCCCTCAGAACTCACTCCTAGCCTTCTTAATTTCCCTCCCCAAACCATCACGATAATTCTCAATAGTCTCTACTCTACCTCTTTCTGTGTTAAACTCCCTCACAATCCTTCGTTTTTTCTTGTCTATTTTGTCTTGCTAAACCCCTTACCTGTTGTATCTCCCATCCTCAATCACTCCCCTTGTCATCAATCCCAACCCTAGAGATTTCCACTTCCAATTATGCATCATGGAAGATCTACGATTTCTTGTTAAGGAAGGGGCATGGATCATTCCTTTGTCTCTTCTTTGACCCTCAACTATAAGACATTGACCTTTCAACTGCGATCTCAAGTGAAAATGAGGAATCTATGTCTCATTACGAGTAGTATATCCATGAGCTATTCCATTAGGAAATTGAAATAATAGAATTTGTTATGCACTGCATTCCTAACCAACATCTTCAAGATGAGACCAGGGACTGGAATCCTAATCTAGGTACCACCACCCCCTTGAGGTTCTCAAGCCACATGTAGGAAATCAATGTTTATTGGTAAAAAAAGTCCTTTTGGGGTACATCCTCACAGTCAATAATAATGCTCAACAACAAAATGGTTACAAGAGGGAAAAATTAGGGGATAAATTGGACGAAATGGATCATAAAATAAACATCCTCCTCAAAAGGTGCATAGAAATCCCATTCACTCGGAATGACGCTATTCCCCAATAGACACGATGGCTGAGAAATCAAGATAATGGCTTCTATACTTTCTCAGTGTTTTGTTTTCAATTCGTATATTTTTTCTATCTAGTCATACAATGGTATGTTAGAAGCAAGTTCAATTAGTTTATGTATTACCATTTTTGTTTAAAAAATGCTATGTACAAGTATATGTAACCTATATAATTTGATATTAAGCCTCTAATATGGTTTCCCATTAGGTAAATTAATGGAAAAAAAACACTAATCATGTAAAGTATTTCAGTAGTAATATAAAACACCTTAATTAAAAATAATAATAATAAATTTTAATAAAAATGTATTAGTAATTATAATTAATATGTAACTGCAATACAATTCCCTCATATAAACTGAGGGTTGCCTCCTATGCCAAAAAACCATAAATTAATATAACCTGTATTGTTGGATCGTCTGATTAATGCACAACCCAGATTCACTACAAAATTAAAATACTTTACAAGAAAAATTTTCATATATTTTTAGCTTCGAGGGAAAACACCACAATGGGGGCTTGAAACATGCAACCACCCCCTGTAAACCCTAGGAAGCAATAGGGATGGGCAAGCCCCCCATCAGGAATTTGAATCCAAATGCAGCTGAAACAAGACTTCTGAATTAGAAAGATAATAAGACTCCACATCCAACAAATACCATGTGAAAAATTGTAAAATAAAAATAGTTTACCAACTATATGAATACACTTCTCTCAAACATTTTTGATTAAATAAAACTTATATTGAAATTATCCCGTGATAGATATGCATGTGATTTAAAATGTTGCCTTGTTATTTGACATTATGAAACATAAGTACATTTCGTTTCCATTTATCTAATGCAATTAATCAAATCCTCGTAGTTTAAGCTTACGTCATACACAAGGTTACTAATTTTAATCGTCCTCCCTATCATCATTTATCAATATATCTCTCTATAACCTTCTCTTAGTTTTAACTTTGTAATGTCATATGTAGAATCTTAATCTATTCTTTGGAACCTTTATCAATGTCTTCCCACATGAATTATTCTTCATACCATACTCGATTGTCAACATAATGTTCTTCTGTTCCACCAAGATCACACTCTTATTATTAGTCCCTGCCCCCTTCGGGGTTGCAGGGACTATTGTAATCGGTAGCTAGATTTTGATTAGTCCCTGCACAATAATCGAAATTTATTAGTCGATTTAAATCAATGTTTTTATTTTTATACCTCTGTGCACCTTTTGCTTAACCTATGGACCTCGTACTCGTGTTATTTCAGCCAATAAGAAATTTTGAAGTCTTATTTGGCCTCATATCGAGACAAACTGTTATCGAACATAGGTTAAACTCCAAATGATATCTCGATTTTAAGATTCGTGAAAGTAATGCTAGCATTAATTCGTAAACATAAAATGTTTACGTTCTAAAAAAAATATTGTTTTTGTTGGCGAGGATTTGCAAAATAAGTGATACATGTTTAAACACATGTGTGCAGTTGCAAAGTACTCCACTTGTCTAGCAACATTCCACCACTTTAACCCATCTCCTTAGCCACCGCTTTAACCCATCTCCTTAGGCACCGCACTTTTCATAACAACTCATAACAACTCTGGGCAAAAGGGACAACAAAAGGGACAGAGTTAGAGAAAGCAGAAGATTAACTGCCATTACCGCCATTAGAAGAAACGATGTTGGATGTGATATACACAGATACACAGGTACTAATTTTCATCAACTGCAAGATCCCACTGGTTTTTTGTGAAATTTGATAGATATTTAACTTCATTATTCGAAATATTAAAACAAATCACATTATAATTTGCATTAAAATAATTAAACCAAACATACCTGTCTTAGTTTGTTGTCTGTAATAATATTTTCTTTTCCTTGTTATCTGCTCTCTCAGGATCCTTTCTCAGGATCCTTTCTCTTATGATTCTGGAGGAGCAAACAACGCAACAAACAACAGGTAAAGGAGAAAATTTTTATTTTTTTAGTTATTATAGAGCTTCTTGGTTGTTCAACTTAAGCTGCCTCGTCTGCATCCTAGCTCTATCTTTAAACTTAATATTCCTTTTTTAATGCATCACCATATAGGAAAAATCAAATTAAAAAAAAGAACCATTTATGTATGCAAATGCAATAGGGAACAGTAACAATACCATTCTCAGGGCATTTGTCCGAATTTTCTGATACCAAACTGTAGTACCAAATATGGCCACAGAAAGTGAAGTAGAAACTCGGTCCTTCCAGTTTTCTGTCACTTCCTTCCCTTTCGGCATGGGTTTTAGTGGTGTGCCGCTTGAAATGAATGGCTTCTGCTGATACGACAAAATTGAAAAAATACCATTTCGATAGACTAAGGTCTGTACTTCTCCCAACATTATGCGACCCCATGGATGTAATATTGAGAGCATAAAGAAGAACCATATAATAGGAAAATGAAAATGTTGAAACGTCTGAAAACAAATAAACATTTGACAATCCAACATATGTAACAGCAGGAAAACAAAAAATAAACGGAAAAAAAGTACTCCCTAGACTGCAACTCCGCCCAATCTGAAATATGCGGAGGTGGGATCAATCATCTGCGCATTGCACAAGTAGAGGGACGTGTCTAAAGGAGGGCAATGCTCTTAAAAGTTTCCATTTGTTCTTTGGCGTTCACCCTTTAAGAACATACACAATTTCCATTTAGCTGTCTGATTGAATCACACTGCACCTTTTTTTAACCTACATCTCACACTCAGGTGCCGCGTAGGCTCAAACCAAAAGAGAGAAAATGACTGTAAATTCAATTAAAACACAAATATTCTGATAATTCTTTTCAATGTTGAAAATAATAACACTATGAATAATATTTCATATAGGATACATCTGCTGCGCTTTAACCTACATCTCACAGTCACATGCCGCTTGGGCTTAAATTAAAAGAGAGAAAATGACTGTAAATTCAATTAAAACACAATCATTCTGATAATCCTTTTACATGTTGAAAATAATAACATTATGAATAATATTTCATATAGGAATACATCTGATGCGCTTTATATACCCAGTACAGCCAAACCCAGTGAACAAGACCCCGCTGCTGGGCTGGAAAGCCTACTACTGTCAGGGAAATGTTGAAGAATTCGGGTTGTTGCAGGTTGACCACAAGCCCATATTTCAGAGATACCCCTGTATTCCAAAAAAAATTGTAAGCAAAATTACAAAATAAAACCTGCTGCTCTAGGGAAACTTTGGCAGAACAGACACCCATCAAGCTTGGCACGTTTGCCTTCCAGTGAGAAGGATCTTCACACACACGCCCCCTACTTAAAAAACAAACTTTCATAATATAACACTCTGTCTGTAAACCATTCACTGTAGCTGTTAACCCGCTGCGCATAGAAGTGGTTTCACTACATGTATGCCTCTAGCCCCTTCCCGGAAAACGAAATTATGCCCCTATCTTTATTCCCAGGAGACTAGATCTTTCCCCTCATAGAAGACTCTTTTCTATTATCGTCTCAGTAAGTGCAGATAGTAAGTGCCAGTCATAGCCAGTTGATCAAAGTCATAAGGTCATAAATCATAGCCATAGGATCATAAACAATCGTTGCTATAAGCAATGACCTTCAGGCAATGAGACTGGAGCAAGCTGAACTTACAACTGGCACTGCTGTACCGACCAGAGTTTCTATCTGCACTGACAGGAGCATCATTCATGGACCGACGGACCCTAGCTTCATGCACCGACTAGAGCTTCGATGAATAGAGATCATTCATGCAGGGAAAAGAGTTCTATCACTGATGAGACAAGTGGTCCATAGATGGGCCCACGCAGTGATTTGTTTCTCACCACTTGTCCCACACTTCTATCTATCGTGGCAATTTTTACAGCCAAGTTTCAGCTCATGTTTGGTACTAGATATGGAGACGATTTGCAAATATGAAGGATTTGAGCATGGCAGCTACCACCGCGCCCATCTCTTCGAGAAGAAGAAATGTTACTGTGAGAAACCCGGCTAACATCATTATTCTCTTCATCGACATCGTCTCTTTCCGTTCAATGTGTTGGCTTGTCCGCTATTTGCAATAAACATCGTGTGTTTCTCCGTCACGTGACGTGATTATCTACCGTCTGTTTTTCATTGTATGCTTTAAGGTTGAGCTTTTAAAACATTGGAATTAGAATTACCTATGAATCACTTTAACGCTGAATTCATTACCTATCAAACATTGTGATTAGAGAAGTGTTTATGTTTTTAATATTAAACCAAAATTATTAAATTTTATTGTTTCGTGGCAACTTTACAGCCAAGTTTCAGCTCATGTTTGGTACTAGATATGGAGACGATTTGCAAATATGAAGGATTTGAGAATGGCAGCTACCACGGCGCCCATTTGTTCGGGAATAAGAAATGTTACTGCGAGAAACCCTGCTAACATCATTATTCTCTTCATCGGCATCGTCTCTTTCCGTTCAATGTGTTGGCTTGTCCGCTGTGTTTCTCCGTCACATGACGTGATTATCGATCATTTGTCTTTCATTGTATGCTTTAAGGTTGAGCTTTTAAAACATTGGAATTATAATTACCTATGAATCACTTTAACGCTGAATTCATTACCTATCAAACATTGTAATTAAAGTAGTGTTTATCTTTTTAATGTTAAATCAAAATTATTAAATTTTATTGTTCATTCAACGATGGATTTAAAAAACTAAAAACATTCTTTCCCTTTTGAAACATCTCAACGAACCGTTGATAGATTGTAGTTATTAGTTGGAGACATAAAGATACTCTGGGATGACCAAGGCGTTAAAATAATCAACGTGTTTGCCCGATTTAGAACACTGACACCCCATGTCCAACTTACTAGCTCTGGTCAATGAATCTTTATATATAATGTATACTGCACATGATCTGGCTGGCGGCAGGGACTTGCTGCCCCGCAGCCACTCTTGTTTTATAATTGTTTCACAAGATCGCATTTATCCATCCATTCAAATCATTCTTTAGGATGTAGTTATGTTTCACACTTGGGATTCTCTTAATGCAATTAAAAAATGGTTCAACCACAATGCATGGTACCGGTTTCTAAAATCGAACAACAAAATATCAAAGAAAATGAATGAGTTTTCGTAGAAAAACAAATAAAATATCTACCCATCCATTCAATTCATTCTTTAGGATGTAGTTATCTTTCACACTTTCTCTTAATGCAATTAAAAAAATGGTTCATCCACAATACATGGTGCACGTTTCTCAAATTTAACAACAAAATATGAAAGAAAATAAATGTGTTTTCGTAAATCTAAATTGTATTAATTTGAAAAAAAACATTTTGTTAAGAAGAATTTATAGTGTACGCATTCTCCCTTTATTTTTGGCTGAGACAGGGAAAAGGTTTATTCATATTTAAATAATAATAATATACTTATAATCGAAAAAGCCTTATTTCTGTTCTAGTATCCCAATATATACATGAGCAATGGATAACTAAACTCAATTGTTTCTTCATCGCCATTAAAACCATCCTACGACCTCAACAAATTTCATTCAGCTTCCATACTTTTACTTCCATGGGCCCTACAACATCTCCTTTTCCCTTCTTTATTTTGAATAGCCACTTTCTCAACAATATGTATTCCCTTTCCAATGGATATATTGTTGATAAAAACTGGCAATGATTGTTCTATCAACGCCAATGATTGTTCTATCAACGCCTACTTTGTCAATAGATGTTTTTTTAGTGAATTATTTGTTTGTAATATTTGCCAATCAATTTAGTTGACACATATATTTCTTATAGTTATTTCATTGGAAAATTCATTGTTTGTTTAGGTGAAAATAAAATTTCTTTGGTTCAATTTATTGTTTTAAACTTTTGACATTACTTTTGACATTAGTAACCATATGGTTTATAGAAAGACTTTCTTCAAAACATTGTTGTTAATGAAGTAGCTTGTTTGTAAATTGTTGACACACTTCACTTTTTGGTTTCCTTCTTTTAGTATCTTTATGTTATTCATCAAAGGCTTCATAAAATAAAATAAATAAATTATGTTTTTATCATGCATGATTGTCAATTCATTAGGGATTCTCATTAGTGAATTCACCTTAGATGGAAAATGACTTCTTATATTAACAATTTTTATAATTTTATAGTACATCCTAGAAGAGATGCATGCTTATAATTTTTAAATATATTCCATTATTGAAAATCTAGATATATTAAAATAATGATGTGTATTTCAAAAATTTAAATAAATTTAATGGCATTTACTTTATTACTTATTTTTTTCAAATTTGATGGTAAATTTTAGGTTAGAAATTGTTATTAAGGTTAATATTTGGTGTTAGACCTTATGTACAACACTTTATTTATGTATGTTGACATGTAGGATTTTGTTCTACATATATAGCTCTTCCCATTTATAACATCCCTCACCCCTAGTCGAGCAATGATGCCGCAACAACATTGTTTGAATCTGTCTAAATTTATCGTGGAAGAAAGAATTCCTCTAACCCTGCCATAACTTATCATGTGCTTAGACGTTATGGTTAGCATATATGTAGTTCTAAATGACATCAATGAAGTAATTAAAACATATAAATTATAAACACACATATATGCATAGTCGAAATAAAAATTAATTAAATGAGCACAAACCATAAAAATAGGTTTTCACCATAAATACCATATTAAACATAGACCATAAATATAAATCCATGCAAATGAAGCATAAACACTTGTCTTGTAAAAGAAGGTCAACTCTTTATGGGCCCTCCATTTTCCACCTAGTAGTAGATTGCAAGGTTCATAAATCTCAACCATAAGTCACCCCTTAGTTGAAACTACTACTCCACCAACAATTGGCTAAACACCAAATACCGATACAGGAACTCGCCGAGGCACCAACCCCAACAACCTCAATATCTAGCGACAACCTCGTGCTCCTTAACTTGCACCCAAGTGGCATATCCTAAGTCCCTAAGTGGTTCCCACCACCCAAGGTTGAAGCCACCTTATACTCGACCAAAATAGTCTCAGGCTATGACTCTAGGAGCTCTCCTACTCTCTGGGTGTCAAGGTACCCTACCAACAAAGTTAAATAATCAGTATTATTACACCTCCTACCGTACAAGTCTTAAAATAGAATCATTTTCAATGATACCTGATACCTGTTGTTTTCCCATCTGAATCCAGGTCATGATTTGTGCTAAAATTCATAATGGCACCCAACCTTTTAAATAATCCCATCCAGAAATTGGACATGAACTTTGAAAATCTGTCTAAAATAATTTCCTTAGGCACCCTGTGGAGCATGGAGATTTTCCACATGTAAATATAAACTATATTATTTTTTTTTTATACTGACTTACTGGGATAAAATTGGCATATTTGGTAACTTTATCCACCACCACCATTGCTATAGGATTTTATTCTTGATTGGGAAAACATAAAACCCTCTTAACCTCTCCTAGAAAACCTAGGATAGATCAAATAAGAGAAAGGTTGTTCCAAATTTTAACTCTTTTTCAGTGACGCAACAATTAAGGAAGAGTTTGAGAAGAGAAGTGAAATAGAAGCTTGTGAGTCCTCACATGCAGGCCTGTTGAGTTTTTAGTGTAGCTGGGAAGCGCTCCTAGATAGCTCGAAAGCTCTAGTCCTACATATAAGAAAGAACAAACAAAATATTCAAAGCAAAATAATATTATCAATCAAAACCATTAGAAAGAACTAACATAACTTAATAAATAAATATAAACCAAACTTCCATACATTCAATAGCTAAACAAAACAAGTAAACAATGAATAGAAAAACATGGAAGAAAGAACAACCAATATATATTATTAAAGGAGCTAAGGGAAAGTTACGACCATTAGATGTGGTTGCAACAAGACCTCTTCCAGCTGCTAGGTGCTAGCTCCAAAACTCTCCCTCTCTAGCTAGATATTCGCAGCGTGATAATATAATAATTCACATCCCTTTCTCAAGGACCAAGCCTCCAACTTATAGGCAAGGGAAAGCTATGAAGATTCCCAAATTCCTCCTTAGTTCAATTGGGGCAAAATCTTTTGGGTGAATAATGTTTCCTCATATAAAAATGGTTTTTTCCACTCTTTAGATGATTTTATGTTTAGAAAAAATCTCCCCCATTCTTTATTACTCTTTCTCACTTTTGTATGCTTTTATTGTTTAGGAAAAATATAAAGATGAGGATAAAGATATCACATTCCACCATATGAGTTTCTGAAATTGAACAAGAGTGTCAAAGTCTAGTTAACTTGAGCTTATTGCCACGTGACTAAGTGAGAATTTTGGTAACACAAGTTAGATGAAGGGGAAAACTTGTCATATACTAGGATAATGTGGTCCTCATGGTACATAACTTATATTTTAGTCTTATATAGGCTATGAGAAAGGGGAATTTCAAGTAACAACACAGTATTCTCATCTGAGCTTATGAGGAGGTATTTTCATGTATAAAAACCATTATATAATCATGTGTTCATTTGATATTGTGTTCACACTAGTAATGAAATAAAATCATACTACATCCCATTTCCACTTACGAATGGGAATTAGTTATAGAAAACCATCGGGGTAGTTGTGCTCAACCTTAACTCTCTAACATTATGAGAATCTCATTATATAATTAACCAATTATCATTTTAACAATGGCCAAAAGTACTTCTTTTTAATTTTTGTAATAGATTTCTAGTAACTTGGGTGGCCAAAATATGGTACCTAATGCATTTCCTTTAAAATTAATTCTTTCACTATTAGTATATATGGCACATAAACTCATATTTTATACAAAACACTTTCCTCTTTACCTAATTCATAATCCGTGTACATTGGATGTACATTGCTATGTCTAAATTACTATTGAAAAAATGTGAGATCTGGGCAAGACCCAGGTTCAGGCTTGAGGTAAACAAGGTTTCCACAGTAGTCTACCACAACATCGACATTTTAACCCTGCTCCAAGGAGTAGGGCGTCTCACCCGAGGTGGGACGTGACCTTAATAAGATTATAAGTTAGATCAGGTAGAAGACAAATATGAACAGAGATACCAACTATGGAGATTTGGAAGCCACATACATATCTCAACTCTAAGGAGGAGATATCATTCATGAGGACATGTTCATAACGCTAAATTAAAAAATTAATTTAGACATACATTCACCATAATTAATTAACTATAAATTAACTCGCGATATCACACACAACAACAACCATATTTCATTATCAATAGAAAAAAAACATACATGTGCTCCACAGAGTCTATTACAATATAGTTCAGTACAAACATTCACACATAGCTCTCATGAGGCTTTGCTTCTCCTCAGCCTCTCGCCAGACCGACTAACTAACTAACTAACTCCAAACTGGCTGACTTCCTTCCTATTTGTTTCTCGCCGACGGACATTGTTAATCCTTGCTTCTTTTTTGCTCCACTTCTTTCTTTCTCACTAGGAGTTCTACTGGTTGTTCTTATCTCCCACCTATGCCATTTGCATTGTTCTCTGCCAATGCCGCACCACCTATATTCTAGCTTTCTGCAACCATGACAGCTCCCTGTCTACCCTGATTGCATTCTGCCACCTATCCTCTAGCTCTCCACAACTCAAAAGTGTTCTATCCCAAAAATAAAGGCCCCAACAATTACCTCTAATTTAAATATAATATAAATTTCCAGCTTCTATAATCTTATTCATTAAATCGGTCCTACAAATACTTACTTATTTAGAAAGCATGATGTGTACTCTCCATTTGTGTTCATCAACTATCCTATTTTCTTTTGCGTTAATATTCTTGATCCCAAACTCATACTCAACTAGCAATTTTAGCCATCCAATTTCTAGGTATTTAAATTTGGTTGTTTAAATAAATGTCGCAACCCATAATGATTAGTCTCTAGTTTAATTCTATTGTCCATGAGATAATTTATTCACATTTTGAGTGCATGAATTATAGTTTCTAACTCCAAATCACGGGCAGCATAATTCTTCTCATGCTCTTTTAATTTTCTTGATTCATAGATGTTGGCTCGAGGGGTCCTGACCTAGGTTCGGAGTTCAAGGTTTGCCAACAAACCCCTATACTACTAGCCCTTTCGGCAGTGACCTATTTGAGAAGGTCAAAGTCTCACCCGAAGAAGTATGAGTGGGTGCTGGAACCAAGTTTTCGCACCCTGAGAAAGGATAGGTAAGGCAAGCAGAGCTGCATCTGGCCCTATGATACCTAGATCGCCTCTTTCCACACAGGGTTGATAGGTCTCTTTTCGCATCCACGTGCGCTAGATCTATAATTATATACTTCTATGACAGTAGCACAATATTGCATAAAACAAAACAAAACGGATCCAGATACAGCAAACACACTTACATAGATCCTTCACAGCTTGAATACAGAATGCGCATAACGCAGTAATTACCAATGATTCGTACAAATAGGACACATAGATTCAGTTCTCATGTAACCTTTCTTATTCATCAATTCATCAATTCCTTCATACATTACTGCACACAGCTGGACTCTGGATCTTCATGCACACACCCAGTAGGAGTCCTTTCCCCAAAAACCCAAACAAATATCTTAAACCATAGTTCGCATCAATAGCTCCTCATTTCCTACCTTACAATACAAAATGTTCCTCTATTTATAATAATCTAACCTAAACTTTCCTATGGTACACAAACTGTGGTTTTTGGACCCCTGGTTTACCCTTTTTCCCATTACAATGCTTTCGGGGCTTTGACCCATCCCAAAACCCCTGCGCTAGACTAAATATAATCAAAATTATTCCAAATTGGACCAGTTTCGCAGCTCGTAGGAGACCCTGTTCCAACAGTCCCCCAACACAATCTTGTGACTCGTCCCGAGTCACTCTGGTGGTGCGGTCGCTATCTGCGCACGCAAGGTATTGAAAGCGATGATGAGCAGAGGGAGCAATTCATGAATTTAGGCAGCAGCTCATTGTGTGATATTGATAAGCTTCAGGGAGGCAGGGTCTTCCAGAGCTGTGGTAACCTGCTCGAATATCCAGTGGAGGTGTGCGATGGCGTTAGGAGCACCCTGAGATATTCGGAAGGCGGTATTGCCCCATGGTTTGAAGCACTTTCTGACAATGTGCTTGGCGCAGTGGAGATCCGTAATCGTGTCTATGAAGACGTTGTAGGTTTTTAAGAGGGCTCGATGTTGTGTAGGGATGAGGGAAGGCAAGGTAGCGTTGACCTAATCGAAAGCAGCCTCCATCTGTCGTAAGTCTTCCTGGACACGCTGAAGCATGGGGTTGAACCGGACCACTTTCCAGAGCTGCATAGCCGCCTCGACCAACTGAGTGCCCAGAGTAAGTTGTTCCTTATTAATATTTGTTGCTTCTGTGATCAATGCAACCCATTGTGCTCGAACTTCCGGGGGTATTTCACGCTGCTGCTATGTAGTCCAGTCACGGTTACGAATCTCTTGCAACACAGCCAGTTATAAATCCTGTAACACCTCCCAGGGTAGCTGTGCTAAGTCTATTTGTAGGACCATAGTTGTTGAGGCGTGGTCGCCAACCATGATAGGGTGAGGTAGCGAACAAATATGTCTTTCGCTGGTCGGTAGTCTGGAATTGCAGAGAAGTCGTAGCGTATCCCTATATTTCTTTGTCCCTTCCCTATGCACGACTAGCTACTACTTTACTACGTCAGTGTCGGTGGTGAACTGTGGAAATTGCGTACCCTCCTTCATGGTATCGTCCGAGGCCATCCGGCTGGGTCCTGCGATCGTTCGAGGGTTGTAAAGGTTGGGAACTCCTGTCGTGCAGTTGTGGTGCCCCTCTGCATGGGGTTCAAAGTCAATTCTCCCTGCAGGGAGCCTGAGGCCAATCATCTTATCAATCTCGGCATCCCCAGACCCTTTCAACACGATGTCTGTAGGCGTTGAACTGGTAGGTGCCGAAGTATTCAGTGGGTTAGGGACTGCCATAGCAAAAAAAGGACAAGCTTCCCAGAAAACGTTAAAGATCCCAATAAGCAAGCAGAAGAATAACAAAGGTAGGGTACAGAGACAATATGGAGCCCTGAGTGAAGTTATTCTGTTGACCTTATACTCTCCGGGGCTATCCAATGGCAGAGTAAACCTCACTTGAAACTTACCATTGATCATCCGGAACAAACTCACCATAAATTGTCGTATTGATGGCTAGTCGCCCATTTTTTGTAACGGTAAAGTTCCCTTCTCACCAAACTGCAATGGTCTGACGGTCGTTATTCGTACCTGAGGGCTTTCCCATGGATTTACAGATTTTGGATGACACCTGCGTGCTACTCGCGTACCCCGAATTAAAGCTGATCCCAGGTGTTTTGTAATACAGTCCAGGTACCACTCCAACAACTTGGCCACCATACCTCTTGACAGACGTGCTTTTCCCTTAGTCAGGGCGTTCGTGTGTGGCAAAGCTGCGTCGAGCATCCTTGTGCCAGCTGCCATATTAAATGTTCGCAGAAACTCAGCCCGCAAATTCTCCCAATTGCGCGTGTACTGGTGCAGCTCTACATCAAAATACCAAGCAGTCGGACGCAAGCCTAGGTCATGGATAACCAGGTGAACTTGTTCATTTAGGGTCCTATCAGACCATTGTGTTTCCCATGCCAGAAAATATCTGTGTGGGTCCTCTGACCCGAGGAACCTCTGGATCTGTCTTCCAGCTAGGGCTCCAAATCACAGGATCATCTTATCCTGACAATCCTCCCAAGTGCATAATACCGGCCCATGCGTATCCCACCAATGCGCAGGCGCTTCGCTCAAGGCTAGCGGAAGTACCCCTAGCCTGTGTTTCTTGGGAACTTTGGCTTCGAATGCATGTAAAAACACCTTAATTTCACCCGCATCCTCAAGGTAGGTTAGGTCTCTTACCTCGGCAGAGATGTAACGAAAGTTCCTTGTGACTCGAAGACATCATAGCACCGAAACCTCATGCAACCCTCCTTGCCAATTCTCCAGTTCCCCATCAGAGTCAGAAAGGCATTCACTGTCCTTTTCCCAGCAGAGTACTGTTACACTGAAATTTGTCACCATGACATTTTAGTACTCCCTTGGAAGTCTACAACATCAAAGTTCCTAAATTCAAGCTTTGAAATTGAGAGAAAATCTCATAAAAGTCTTAAAAACACTTGTACCCCACTTTCTCTTAACTTTTCCTGTGGTGCCACACTTTTGTCTCTAAATCATGTGGAGCTAAACGCACGTTTTATTCATTAAAGGTGAGGACCCCTGTAAAAGTTAAAATGAGGGCGAAAAGTAACATTTAGAATCCCAATAGTCAAATCTGGAAGCTTCTAGAAGCAGTTATCGAGTCAAAGGTTCGCTCCTATCATGTATGTTCATTCTTCCATTATGGGAGCCTACCCCTTGATTTATGGAGCCCAATCCCTTCAAAAGAGCATTCTATTGCATCTTATGTGAAAGCATAACCTTCTCTCTTTTCTTATAAATTCAAGCCATAGTGCAGTTTCAAAGGTTGGAGTTAGTGAGTTAGACTTGGAGAATTTTTGAGGAGAAATGATGTAGAGACTCATACTCTCATAGCTAATCATTATATGGGAATGATTACACACCCATGTGCTTTTAGCTGAGAGAGTGCAAGGCTTGTCAGAGTAAAGGAAATGCCTGTTCCGGACCCCAGGAAGACCTATATGACATCAAGGCGGACACAGTTGTAAGGCTCTTCTTTATCAAAGATAATACGAATGAATATCGTTTTCTCAATGAGTTCTTTAATTAAGTAGCTTTTTTACCATGTTTTTTTGATGAGTTATTTAATTAATTAACTTAGTTCTTGAATTCCTTGATCATCTTGATAGATATATAATTCGTGAATTAGTTTATCCTATGCAGGTGCTATTGATTTCTTCATGTTTATGATTACAGAACTTTGAAGATGATTCTTTCATAGGAGCTGGAGAGAAGATAATTACAAATAGCACTGGACTATATGTAGGTTCTCAAAACTCCTATTGTAACTAATTAATGAATCAAATATTGTCTAGAGAAAATGGTTTTTATTTGTCTATTTGTTGCTAGCTATCCATAGGACACTTGGGAGGTTTGTCTTGTCCGCAATAACGACTTATCCATAAAACAAAATGGTGACTCCATTTGGGAAAGGATCTTGAACTTTGATTTCTTTTGTTTTTGACTTGTGAATTTATTTTTTATGATTATGATTGATTTATACTGGCTTGTGTAGTTTATCCCTGTAGAATCCCTGAGAAATGATTTAGAGTTTTTTTATTTTTTCTTTATTTTTCTGGTGTCCGCTCTTTTCTTTTATAGACAGTGTAGGCAGCTCCGCACTTTTCTTGTATACACAGTGTGGGACTGCACTCGTTTGCACTAAATCCTGTAGACCTTGTGAAATTTTTTGGAAAATATTAAAATTATCTTTTCTGGATTAATTTGTTAGATTCTCAGTGAATACCCAAATTTGTATCTTTTGTCAGGAAGCTTTGGTTAAGAGTTTATTTCAGCATTTTTAGGTTTGAATGATTTTCTGAAAGATCTGCATGTTATAATGATTTTTTCTTTGTCTTTATCCCACTCAAAGATTAGAAACCTTGGTATACCTTTAGATTATTGGTATTTCCTTGATTTCTTACTGAGTCTGACATCATAGCAGAAATTGTATGAGATTCTAATCTCATTTTTCTCATTTGCAAATCTTTAAAAAACTTTTGTTGATAAGTTTGGAATTTCACTTTAAAAACCAAATTGGATGTTTTTTTTGAGTTCTTGCTGATCCAAGCAAAGAAATTCTTAGTTATATAACAAGCTAAGCAAGACATCCTCAAAATATTTGAAGTTTTAATTCAGATTTAGTCTTTAGAATTTTTAGATCTTAAATTAGTGTTTTTAGTTCTGAGTGTTATTTCTAAAAATTATAGTGTTATTTTGAAGACAAACTTTGTTTGTAGTTTCGATGTTGAAAGATAAAGGGATTTATTACTGAGCAATAGATCATTTTGAGTTCTCATTAAATCATATATTTTTTTTTTTATTCTTCTTTGAAGGAAAGGATTATTTTGAAAGATTGCATTTCTCAACTCTTCCTTTAGATAGAATTCATTGAAAGAACAAGAATTGTTTCTCATAATAGATGCATTTTTAGTGTGTTTTGAGTCAGGTCACTACATATCATCAATTTCACTTTTGCACCTATTGTCCTAAGAAACAACCTTTTAAAATCAACGCTGAAATTAAAATCAATCTAGTAATTTTTATATTTCTAGGGCTCCTTTCACCAATATAGCTTAGGCTAGTGTCTCGGAGTAGGGAGTAATTAACTCTCCAAGACAATTAAAACAAACAAGTAGTGTGGTAGGAAAAATCCAATAGTCATTTGTATGCTCTGGGAAGCTCCTCTTAAAGGAGTCAAGCACAAGGTCATATCTGAACCAGTGGGACAATCAATTCTATCTCATTGGGAACGATAGCAGATGTGCACATATTAACAACGGTAAACCTCAGATAGACCATTGTCGAGGAGCCTGGGTCACTTGTCAGTATACCTTGGATTATGTTAAGGAGCCTTCAAGGGGATTGAGATTTGTTACTCTGCCCTTGCGCGTATGTCAGATCGTAGACTGTTCCCCCAGGTATATTAGTTCTTGTTGGTAACCATAGTGGCCATAATCTTTATGATTTTTTCCTAAGGTGACGGAGGAGGAAAGATCCCATTGTACCTGGAGTAGACGTCGACTAGACTCACTTGGACTCTCCAAAGGGTTATCTTCACTCGAGATGGTTTAAGTAGAGAAACTTGCACCAGTCTGTCTCATTAAGCAGGTTGTTGGGGTAACTGTTCCAACCGCCCTTTCTACATTAAAATACTAAGATGTTGGATTTCATCACCAATTAGTGTTTTTAGTGTGGGAAGTTACTGTTTCTGTGTGGTTTGATCTCCTATATTTTTAGGCGTGTGATTCATTTGTTTGTTTCCTTAGCGACTCTAGGAATTTTCATTGAAAATTTCTTTGATTGCATGTGATTAATAATTTTTAATCGTGGCTGAATTATCAAGACAATCGTGTAGAATCCAGGGGAAGTCCCCTGAGTATACACCAAGCCAACCTGAAGGGCTGCGAGCTCTAGTATCTTATAGTGACAGTAGAATTAGATCAACAGAAATCGGAGAATCATCTATATTTATTCATCCTGATTATGAATCACAAACAACAGAGCATACTCAAGAGCCAATTTCAATTTCCGAAGTTACTGGTAGTATTTCTCCTTCTAGTGAATTAGCTGAAGAACCTGAAATTTCTGAGCCTCACACTGAACCTGCTGTATTGGAACCATCTTTAGGATTTCTTACTCCGACTTCTAGTGATCCTGGTTCACCTAGGGTAAGACATCACATTACTCAAAATCTTCCTTCTGACCTCATATCTATTGAAGAACTTGTTGGTCCAGACGAAGACGTAACTCTTCCCGAAACCCAAGAAACTTTGAATCTTAGGGAGCATGAATCAATATTCTACAGTCCTTTTAGAAATGACGCTTGGTATTTATCATTGACAGATTTTTTAGAAAACCCGGGTCTTAGTTATTCACCACCCTGAATTCATTTTCATCCTACACCAAGAGGTTATTATCCTTCATCAACTATGTCAGGTGAGTCATCTATTTTTTCCCAATCTCTGGAAGCATTTTTATACGGTATTCCTTCTATTCCTTCGGGGTACTAGTCACTCTTTGGTACTTTCTCAGGAGCAACTCCTCAACCAACTGAAAAAGTGTTATCATCTGGTACAAATGGAACTAAAACTGAAATGTTGAACGCAGAGAAAATTTTTATGATGTCTCGTAATACTCCAAATCCTCAACCTCAAGGTAGTCAGTTACCACCTGGGGGGAAACCTCAAGGTAGTCAATTACCGCTTGGGGGGCAACCTCAAGGTAGTCAGTTACTGCCTAGAGGGCAGCCTCAAGGTAAATTTTTACTAGGACAAACTGTACGACAATATTATTTTCCTGGAGAACAACCTCAAGGACAGTACATACCTCAAGGTTATTAACCTCAAGGATAGTACATACCCCAAGGTCAACCCCAGACTCAGTATATTCCTCAGGGTCCTTATCAACCCCAGATTCAGTACATGCCTCAAGGTTATCAACCTCAAGGTCAGTACCCAACTCAAAGTTTCCAACCTCCTTCCAGTCAACCATTATTACAAGGAGTTGGAAATTTACCAGTTAATTATCAACCCTACGTTCAACCAGGTTATGGTCCTTCATATGCACAAACTTCTCCGAGTCAATACCCCAGAATGAACATGGTGTGGAATCCATCTCAAATTCAACAGAATATGCAACCTAATGTGCAACTACCTAATCAACTTGGAAAACCTATAGTTTCTAGTCCAACCCAACAACCTGTCCAGCCTACTGTTCAAGTCCCTACACCTGGTTCTGTTCAGTAGCTCGGGCCTAGTACACCTCAAACTCCGCCTCAAACTGTTGCAGCTACTACAACTTCTGTTCAACCTACCATGCCTGTTTCTGGAGTATCTCTAGCTCTGGTTTCTTCTATCCCTGCATCAATGCAAATTCCTCAAGTATCTGTACCACAGTCAGGACCTACAATTTAGACTATGGTCCAGATGCCTATAGGACAAGCTGGTACTAGTATGATTGTCTCTAGTCAACCACAGTCTACTTATCAACCGTACTAGGGACAATATCAATTTGGATAGGCTACACAAAATCCAGTATATCAGTATCAGTCGTACCTTTGGTATACTTATCAAGTACCTCAACAACCCCAGTATGGTCCGGTTAATCCTGGTTACCCAGGAGGTTTCACGATTCCAAATGAGCATCCAATTCCAGGGTATCCTAGATATCCTCCTCCTGGCACTGGTTTGATCACACAAGGTTATCAATACCTTAGCCATTGGTTACCATTCATAGCAACTTTGGATTTACTAGATCTATCGCGCCTTACGAACGATCCCATTTTTTATCTTCCATATTGGCCGTCGATGCCTAACAAGTTGCCTAGTGATATTCCGAAGTTTGAAGGTGAATCAGGAGAGGACCCATCTAATCATGTTATGACTTATCACCTCTCGTAAGCATCCAATTCAATAATCGATGATTCGATTCGATTGCGTCTTTTTCATATAACTCTCATTGGTCTAGCTACCAAATGGTACATTGAGTTACCACTCGGCTCTTTTAATAATTTTAATCAACTAGCTACTGCTTTCTTAACCCATTTTCAATTGCCTGTCAGATACGAAAACGACACAAAATTGCTGACTTCATTAAAACAGTCTACGTCTACATACATATTTGATCACATTCATGAATGGAAACGTAGAAGGCGTTTAGTGAAATTCTTTATTCCAGATCAAATTTTGGCTGAATGGTTTATTAAATTGCTATTGCCCAAAATTAGTGAAGATGTGGCCAAAGGAGGCATTGTTACAGAAGAGAAAGTAATTTCTCAAGCTCAGTAACTTGACCTTGTATATACTCAGTCAGGTACTTTGTATGATAAAATCCCCGATTTACCAAGATCTCGTCAATTAAATACAACCCCTTCCGGCTCTCATGCCACTGATGGTGTAATTGGTTCTGTTAGCACTAGTAAAAGTAAAAAGAAATCTTCCAAGATGACTTCTCCTATTATCACTTTACCCGATTCACCAAAAGGAGATTCTTCTATTGAAACTTCCACTGATATTCATGTTGTAGAATCATCTACAACCAAATCTAAAACTGGTGGTAAGAAGAAAGGTAAGAATAAAAAGAAAAAATATTCAAAAGATAAAAACGAGACAACTGAACCAGCTGACGAAAAACGCAAACCTCGATATCCTTGTCTCATATGTGACAAGGATCATTTTACAAAAGAGTGCCCGCATAGAGCCGAGGTATCAAAATTCGTTAAAGTTTCGTCTATACATGTTGTCTTGAAGGATCCTTTTCCTCCTCAAGATAGTAACATGGTTGGATCTTCCTCAAATCCGCTTGAGAATATCTTGATGGTTGCGACGCGATCGCAAGATTATGGTAGTAAAAATCCTAGTAAAAAAGCAGAAACATCTAATTCAACATCAACTACATCTCCCTCAGTTTTTGATCCATTACAGATCGAGAAAAAAATCTTGACTTAGTAATCAAACTGCCTGCTAAAGGTGTATTTCGTAAATCAACTTTCAATCCACATGCGAGAGCTGCTCAGAATTACAATATTGTTGAAGATTTGGAAATTTCCCCTTCAACAATGTCGGCTTTGGAAGTATTGCAATCATGCCCAGCCCAAAGAAAATTACTTTTTTCATCCTTAGAAGTCGTAGATCTCCAGGATTTGAACCTCATGATCTTCGATTTAGAGAATTTTACACCCCACCTACCCCATCAAATGGATTTTCAAATTCCAGTAATAGTAAAAAACAAATGTATATTTTGTACTATTGTTGATGAAGGGGCTTCTACGTGTATTATGTCGTTAAAATGTTGGAAATCACTTGGCTCTCCTACCATTAACCCATCACCGACTATTATCAAATCTTTTGACGAAAGAGATTTTCAGCCGTATGGTATCTTACAAGATCTACCAATAGAGGTCAAAGGCAAAATGGTTAATCTAGATGTGGAAGTGGTTGATACCCCTCTGGATTACAACCTTCTCCTAGGTCGTAGTTGGTCTTACGCCATGACTGTTGTTGTATCATCGATATTTCGTCTCATCATGTTTCCTCATAAAGGAAAGATCATTAAAATAGATCAGCTCTCATATTATTCATCTGACCCAGCCTCTACTGATAGCATCCAACATATCAGAAAATTGACTATCCCTTATAAGGATGTCAGAGTAGGTTTGCTTAAAGATTCAACTTTACTGGGAAATTTTTCCTTGCCTACTCCCAACGTACAAATTCCTATTGCTAATGTCAATATGATTACATCAAGTACTATTTCCTTTGATGATCCTTGGATAGTACCTTCAGAATTAGAATTGGAATATTTTGATGGCTCGATGCCTTTGAGTCCTTTTGAGTTAGCATATCAGAATGTACAATCATTTTCTGATACTCCTTCAACCGATTCTGATACAGTGAATGTGATCAATCTAGAGTCATTTTCAATATCGAGCTTAGCTTCGACGCCAATTTCAGATCCTTCTCAACAAGTATTCAATACTGATGAACATATTCGTGAATTCTTGTCAGTAGATGAGTTACCATGGGAAGATCTTCATCATAGTTCTTCGTTTTTACCTGATCTCGATCATTTTGAGAATGATTTTTCCTCCATTTTTACCACTGATTATGTCAAATACCCTCAGAATCCTCTTTTATATTTTGATTCTAAATTGAAATTAGAAAATATTTCTAGAATGGTTCCTCTTGACATTTCAGTAAAACCTGGAATGGTTGAAAACATTCATATAGGTGCTTTTTGTACGACTGATGAAATCCAAGCATATAAAGCCCTATTTTAGGAATTCCGGGCCATTTTCGCCTGGTCATATGAAGAAATGCCAAGAATCAATCCGTAAATTGTTTTTAATGAAATTAACACATACTCGGATACTAAACCTGTTAGACAGAGATTACGTCAGATACATCCGAGAAAAGCTGCCGCTATTAAAGCCAAATTTGAAAAATTACTTCGTGCAGGTTTTATTTATCCGATCCCATTAACGTACTAGGTATCTAATACTGTTCCGGTCAATAAAAAACAAGGAACAATATGATTATGTATCGATTATAGGGATATAAATTGAGCTTGTCCAAAAGACAATTATCCAACCCCTTACATCGATAAAATTATCGACGATTGTGCTGGAAGTGAAATGTTCTCGTTCATGGATTGATTTTTCGGCTACAATCAAATCAACATACTCCCTGCAGATCAACCTAAAACAACTTTCATTTTTCCATGGGGAACTTTTGCTTATTGCAAACTACCTTTTGGCCTTAACAATGTTAGCGCCACTTTTCAAAGGGCTATGTCTTATGCATTTCACGACATTAAGCACATTTTGCAGCCCTACCTCGATGATTTTCCTGCTCATTCTTCACGCAGAGCAGATTATATTACTCATTTACGAGCCATTTTTATACGATGTAGGAATTATAAAATTCGTCTGAATCCTCACAAATGTGTTTTTCGAGTACAATCCGAATGATTATTGGAATTTATTCTCTCAAAGGCAGGCATTCGTGTTGATCCATCGAAGGTTTAGGCAATCCTCAATTTACCTCCTCCTTCTACTCTTTTCCAACTCCAAATTTTGCAAGGGAAAGAAATTTTTTTACGCTGATTCATTCCTAACTATGGCGAGTTAACAAAAGGTTTCACTAGGTTATTGAAACAGAATATTCATTTCTTTTGGGATGAGGTCGCCAATAGATCTTTTGATGCTTTGAAACATGCATTGACCCATGCACTGTTACTGCATCCTCCCAACTACAACCCAGATTACTTTTTGTACCTCGCCGCTTCTGATTCCACGATAGGGAAGGTTTTAGTTCAGGAAGATGAATTTCATGGTGAACATGTGATTTACTATCTTAGTCAAAATTTTCATCTGACTGAAATCAAATATTCACATGTGGAGAAATTGGCCTTGGTAGTTGTTCAAGCTGTCCAATGTTTTCGTCATTACATACTGTTACGCAAAACAACAATGATTTCTGATTGTAACCCTATGATGTATATCTTGACCAAACAATTGCTAGGGGGAAAATACTCCAAATGGATTGTTATCCTACAGGAGTTTGATTTGGAATTTGAAAAGTCCAAATCAAAGAAATCATTAATATTTGCTAAACTTATGTGTGATTTTCCATGTACTGATACAGAAACTGTGGTGGAACAACCAATCGCGGACGAATCCTTGTTTCTTATTAGTACCATTGATCCTTGGTATGGAGATATCATTTTTTATCTTTAGACCCAATCTTTTCAGCCTGAAATTGCACTGTCACAACAACGTAAAATCCGTTTCGAATCTCAACAATATCATATTGTTGGAGACACACTATACCGTCGCGGTGTAGACTCTGTTTTTCGACGTTGTCTCACTCATGAAGAAGCTGAAAAGGTTTTAAATGACTGTCACTCTGGAGCATGTGGCGGTCATATGTCTGGGTATGCCACAACCCAAAAGATATTGCGCGCAGGTTATTTCTGGCCATCCTTATTTAAAGATTGTATTTATGTGGTTCAAATTGTCATAATTGTCAAATCCTCGATCGAAAAATGTGTGCACCACCTGCTCCTCTTCACGCTATAATTGTTTTCATTCCTTTTGCAAAATGGGGTATTGACTTCGTTACATGTAACCCTCACTCAGCCGGGGGGCATGGGTATATTATTCTTGTAGTAGATTATTTTACCAAATGGGCCAAGGCGATGCCTACATTTACAACAGATGGAAAAAATGCAGCTACTTTCATGTTCAATCATGTGATTGCTCGTTTCGGTGTACCCCAAGCGATAATTACTGATCATGGGAGCCATTTTCGAAATATCATGATGGCTGAGCTAACAGACCAACTTGGCCTACGCCATGACAGTTCTACACCATATTATCCGCAGGCTAATGGTTTAGTTGAAGCAATTAATAAATTTTTAGTCACCATGATTAAACGAATCATTGGAATTCATAAGTCGAATTGGCATACCATGCTCTTTTTAGCACTTTGGGAATGTCGAACCTCAACAAAAACATCGACAGGCTTTACCCCTTTTCAACTAGTTTACGGTTTAGAAGCGGTATTACCCATTGAATGCGAGATACCATCACTCCAACTAGCCATAGAATTACTACCAGCCACTTCTGAAGAGGAGAAAAGTTTTTTATACTTGTCTCAATTAGATGAGAATCGGTGCACTACTGCATTAGCTACCAAGACTCATGCGAAAAGAATGAAAGCTCAGTATGATAGAAGTGTTACCCCTCGTAATTTTTCAGAAGGAGACCTAGTTTTGATTTATGATCAAGCCAATGATAAACTAGGGGCTGGGAAAGTCAAACCCATGTGGCATGGTCTATATTGTCAAGCAACAGCTTGCAAAAGGGGCCTATGAATTGATTGATTTTGACAGGGTCTCTTTAGGTAAACCCAGAAATGGACTTTATCTGAAGAGATATTACGCTTGATTTTTGTGTGGAGATCTTCTATGCATATTAGTTACTTTCTATTTGGTGTGTTGTAGATTAGAAACGTGTGCCTAGCTTATGTGTGCTTTTACTACTATTCCTACTTATTTGGATTACTCTTGATATCGCAGATGTCGATGTCCTTTCAAACATATATTGGTTTTGCTGATGGCGCTTGTTGTAGTATATGGAACATTTCTTCTGCAACCTGGGTTACTTATTCACCCACTGACGAGTTAGTCTCTGTGCATGGGGTAAGCCTCAGTCAAACAATGAAAAATATTGCTGAATATAGTGCAGTTATTGAATTATTGTTGGAATCTATTTCATTTGGAATTTAGAGTTTGATCGTTAAGTTAGATTCTGAATTCATTGTATTACAATTAAACCGAGTATATGCCATTAGAAACCCATTATTATTAAGATTATTTTTAAGGGTTTGTCTCTTGGAACAAGAGTTCGATTATATTGAGTATCAACACATTCCAAGAAATTTAAACACATTAGCAGATGCAATAGCTTCTAGTGTTATAAACAGACATTTGCAATAATAAAGTAATAAATCAACATTCGATAACATGATTGAACAGGTAACTGGAAATAATAGTATATCATAGTATAGATGTAGTGTTCAAAAAATAGTACATCATCTTTGATCATAGGTTAAAAATGCCTTATGATCGGAAAAAAAGTGATACAAAAAATGATTCTATACAATCAATCATCCACTATCTGTGGTAATGATCATGATAATAGACTACTGCTCCTACCACTCTACTAAAAAATCTCTTGAATGGTCCAAGAACACCCATGAATTATCTCTGTAAATGGAGTGGAATGTCATCTATGGTGGTCTCAGGGATGTCCATAGTTAGCCACTCCAGGTGGTGTTCCAAATCAATCAAGACTTCTGTTGTCTGATCTTGTGGTGGTGGTGGTGCTGCAGCTGCATCCCTTTGCCTCTGGTCAAAGGGGCAGAGAGTGGCTGGTCGACGTGGACCCACATCTACATTTGAAATTTTTGTTATCAGTTTTCAACGATTTACAAAAAAAAAAAAAAATTAGAAATTAGAACATGTCAAAGAGATTTTTTACTTGACTCATCCCACGGAGCCCCTGGAGGAAGTGGCATATCTCGGTCGTCGTGGAAATCTATGCCCGCATAAGTAAAATCCTCTATCTCAAAAATTTGGTGTTCTAACCAATGAAAATAAGTCGAGGGAAATCGAACAATCTCCCCACCCTCGCTATGACGGGCCATCAAAGCAACCCATCAAACCATCCGAGGCTCTTGAGGTCTACCAGCATCAATAGGAATATGTTGCGGGGCTAACAGAGGAATCCTCTCTAAAGCAAAGGTAACCACGATAAATCCATATATGAAGTTATTTAACTTCCCGTTTTTTTCTCTAGTTAGTTGGCCTTTGATATTATCCAACACTGCCTTGCACCAGTTGAATATGGTGCCTCAGAAACAATCTACTGTAATTCGCATTTGAGATCCAGTAGCTACATGCAAGGCTGCACTTCTGCACAACTTGGTAACGGTAAATGCAATCAATTTTAACTCGGGACAGATGATAGTTTTAATATCAATTGGTTTGTCTCTAGGATTGGCTTCGTCATTACAAAACTCTAATTGCAGGCTAGCAACAGACTGGCCACCTGGCCTAGCCCCAAATAGAGAAAGTGGTTCGCCTCTCTTAGACAAACCAGTCAAAAAATATATGTCTTCCAGCTTAATTTCGAGCCGGTTACCTCCAATCACGAAACAATGGTCCTGAACATCCTACTTGTTTACCAACCAGGTGAGAAGATCTACTTGAGCTCACATGCAACTGACAGCGCAAAATTTGAATAGCCTGCATTCTCTTAAAACTTGCAATGTAGGTTGATAAATCATTGTTGCTTCATCTACCTCCTCATGTTCACGTTCCCGCCAAATGAGCATTGTAAATATCCTACAATGAGAAAAATGAAAGATTAGAATCATTTTAAAACAAAAAATTTGGGTAATTTGGGAGAAAATTATGTTTTTAAATTCATTACAGTGCCCCCGCACTTTATGTTTAGAGACTGTGCGTAGCTCCGCATGGGCTCTGTGCTAAAAGTGAGGGGCCTCGACATTTTCCTTTGTAAGAAAATGTTGGAGTCCACAGGTACCATGTGTATTACTTGCAGACCCCCGAGGGTGGATTTTTGAACCAATTTTCTCTCCAAAAATGAATTTTAAACCCTAATTTAAGGAAATGAATGGATGAAAACCAAGGAAAGAGGATGTGGATTACCTGGAGCAGACGGTTTTCAATTTCAATGGTCAGTTTCTCCGGAATCTTCTCCGAAGCATTTTTTGCCAAAAGCTCTAAAATTTTCACTCTAAACTCAAACGGTAAAAATGAACTTGAAAAACTCCTTTTTATAAGTTTTTTCGAATAAATAAATTTAAATTTGTTTATTTATCACTTTAAAAAGATGGTTTTTCAAAAACATTTTTATTATTGAAGCAGGTACGTTTAATTTTTTGAGTTTTTTGTGTAGAATACCAGATTTTTTAGGCGAAATGATCATTTTTGATGAAGAGTATACTTTTATCACTTTTATCAGGCTCTTTAAAATTTACGAAAAAACGAAACCATGGAGTCCTCTTTTAAGCCCTTTTCAGACTCTCTAAAAATAAAAAAATTTCTGAGTACTTGACTATTCGAACTCGTTAAACGAAATGAACGGTCGTCCTTTCAGTATAAGTTTACGCCTTTTCCGAACTGAAATGGACTATTTACGAAAAAGGTATACGTTGACTAATCATGGTCAACAGAGTTCTCTCTTGCATTATTTTATCCTTTTTTGGGCCTGAGAGACTAAAATTATGAAAAAGTACACCCATGGAGTTTTCTTAAGTTTTTTCTTCTAACTCCCTAAAAATGAAAAACACCGAGTTTCTCCTATACTGGACTCGTTAAAATTTAACAGTAAAGGACCTCTCAATTTCAAACACGAACGGACCACTCCTTCTAATGGTTCGATTTTAAACTAAGTTGGACTCATCCGAAGGATGAGCTTATAAACAAGCAAACGTTATTCTCCTCAAGCTTGTCAAAAAATAAAGAGTACTTGCCAGAAATGGTGGGGAAAAAGGGAGAAAATAGATTGATTTGTCACACTTTGATTTGTAAAATCATTACACCACTCTTGAACACGACACTTTTTGTCACACTTCTACCTAGGTTGGGAAATCCTTTGCCTATTAGTTAATCAAACCATATTGAAGGTATTCAGCCGGTTTTTGGGTATTAGCTTAGGGAAATTGTCACCAAATCATCTACAGTGTCGTTATGTGTTCAAGAGGACAATCAAACAAACCATTAATCTGCAAATATTTGTCTCCATTCGTGTTGACCATCCCTGAGTCAGTCCTTGCAAAAAATTTCTTCAAAACTTGATCTATGGTTTCGGGTCGTGAGATTGCTTATGACAGATCACTTTCTATCGACGACAGCTCATCATCTAGGAAGTTGATCTAGAATCCGTCAGTACCTTGAAATATGCATGCCTTAATGGCAGGATTCTCTCCTTTGACGATAGATTGCATCATCGACCTTCGATCAAATGATTCCGTGAAATGTTCGACTTCAGATTACTTATTCACATTTTATGGATTGTACTAAGTAATTTGAGAGCCATTTTCATTATTGGAGGTTTCTCTCACACTTGTTAACAATTCACATCATTGACTAGTAAGCAAGTGGTTTCTACCATGTTCGACTTCAACAAATTTAATCGCATGGATAGAATCGTACTAGTTCGGGAAGCAGAAATCAAGACCCTGGATCTAGTTTCCACCATCCAGACTGCGAGGAGTTTTATTATTCATTATGTAGTAGACTATTCATTACAGATGGATGCGTCCATACTGTGTCTACACTATTGATTTAATATTAAAATCTTTTTTGTATCAGAACAAGTTTAGTTAGTTTTGATCTGAGTATGGGAATGCCTACCTCAGTGATGATATATATGATTTGCATTAAATGTTTTTACAAGGTTCTGACTCGGGTGTCCATAGGTTAATCCTTGAAATGATAAAGCACATCACTCTTCAAATGCTCTCAGACTTTGCACTTTAGGGGGAAATTTGTTACACTGAAATTTGTCACCATGAAATTTTAGTACTCCCTTGGAAGTCTACAACATCAAAGTTCCTAAATTCAAGCCTTGAAATTGAGAGAAAAGCTCATAAAAGTCTCAAAAACACTTGTACTGCACTTTCTCTTAACTTTGCCTACAATGTCGTACTTTTTTGCTCTAAATCATGCGGAGCTAAACGTACTTTTTATTCATTAAAGGTGCGGACCCCTGTAAAAGGTAAAATAAGGGTGGAAAGTAACATTTAGAAGCCCAACAGTCAAATCTGGAAGCTTCTAGAAGCAGTTATCTGGTCGAAGGTTCGCTCCTATCATGTATGTTCATTCCTCCATTATGGGAGTCTACCCCTTGATTTATGGAGCCCAATCCTTTCAAAATATCATTCTATCCCATCTTATGTGAAACCATAACCTCCTCTCTTTTCCTATAAATTGAAGCCATAGTGCAACTTCAAAGGTTGGAGTTAGTGAGTTAGAATTGGAGAATTTTTGAGGAGAAATGTTGTAGAGACTCATACTCTCATAGCTAATCATTATATGTGAATGATTACACACCCATGTGCTTTTAGCTGAGAGAGTGCAAGGCTTGTTAGAGTAAAGGAAATGCCTATTCCGAACCCTAGGAAGGCATGTATGCCATCAAGGTGGACATGGTTGTAAGGCTCTTCTTTATCAAAAATAATACGAATGAATATCGTTTTCTCAATGAGTTCTTTAACTAAGTAGATTGTTTATCATGTTTTGTCGATGAGTTATTTAATTAATTAACTTATTTCTTGAATTCCTTGATCATCTTGATAGATATATAATTCGTGAATTAGTTTATCCTATGTAGGTGCTATTGATTTCTTCATGTTTGTGATTACAGATCTTTGAAGATGATTCTTTCATAGGAGCTGGAGAGAAGATAATTACAGATAGCACTGGACTATAGGTAGGTTCTCAAAACTCCTATTGTAACTAATTAATGAATCGAATATTGTCTAGAGAAAATGGTTTTTATTTGTTTGTTTGTTGCTAGCTGTCCATAGGACAATTGGGAGGTCTGTCTTGTCCGCAAGAACGAATTATCCATCCAACAAGTACTCCTTCCACTGTGGGGTTAATCCAGTCTTCGTCTTGCGTAGTCAATTTGTAAATGTGATCTATTTCTTCCTTGTCGCGTGCTGGCTTTGTATACCGCGGACCTTCTGCGGGATCTATTGGTACTATTACGCGCCTACCGTTATTTTCAAACACCATGCTGTGCTTTTTGAGATTGATGACACCCCCCATATCTATAGCTCAGTCTATTTCTAGGAGTGCAGGGTAGGGATCCACATCTTCCACAATTTCTATTACTTCAAAGCCATCTAGGAATTTTACCCTTGCGATATCTACCATGACTTTTGGCAGCTTTCCCAGAGGGATGATATTTTATTGATTTTCCATATGCAGCTGGATGGTGGACCATTCCAATTTAGGATCTCCCATTTGTTTCCATGTTTTCTTTGGTAATACATTCACATCTGATCCAAGATCTAAAATAGCTTGATCCATCTCGTAGTCACCAATCTGCGCAGTCAACCGCATTTCTCTTCCGATGCGTTTTTTATATCTGTATAGCTTGTGTACATCCTTGGTCCCGAGAATCGGATCGGGTCGAGCTGCATAGCTATGCATTAATGCTTGAAGGTTCTCTACAACCTATGGGTTACATAACAGCTTAAGACATGCCTGCAGAAAGGGCTCAAACCCCTCCTCTATCTTGAGGTGTGTCGGCATCTACGCAGTAGATGCTATTGTTTCTTGTCCTTGACAGATGTTCGATCCTTCATGAGAGGTCATAAGATCCCCGGCAGGCGCTTCCTTTGATCCCTGGGTGACCATAACACTACGTGTTATGAATTTCACACTCAAATCTATGTTTCTTAGCTCGGCTTTAACTCTTTGCACATTCTGCGTAGGGGTGGGTTGTTTTTCCTACATCTTGGCTATTAAAATTAGGAAATCTTCATCCACATGGTCCAGCTGTCTATAATATTTGCACGATTGCCTGGTGGGATTTGGGCAGTTCCTGGCGAAGTATCCTGCCTCCCCGCAATTATAACAGATTAGCTGCCCACGTCCTCGGCCTACGCTTCCTCCCCTACCTCCTCTGCCCCTTGCTAGAGATCCTCCGAAGCTCGCGGAAGTTCTTCGCGACACAGGGTCTGATTGTACCCTATACAAGTTCCCATGATCTATCATCAAGTCGTAAGTGCAATAGTTCTGTTCATCGTGTCCCACCAACCAGCAGAACTTGTACCACTGTTGCTTTAGTTCTGGGACATAGGCACCTAGCCGAGGGCAATGGTTCGTATCATGCAGCCCCACTACACGACAGTCGTCACACCACAGTGCAGGTTCACTTGATCCTGGTCATGACAAGATGGGTTCCCCACATGCTCCTGGGCGTACCGGACTAGGTCCTCCTACCTGCATGTAATCTGCCAATAGAGGGCATTGATCCTTCGTATGGCCAGATACCCGACATCGTATGCACCATAGATCTGCGCGGGCTTCTTTTCCTCACTCCTTTAGCATGTTCTATATTTCCATTTGCATAGCTCCAAGATGCTCTTGAATTTGTTGTACTCCTACCAAAATATCTTCTTTGGGTACAGCTTCTAGTTTCATAGTGACTTCCACAACTTTTTCATCCGACTCAAAGGTTTGGTGACTCAATGGCATACGCAGGTGGGGTAAAAGCATGGCGATGAACCATTCCGTATGTTGTTTATCTTCATACTCAAACCCTCTTCCCTGATTTATTTATTCAATCGCTGATCAGCCTCCCACACAGATTCAAATGCACCTTTCTTGAAGTCCTTTACTTCTACTGCCAACTGAGAGTAAGATTTTGGCTTCCGAAACTGCTGCTTCAGAGCGTCTTTGATATCTTGAATATATGCACTACTGTTCTGGGAAATGTATTGCATATACCAGTCCAATGCTCTGTCCTCGAACGCCAGGGACAACTGCACCCTTTTCACCGTATCGTTTGTCACATTTTGCGCAGTCCAGACAGAGTCTGCAAAAAACCATAATCGGTCCATATCCTCATCCCATACCCCCTTGAAGGTAGGTAGTCTCAGGTGCGTAGCCATATCACTGTCTGGCGGGGCTGGTGGTATGGGTGAGTTCTTACCTTTATGCGGCCTGGGCGGTGGTGTAGCCGTGGGGTCTTGCGCAGCTGGTTATCGCAAAAGGTTATAGGCAGATCTCCCCCCGTCGAGGTTGGTCTGATAGTATCTACCACTGCGTGTCATGCTCCCGTCTAGATCTAAGGTCATTGAGTCAGTATGACTACACATAATTCTCTTTTCACACAGTAATATCTTAATCAACAACGGTAATGTCTTCAGAAATTTTCCCTGGAACCCTTTCAAGAATCGTTGCTCGGCCTCAGAGTAGGAGACAAACTAATCAATGGAAAATTCTGTCACAAATCCTGCCAGCACACTGTCCACTCAGTGATCTACTGTGTGTGTAATAGTATTATCAGTCCTCTCCAGCTGCCGGATCAGCTCTGGGGTCCACTGAGTGACTCAGTCGTCCTTCCAACACTTCTGGAATTCTACGAGCCTAGCCAGCCACTCCTGAAGCTCAATTGCAAATGTTACAAAGAATGTTTTGTAGCTTTCTGTAAGAATGTACCTATTTTTCCACCTTTCCGCCATTAATTTCTCGCTGCGATTTTCTTTTACCGCAAATTCTTGGACCTGCTTTTCAAACCACTGCTCAATTTCCTTCCTTTCAGGCTTCCAATACTCTCTTGTCATTACCCGATCCCTTTCTCAAAATGCTCTAGGTCCTGGCACGGAACCATTTGTTGGCTCGAGGGGTCTTGACCTAGGTTCGGAGTTCAAGGTTTGCCAACAAACCCCTTTACTACTGGCCCTTTCGGAAGTGACCTTCTTGCACAGGTCAAAGTATCACCCGAAGTAGTATGGGTGGGTGCTGGAACCAGGTTTCCGCACCCTGAGAAAGGATAGGTAAGGCAAGCAGAGCTGTGTCCGGCCCTGTGATACCCAGATCGCATCTTTCCACGCAGGGTCGATAGGTCTGTTTTCGCATCCACGTGCGCTAGATCTATAATTATATACTTCTATGACAGTAGCACAATATTGCATAAAACAAAACAAAACAGATCCAGATACAGCGAACACACTTACACAAATCTTTCACAGCTTGAATACAGAATGCACATAATGCAGTAATTACCAATGATTCGTACAAACAGGACGCATAGATTCAGTTCTCATGCAACCTTTCTTATTCATCAATTCCTTCTTACATTACCCTTCCCAGCCTGCGCACACAGCAGAAGGGTCCGTACACAGCTAGATTCTAGATCTCCGCGCACATAGCTAGCAGGAGTCCTTCCCCATAAACCCAAATGGATATCTTAAACCATAGCTCGCATCAATAGCTCCTCATTGCCTACCTTACAATACAAAATGTTCCTCTATTTATAATAATCTAGCCTGAACTTTCCTATGGTCCACAAACCGTGGTTTTCGGGCCCCCACTTTACCCTTTTGCCCATTACAATGCTTTCGGGGCTTTGACCCACCCCAAAAACCCTACACTAGACTAAATATAATCAAAAGTATTCAAAATTGGACTAGTTTCGCAGCTCGTAGGAGACCCTGTTCCAACAATAGAAAATTACCTTACCATTTTACATTAGCACTCCTCTCAATCCTTCGTTACATGCATTTGTACAAACTAGAAAATCATTATTCGGGTTGGAAATTTTTGATATTGGATTTTTTGTAAACAAAGCCTTTAAATGCTAAAATGATTCCTCACACTCATAAGGCTATTCAAATTTTACACCTTTTCTCTACAATGAAGTGACGGGGTAAGAGACTATTTACATTCCAAATGACCTATCTCGATAAATTTGATGAAGTATAGATGAATTAAATTGCAATGACTAAATAAGAGACTATTTGTATTCCAGGTCATCTATCTTGGTAAGGTAAAATTGCAAAGGACTAAATGCACAACTAATTTAGAAGGTGTTGTTGAGCTTTTCCCAAAAAGATGTCGATGATACCTACGGAAAAATTTGTACAAAATCCAAAACACAAATGAATACTTATATCCATGCTCTATAAAGGAAGATGTTACAACAAAAAAACTATTATACCTCTTTGTATGCATTGAAGAATATATTATTGAATAATGTACATATCTTCTTTTGTGAGCTGAATATCTGAAACGAAAATAACCAAAAACAATGGAGTTGTACACTAGCACAACTGCATTAATAAATGTGGTTGATGTTTAAGAGATGACTTATGTGATCCATAAACTATGAAAAAATATTTCGGTAAAAATCACATATGAAAAATATCATCAAATATGGTTGATATAGGTCGTAGGCATACAAGTAAAATTTTCCCCAACAAATATAAACTCAAATTCTAAAAATGTTATGCAACCGAAACCCTAACCCTAATATCTAATAGCTAAACCCTAATCTTTCAAATTTTCAAATCTTTCTTGTGGCCTTCTAATTAAGCACACATTTATAGCCTCTTGTGATCTCTATATGATTAAATGTAAAATTGGTACCACATTATAATATTGGAAGAGAAATTTCTCCATCAAATTGGGAAATGTTCCATATTTAAAACACCTTTCAAACTAAACCAATCCCAATATAGTAAACCAAATCTATTTGTACTGAATTCCAAACAATATAAACAAAATATATTCTTGCATAACTAAGAACAAAAATTTATTGAATTAAGCCACCTGTAAGAGTGACCACGACAAGCTATTGTCGAGATCAAGATAAATTTCTCCATGAAATTGGAAACTCTTCCATACTTCAAACACTTTTCATACTAAACCAATGCCAACTCTATCTATCCTCAAATGGAAATAAAAATATCTTATAAGAGAAATATATATATATATATATATATATATATATATATATATATATATATATAGATAGAAAAGATGACCATAAATACACAAATAATGGCAAGAAACCATGAAAGCTAAGGAAAATACTTCATACCATTATTTTCACTTTGACAGGGAAACTCATATCCTAGAAAATTATCTATACATCAGAAAATTTATCTACACATAACTTTGTCCTGATGACAAACCTAGTTGAGTTTCCAAATGGGGCAACCCCAATATGTATTTGTGATAACTAATTAATGTTTTTCATTAATTAATTAAAACAAAATTAGTTAAGTAATTAATAATTAATAATAATAATAATAAATAATTTAATAATTAATTAATTTAACGACAGTTATTAATTAATTAATGTTTCAATGAATGTTTTAACCAAATTAATTAGAAGTAGTTTTTAAGTGTAATTTTATATATTTTCTGGTGGATTTTTTTGCCGAAATCTAGGGAAAATATTTGTGACCAAATCTTGATTTGTGTTGTTTAAAATGGTTTTTTAATTGCATACATGGATTCACCACCCTAAAAAATATCTAGGACACTTCGATTATGAAAAGTTCACTCTTCAATCTTATGATTACAATGAATCTTTGTGAAATTCAAAACAAATTAGATCAAAAAATAAATCAAAAAATTCCAAGAACTCACACTTAAAATTACTAGAACTAATTAATTTAATTAATGTTTTATTGTTCTAAGGTTTTAATTAAAATATTCTATGCACGTCAGCGTCAGTCTTATATATTATTCAAACCCTATGACTATTCAAACCTTAACCATATTTGATGTCTAACCTTAGTTAGACTTAGTGGCAGCAGCTTCAATGTCAACAGACGGTACAAAGATGAATTGAAACGTGCAGATGATCGACACACTCGATTTGAAGCGGCCAAGAACGGGAGCGGCAGGTTAACAGGTGGTACCACAACTGACATTTATGACCAAGGATGTGGCATTTAATCTCAGGTAACTGAAAAATGAGACCTTTCTTTATCCAAACTGCAAACTATTAATTGAGGCCGTCCCATATAGTATTAGATGGAGAATATTCTGTGGTTATAAAATTCTGTGCATCCAAATAATTTCAAAGATTTGAAATTCTTCAAACCCAATTTTAATATTTAACACAACTACCACATAACTAGAAACATTATTAGATGAACTACTTGAAAATTTTGACCACGATGGGCCTGTGTAAGCCGCCCCGGGTTATCCATATTGTCAAATTGGCGGGGCTTTCATTGTTGACTAATAATTTAAATTTTATTTACAATCAAGATAATGAAGCTGCACGTGATTTTATCATTCAATCGTTTTCCCATTCTATTTTATTCAGAATTTGGACGAATTCGTGGACGAAGTAGTAGGAAAATCGTTTTTACCTTTGAAAATTGCGAGGTCGAGTGGAAGACCATTTGTTAAAGATATCTTTATAACCCGATACCCTAACCTTTGACTTATTAAAGTAAAGTTAAATTCACGTTGCTTGTGCCTTTTGGTTTCCGTATTTATATTTGAAGTTGAACTATATATATCAACAAGAGACCTAGCAAGTGTCTAAAGGATCATTCCTTGAAGTAAAAATGTTTATATTTTTATAAATTTGATGTGCTGTAAATTTATGGTTTATATTTTGTTTCGAAGATAAATTATATTACTTAATTTTAAATTTTAATAATGTGATCAATTTAAAAGTTATTTATTTATTTTATAAATTATAAAAAATTTAAATTTAACCTATATAGAAATATTTATAATTTTACAAATTTAATACTCAATACATTAATAATTTGTAAATATATTATTGGTCATGATTTATAACACATGGTCAAAATTCTCAAATCTAAATACATGATTGAGATTCTCAAATTTAAACTTAATGAAGATCACAAAAGTCAGTATGGTCGCCTCCTGAATTAACAAATTGCTACTTTGATTTAAATAAAAACAGTAACTTATGTTGTAACGCTGTCTTCTTTGAGGAGTATAGTCGAGAGTGGATCAAATTCCTCTCCGATGTTTTTGCCTAATGTTAAAATAAACAAAAGAGTCCAATTCCAATTAGGGAAGCGAGTCCATCATCTCTGACAGAAATTTCTAGGTGACTTTTGTCATAAATATTATTGGTCAACGAAAATATAAATATAAATATTGCACTATTTTGTAATCAACTAAATCAGTCGTGGCTTGCACATTACCATTTAAACTCTATTGGTTATTTAGAAAAAAAGAGTAGTTACATTTTCCTGGATTTTTCCCATCTGTTTGTACTGAGCAATTCCAGTAGGTTCCACATATTTTACAGCTGTATCCCATTTTCTATTTCATCTTTTCTTGCATTAATTTTGTTACAACTTTTAATTCACACCATCTAAACAAAAAACATGATTAGTTTTTCCTCAAGGATGTCTAATATTAATAAAAAAAAAATAATATAGATTGATTCATTACAAAAACATTTCCTAAAAACTGTCATAAGATAAAAGCGTATTAATATTATTTATATTTTGATAACTTTTGAACGTTGAAAGAATCAATTTTCAAACTCTGAAAATTTGATCTTTCTAGGTTCCATGTTGTATACTTTTTTGATAAACCATCAACGACAAAAAAAATTTCTCTCTAAATACGAGACAAAAATATCATTTTGAAATTCTTAATTAACAATTTGAACCAATTCCAATTCACCTCATTAGATAGTGATGTTGACTCAAGACAAAATATCATCTTAACACACTCTACAATCACTTAGGAAACCCATAAAGATTTATCTTATCAATGGAAAGCCATTTAGCACAAAAGATGACTTCCCATAGAGCAAGGAACTCCACTTTATTGTTTTTCCAATGCCACTCAACCAACTAAAATGAAAGTAATTGGAAACCTTCATTACTATAAACTCTTCACTCCCACATGCCTTAAAATATGAAGCTCCATCAAAGAATTCCACGAGATATTTAGACCATATTTCCTTAATTTCACAACATCTCTTGTTAACTTTTCCTTTTTTGGCCTATGTCAAGAAAGTAGGGTGAAACCTTTAGGCATGTTCCCCTTATGTGTGGAACAACATGTTCAAATATCCAAGCATTCCTACTCCGAATGCCCCACATGATGTAGAAAGGAAGCCCTTTGCAATATTTGTAATCCGAAAGCCATTGTGAAAGACAATCTCCTATGGAAGACTTGTCCCAAATGGCGTTTACCTTTAATAATTGTAAAACCCAAAATCAAATAAGAACAATAGGTGGGGAAGTGAGAATGAGATGCATCAAATCCTCTATATTATCTCTACACAGTTCACACCTCCCTGGGCCCTGAAATCCTATTCTAAGAAAAATTTCCCATGTTAAGATCTTGTTATGTACAACCAACCATACAAAGCAATTGAAATATTTTGGGATCTCCCACTTCCATGTATATTGGAACCATAAATCTTTAGTATCCAAGATTATTCCCAAAGAAATGAAATAGTAAATGTATTTGATCAATATCAGAGCTTTAAATATGCTACCATCCATCCCATGTCATAGTGTCCTCGTTCTCCATCAAAATAATAACTACTAGACTCAACTAAAGGATATATTACTCCCACTCCTAAACTAAAGAACCTCACAGAATAATGTCACAGGAATCTAGCCATGTGTTTGAAATAGGATTTGGATTGTAGACGACATTATTATGATTTAGGAAAAAAAGGCCATTGTTGTCTAAATAATTAAGCAAATGGATATTTGATATAGAATGATTAGTAGCCATACCTTTGATGAATTCTAGACCAATCTCCACCCTCAATCCCATACCAACATACCACCTCAAATTACATAGAATCCAATGCTTAATCTTCATCATACTCCTCCATATGTTAGTTGCCCCTTTCTTTTTTAGAGCCCCTACTTTGATCCAACTTTCCAGCTTCTTATTTTTGAGGTATTTAGATTTAAAATTTTGTTTCTAAATTCCATATATGCTTAGTGACCTCTTTACATTCCTAAAAAGAGGAACCATATTGAAACATTCTAGATCTTTGATATCCCATTCACCTATATCATGCCTACCTTGATAGCTCCTCTATGAAGACTAAATGGATTTTTTGTGTATTTCATTGGCTAGCCCAAAGAAATTTAGTAACGATAGACTTAATACTATAAATGTATTTTTGGACAACTTGTAGAGATGTATCCAATATATGGAAATATTGTGTAACATTGATTCAATCAGGACAATCCTCTGTCCCAATGATAGCCATTTGTGAGATCAAAAAGATATATTTTTATAAAAAATCCTTTTTATAAATTCCTAATCCTTGATCTCATATTTATTCAATTTCAAAAAAAACCAAAGATATCTAAAACTTCCTGCCAATGAGATCGACAATACCTCAATGATTTTGGCTATCTACAACATCAAATCATGCTCATGTTTTGTCGAAATTGAGGCATATTTTCCCTTTTTAAAAAATAAACCGAAGTTCTCCTGATGAAAGGCTCACTATTCAAAGATTTTGGCCTCTACCATAAAGAGGACATCATTTACGAAAATTAGATGAGTTAAAATAATTTTCCTAGACAACCTACAACCAAAAATAATGCCTCTTGATAAAGGCTCCATAATCCTTCTAATTTAACCATCAATTACATGTAGAATCGAAAGAGGTGAAAGAGAACACCCATGTTTGAGACCTCTTGTTATCTTGGAAGAAACCTGTTGGGAACCCATTAATGATTACAATAAATTTCACTAATGAAATACATGCCATAATCCAATCCACTAACTTGACCCCAAATCCAATCTAATGCAGGCTCATCCTTAAAATTTCCCAGTCATAAGCTTTGATCAAATTTATATTCACGATAGAATCCTCCATCTAATGAGTTTTAATAGAGTGAATGTACTCGTGTGAAATGGAAACCATGCAAATTATCTATGTATTGTCTAAATATCCAAATGGCACCTAATGTTGCATTTTTTTATAAAAAATATATAAATGTATATAATTATTGCAAATTAAAATATATTATTATTTTATAAAAAAACTGTATGAAAAATTATATAATTTTTTTATTAAATAATAATTTTTAGATAAAAGTTTGTTGATAATTAAAAATCATATTTAAATATTTAAATAATTTTTTTAAATCAAAGCATGTTTTTTTTTGGTAAGTTAGAATAAACTATATTAATTCAAAGTATAAATTTACATAGGCATTGGGCTAAGATGGTAAGTTGTGTTTTTCCAATCCCCGCCTTCGATGCTTTCAAAATAGTGCAGGTTTTGGGCTACCTCCTTGGAGGAAACCAACCGTTAATAGCATCAAAAAGTTAAAAATTGCAAGGTGTGTCATAACACATGAAAAAACAAAAGATCTATAGTATGTGCTGAAATAACAATAATAGAAAAATAGCCGAGTAGTCGGGAAGTCATGGTGTTCCTTCATCGTCCTCTGTGAGAGGGTTCTCCTCCTCGATGTGGCATCCATACTCTTGTGATATGGCCTCCTCCTCAGCGGAATGCACGCGCGGGGGCTTAGTAGCAGCTACGCGGAGGATGGTAGTGACCGAGTACTAAGCATTAGTAACAAGCCTCCAAACAATCTCCGAGTCCATGATCTACACATCGGTGTCCTCCCCCGAGGCCTCCTGTACTGGGAGAGGCTCAAATTTGTGAGGAGTAGGTTGCTCAGGGTAGGCGATGGTGGATTTCCTAGGACCCCTTCTGTCCCTATGATTCTCCTAAGTTGGGGCGATCTCCTCCTGGGTGCGCTCAGGGTGCTATGGTGCCTCCCTGTCATGGCTGCAAGAAGAGGAGCCCTCGATGGATTCCAAATGATTTTCTTGACCTTGCTGATAGCAACCCGAAAACGTGCCTCTTTCTCTACCCCTGATGGTCTTTTGGATTTGACGCAGAGCCATGGGGGGGTGAAGCAACCGAGAGGGGGAGGTTGGTCCACGTATGGTGACTTGCTCTATAGGGGAGCGCTCAATAGAGAAGCGGAGGAGGGGCGTGCACAACTAAGAATTGTGCAGCAGGGGGGCTCGCAAGAGGGGGGTGTGTATCGAGGGAGCCTGCCTTTGAAAGCGCGCAGCTAGGGGTACACCATGGGGAGCGCACGACCTAGAAGGAATTAGAATGATGGGTTCCCAACGGGCTAGTGCTAGTATGGTGGCGCGCAAGAGAGAGGGTGAGCAGCTAGGGGGGCACGCGGAGAGACTGAGGCAACAAAAAAATGGAAGGGGGGGGCAATGAAGAAGGCTCTGGAGGCCAACTGGAGTAGAACGGGGATGACATACTGAGGAAAAACCTCGCCTTTTGAAGACTTGTGGTACAAGAAAAGATGTTATGTGATTTTCTGACACGTTCGCGAATGCGAGTTGGGACGGTTCTCATTGAGTGGCATGTGATTCAGGGTATGGTAAAATATCAGGTGCATCACAGAGCTCATGTAAATGATTGCATATAGGAGGCTTTGCATCATATTAGAGCTGGCGGTGCAGGACTTTGTCAGCTTATGCATGGGCGGAACTGGCTTTGCACATCTGCATCATGTCACCCACATCCAGGGAAATAAAAGCGTGTTAATAATTACAAATAAATTTATTATTAAAATAATATAAGAATGATAAAAGGATATATAGCGTTGTAAAAAATTCGCAAATACATGATTATACTTATTTAATTTTTTTTACCAAGTTGATGTCATAGTAAAATTATCCCACCATTGGAATCCATAGATTTTTTAATTTTTGGTATTTAACATGATAAAACCAAAATTACTTCTCCATTTGTCTACTCTAATCAACCAAATCACCCTGCTGTAATTAGATATTGGAAAACTATATGGAAATAAACAATATTAAGAGTTCCAATTCAGCATAGTCCCTTCCTCTACCGCTAATGAATTGATTAAAGGTTGTGCAAAGTGTAGAGAAAACTCTGCACAATGAAAGCTTTTTGCACAATGAAATTTATCCACACTAAAATCTTTTCTTAATGAATGCTCTCCTCACAATGAAAGCTCTATGCACAATGAAATATCTTCGTACAGAACTCTCTGCACAATGAAAATTCTTTGCACAATGAAATGTATCTACACAAAACTCTCTAAACGATGAAAGCTCTATGCACAAAGCTCTCCACGTAGTGAAATATCTCGCATAATGAAATTTCTCCGCATAACACAAAATTAGCCAACTAAGATAATTATCTGATTGAAGGTTGTGTGGTAAAACTAATTGATTGAATGAAGGTTGTGCAAAGTGCGGAGAAAACTCTGCACAATTAAATCTCTCCACACAATGATAGCTATTCACATAGTGAAAGATCTTTGCAAAATGAAATATCTCCGCACAAATATATCTACATGATGAAAGATCTTCGCAAAGTGAAGGCTCTTCGGACAACATAGAATTAGCAGACAAACATAATTAATTGATTAGAGGTGGTGCAAAGTACGAATAAACCTCTGCACAATGAAATCTATCCGCGCAAAACTCTTCGCACAATGAATTATCTCTGCATAGTGAAAGGTTTGGACAATGAAATATCTCTACACAGTTAACACTCTCTACATAATCAAATCTCTCCGCACAATGAAATCTCTCCGCGCAAATCTCTCTCCATAATGGAAAGCTCAAACACGTTACTTGTTAAAGGAATGTGGAGTGTCGAGATCCATATGAAGAAAATACTGGGTAAAAGTAAGCCTGAAAAACTAAAAATATTGCTTGTGGGGATCGATACATTGTGTGGAGTGTCAAAATTCACATCAAAGAAATACTGAGAAATATTACAAATCAGTCCCACAATGAAGCTATTCTCTCATAAGGAAAGCTTTTCCATGTTGTGCACAATGAATGCCAAATTCTTCTTTTATGCAAGTTTCAAATTCAACTGCATGAGAAAGAGTGTGCAGTAAGTGCAACAGCAAGGATATGTAGTAAGTGCGGGAGCAAATTCTATGTTGATTCAATTTTTCTTCCTCCGCATTCTGCATAATATGGGGGGGTGGGGCGGGCGGGGTGGGGGAGCTAACTACTATTATTCTGTTATGCAGAGAAAGAGTATGTAGGACAAAGGGTGTACATGAAGTGTGAGAGTAGGGAATATATTGATTCAATCTTATTTTCCTCGGCATTATCCATAAACTAATTTAATAGTGAGGGGTAGTGTAAGGGTAGGGAATATATGGAGTGAAGATTTCTTTCTCCACATTTCACATAAGGCTAATTTAACATTTTAAGTGAAATTTATCTATCAAGAGAAAATGCTCTGAGTATGTCACATTTTAATTTAGATCATATTATCACTTATATTATTGTTCTTATATTAAGGTGTAGAATAAGTAACATTGATACATTATGTGGAGTGTTTAGAGATTATATGGATATTTAATACAATTTTCTCTATTGTCTGATATGTGCAAAGGAACTTAATATAATAGATCTGAAGGAGGGGCATCATATTGTAAACCTTGTTATTTCATTTGGCAAGCCAATTCAAAATTTGGAGCTCACTATAGATAAATGTGCTAGCGGTGTGAATTGAACGATGTGCAGGTGAAAGGGTATGTGCAGAGATGAGGGAGTGTAGAGAAGGAGACACATGTATATCAAAAAATTTAAATAGGTTTCAGAAAACCATAAGACTTGAGAACATTATTTCAGTGAGTCGAAACATATGGATCCAAAGAGATGATGCCTATTTCGTTGCTCCACAAATTGTGCAGGATTTGTTTTATATTGTGAAGTGTTTTTTTATGCTTCTTCTATTCAATATTACATATCAGAGAGTACATAGAAAATATAGCAAAAAAATAACAAAGTTCTGTAATGAAATAATAATCAAATCGAAATAAATTGAATAGAAACACCCCGCTTAGAAAAGTTATCATTGCTATCATTGTCTTAATTGAATTATTTTTTAATTGAAAAATTTGTAAACACTAAATACACTTAGACAATAAAGATTAGAAATATACTCAACAATAATGCTTGTGGTTGTCGCTTTTCGCTAACTGGTTCAATACCACATAATTTTTTTTTCTCTTGTACATTTGTTTCTACATTTTTGGTTGTTTATAATATTTCAAATTAGCATCATGTACATGGTAAGGGGCTTTGATTTTCGGAAGTGCGGAGGAAACATAATGAAATTTTTTCCCAATTTTGTACTACACAAAATGAGATTTATTGAATTGTAAATACTTGTTGTTAGCAATGTATTCTTCAGAGATATCTTCCTGAGATCCGAAACTGTTTTCAAATGTTCATTTTTGTTATAATCAATACCACAAATTGCATATAATACAAAGACTCAAAGAATGTTTTTGAAAAAATATAGAATTAATTATCATAAAATCGATATAAACTCATATTCAATAATGATAACTATATGTAGATTCAAATGGAAATTAGCATAGCTCTAATTTAGATATATATGATACCATATTCAAAACATAGGCATAAAAAACAAAATTGATGATGGTTTTAGTATTTGAATATAATAATAGCTTAACACTTAATGTCATTTGGTGCTCATAAGGGTTGAAGCATAGGATTGGAAATACCAAAACATTTATCTTCTTGAAAGAAATATATAAAACTCCCAATTCAATTCTTGCACTAACCTTGGAAACTTTATTAAAATAAACTAGAAAATAATAAACTAGGGTTCTATTTACTTCACTCTTTAGCCCACTGAAAAAACCAAACTTGCAAACTGTCTAAATTAATCAAAGTCCTTTGAGAAACAAACACAAGCCCAAGAAAATATTAAAATAATGCCAAACATGTCTCTCAAATTGAAGTTAGTTACTAATGAGATTCCTACAGTCTGCTTTCCACTCCAATATATGCATGCAATATAAAAGTGAAAGTGTGGCTTCCACTTATCTCTAGTGTATCAATCAATATAATAAACTATTGAAAACATCTATTGTGCAGATGCAAGAAATAATTACACTCTCTATTATCTTTTATTCAAAATTGGAAAGGAACTCAAATAATAATTTGAAGAATTTCTCAGGAGATAGGAAACTCTACAGTTCTGAGAATGAAAAGAAATGCTCAATACTTGAAAATACAATCAATATTCATATAATAAAATGAATCCTAATAAAATTTCCTCCACTCCACAAAAATTAACACCACAAGTGTTTGATTTACACACACACTAATCACTTATCCAAACCTAGAAATTCTTGGAATAAAAAAAAACAGTGAGCAATGACACTAATTCAATCAATCAAATCCAAAAATGTTTTCTTTGGATGATATCATTATGTGTCAATAATAATCCAACCTTTACGTTATGCAAACAAAGATATCAATAGGTATTCACAACTCAATAAGGGAAATATGGGTTATATTTATCAATATACTTCATATTTTACAAGGGAAAAGTCGAGATTTGATCTTTTGTAACCAATAGGATCACAAGCTAAACTATTACACTCTTAAGCTATCATATCTAACCTGACTTGTTACTGAAGTGATCTAGGGTTTTAGTGTTCTCATATTTTATGATACATTTACACAAAGACATGGGTATTTATAAAAGTCGAGATACCTTCAGCTCTTGAGACTACAATGCCGCGTGTGCTTTAGAAAATATATGTTTAATATTGAAAATGAACCATTGGGACTCATATAACATTTTAAATCTGATATTTACGAGTACGCAAACAACAAAATCACATAGAAACTTTGTTTCTACCAATTATATACACAATATGAATTTTCCAAATATCTGATTTGCACAACCTAGATTATATAAAAGTGACAAAGGCATTTCATGCACTTTTAGTGATAGAAACCAAGATTTGAGTGCCAAGTAAGCACAAGCTAAGATATAAAGTAAATATTTTAGAAAGGTAGAGTGTAAAGGTAAACTGAACCAGAGTGCATACAAATGGTAACAAACAATTGCTATAAGAACATTATAATAAATCCAACAGTATATATAGAGTACACAAACCAAACAACACTAATCTAATGGATGTGTGTCGAGCTAGGTAGGTTAGTCCCTTTCCAACCAATTCACACCGTATTAAAATAATATTAAATCGCACAACAAAATAGATAATCACATAAAATGACAAGAATGGATAAGAACCAATCATTTATATTATATTAATGAAGTTTTGTATTTCAGTACATGATGAGCTTAGTGACATAGATGTCACTGATCAAGAGCGATACAAAATCTCAAACTAAGAGGATAACACTACCATATCATCACTATCCTATCTCTAAACAACGAGTCAAGTTATATAATAGATTACATTACAAATATGGTTATAATGGAGAAATCGTATAAAAATAAAAATGAGAAATGAATTGCAACAACTTGCCAACAATAAAAATTTGGTAAGAGCGTTGTTTAACCAAAAATATATGGTCCACTACATGAGGGTTTCTTGAGAAAATGAATTCTTCTTCTTTGGCCTCTTTGCTGACTATAGGGGGAAGGTATGCATTTTCCATCCTTCAGCCTAACCTAGCATGATGTTTTCAAAAATACTCAAATTAACAATTCGCCATTGGCCCTTGTGCCTAGCTCCAATAACCAACTGTTTACAAGCTCTTTGAGTGTGGTTTAGGAACCCCAGGACTAGTGCAGGAAACATGACAAGTTAAAGGATTCATCATGAGTATAGGAACTACATCCACTTGAGACAATGAATTGTAAAAATTATAGACCTTTAAAAACATAGTAAATGAGGGATTTTTATCAAATAAAAAATTTACTTACCAAATTAAGAAACTTGCACCAAAATCCTCAAGATTACATCAAAATAACATTGAAATACTAGATAAAGGCTTCGAAAATAGTAAAATAGAGGGAGTGATGAGGGTGTTTTAGGGATAAAAATACGACATTTTAGGACACTGACATCCCCCCAACCCAGCTTCTTTGTGTGTCCTCACACAAAAAGGGGTGTGCCAAATCCCTCTACAAAGAAACAAAATTTTGAAACCCCAACTCCATCAATTTTTTATTTCGATATCGATTTAGGTTCCTATGCCTTGAAACTTCTTCAACTACCTCATGAGCCTCCTAAATTTAGTTTCATGTATGATGAATGCATCCTTTGTTTCTTGACACTTTCTTTTAAGTCCTTCATCTCCTTTAAAAATTCTACGTTCCTAGCCCTTAGTATAGTGTTCTCAGACTTCAAGTAATGGTCCAGGAGATCAACTACTTCAACTTTATTTTTCAAAGTTTGAATCATCTTCTAATCATTATGTTTTGTCATTAAAAAAATTAAGTTATACTAATTGTTTTGTTCCTCAATAATCTGACACCTAGAATTTTTACCAGAACCATTGAGAGTTGTTTCGTCTACCAAAACAAAACAAAAATTCGTTGGTTAGGAATACTAGGTTCCATACCAAAGACGAATCCTTTATCACTAACATCAATTTAGCATATTTATCAATGAAAATTCCCTTTACATAGTTTTCATCATTGGGTTTTGTGCTTACGTTGATACATGAACTTCCTTATCCACCTGCAACTTACATTATTCATTACAATCATCGCCTAATAAAGACACTTCAAGGTTTTCATATAAAAAGGAATTTTTTTAGAGAAATAAGGGGTGTGTCCAATTTTCTCCATCCCTCTTAATATTCTTTGGGTTGGTATTGGCACCGATACCTTGGATGGAACACCTTAGCACAAGTTTTCTTACTTTGGCCAGATTTAGAACTAGTCTCCTTACTCTGGGCATACATGGAACTGTAACCCATAAATATCACTATGAACTCTTCTTTCAACTGATTCTAGATTTTAATAAAATGCCTATTGTTTCCATTTTTATGGGACACAATAAAATCATTCCATGCTGAACCCTTCTTCTTCAATTCCTTAGTAACCAATACCATAACCAACCCATCATGGCAAAATGTATACCCTACTTGAATAACAAGCATTTTATGAACTACCTTGGAAATCCTAATTAAAATCTTGAACAAAAAATAAGGAAAGTTAATATATTGAACATATTTGAAGTGAAACAAGAGTCAAATATGATAAAGGAACGTTACAGAGTAATGTCCCTCACATGTGAGAAACTTTTCCACCACAGAAAGAAGGTTTATCCATTTTTATACCATGAAATTTTGAGGAACCCCTTTCTTCCAATGAACTTTATAATTTGCTACCAAGAGGAAGTGCTTCCAAGCTCCTTATTCCACTATTGAAAAAATAAACAATAAATTCTCAATTTGATGTTGCCTTGATTAAATTTAGAAAATTTGAATCTCCACATCAACAGACAACTTGGATGATGTTTACTTGAGTGACATGGATTGTGTCACCTACTTTATTCAGTAAATTCAAGTTGGAGTTAGATTTCAGTTAATAATTTGTGATCGATAATTAGGAGCAATCAAGGTTAGTTATCTAAGGTTTTTTTATGTTAAACTAGTTCTAACTATTGGAAGAAATAGTCGAGGGCCAAGTTGTGTGGTGGGACATCTGTCAAAACTAGTGATAATCCAGTTAACTGATCAATCAAACTAAAATAGCTAGTGCATTCAGAGAATTCAAGTTACCCAGTTGAGATGGATATTCCAAGGTAGTGTAACATAAATTATATACTAGTTCTGAGTGTATAGGTGTTGCATGTAGTCAGATGATAAACCTAAAGTAATTCAACATTCAATTTGAAAAAATTACTAAATAATTGGGACATACTTCCTCATCAAACAATGAAAGGAAATAGGAGCTCAAGCCAAGGTAGAAATTGGGTAAGTCTAGGCTAGAGGCCTTTAGTGACTAGAAATATAGATTTTTCAATTATAGGGTGAGCTCAATTGAGCACACCAATTGTAGTACATCTCTATTCATTTGATTAATTCAAGATACATTAGTGTTTCTAGCAGATTTATTTCCCCATATAAAAATTGTTGTTCCATGTGTGTGATTTCTTATTGCAACTCTAAAATTTTTGTTATAAGTTGTGAATTGATGTCCGTAGAGCAGTAGAGTAGGTTTATGTGTTGTGATTTTGATTAAAAATTCATGAGTAGTTTCAAATATACAACCCAATTTCTACATGGTATCAGAGTTGGATTCAAAGTATAGTAGAAATTCGAAGTTGTTTTTGAGAGGTTTGAATTTGGAGATTAGTGTTACAGGTTTTCTTTAGAGCTAAGAATATGGTTTTCAATGGAATAAGGCTATATTATGCCTTGGAAGGCACCTCTAAATTTTTTGCATGGAAGGATCGCATGGAGGCGGTATTGGATGACAATAAATTGCTAGAATACATGAAATCAAATGTTGCAAAAACACAAGCATCTGATGCCCAAAACCTTACTCAGTGGAAAAAATATGTAGCCAAAGTGAGGAGAATCATATTGGAGAGAGTAAGAGATAATATTTTCTCAAATATCGACGGAAAGGAAACATTTTTTACGATGTGGATAGAACTAATTTTTTTTTCGAGAATAATAGTGACCACAGGAAGCTTGCACTCAAGGATAAAATTTGAAGTATCAAGATGTAGAAGAATGACACCATTACGTAGTATCTAAGAAATCTTACACAATATCGTGATGAAATTTTTCAGTTTGGTGTTAATGTACATGAAGAAGACTTGGTAAGCCTATCCCTTCTGAGCCTTTGCAAGAGCTAGCACAACTATCATGATTTGGTTAATTGGAGGGATAAACTATAGAATTGGGAGTGCCTATGGTCCAATTTGGTACAGGAGGAAATAAGGTGAAATACCATAGATGGGAATTCATCCAAGGCGAGGATGAAGAAAACTTTTCATTGTTTGGAAAGGAAAAGAAGGGAAAATGGAATAAATACAAATCCAAACCAAAATCCAGTCAAGGGGGAAGAATAAAGATTTGTCAAAAATTAAATTTTTCCATTATCATGAATTCGAGCACTATGCCATGAAGCGTCCACACAAGAACAAAAGCAAGAATACCTTAGGAGGAGCAACAAGTGAAGTCTTGGCTTCACAGTTCGAGCTTTATTTTACCCTTATTACATGTATGGTCAACACAATGATGGGGAACATGTGGTACTTGGACTCAGGTTCATCGTTCCACATGACAGAGAATAGATATTTTTTTAGTGACATGGAGGAAAAAGACTTGTAGATGCACATTGAGATGGGGGGAAATGGAAGGTATAACACCGTTAGGATTGGTACAACCACCTTTTAGAGGGATTCATGCTCCCCTCTCAATCTCAAGGATGTAATTTTCATTTTTGGCCTACGGAAAAATATTATCTCTTTTGCAGTTTTCAAAGACCATGGTTATGATGTCACATTTAGAAAAGTAAAGGAATTCCTGAGACACATATCCACAAGACAGGTGAAGAAGATCACGGTTCATGTGAAAAACCTATACAATATAGATGTGGAGGATTGTGTTGCTTTTAGCGCAAAGGTTAATAAGGTGCATATCCTTGATGTCGGTGAACTTTGGAATAATTGTGTTGGCCATTTGCATCATGGAACTTTGAATAAGATGAAAAAGGTAACCGCAGGCCTCCCCAAGGAGCACTTGAGCAGTAGGATGTATGCAAAGGATGTACTTTTGGGAAGAACACAAAATAAATTTTCCATGATCAGGTGATCGAAGTGGATATTGGTGGCCACCTGCCTATTCCATCTAGACCACTAGTTGGTTACTTGTTTCCTTGATTATAGAATTATTTTCTATTTTTAGCAGTTTTTGGGGTCATGATCTTCTGGAGTTGTTTTGACCCCTTAAACGAAGTTTTTTTATGGTTCGTAGTAGGCCCATAATTATAGGAAAGGATGCAAAAAATCCCATAGTACTCAAAGAGATATTTAAAACAAGGTATTGTACACACCAAATGGATATCATATGACCAAGTTAAAACCCCTGGAATTTTGCAACCCAACTAACCCCAATGGGGCCCACAAACACTTGGAATTCCATCTCATAGGGTTAGGGTTTTTTTTTTTAGGATTTTCCTTTGTTGTTTAATAATAAAAATTCCCTTGAGCCTCATTGTAACATAGTTCAAAGGCATGTATCCACCACATATCTCCTCTGAGATAAGCTACCACCTCCTGAGATAGTTTATCTCCATTATGTTTGTAAGCATCTTTCATTTATTTGATATTAATGAAAGAATGATTTATTTCTATTGCATCTATTTTTTTATGTTTATTTATTCATTGTGTTGCATTCCCGCAAAAGTCTAGATCAATGGTATTAGAGTTTTTTGCTCCTATTTTTTTATTTTCGTGTCACCAACGAGGTTAGGGTATGAGTTAAGGCTCGAATTGGTTGAACCTTTACAAGACCAGCTTTGCAAACCTCGATAAACTTTTATGGTGGAAGAAAAGAAAGAAGAGGGAGCATGAAATCCTTTGAAAATATTTCTTGAGGAAGCCTCGAGTGATATATGAATGTGATGATGGATAAATTTTCCCATATCTTGTGGAAGCTACCCACAGGCGAGACACCTTCATCCAAAAACCACTCTAAAGGCACTACACCCTTTAAGGTACAAGTAAAATTTGATATTCCCATATTTGAAGGAAAAATAAATGTAGACGTTGTAGATAGATGATTAAATATATTGGAAGGGAATTTTTTGGGTCATGACTTTTCCAATCGGGAAAATATTACTTTTTCACTCCTCAAAGTCACTCCCCATGTCAAGGACTGGTGGGAAACCTACCATGAACAGAGCAAAGAGATAGAACCCTCACTATTTTCAGGCGTACCTACATGGAATTACTTATGAGATTCGATCAACGAACATTACTACCCTGGTGGGAGCTATGAGGACAAGTACATATAATGGAAAACGATTTGGTAGCAAAGGGACTAAGATTTTCATGAGGTGATGAATATTTTCCATACCATGCACACAAAGTTTGGTATTAAATATTCAGAAAAACATACGGTGCTCAAGTACCGCAATTTCTTTCATAAATTCATTTGGGATTAAATTGAGTTCCTGGGCATCTCCTTTCTTGGTGAAACATACCTCTATGCTACCAATATTGAGTAGAAATTTAAAGAGAAGAAGTGATACTTTTTATCTACAAATTTGAAGAAAGGGAAAGGCGCACGAAAACCAAAGGGAAAAGGACAAAGCCAAGGTAGGGCAACCCAAGACAGCCCACCAAATCCATAGGCAAAGAACAACAACACTAGGATAAATAAGGATACTAGGAAATGGTGTGAGTTCCATAACAACTGCACTCACAACACAAGTGAGTGTTGAGCCAAGCAGTCGCTAGTGGCTGAGTTGAAGGCTTACGAATTAGATGCATGTTTAGACTCTGTGTTAAAAACTGCCAAGGGGAATGAGAAAGGGAAGCATATCATTGATGCTAATCCCAGTTCCACCATTTCCACCACCTTGATTCAAAATATTGAGCCCAAAGATCCATATGATGGGGAGTGTCTCTTCCACTCACAAATATGGGTGAAGTTTTCTCTGTTGCAATTCATTGTCGATAGAGGGAGCCAAAAGAAACTCATATTTGTATAGGTCATGAAATGTATGGGCCTATCGACCACACCACACCCACAACCATACACCATCATTTGGATTCACTAAGGACGACATCTCCACGTCAACCAACAATGTTTCCTTCCCTACAACATCAAGCCTTCCACAGATGAGGTAATGAGTGATGTTGTTGCTCTTGAATTTTGTGATGTATTATTATTCCAACCATACTTGTCGAAAAGTCATGTTTTGTATGAGTCTAGGCCTCGCAATGTTATTATTTATTTGGGAAACATGTTATATAGGATACCAGAGGTAGCACCACCTACTGCCATCTCTTTGATATCTGCAAAGAAATGTAGTAAGATCATTTCCAAGATCGATAATTTTGTCTTTCTTATGATCCACCCTCAAGGAAAGAAGAAAAATATGGCCAATTCGACATCCTCCATGCATGGCTCCTTTGCATGACAACAAGTGATGGACAAGGTCATGGAGGAGTACAGGGAGATCTTCACCTCACCCATAGGGGTACCCATGTACTATCAGGTCAAGCATGCCATCGATCTGACCCCATGGGCACCACTAACCAACATACCAATCTACGAACGCTTTGTTTTGGAGAATGATGAGATTAAGAAGAAAATCCAGAATTTGTTGCATAAATGGCACATCGGGCCAACTTCATCAACCTATGGGAGCCCGATTATGATGGTACAAAGGAAAGACGACACTTATAGAATATATATTGACTATCGAGCGTTGAATAAGGTCATTGTCTAGAATAGGTATCCAATCCCACAGATTGATGAACTTATGGAGTAATGCAAGGGGGGAAAATATGTCAGCAACATGTATGTTTAGTCCATCTATAAGCAGGTGAAAATCAAGCCCTTTAATGTGTCGAAGAATTCCTTCAAATCCATGTAGGTCCTTTTCGAATGGTTGTTCATGCCGTACGAGTTAACGAATTCCCCCACAACCTTCATGAGGTTGATGGAAGACACCATGTGGCCCTTCACCAACTCATTCATGGTAGTGTATATGGACGACATCCTGATCTTAAGCCAGAGTTGGGAAGAGAACCCACACCGTATACAACTGGTCCTCCTAACCTTTCAATAACACAAGTTGTGTGCCAATTTGGATAAATGCACCTTTGGTATGAACCAAGTTCAATATATGGCATACATCATTGATGAGAGGGGTGTGAATGTGTACCTAGGCAAGATACAAGTTATTCGAGATTGGCTAGCCCCAACCACTATAATAGAGCTACGTACCTTTCCGGGACTTTCCAATTTGTACTATAGGTCCGTGTTGTGTTTATCTCATATCACTTGGCCTTCGAGTCAAGTCACCAAGGGAAAAGCGAAACCAAAGTTACTCTAGTCCAAATCCCAAACAAAAAATAATTTTTCAAGTTGAAGCATTTCCTCTGCTCTGCACTAGTGCTCACATTACCAGACCCGCATCAACCATTTTAGATTTAGAAAAATACCTTTGACTATTCTATCGAGGGAGTTCTTACATACCAAGGGCATCCAATAGACCAATGGCTTTGACTAAGCTATCGAGGCATGTCTTACTCACCAGGGGCATCTGATGTCATATCATAGTGAGAAGCTTTGAGAAACGGTATGAAAGTATCCCATCTATGAAAAAGAGATGCATACCATTATGCATGCTTTCCGAAAATTGAAGCATTACATTATGGGGAAGGAAACGGTCATTGAAGTAGACCACCGACCCATACAATTAATATGGACATGAGGAAAGTTGTCGAGCAATTGCCATCATAAATGGTCCACATATCTACAAAAGTTCCACTTGAACATAAAGTACAATAAGTGTTGCAAAAATAATGTTGTAGAATGTCTCAACTGACCACCAATCATGGCACTGACCATTGTGATCGACTCTTTTGGACACAAGGCTTCAAGGTGGTTGCATTTTTACAGGAGTGATCTAGAACTCAGTAAGACATATCAAATGCTCCTCGAAGGAAAGCAAGTTCAAAATTTTGACCTACAGGGCACATTGTTATGCCACATGGGACACCTTTGTGTTCCTTTAAGAGAGCATTCCAAGATGATTTTGGAGGCACACTAGAGTTGGGTCGCTGGACAATTCGGAGTAGAGAAAACAATGTGAGTGTTGCAAAACTATTTTTGTTGGCCAAAAATTTGATAGGATGTTGGGAAGCACATAAGATCCTCCACTTCTTCCACCATTTCCGAATCAATAATTAAGAATCAAAGCCTATATAGTCCTCTACCTACTCATAGTCGGCCTTGGTAATCCATATCTATGGATTACATGTCGATCCTCCCTTCTACTAAGCATGGAAATGACTATGTTTTTGTACTCCTCGACATATTATATAATATGGCCATTCTGGCGCCCTGCAAGAAGAGTATCACATTAGAGGCCACTACTAATCTCTTATTTGAATGAGTGTGGGTATAATTTGGGATCCCATAGTGAATTATCTCAAATAGATACAGAAGTTTCCTGAGTACATTTTTTCCATGTCTCTAGTCGATGTTGGATACCAAGCTGACTAAGCCCATGACCTTGCACCCCAATACTGATGGCCAAACATAGGTCGTCAACAGGATAATCATGCACATTTTGTGCATGAAAAAATTGAAACAACCACACACGTGGGGTGCAAGCCTCCCTTATGTCCAACACAACTATGACCGAGCTCTTCATAGCTCAACTAGCCACATTCCCTTTCAAGTGGGGATGGGATTCTAGCCATTATGTCCCATTGATGTGGCCATACCATTTGCATCTACTTGGACTGATTCGGGTCATGTCTATTTCGAGGATGATAGGGCTAAAAATTAATTGAGCACATGCAACACATTCGCCAGTAGGTACATGAGATATTCAATAGATCCAATGTTAATTAGAAGCAACATCATGATCAACATCAAGTGCCACACAAGTTTTATGTGGGCGACAAAGTTTGGCCACATTTGGAGAAGGAGCACCTCGCTAGGCCCCACCGAAAGCTTCACCCACTTCGAAATGGGACATACACCATCACCAAGGTGATATGGGATAATTCCTTCCATCTTATCATTCCACTATTCCTTGTCCTGCACCTAGTATTTAATGTGGAATAGCTGCGACCATATTTCCCCCCCATTGTTGGACACATCTGACATTGCTGAGCAGTTGACACCAGCAAAGCACAGCCGAAGATGAATTTAAAAATACACAAAATATAGGATCATGGAAAAACATATCAAGAACACCCGCCAGTAGAGGATCAAACTATATTGAGTTGTCAAATCATGCCAACTCCTTCACCATGCAAAGTGGTTCACGGTGGACCACGGTCAACAAAAATTTCCTCACCTCATGGAGGCGCTGCACACAATGGGGACAATTTATTCCTAAGGGGGGAGGACTAATCTAGGTGGATTGGTGGCCACCGGCCTATTCCACCCATACCTCCAATAATTTTCATTTGTTTCCTTGATTATAGCACAACTTACTATTTTTAGAAGATTTTTGGGTCCTGAACTTTCAGACTTGTTTTGACCCCATAAAAAATATTTTTTTGACATATTTAGCAAGCCCATGGCCATAGGAAGGGGTGTGTGGAAACTCATGTTTTAATATAAAATATCTTTGCAACAATTTATTGTACGCACCAAACTAACACCATATGACTAATTTATGACCCTAGGAAGTTGGATACCCAGCTAACCCCAATTGGGCCCACAAAATCTTGTCGTTCCATATCCTGGGGTTAGGGTTTTGGTCATTGACAGTTTTCCTTTGTTATTCAATAATAAAAATTCCCTTGAGCCTCCTTGTAATATAATTCATAGGCATGTAGCCGCAACATCTCTCCTCAGAGAAAAGCTACCATTGTCTGATCTAGTTTATTTCCATTCTATTTGCAAACATCTTTTAGTTATTTTTTTTGTCTCTCACGTTGTCTGTAATCCTTGAGGCTTGACCTCTGGCTTCAGTAGCCATGACTGTTACACCATTTTTTGGTCATCTAACCTATTATCATTAGATGGACCCAAGTACACCATGTAAGACCAATTTTAACCTAAGTAAAATTGCCTTCACTATGCTAAATAACTTAATAAACCACATTTGTTAAGTTGTTTATGGTCCAAACAGGAAACCCCAAAAGGAAATATTAAACAAACCTATATTTGTTTGATTTTCCTCATGGAATAATTAATTAAACCATAATTTAATTATTATTCCCAGTCATGTTTAACCCAAAAAAAAAGAAATTAATTAGATAAACCTTTATTTATCTTATTATTTTATAGGAATAATTATTTAAATCTTATTTAGATAATATTCCTTGTTAAATATGACCAAATCACCCACAAATAATTAAATAAATCACTATTTATTTGATTATCTTCTAACCGCTTCCTTAAAAAGATAAATAAATCATTTATTTATTTATTTTTGACAAATCAAGGGATTTGACCCAAGTCAAATACCTTTTCCCTCCAACAAATATAATAAAATATTCCATAAAAAGTGGATCTAGATCTGGTTAACCCATGCACGAAGATCTAGAATGACCCAATATTTTGTTATAAATAGGAGGGTTTTTCCTACCATTCTTCACCTTTTGTTGCCTATTAGATCACTCTGGATCTATACACTTGGTCACCATTTTCTGCCATTTGCTGTGTGAGCTCCCCTTGAGTTCCATTCTTTGTGTGGGTCTTCTACACCAACAAGAGAGAGAAATCTTAGATCTGAAGTGCCGAGGACTTCCAAGAACCCATCCCACTGAGGAGAATTGGATACACCTTCTTGTTTTCCTCCCAGGTGCCCCATTAATATAAAAATTCTTTCAAAAATTGTTCTTGTCTTGTCTATTGGTATATGGAGCAAACCCTTATTTTTTCTACTTAATGTCTTTCCATGCATAGATCTGGTTTTTGCAGCTCTTTTATGTCTAAATAACCGCAGATCTGAAGATATTGGCAGCCACTTTTGTTGTTAGGGCTATTAGTTATGCGTAGCTAAAGTGGTCCTTTTTCGTACACTTCGACAAAGGATTCATATTAACAAATGGCGACTCCACACGGGTTTTAAATTACGACCGCTGTCGTTTTTCATATTCCTGCATATCCAGCTACTTCAGACCCTAGGGTTTCTTTTCAGCTGTTTATTTTTCCTATTTTTATGTTGTTTTTCCCACATAAAACCCTAAAACATTAAAATTTCTAACTTCCGTGTGTTTCTGGCCCTATTGCGCAGGTAAGCGACACCAGCCGCAACTGAGACAACAACTTTTCTGAAAATCTGCCACCGAGACAACCGGAATGGGGGGTCGCACTTTTTGGCCCATAAACTGCGACCTGGACCTCCAGGTTGCACTTTTCTGCCCCTTTTCTGCGACCTGCACTGAAAACAGGTCAGAAACTGTGACCTGCCAGTTTTTTAGTGATTTTTCTGCAATTTTTCTGGGTTCTGCTACAGCTTCTGTCAGGGTCTTCCAGCCTCTGTCTCAGCCCGCCTTGACCAAGTTCTGATCTGTTTTTACTCATCTAAGTGGGAACCTAGCCCCCTAGGTCTTTAGTACCCTCCACTTTTTGTGGAAGAGTTTTAGCTGTTTCAGTCGTCTGTTTTTCAGAGCTTCGGCCTCCTTTTTTCCAGATCTGTTACCTCCCTTTCAGATCCATTGAAATCAGCTCTTCTACCTCTCAAATCACCTCCTGAAGATTTGTCTGGATCTACTTTTAGGGCCTCCACCTTGCCCCCTCCATTTTTTGTTGATTTCCTTCCTTTTTCCAGCCACCTTGCCTCTGTCTTTTGGCTGTGACCTGCACCTCTTTTCAGCAGCTTTATCCTTTAGATCCCTGTCCCTTTTGACCTTAGATCTATTGGCCTCTTTTCCGTGTGTTTTGCCTAGATTTTTCCCTTTATTTTTAGATTAGTTTTGAGAGACCCGCCTTCTTGGGTTAGATAGATGCACAAGTAGCTGTTATTTTTCTGTTATTTCAGCATTATATACTGTTCTCTGTAGGTTTATTTTCAGTTACGCAGCACACTTTTTTCTTGCTCTCAAAATGGAAAGGGTTTAAAAATTAAAATTAACGCACGCCACACACTGACCCTAAGTGAAGAAGTGCCTGGTTAACACCGCCTGGCAAAGACTCTAAAATCACTTGTCACTGCACCTTTTCTTCCCTTGACCTCACTTGATTCTGTCCCTTTCTGTCCCTGTCGGTTTCCCTCTTCCTGTCATCATTGCGCCCCCAAGGCACCTTTCCCGGAGACTTCTTGGCCTTCACCCTCAGTTTCCGGTCGATCGACCTGCTCTGACCCGCCGTCGTCGAGCCAGTCCTCCTTTGAGTCCGCTCTCCGACTCCTCTCCTGATTCATCGGTTTCCCCTTCTCCTCCTGGTTCTCCCCCTACCACCATCACTATGTCTGGTCCAGGGCCTAACGCTAGCGGTTCTCTCAGCCCTAATGCCGGCGCCACTACTAGCGGAACCGCCACAAGAACTACCCTGGCCACCCCCTTGCTATCGTACATTGCAAGCCTCAGCCTCCCCGATTTCAATCAGTTGATCAATGACCCTATCCGCCACGATGTTGGTTGGCCTGCCATGCCAACCAAGCTCCCTTCCGACATCCCTAAGTTCAAAGGCCAAGCTGGAGAAGATCTAACCAATCATGTTCGATCTTTCCACATGTGGTGTTCCTCCAATTCCATTACTGATGACTCCATCCGTCTTCGATTTTTCCAACGCACGCTTACCGGTGAAGCTTCTAAATGGTATGTTGAACAAGCCACCTCTTCCCATACCACCTTTGTGACCCTTGCCCAAGCCTTTTTGTCTTATTTCCAGCTCCCTCTCCGATACGACACTGGCACGAAGCTCTTGACTTCCTTCAAGCAATCCTCTTCAACCCGCCTTTCCGCCCATGTTCAGGAATGGCGAAGAAGACAGAGTTTATGTCGAGCCCCTCCCTTCAAAGATCGGGTTTATATGGACTGGTTCCTTCACACCCTTCCAGCTCCCATCGACAAAGATGTCACCTCCCATTTTCCTCAAACTGAAGAAGCCGCCCTCCAAATAGCCTTGAAATATGACCTGATCTACGCTCAATCTGCTTATGTTTATACCGTTCTTCCTGACCTCCCCAGGCCTGGCGGCGCTAACGCCCCGGGGGCATCTCATTATGCCGACGGTATCGTTGGATCCCTTTCCCATCCGTACGCTCAACCTTCTATGGGCTATGGTCTCACTCAGGGAGGGGCCAGCACCTCTAGCACTCTCCCCTCTCCCGGTAGCATGTATCCAGGATACGGCATGCCTCCTCCTTTTGCCCAACCTCCTGCTTACCTCAATGTTTCCCAACCCCGCCATTACCCTTATCCACAGCCTGGTGCGCCAGCTCCTCCAGCATACGCGCTTCCATCTCCCTTTCCTCTTCAAAACCCGCAACAGCATTTACAGCCCCCTCCAGGGCAAGTATTTGCACAACAGGGCGCGACTAATCCCCATTCTTCTCAAACAAGGCGGAGAGGCAATAAAAACCCATCTGCCCCTGGTACTCGTGGACCCAATCCTGGTGTGGACCCTAACACTGCCAACCAGTAACAGGGCACTCAGCGCAAGCCGGACAGGCTGCTTCGCACAAATAAGCCTTGTTCGTGTTGCGGTGTTTATGGTCATTACACCCACGATTGTCCCCTCTTACCCCAGATGCGGTAGATGTGGGAGTCTTAAGCCACATTGCATGGACAACACGCCTCCCCTCATGCTCCTCCTAATGTGGCCACTACCCAACCAGCTATGTTTACTGATCCCTTCCCTCATCAAGGATTCGTGGCTACCCAACCGCCTGACAGCCAGGTCGCCACTCCCCCTTCCCTTTCTGGTTCCTCCGATTACTAGATCCTTATGATGCACTCCGATCCTAACCCGCCCGTCGATATTCACCTTCAAACTCGGTCTCGCCAGTACCCCGAGCCTCCTTCTTCAGGTTCTACAGAGCCGCTTTCGACATCCAGCAGCCCCTTACATATCCCTCAACCCAAAGTTGAGGTTCATACCAAGATTCCTAAGGGACCCCTACGTCGAAATGCTGCTTCTGGTCGAGCTGCTCATTCGTATAGCATAGTAGATGATTTGGCGCAATCTCATGCTGCCATTTCCACACTGGTACTCCTCCAGTCATGCCCTTCCCAAAAGAAGGCTCTACTATCTGCCGTGGGTGCTGTAGATCCTGCTGATGACCAAATCATTGTTTTCGATGCCTCTCAATCGGACCATCCTCATCTTCCTCCTTCCGTCGCCTTCCAAATCCCAGTCAAAATCCGGAACGCCAACGTTTCCCGGTGTATAATTGATGAGGGGGCATCCACCTGTGTGATGTCCGCTTCGGTTTGGAAGCAACTCGGATCCCCTGAGCTGGCCCCTTCCACGATCACCCTTCGAGTGTGGGACGGCCACGCCTCCCAGCCCATTGGCCTCTTCCGTAATTGTCCTATCACCCTTGCCGGTAAGACTATTTGCGTTGACGTCGAAGTCATCGAAGCCCCACTAAACTACAACATTCTATTGGGGCGAAGCTACACCTATGCTATGTCTTCTGTCCCATCCGCGGTTTTCTGCAAGATGTCTTTCCCTCATAATGGAAATATAGTCACCATTGACCAGTTGACATATCATGAGCCAAAATCTCAGACCTCACCTAAAACGACCATCTCTTCTGTAGCCAACAAGCAAACCGTCGATTCCTTGACCAGTGTCTCTCCTGGCGTCTACAAAGACTCCTCTTTGCTCGGAACCTTCCCTGGTCTTCCTCCTCCTCCTATCTCTGACCCCATCTCATCGAATGTTTGCATGATGCAATCGTCTCGGGCTGCTCTCAAGCAACCTGCTTCGGCTAGTCAGCAACCTTGCCCTCCGCAACCTGCTCCTAGCCCTTCACCTGCAGTTGGTAGTCATGAGCCTCTTTATCCTCCTGGCATGGTTTCTCCAAGCCTTAGCCATTTAGGAGCCGTCCCAACTGGCCATTACCCCTCTGGTCAGATACCGTTCCTAGCTCCCCCACCAGGAGTGTCCACGGTACCGGTCATGGCCACCCTCTCTCTTCCTAACTTGACCCTTGGGATTCCCGTTTGGTACCTTGATCCTCCAACCCCCACCTTGCCTAGTCAACCGAAACCTTATATTGCTTTGACCCCGGTTCAACCGGTCCCCATGACTTCTCCCGCTGCATCAGTGCCTCAGTCACCTCAACAGGAACCACCTCCTGTTGCGACCGCTTCGGGTAAGAAGGGCAAAGCTCGCAAGGGGGCATCAAAGGACAAGGCTGCCCCAACAAACCCTGCTCCTCCTCAGCCTCCAAAGCATACCATCCAGTGTGCTTTGTGTGATGTTGTCGGTCACGCCTCCCATACCTGTCCTGAATTGCTTCATCTCAAGCCCATGGTTAATGTCACGTTCCCTGAGTCCGCGGTCCCAGAAGCCTCTGTTCCTTCCGCGACCGCGGCCAAGAACCCCAAGACTATTCACACCAACCACCCCTGTGCTTTGTGTGATCTCCATGGCCATTACACCCATCTTTGTCCCCGCCTCAAGGACTTCTGCACCTCTATTGCCGCGGTCCACCAATTCGAGGCCAAGCGCAATGAGTCCACCTCTCCCCTATTTGCACATTCTGCTTCAGCAGAACTACCAGATACGGCTGCTCCCATTGACATTCCCCCTCCTGATGTCGAGATGATGGAGCCTTCGTCCAGCATTTTTTACCTATCATCATCCATGAGACCCTCAGGGAACATTCCATCTGAATCATCCCCTGTTGTTTCGCTTGACCTTCCTTCAGCGATCATCTTGGGCTCAACATCGGTAGATCCTTTATCTACTTACTCTTCGGTCACCCCTTGTGACGATGCGCATGTGAACCTCTCTTCTCATGATGATGATTCAGGTCACTTCACCACGTTAGGTGTTCTTTCTTCCACCAGTCACCCCATCTTCTATCGCGATGAAGACATTATGGAAAAAATCCCCACCCCTGACGTTATCTATTCCCCCTTACATCGAACCCAGGCATTCACACCACATCCACCTTGTGACCATTACATTGAAACCCAATGTTTGGGTAAGGGGGTACCCACATTTGAGAGACCAAGAGAAGCAATTCTCCACCACTCTCTTAGTGTATCTGGTCGTGTTGACTTTAGTCCCAGTATTCTTCCACATTTAGAAGAGCCTCTAGAGTCCCATATCACTTCAGATCACTCTAGGGATGATACCCCTTATCGTTCCCTCATCTTACATTAGCAACCCAGTCTCTTAGACATTATTGTTGACCAACCTATAGCTTTTCTACGAGAGCATCAGTTCATTATCTCCAAATCCTCTTTTTGGGATAGTGACACCAGGTATGCCAACTCCGAAACTTAAAGTCCATTTGATCCCTATATGCAGTACCAAAAGAGATTGGTAATCCTCCATTTCCTTTCTCAAACTGCATAACCATAACAAGAACAAATGGCACACCACATCATTAAAATGTGTTTAGATTCCCATTTTTCTAAATAAATTTTGGCATGACCACACCATGCTTAGGGGCACCCATGCCCCTCAACCATAACCCTCCTCACCTCGTTTTTGGAGAGGAGGCTATCTTACCAATTGAGTGTGAAATCCCTTCCCTTCATCTGGTTGTTGAACTTCTCCCTGACACCCAACCTCTAGAACAACGACTTATCCATCGACTTATCCTGCTTGAGCGTGCCTTTGAAGACCGCCGTGTTGCATTGCAAACCATAGAAGCGGCCAAGAAATGCACCAAAGCTCAATATGACCGAAAAGTCCAACCTCGTCCTTTTCACGAAGGCGACCTTGTTCTAGTATATGACCAGGCCCATGATGTCCTTGGTCACGGGAAGTTCGACTCATTATGGCTAGGCCCTTACATCATCAGTAAGGATCTTGGTAAGGGGGCATACTTTTTAGAGGACTTCGAAGGCAATCCTCTTCCTAATCCTCGCAATGCACTCTATCTTAAGAAATATTACCCTTAGCATTTCCCTTCTAAGATGCGTGTTTTATTTTCTGTTAGATAGCCAACATATTTTTTGTACTTTCATCCTTTGCCAGGACCTATTTTTTCCAAGAAGGGCCACTTCACCTCCACTTTAAATCGAATTTCCTCACTTACGACACTTGTACTTGGGGCACCATTTCGCCTCCATACTTGTCCATGTTCGTGTCGATTTTCGTCATGAGTTCCCACCTTGTACTCATGTTTTCATGGTCCCCCATTGGGCCTTTACTGTGTGGCAGCACCATCGAGTCGCCCTTGTTTAGCGCATCCAAGTTGAGTCATCATCACATTCATGGAGTCTATACCGAGTCCCTTTGTACCCCGCCATAGCCCTCCATCCTTCATTGCTTGGTCTCTCTCTTGTGTCACACATTATGACCTTCAGTCCCACTGTCCCCTATCCCTTATGATATTGTGTCAGTAGCTGCCATGTCATTCATTCCCTTTATGCTCTAACAAGGGAAGTCTTCCATTCGCTACTCAGTCCTTTCCATTTCCCTATCATCATTAGTGTCAGTCTGTTCGTCGCTCTACTATTTTCTCTCGCGCCTTAGTTGAGGATTTCTCATTGCCTCACCTGTGGTGGAACTCCTTTTGTCGACATCCGCTCATTCATTCCAGAAGCCAGGTCTAGAGGGCGGTGTACCTTGGTTCCAGCTTCCACTCTTGTTCGGTGCCTCGGATCAGGCAAAGGGATCTCTCATTTCCTTTTGACTTGATTTTTTCTCCAGCTCCTTTCAGCATGAACAAGATCCGTATACTTGATGGTTCAGTGATACAGCAGTAGCTCTTGATGATTCCTAGGTGTGTGTGAGATGTCTCAACCCTCATGAGGGGGTGGCCCTGCAGGTAGCCCCCCACATGCTCGGATGACCTCTTCCTTGCAGCCTTCGATGCAGCTCCAGATATTTGATGATGTTGGCCTTAGCCACTTGCAGCGCCTCTTTGATTTGCATGTATCAGTCAGATTTTGTGAGCCCTTCCCCATTTACGGGGGGCATTTGGGTTGTATTTGTATCTCATGTACTCAGATATTATTGTACAAGTCCTGGCTGTTATCCCAGGCACAACATGTATATGGGATTCCTCATTGTATTTTTATCTGGCTCATGATTATGCCAGCTGTACTTTATGGTTCGGTCCCTTGTTTACTAGACACACTATTCTTTTGTACTTTGTCTCGGCGAGCATAGGTATGCCTCCCCCGCCGCCTTCAGCACAGGTACCCTCTCATAAAAAGAGACTTGTTGCACCTGCGAGTCTCATCTCCTCAGGGTCTAGTTCTTCAACACACTATCTACCTTGCATTTCTCTCTCTGACTTCCCTTTTGTTGTCTGGTGATTGAGTTCTTACAACGTACTTCGGTCATACGATTTGCTCCTGACACTCACACGCTGGGGGGCAATCTGTTACACCATTTTTTGGTCTTCTAGCCTATTATCATTAGATGGACCCAAGTACACCATGTAAGACCAATTTTACCCTAAGTAAAATTGCTTTCACTATGTTAAATAACTTAATAAACCACATTTTGTTAGGTTGTTTATGGTCCAAACAGAAACCCCAAAAGGAAATATTAAACAAACCTATATTTGTTTCATTTTCCTCATGGAATAATTAATTAAACCATAATTTAATTATTATTCCCGATCATGTTTAACCCAAAAAACAAAGAAATTAATTAGATAAACCTTTATTTATCTTATTATTTTCTAGGAATAATTATTTAAATCTTATTTAGATAATATTCCTTGTTAAATATGACCAAATCACCCACAAATAATTAAATAAATCATTATTTATTTGATTATCTTCCAACCACTTCCTTAAAAATATAAATAAATCATTTATTTATTTATTTTTTTATTAATCAAGGGATTTGACCCAAGTCAAATACCTTTTCCCTCCAACAAATATAATAAAATATTCCATAAAAGGTGGATCTAGATCTGGTTAACATTATTTTAATCATGCACCAAGATCTAGAATGACCCAATATTTTGTTATAAATAGGAGGGTTCTTCCCATCATTCTTCACCTTTTGTTGCCTATTAGATCACTCTGGATCTATACACTTGGTCACCATTTTCTGTGTGAGCTCCCTTTGAGTTCCATTCTTTGTGTGGGTTTTCTACACCAACAAGAGAGAGAAATCTTAGATCTGAAGTCTTTGAGGACTTCCAAGAACCCATCCCACCAAGGATAATTGGATACGCCTTCTTGTTTTCCTCCCAGGTGCCCTATTAATATAAAAATTCTTTCAAAAATTGTTCTTGTCTTGTCTATTGGTATATGGAGCAAACCCTTATTTTTTCTTCTTAATGTCTTTTCCATACATAGATCTGGTTTTTGCAGCTCTTTTATGTCTAACTAACCGCAGATCTGAAGAGATTGGCAGCCACTTTTGTTGTTAGGGCTATTAGTTATGCGTAGCTAAAGTGGTCCTTTTTCATACACTTCGACAAAGGATTCATACTAATAATGACCCAGGGGCATATAAGCCATCAAAGTCTCCCCGCGTCACACCGGCATGGTGCACCAACCCTTATCTTGGAAAGCTAAATTTTTATAGCATGTCTCCTCCCCCTAGCACAAGGCACAACCACACCCTGTGAGGTTTGATCCTGGGTCGCGTTGCTGATGCATCCCATCCTCAGCCAATTGTGCTAGTAGGACTTGACGCATCTTTCAATTATTTAATATTAATGAAATGAAGATTTATTGCTACTACATCTCTTTGTTTATGTCTATTTCCATATTCTATTTTGTTCCTATATAAGTATGGATCATCAGGAAAACAAAGCACATGCATTCGTGGAAATGATCCACGATGATGTCGATGGAGTTTTCTCGACAACCTCCATTGCGCGGTGCAAATATTTTGTCATTTTAGTGATGAATTATCATAGAAGTGTGGCGATATTATCTGTGAAAAATAAATATGAGACATTGTCCAAGTTCCTATAATTCAAGGTACTAGTTGAGAAAGAAACAGATAATAAGGTGAAGGCTATAAGGAGCGATAGTGGAGGTTAATACATGTAGAATGAGTTTAAAATTTTTTGTGAAAAATAAGGCATTTGAAAAGAGTTGGAAACACCCCACAACCCATAGAAGAATGGGGTGGGTGATAGAAATAACAATATCAATATGGGTTTAGAAAGGGCGATGTTGCATAACCAAGTCCTACTTATGCACTTGTGGGCCAAAGAATGGAACACACTAGTCTATTTGCAAACCCAAATTCCTCATCGAATTCTAGGCATCATAACATTGGAGGAGGATTTATCTAGGAGAAAGTAGGATGTGTCGCACTTCAATCTTTTTGGAGCCTTTGTCTACTACAATGTCTCCAAATATTCCAAGAAGAATCTAGAGCCAACATGAGAAATGGGGGTATTTTTTGGTTACACATAAACTCCCCAAAAATACCATGTGTACTTGCCATCTCTCAAAATGATATTTGTGTGAAGGGATGTAAAATTTGATCAGGAGAAAGATATTTTTTTCTCTCTTGATAGGAAGATTAAGATCCCACCAGTGGAGAATTTTTTATCTCTGAAGGAGGAACCTCGAGAAGTTGTGGAGTAGCCACAAATTGAGGAGCAGATATTGGAGACCACTACTCAAGTAGGACCATCCAGAGAAGGAAGGACAATAACTAAGGAAGTTCAGATACTTCTATAGGATGAGAGGGAGAATGTGGGTTCTCCTTCAAATCACCACAGAAAAATAAGGTCTCTAGATCGGTACACTGACTACATGGCTCTGATGACTAATCTTGTAGAGACTGGGCCATCCTCTTTCAAGGAAGCAGTAGAGAAACTTGTATGGGTTGATGCAATGATGGAGGAATATGAATCCATTGTAATGAAAAATGTTTAGGAAGTGGTCTGAAGCTCAATAAATAAATAAATAGTGGGTTCGAGATGGATCTTCAAGGTAAATTAGATAATAGATAGAAGAATAGAAAAGTAGAAGGCTTGATTATTTCCAATGGGTACTTCTAGGTTGAAGGGATATTATGAGGATACATTTTCTCCTATAGCAAGGTACTGATCCATAAAATCAATTATTTTTCCGGTTTTATATATGGGGTGGAAGATCCACTAGATGGATGTGAAAAAACATTTCTCAATGGAGTTATTGAGGAGGAGGTATATATGGAGAAACCAAAAAGGCTTTGAGACTTTTGATACAGAGTCTCATGTGTGCAAACTAAACACCATGTTCTTGGTACACCAGGATCGATAGATATCTCACTAGTTTGGGCTTAACAATAAGTGAAGTACATACAAACCTCTATCATATTTTGGAATAAGGTACATTTTTTATTATTGTCTTATATGTTGATGACTTTATTTTAACAAGTGATGAAAAATTGATCAGATCTTGCAACGAGGACATTGCAAGAGAGTTTTAAATGAAGGACATGGGTCTCATGCACTAATTCCTTTGCTTAGAAGCGTGGAAAGGATTTGGAGAACTGTATGTATCTCAGGGAAAGTATGCCAAAAATATTTTCAGAGGTTTCGCATGGATAATTGAAAACACATGGAGACTCCTCTAGTAATCAACTGGAGGAAGGAGATTTCCACTTCAAGTGAGGAAGTGGATGATATTGTTTATTGATAGTTGGTGGGTTCACTAATGTATCTTGTGAACACACATCCATATATGTGTTATGCAGTCAACAAGTTGATCCATGCTATGGTTCGACCGACCAAATTATTGTTGAGGGTAGCTAAGAATGTTCTATGATACCTTAGAGGAAGTACTGAATTTGGACTATGGTAAAAACGAATAGAGGGAGTGAATTTGCATGGCTTCACAAATGTAGATTGGCTGGGGAGTACATGAGACTGAAATATCACATCAGATGTAATTTTTAGTGTTGGGTTCACAACAGTTTCTTGGTACATTAGGTAGTAAATATATGTGGCACTCGGCTTGAAAGAAGGAGAATTCATGGCTTCCAGTCAAGAAACATGTGAGGATATTTGGATGAGAAAGATAATTGATGGATTGTTTGGTTAAATGTTGGATCCAACTGTGATCTACTATGATAGTCAGGGTTACATCAAGCACTCTGAAAATCCTATTTTTCAGGATCGATCCAAGAATATAGATATCTGGTAGAAATATTTACGAGATTGTGTGTAGAGGTGTAGAATGTTGCTGCACTATATTCTGAAAGAGGAACAAAATGCAAATTTTTTTACAAAGGTGCTATTAAGAGGGAAGTTTGAGTTTCATAGGTGCAAGATAGGGGAGGTTGATAATCCCTTTCTTGTTGAGAAGGAGTTTTGAAAAATGTAGCAATAAATTCTCAATTTGATTTTTCCTTGGTTAAATTGAGAAAATTCGAATTTTCACATCAGCAGAAAACTTGGATGATGTTAACTTGAGTGACATGACTTGCGTCACCTACCTTAATCATTAAAATAGAGTTGGAGTTAGATTTAATTTAAGCTTGTGTGATGGATAATTTCTAGCAATCAAGGTCATTTATCTAAGGTTGTTTTCTGTTAAACTAGTTCCCATTATTGGTAGAACTAGTGGAGGGCCAAGATGTGCAGTGTAAATTCATTCAAACTTAGTGATCATCTATTTAATTGATAAAAAAAAAAAAATAGCTACTGCATGTAGAGAATTCGAGTTACCTAGTTGAGATGGAGATTCCAATGCAGTGAACCATCATTTATAAACTAGTTCTAAGTCTACTAGTGTTACATGCATTCAGATCATCAGCCTAAAGGATTTACACAAAAAATTTGAGGAATTTCCAAAATACTAGAGGCCTAATTACTCAAGGAACAATGCAAGAAAATAGGAGCTCAAGCTAAGTAATAAATTCAGTAAATCTAGGTCAAAGACCCTCAATGAACAGAGATATAGGTTGTGCACCTGCGAAGTGAGCTCGATTGAGAAAAAAAATTGTAATACATATCTATTCATATTATTAATGCAAGAGGAATTAATGTTTTTAGCATATTTATTTCGCTAGATAAAAATACTTTCTGCATGTGTGTGATTTATTATTGCATGTTTGAAGTTTTTTTTTCTAAATTGTGAATCAATGTCCACAGAGAAATAGAGTATGTTTTTTTCTTGTTATTTTCATTAAAAATTCATGATTAGTTGAAAATATACAACCTAATTTCTACATCCACCTCGTCCTTCTTGAACCGCTACTCACCCATGCAAGGAATCTCTGCCACTTTGGATATTGCATGTTGTGATACTTCAAAGAAAAGTGTGCCAATATTAGTTGTTTTTCCATCAAAGTTATTTGAAAAAGCTCTGGTAATAAAAAAAATCAAACCCATCAAATTTATATAAAAAGGGAAGCCATCCTACATACTATAAAATTGGGAGGCTAGATTCATATTCATGGGTCCCTTTAATTTATTTTACCGACTAGGGCTCTATTCTTACAAGTGGTATCATTATTTCCTATGTTATCACCACAATTAACAAAGTGAACTCACTTCCACACTTAGTTATAGTCCTGAAATTTTAATTCTTTTCACTTTACAACCCTTTAATTGACTAGAAACACTAGGTTTAGGAATAATTTGACACTGCAGATAAATAGTCCAGGTAGAAAACACAATTCAACAATAAAAAACATACTTAACCTTCTCATGCTCATAACAACATAATTATTATCTTGTTAAAATTAACCCTCACTTAAGAATAATAATATGTAAGAACATAGGATGATGGCATGGATAACAGTTATGGGTAATGGATTTGAATGAAAGTCTACAAAAATCCATGAAGAAATAATGATGATGAGGCATGGCCCAATCGTTTTGGTGGACGGTGGAAATTAAAATAAAATCAAAGGTCATTGAATGCTCAATAACGATATAGTACCTAGGCTTCCATATAATGATGATGAAAAAACTGGATGGGGAATAAGTTATTATCATAGTATCTGAGACACTAATGAATGCAATGTTTGAAGATTGAGTAGTTTATTATAATTAAAAATATAAAGTTGAGATAGTTTTATGATAAATAAAATATGCCAGTCACCTATGTATTATCAAGAGTGTATATTAAATATAATCCACAAATATTGAAAGTAAAGAGAAGAGCTCTCTGATTTTTTTTTTTTATATTTAATAAAATTCAAGGGATAAAATATTTATATACACAAAATAAAATCATTTGGTTATCCCTGAGATCAATTTATTTGCAACACATAAAAATAGATCATTGTAGGCATGATCTCCATCTCCTTCTGTCAGATATTCCATGAATGGCTTTTGGCCAAATATGTTACAAGAATTAAAAAAACCATTAAATGAACTTGTATACCTGAAGGCTGGTCCTCTTCTTGGCTAATCAAAATTTTGCATAGATATATGAAATCTACTCCTATAGGTAGATGAAGCATGTCCAAAATTGTGAAAATTTTAGCACTCAATCTTGTCCATCAAGAGGGAAAATGAGTTTTGAATTCTCCTTTGAAATCTGTTACTATCAATCCTAGGAGAAAATTATCTTCTAGATGTGAAATCTCCTCTTGGTTCTTCTTTGTTTATAATGGTGGATATATTTTGTTTTTCCTATATTTTTTTCATTGTTGATCACATTCTTCATTGCGGGATTCTTTGGTTCTACTTTGTTGTTCTTTCCTATATGAAAACTTCACTCTCCCTTTTGAAGACGAATAACATATATGTCCAATGGTGATATTTATTTTCAGAAAATTTTCCAAGGCTATGGTTCTTTTTAATTGTTTCGGTGGTTGGTATTTTTCTTCAAGATTCTCTCTCAATTTGACAATTCTAGTTTCAAGTGCTTCAACATAGTCTTTTTTCTCTTTTCCCTTGTTACACATTGCTTCTTCAGTTATTTTTTATTATGCCAAATTTTCCTTCAAGTGGTGATCTCCTCATAGAGATCCTCCTCCTTTTCATCATAGATATGAAATACCTTATCATGCTCCCTACAGCATTTGTTAGTCTACCAAATTCTCTAAAAATTTCTTCAATGACATTTATGGAAGATTATAAACTGGCCTTAAGTACCATAAAAATATGAACATCATCTTCTTCGATAACCATCCATGAATTATTATGATCACAACTATTAGAAACATAATTCAAAAGTAAATCATTATGACTTATACCTTCCGATCGGTTCTGATGATCCCTGGTATTGCACCAAGAGTGTTTCAACTCCCAAGGGCTACTCAAGTCGAATTATCAACCCGAGGTTCATCAAAACTTAGAGGTGACAATGATACATGCATAGTAGATGGATTCTACTCATGCAAGCCTCAACTAGGTCTTCCAATCTGTAGTGTTTCTAGGCCTTTCCTCGTACTGGATTAAAGTGAAACAAGCTAATGTAATGCAAAGAAATAATTCTAACTGAGAAAAAGAGAGTGCTTGTCAAATTCTATTTACAATTGGTATTGAAAGAAAACCATGAATAAATAATATCTAACCCTAGTTGCAGAAAATAAAACTACAGTACATTTCAATAATCTATCTATTTAATCAATTACTTGGTAGCAAAGGGACTACTTTATCTCATGGACTTACAAAATCACAAGTCAAACCTCTCTCTACAGTTCCAAATAACTCATAATTACATGTAAATTTTTCTCCTATTTATGCTAATTTTGTGATGAAATAAACACTAATTCCTACCCTATTTTTTGCAACAAGGGAATAAGGGTTTGGAGTGGCCTACGAGTCTCTTCTAGTCATGAATCCATAGCTAGGGGTTATATAAATCATATCCTAGGTTAAATGGCGAGAAGGATAAAAACTGGAGTGGAAATGAGGACCTACAAGTATGCTACAAGAGCCCTGAATTGCTACAAGAATCTCTCAAATGATACAGGAAGGAGGATGAGAGGGTTAAAGGATAAATAGGAGGAGGTAAAGGTTTTGTAAGGTGGAAGGAAGTGGAAGTAGGTTAGTGAGGGGTGACCAAAACCTCTAGCAAAGTTCAAAGCTCTTTAACGATCTATTTTGCACTAGGAGGGGTGCTCACAGTAGTCATGTATATGATCTCATAAAACACGGTTCTAGTAGAGTGATGGAGTCCAATATGAAGGTGATTAAAGGGTACTTGCATGCAGCTTCAAATATTCCTCCAACCATTACATGCATCCATTCATTTATTATTTACAACATAACATAATTAGGAGTGGAAAAGATGAGTTTAATTTAAAGACTATCTAATTTATGCGAATATTTTGATCTAACCAACAAAGTAACATATAAGCTAAAAAAAACATGTGCATAGAAAGATAACTAATCATAAACATGTTTCCAATAAATCATAAACAAAATTATTTTGGCCTATGGTTGTAGGTCCTTATAATCATGCTCCCCTCAGAGAGATGGGGTAGAGGCTATAATCATAATTTAATAGGTTTTTTTTCTTCTAGAATGCAAAAACTAAACAAAGTACTAAAACTTAAAGGATAATACAATTACACAAGAGGGGATTAGCTGATGGATTGGGCCCTAAACCAAGATAATCAACCCTCTAAAACAAACACAGTAATGGATGAAACAAAAAATTATCATTATCATTGCATCAAAGTCTAATACATCATATGGTAGTAAAAAAAAAAGCAATATTGAGCTCAAAATCTACCTAGATGAAAGCAAAGTTTGAATCCTAATGATCTCTTCTACATGGTTATTTATACAAGAGTGAAGCTACCAACATCTCCCTAGAAAATATGAATATGGTCTCCTTAATCACTTCCACATTCTTGGTTTCCTTTGCCTTCTATATAATGATATATATCTTGGTGTGATATTGGGTTTATTGAGGGAGTTTAGGACGTGGACAACCCTCCTACAATCTCTCCTTGTTGTCTACTCCAATCCCTTATGTGGAAATTGTCTAAAAATGGGTTCATTTCATGCAATTAAATCATATTAGGCTACATGACATAAAAAAAAATCTTTCACCCTTCTCACTAAGAATAACTTAACAAAATTGTAAATAAATGTGAGAGGGAGAGAGTTAATAAGCTGAAAGATGACATTGTGACCCCTTAAAATGTAGTTATTGATGACCCTCATCATCACCCCCTACTGAAATGGTTTATCATGCTCTGAGAAACTCAGTCATCCATGTTCATCTCTCTCATGGCCCCGATGGCATCATTGATATCCCAAGGAAGCTCATATGGAGTTTCCTAGGGTGGGTAGAATCCTACATTGTTTTCTACTTCAATCCACTCTTTTTTCTCTTCACATTGGTCTCTTCCTTCATGCAGTACTAGTAGAAAATGTGGACTCAGTTTCAACCCTATCCATTGCATGCTCATTCTTTTCATAACTCTTATATAGAAGGGTGACTTATCCAATGCATTCTTCATCCTTTCAGGAGAGTGTTATTCACAATCTTGCAAGATTAGCGGTAAAGCATGTCATCTCCTTTGGCAAGCCTGCAAACTTTTCTATGCTAACAATATAGAAGTATAATCAAAATGGAGGATGCCTTGATCCTGGGTTTGAATGTATTTTGGTTCCAAAAAAAATTCACTGGAAATGAGGCTATGATTGTTCATGACAACCTCGGGGATCATCAGTTCAACTCTGATATATAGGGGTTCACTCCTTTTTCTATCACCCTATTTACCTTTTATGATCTTGTTTCCTCATTATCTTGCCAAGATTCCAAGACCATCAATTGCATGTCGCCCAATCTAGAATTAGGATCCCAATTTTTCATATCATTTAATATCATATTATGCATATAAAATTCATCCTTTTTAGCTCTATCCCCAATTCTAGCTTTTATGCAAAAATCACGAAACTGTCTATAGTTTTTGTTGGAAACCTAATCCTTTATGGGTAGGTGTGGAAGTTGAACAGTCACAAAGGATTCCAAGTGACCTTGGAAGATGAATCCAAGAGTCACATTAATGTAATATAAATGTACATCTATGAGTAATAGAAATGAAAGGAATGCCTATATTTCCTATTTGTGTGTTTGGTTTCTCACCCACCATGTGTGTTTTTAACATGGTATCGGAGCCCCGGGTTTAGAGGTCCCCATTAAGATTCTGAATAACAATGGCATGTGTTGTATTAGTGAAACCTCTAACCTTATTTGCAATCTCATCGACCTTCATAGCGCTACCAATTTAAAGGCTTGTCTGATGAATGAATCGGTTATTTTAAATTTTGTGGTTTCTTTTCTTTGTCATACTTGTAGAAAACGTCTATATACATATGTGCAGTCACTGCCTCATTAACAAAACTATGCAGTGGTGTTTTGACACCACAGGAATTTTGCATATCTGTTCTCATACCCTCATAATAGTGTTTTGACCCAAATCGCTACTTACTCTAGCTTACACGCCTCTTCTTCTCGCCCGCTCCACGTTGCTTCATCTCCCACTGTGCACCACCATTACAGAAACCCACACCTCCATTTTTGTTTCTAAATTCATCTTCCAAATAGGACTGACATTCATTTTTGTTTTTGCATATTTAAAATTAATTTCCAAGCTGAAAGAGAGTCGAAATTTCCACATTCACGGTCTTCACGACTGTAATAATCTGTGATTCACACTAGAATCACTTTAAGGTTTGAAGGCACGGGAATTCAAAATATTAGTCAACATAGTTTGAAATATATAAAATATTTCGGTGGGAGTGGTTTATTTTATTGATCGAGATTCGAACTCAGAAAAGGGAGCCCACTGGTAGTGGTCATCAACCATGCCATTTTTCTGCCCAATTCCCTTCGTTTATACTGATCGGAAATAGTGTTCTGATTGTGAACACGGCCAGCTGGTGCATATGGTTCGGCCATGGTGATGGCTTTTTCTGCAATTTAATTATGAGCCTTTCAAACCGCAGCAGAGGAGCTGAAGGGGAGTCGACGGAAGTTGAGAAGGAGATGAAGCGGTCTGAGGAAGAGAGTAGCCAGCTCGTTGAATGATGAAGCCCTTTTGTTCTCTGCCAATTTAGGGCTCTATCTCAAACCTGGACGCTAGTAGGAAGTTGCATGGTCAAAGTTTGGCCTCAACTCATGGTGTGAAGGTATCCAAATGCTCAATGCTCTTTTATTATGAGAATTCACTTATAGTATTTACCAAATTCATCGAAAGTCAGAATTTGTAACCTTCTATTGCAATTGACACTAATAAAATCTCTTCGTCTTAAAGATTTCAATGGAAGAGATCCACACATTTTTGGCCTCTATAAAATTTTCTTGTTTCATTTGACTGACATCTCAGGACTATTGATAACCTTTTAATCATTGAATGAAGGGGGTGTGTTCTTTGCATTGCTTAATGGCCGGTTGAGGGCAGTAAGTTGTGTGTTGAATAATGCGTCTTTTGGGTAGATTTTATACATGTTTGTGGGTTGGTCAATTTATTCCCAGAAACCTATGCAAAGTGCGACATTAATTTGGTTTTTATATGTGCGTTGATTATATGTTATGATAAATGGGAGGTTCATGGCATGTTACTTGAGTTGATCACTCTATATGAAATTTGAGATATGTTGGGCATTTGAACTAAATCTGAAGTGTTTCATTGAGTATATTGCATGCTTGTCTCATAACTTGATTTATATTCACATTGGTGGTTGAAAGCAAAGAGAGTAAGGCATTCAATGTTTTATAAATTGAAAGCTCTTTGGAAGTATTGTCTTCATATATTTATTTTCTAAATGGCGAGAATTGACAAGTTATTAGAGTTATTGAGAAATTTAATCATGTCTAGTGTTGAAAGCACAATTAAAGTCAATAAAGACACTCTCACATATATTCAAACCTCTCTGCAAAATGCACAAGAAAATATTGAGCTTTTGCAGCTGGAGTCTCAACATCAGCAAGATGAGCTTCAGCAAAAGATTCATCATTCTGAACCTATTTTTCTTTAGAAAATTGAGAGGGACTCCCATCAGCACCAATAATATAAAGTTGCATTTGATGCACATTCAGTTCCTTGTACAAGAGAAGATTTACATGCATATGCAGCAGCTCAGTCTGCACTTCCCAAGCCCATCATTAGACCTTGAGAAGAGCTTGTCCAAAACAAGCACAAAATAGGTCTTGGATATGATAAGGAGTTGTCCTTTCATATTTCGGACTACTCCAAGCCCATCAAATTTCAGAGTGTCGGATTTCTTCATGGAAGTTCACCTTCGGCTGTTCGAGATCTTGCCCCTCTTCCACAGCAACAACAATAACAGATTGAAAAATTCCAACACTATGATCGAGTTGGCCATATGAAATATCACTGTTTTGATCTTCACCCATGCAAGCACTAATTAGGGGAATTTTGAGGTCTAAAATGGGCCTCCTAAGGAAAATGTACAATCAAAATTCACTTTATGAGAACCAATCACATTTTAGGGGATGACATCATCCCTAATGGTTGAGGTGACATTGCTTGAGTTATAGGTACTTACTTGTCACATTCTCAATGGTGGATAAAAAATCATGGTTAACCATGGTATTGATCTAAGTACTTTTAAAGTCAAAGTAAAGTACTCATAATAAATGTCAATTCACACTTTTTGAATAAAAATATATTATTGTCATTCCATATTTCTTGAAAGAAACAATGCATATCCCTATACATTTATTATATTATATTATTTTGATATAATATATTAATTACATGTTTTATACAATTTAAATAATATAAATTTAATTAATAGCATACAATATAATTAAGAATTTATAAATTTATATTTATATTTTATTTTAAGTTTTTTAAGTACAAAGGACAAATGCATTATTTGTTCAATGATAATGACTTTTTCTTGAAAAGCTCATTCTTATTTATAGTCACATCAATAAAAAAAATTTTATTAATTTTATTTTGGCACAACTCTTGAATTGAATTTAACTATGGTTACATGAATTGTGGTGCAAAAAGTGAATTTTAAAGTCATAAATATTATTTTATTGGTTTAGCTATTATTTTATTATTTCCTTAGGAGGACCATTTTAGACCTCAAAATTACCCTAATGGTGGTTGACACACCCATTCTTCACAAAGATGCTTCAGAAACAAGTCTCCTGCAAGAGAAAAGATTCATCTTGGATGGATCACTTCTTGGTAATGGGCATCAACAGCCAAGAAGATGTTTAAGTCGCATGTCAGAACTCTTTCTGGAATATTGAACAATCTTGCAGTTGAGTTTTCACAATCATCTCACCTTGTACCTGACAGGGGGGAAAATGGTGGTCATCTACAAGCTTCGACGCCACATAAAGCGAGCCTAAGCCACAATCTCTCATTCCATATTCAGATTTGTAGTCAGAGACATAGCAGTTCAAGCGATCCTAAGCCACAAGTCGTCATTCCACATTTAGAGTTGTAGCCAGAGACACAGATGCCCATGAGCATGCCTTTGGTTAGTCTCTAGCCTTAAACCATCCATGTGAGGTTCATATTCTTCATCTTCAAAGAATCCATAGCACTTCCTCTAGCAGAAGACTTCAGCTTCTTGCCAGCCTTGGTAGATTTCCAGGAAATGCATAAAGCATTCTAGTGTTGGTGGTCATCCTTAAACCATCACAGGTTGTATATTTCCCTTATTTTAGGTTGAAGGTGTCCCTCTTCAAATATGAGGGACACTTCCTTTAGCAGAAGCCCTCAGCTTCTTGCCATTTTTGGAAGAGTTCTGGGAACTGCAATAAGCGTTCCATTCCAGTGTTGGTGGTCATCCTTAAACAACCTATTTATGCCAACATTTCAGAGAGTTGATTCAGCCTAAGTGCTTTCATGCATACTTTGAAAATTTGTATTACAACTCTCTTCTTGGACTCACACATACCCCTTCGGATTAAGGAGGGGAATGTTTGATGCCTAATCCTTTATGGGTAGGTGTGGAAGCTGAACAATCACAAAGGAGTCCAAGTGACCTTGGAAGATGAATCCAAGAGTCACATTAATGTAATATAAATAGACATCTATGGTGAATAATATAAATTTCACACGCTTATTTTGTTTATCTTTCTGTTTATGTGTGCATCTTTCCCTTTGTGTGTGTTTAACAGTTTTGAAATGGTAGGGAGCCAAGTTGAGGTAAGGTCCCGATTTGGAATTGTAACCATTATTCCTTGAGATAAAATGCATAGGAATGTGAAGGCTATCTATAATTCATGGCCTCCATGCAAATATTTTTCATAGTGCCAAGGTTGGTGTCTCTTTCCTATAGTTGCAACTTCAATATCGTGTTCTTTGCTTGCTACTTCTCCTTCATAGCATATTCTCTCAATATTTACATTAGCTATCTCTTTCCCCATTTCAATGAGCCTTTATTCCATCAACCCCAAATCTCCAACATTCCTTGACTTGGCGATCCACATCCATCTATGGGAACGCCCTCTCTCTATCTCTGACTCATATAGGAAGAGAAATGTGAATTTTTCCAGGATAATTCTCCCTCTAGTGAAAATGTAATAATATCCCAAGCTAGGTTGTGGGGTGTGATATATTTTTCAAAGGTATTTGCAAAGGTTGTTGCCTCTTTTTGTTGTTTTTGTTCAGTTTGTACCTCTGCTTGCACATTGATCCTCTATATGTGCACTATGCCCCTATTTTTTCACATTCTTCCCTTCTTGTAGCATGTAATGTCCCTTGTGTAACATGCTTTGTTTCTCCTATAGTGTGCTCTGTTTCTCTTGTGGCATGCCATTTTCTTCTTATTGGAGGTATGTGGGTACCTTTTCCTTATTTAAGGAGGTTTCTCTAGTGGTATGCCTCCTCAAATAGGCTATGGGAGTATTTGGTTTATGCTTTGGAGAGGTTACCTCCTCAAATTTTCCCTCGTTTGTCCCCACCTCCTCTTTCTTGCTTGGGGACTCAATTGTAATTTGGACTTCTGTGGGAGGTTGTGATCTCCCTTGTTTGACTCGAATTCTCTTCCTTCTCTTGAGGTAGAGAGGGGCTTACCTTGCTGTCTTCTTTCTAGGTTTTACACGAGTGTACATGGTAGATAAAGTGGCATCTACCTCATCTTGAGTGGTCCTTGGGGACACACTGGTTTTCTAAGGGGATATCTTTGTCTTCCTTCTTTCAATGGCAATTTTAGGAATCGAGTCCTCCTCTTCTATTTTTTCCCGCTCTTCTTCCTTATCTTCCCCTCCTTCTACATCTGCCTCTGTTGCTTCTTATTATGTTTTCTTCCCTACCTTTTCTGTTATTCTTTCTATTTCCTCCTTCTATGTTCTTGTGTCCCTACCACCAAGGCTAGATGCAAGTGTTTCCCTGGGAGTGATGCTCTAGATTCCTATCAATGTTTCTTTGTCCATTTCTATGAACTTGGACAATGGGAAATGATTTTTTAGCTTGTTTAAGGCATCCTCCACTATCAGTTTTATAAGGTCATGGTGGGATAGGTGCTAGTGCTTTCTATCTCTTACTTTCTAGCTCATGTACTTAATGGACTTAAGGAGGAATTATGGAACATTTAATTTTTATGCAAGAGGAAAATCTGCCTTGAATCTAAGTTCATGCAATAGTCTAAAGTGGTAGGAATATACCACACTCATTCCACCCCGACATGAGATGTATTTCAAAATATGATAAGCTACCTAATATTATGGATAAGGACATATTTTATGGAGATAGTGTCTAATTCAGTGGTAGCAATGGCTCACAAAGCTCTTATCACTCCAATTTTTTTTTTTTAACCACTATTCTCTTCACACAAGATTTTTCCATTCCACAATTTTATCCCTACTTTCTGTAGAATTCTTAGGATAAATTATATGCAATTTTGATGGAGGTATGAAGGTGGTGGAAAACGTACATATTTGACAGGTGTTCTGGGATGAAGCTGCCAATTTTATGAACCAATTGGACCCCTTGTTTCCCATATTTATCCCCTTGACCTTCCTATAGCACTCCCTTGGCCTTCTTGTAGCAATTACAATGCTTATTGTATCACTTCCCTATAGTAGCAACAGGTCAAGGTTCGAAGCTTCTCGGTGTCTTAACAAACTTGTCCTCTCTCTAACTGTTCTTCAAATGAGCAAATATGCAAAGAAAAACATGCCCAGCTACATTATATGCCATTTTTTAGTTCGGCTTGGAGTGCTGTGTTGAGTTGTCCTTCACAGGAGGTTTCCTCATTTGGACCATTGGACCCACTCTAACTTATTATTCTCTTCCCATAATAAATACTTCCTCTTCTGTGACACATCTTCTTAAAATATGATTTGGTCTTAGCTTGAAAATATTACCACCAATCCAAGTGAAAGGGGCACTCTTTTTCACAATTCTTCTCTTCTCCCTGTATGATAGATTTGGAGGAAATACCCCAAAAAACCAGGTAGTTGGCCATTTCAAAAAATTAGGGAGAGGGTATTCAGATAGAAAATAAATTCTCATACAGAACTTTATCATCGACCATTCATTCATCATTTCTAGGAAAACTGAGTCTAGACAAAAAATCTGGAACTACATTTTCTTTCTTTGACTCATCAATGATAGTCAAAACAAACCGTTGTAAAAAAAATAACCATCTACAATTCACATTAGGCTTGTTCATCAATTATTTAATTGTTGCATGCTCAACATGCAAATTTTTTTGGTACTGAGTGATATAATGTCTGAACTTGTTTAGGGAGTGGACAGCAACTAAAAGCTCTTTTTAAGTGACAGTGTAGTTCAATTCAACTTTAGAAAAAGTTTTATTAATGAAGTAAATGGTAATGGGCCTCTAAATAAAACATAAAATAAGTCCCATCTAACATTTATTAAGCCCATATACCTTCCTTATGCACATGAATATATATATTAAATATCTCCTTCTATAAATAATAATGTTTTCTTATGCTTCAATATTTTCTTAGGAAGGTTTAAAGGTAATTGCATATTTGTGCCTAGTATTCATCATTTTTGTAGAATATTGTGAGAATATTTGGCAGATTATGCAGATTTGGAGAAGGATATGTTTTAGGGACTTGTTCCTTGCCACTGAAAGATCAAGATTGGAGAATAAATGAGCACAATATCAAGAAATTATGGAGAAATCTTGGAGAGATTCAAAGGGGTTTTCCACCCTCCTTAACTCTCAAAGGCAGCCAAAGGATCCTCATGAGATCCCCTCCAGCAATTCGAATTCTAGAGGCAACCAAGCAACTCAAGACCATGTGCAATCAGGCCATAATTCACTTGGATTCAAATGGACTCATTACCTATTTTTTAGGGAGTTTTTGGTAGCTGCGCTTGAGGATAAATAAAGATAATCAAGAGCTAATGAGGGTCGATTCTATTCCATTCCAGTCTAGACATTCAATTCTAGTCCATTCGATACAGTCCATTCCAATCCAACCCATGCAATCCATTTTCCATTCTATTAGTATTTTGTTGTTTAAGACCTTCCGGATGTAATAAGATTTCACTTTAATGCAATGGGTATTAATATGAATTTCATTGATCTAGTTCCAAAGAGTTGGGCTCATGGATTAGGGCCCAATCCATGTGCCTCAACTTCTCTAACTGGTACCATTCTTTCCTTTCTGTCATTTAGCTAGTTTGTTTCTGTCCATTAGTTATTTTTTGTGTCTGTCATTTATTTAATCTTGCTTTTGATACTTTCAAGTTATTTTTTCAAATTTTTGTTCTCGGTTTTCATTTGCTTAATAGAATGGAGGATAAAACTCTAAAAGTTTTGGATCTAGACTTCCCTTCTCATCTCTGTCAGTAGAGTTCGAGTGGGGTAGGATTTCCAACAGGCCAATTTTTATTTATTTATGTTGATTTTTTTTATCATGCATTATTTTCTTTTTTCCTGTGCATGAATTCTCAGGTTTGTTTGCATGAAGTAGTATTAAATTTCCAGAGAATTTCACCCTCCCCTTGCCACTTCATTTTCCATCTCTACTATTATGCTTCTATCCCCTTCTATTTTCACTTATTTGTAGTCGCTGCACCATTTTTATTCCCCAAAATACTTCAAAACGACTAAGTCTGCCTTCTATTCCTTCGTTTTCACATTTTGCGGCTATCACAGTCATTTTATCACAAAATTCTTTACAAACCATCAAATTTTGACCTCTACCATTTTCTTCTCGGTACTCTCACTAATGTACATTGCAATCACACTTTGCAACATTTACCCTTTTCTTTTAAGACTTACCGTTTCGATATGCTGATTGCGATATTGTGATCGTGCTCTGCTACTAGTCCCACCGCCATGTCACTCATCACATTTCGTACTTCACACCGTTTAATTGGTTTTCATTAACACTTACTGCTTCTAATAGCTGATTACGATATTGCGATATCAGATACCACACTTCCCAACATTTACCACAGCGCAAATCGAAATGTTTACCCCATTGCACTTCGCACTTTCCAGATTTTACCATTTCACAAATCACACTTCGCTTCTGCTCCTGAACTGTACTCCCACTTCTCCTCCATCGCACTTTTCAAAACATTCCACTCCAAAGCCATTTTTGTGCTATAATAAGGTGTTATCAGGTTTAACCTCGCTCTTTCCACTTCTAAGCATTGTTTCATGTGTTAAGCCCTCCATTAGCCTCTTTAGCCTTTTTTCCTCCAAACTACAGGAACACTTCTTCAAATTAGAATTAGATCATGAATAACTACATAGATAGGAGCATGATAGATAGAATAGGGTGTGTTTAGCCTTTTGGCCAAGTTAAGTGTGGTCTAAATTAGTTTCCTTTCTGCAATTTGAATTAGTTTCATTTCTTCCATTTCCTTTCTGTAAGTTGAATTAGTTTCATTTCTGTCATTTCCTTTCTATAATTTATTTTAGTTTCATTCAAGTGCGATAGAATTCACTGAGAAACCCTAGAAGTAGCACCCTTTCATATAGAGGAAGAGGATGAAATGAATAGAATGCATGTGTTGTATATATAGCACTGCCACCACCAATTTTGTACAAACCTCAGGTTGATAAATTAAAGTAGGGTAGCCCCTGGGAGTTGCAGCACTCTTGGTGCAATAGTAGGGTTCACCATCTTTTGGGGCCATTGTCGGGGAGGTGTCTAGTAGGTGGTTTTTTTTTTTTTTAAGCATTATTTTATGCTTTCATTTCTTTTCATGCCATTTTATAAATATTATAAAAATTCAAAAATATATGATTTTCATGCCCCATATGAGTAGGGATACTCATAATTATTTAAAAAAAAAAAAAAACTGTCTCCAATACCAACCCCCCCACTTGACCATGTGGTGCAATAAGAACAACATCACCATACACTTTTGAAGGTAAAATATATGGATGGATATGATGACAATTAATAATATCTTATTGGGTTTCCCATTCAAGATATGGACATCAGTATACATATGAAGAACATCCCTCCATCTTTCCTTCCCAACTTCCATGCTATGAGGACAGAGGATCCATAAACATTTCTCTTTGAATTTGAGATAATTTATACCTCTTATGGCTACTTATCACACACTCAAAAACTAAGATTGTCTCCTGCAACATTGAAGAATAGAGCTCTTAAATGGTTCACGAGTCTAGCTACTAATTCAATAAGATCATGGAATGATATGCAAAAGATATTTATATAAAGATCGTGATTTTAGAGAAGAAATTTTTAGAATGAACCAAGAAGAATATGAGAGCCTTCAAGCTCTAATAGAGAGGTTCATGTATAATGTTCAGAGAGAAAAATTGCATCATTTATAATTTGACACGCTGAAAACCCTCTTACTTATAACAATTAGGGATGAGTGGATTGATATCCTTAATCTCATGAGTAAAGGAGATGTATATCAATTGTAATTTGAAGAAATTTGTGAAACATGGAAGCACATATCAAGAGGAAGGGAAAGAGTAAGTAAGTTATCATCAACATGGGTAAGTCAAGATGAACTTGGAAATTTTCTTGACAACTTTAAAACATAAATTCTTAGCAATCTAAGTGAGCAAGTTGAAATGTTAAGAATGAAAAATGAGAAAAACGAAGATGTTGATATTTTTGTTATCCATGCAGAATCATATGCTACTAAATGTTGTTCATCATTCCATAGGTTTAAAGAATGTTACTAGGAAGACAATGGAGCGAGTTAATCACCAAAGAAGTTATTTTACGTAGCTCCAAGGAGACCCTGGCAGCCTAGTCAAATTGATATGATGTAAGGACCCACTTCACAATTTCAAGCTTATTCAAATCCATCTCAAAATAATTGGTCATAATCCCTCGTTGGAAACCTTGGCCATCTCAACCCCAAAACCAATCTTGGTAACATGGTTGGCAAGGTCCTTATTGGGAAAATCCTCAACATCCTCAATATTTCCCTCAATATCCTCTATACCCGACTCCATGCTATCCGTACCATCCACCTCCACCACAACCACATCCTCAACCACATCCATCTCACATATCCACCCCACTCAACTACCTATACCACCATTTCCAAACCCATACAATGAAGTATCTCAACTCACTTACAATGTTGAGGTACAACACTACCAAACATATCCTCTTGATCTAAATGGTCTTCATCTTAGTTCAAGAAAGGTATTGCAAAGAAGATATTTTCTTAATTTCATTGAAGGAAAACATCAAGAAGAAGAATATCCAAATGGGAAGATCAAAAGATCGAGGGTTGCACTTGATGAAGAGTCGAAATAAGAATCAGATGTTGAGAAAGTTCCCTCATGTTTACTAGCATTTCCTTCATGTGTTCAACAGAACAATGAGAAAAAAGAGGAAGATTTGAATGCCATAATAGAAGAGAACATCCAAGGTGATCCAAATCAGTAAGTGAACCAGGGGCATCACAACTATATTGACATATATGGTTCCAAATAGTCATTCAGTTGCAACAACACACTATTCTCCAACAATACTTGATACAATCCCAGTCAAAGAAATTCATCTCTCATATTTAGGTACATTCCAAAGAATGTATTCCAAGTGTGAACATGATTTTATCTGTCATATTGATGTGTATATGGCTCCATTGGAAGTATTCCTATATTTGAAAAAGGTTTTTTTTTTTTTTTTTTTTTTCAAGTAGAGTAGGAAAGTGAAAAAGAAAAAAAAAAAAGAAAAAAAAAGAAAAAAAGCGAAAGAATAAAATCTCAGGTTAAAACCTCTTTTTAGACGTCTTAGATTGATCCACTAATTGAAAAACTCCATGAGGCAATCATTGGGTTGGGAAAAAAAAGAGAAAAATAAAAGATCCTAGGTGAAAACCTACTTTGAGGTGCCTAGGTATACCTACTAATGGAAAACCTCAAAGATGCAACTAGTAGGCCTTATAAAAAGAAATAAAGAAATAAATAAAAATTGCATTTCTCCATCTATCTCTCTCTAATTAATGCAGGTGCTCTCCAACCTTTTCAACCCGGAAAACAACAAGTTGGCACAAAAATAAAATTCAGTCAACACCCTTGTTAAAGGTAGTCAAAATTGGAATTCCTCCTCCTCCGCTCAGAAGCTCGACAAGGACCTAAAGCATATTATCACATGCAGCTTCAGAACCACCGAAGATAGCTTCAACAACCATATACACATCTTCATATCAACTGCAAAAAAAAAAATCAATGGTAAGGCTCATGTATGCATCATCTAACACTTTCTTTGAATCTATTTTAGCTTAGTAAAACATTAAAAAGTGTGAGAAGGCAAGTTTTTTTATATAGCCAAAATCAGTAGAAGAGCAACCTCAACCTTATCTAGAAACTAGCCTCACTTTTTCCACCAAGAAAAGGAACAAGACAAAAGTAAAAAGGACTTGAGAAATTTGGAAGTAAGCACTTCATTGTAATACAAGACAAGGAGTTCCAAGGGTTAAACAAGGGTGAACTCAGTTCATAGAAAAAAAAATTGTGAGTTTACTTTGCATGCAATAAAAAAAAATGAGAGAGAGAACAAAAAAAGAAAAAATCAAATAAAAGGTGACTCCACCACCTCTTGGCATGCAAAATATATTTTCTTAAGGCATCTGAGGACCTCCATGAAACACCTACAAGAATAAATGCAAGAATAATAACAAGAATATTAGGAGGAGGAGCAATGCATGGGTCAATAAACAAAAAATGAAATAAGCCAGCATGCAGGAAAAACAGTAAGGCAGGGACGATGAATGGGTTGCTCAGAGGATGAGCAATAGTTTCAGTAGGGGGGTGATGATAAGCCTCTAAATTAGACATAAAATAACGCCCTTCTAACCTTTCTTATGCCCATATACCTTCCTTATGCACATTAATAGATATATATTAAATACCTCCTTATGCACTTAATAATGTTTTCTTATGCTTCAATATTTTCTTAGGAGGGTTTAAAGGTAATTTCAAATTTGTTTCTAATATTGGTTATTTTTGTAGATTATTGTGATAATATTTGGCATATTATGCAGATTTGAAGAAGGAGATGATTTAGGGACTTGCTTCCTACTACTGGAAGATCAAGATTGGATAATAAATGAGCACAATATCAAGAAATTAGGGAGAAATATTGGGGAGATTGAAGGGGGTTTTCAACCCTCCTTAAATTGCAAAGGCAGCCAAAGGATGCTTATGAGATCCCCTCTACCAATTCGAACTCTAGAGGCATCCAAGCGAGTCAAGACCAAGTTCACTCAAGCCACACTTCATTTGGAGTCAAGTGGACTCATTACCTAGTTTTTAGGGAGTTGTAGGTAGCTGCCCTTAAGGATAAAAAAAGTGAATCAATAGCTAATTAGGGCCAATTCTATTCCATTTTGTTTCGGCCATTTGATTCTGGTCCATGCGATACAATCAATTCCAGTCCATTTTCATTCTATTCCATCCCATGCTATCTATTTTCCATTCTATTAGGATTTTGTTGTTTAAGACCTTAGAAATGTAAAAAGATTTCATTTTAATGCAATAAGTATTGAGATGAGTTTTTGTTGATCTAGTTCTAGAGAGCTAGGATCATGGATTAGGGCCCAATCCATGTGCCTCAACTTCTCTACCTGTTACCATTATTTCCTTTCTGACATTTAGATAGTTTGTTTCTGTCCATTACTTATTTTTTGTTTCTGTCATTTAGTTAATATTTCTTTTGATAGTTTCAAGTTGTTGTAGGTTTTCAATTTCTTAATAGAATGGAGGAGAAAAATCTAAAATTTGTGGATCTAGACTTAACTTCTCATATCTGTCAATAGAGCTCGAGGGGGGTAGGATTTCCCACAGGCCAAAAAAATTGATTTTTGTTCAATGTTTTTATCACGCATTCTTTTTTGTTTTCCCATGTATGAATCCAAAGGTTTGTTTGCAGGAAGCAGTCTTAAATTTTCAGATAAGTTCACCCTCACCTTCCCTCTTCATTTTCCATATCTGTTGTTACGCTTCTATCCCATTCTATTTTCACTTATTTTTAGCTGCTGCACCCTTTTTATTCCAAAACACACTTCAAAACGACTAATTCTGCCTTCTATTCCTTCGTTTTCACGTTTTGTGGCTATTGCAACCATTTCAATGCAAAATTCTTGACAAGCCGTCAAAGTTTGACCTCCTTCCTTTTCTTCTCATTTTTCCTGCTACTTACATCACAATCACACATCAAAACATTTTCCCTTTTTTTTAGACATATAACTCTGATCCCCCGATTATGATATTGCGATCGTGCGCTGCTTTGAGTCCCACTGCCACGTCACCTGTCTTATTTCGCACTTCACAACATTTACCACATTGAAAATCACAATGTTTACCATGTCGCACTTCACACTTCGTAGATTTTACCTTTTCGCAAATTACGCTTCTCTCTCACTCCTGAATTGTACTCCCTCTTCTCCGCCATTTCACTTGTCAAAAATTATGCCCCAAAGCCATTTCTGCGCTATAATAAGGTTTTATAAGGTTTAACCCCGCTCTTTCCACTCCTAAGCCTTCTTTCATGCATTAAGCCCTCCATTAGCCTCTTTATCCCTTTTTCCTCCAAACTGCAAGCACACTTCTTCAAATGAGAATTAGGTCATGAATAACTTCATAGATAGGAGCATGATAGATAGAGTAGGGTGTGTTTAGCCAATTTGCCAAGTGAAGTGTCGTCTAAATTAGTTTCCTTTCTACAATTTAAATTAGTTTCATTTATTTCATTTCCTTTCTACAAATTGAATTAGTTTCATTTTTTTCATTTCCTTTCTTCAATTTATTTTAGTTTCATTGAAGTGTGATAGACTTCACTGAGAACCCCTAGAAGTAACACCTTTTCGTAGAGTGGAAGAGGATGACATGAACATGATCCATTTGTTGTGTATATAGACCCTGGGAGTTAAAACACTCTTGGTGCAATACTAGGGCTCACCAAATGCCTTCGGGTAACTTGTCATCTATTTTTCCCAAAGATGACCCCAAAGATTTATATGATGCATGAGTATGGATATTGAAAGACAAAGCCCAATTGGGACCTCGATTTATAGGGGAAATGGTCAATTTTTATTTTAAGATTTCAAGGGCCTCTTGGCAACTACTTGACCAAAAAAATTATGATTCCTTGGTCAGAAATCCTAACAATGGTGAATCCAATTTACTAAAATCCTTGATGAATCTCCTATAATAACCAGACAAGAACAAGAAAATCCTAACATATCTCTTTTTCTGAGGGGTAGGGAGCCTTTTTATGATAGTGATATTGTTTGGGTCTACTTGTATTCCTTCCTTAGATATGGAGTGGAAAAGGACAATCACTGCCTTCATCAAGAATTCACACTTCTCAAGGCTCAAGGAGAGATGCATTTCAATGCATTTCCACAGGACTTTACCCAGATTAGAGAGGCCCTCCTGGAAATCACATCCATAGGGGGTGAAATCATCCATGTAAATTTCCACAGAGTTATGGACAAGCTCCACAAAGATGCTCATAAATTCTCTTTGAAAAGTAGCAGGGGAATTGCATAGTCAAAATTGGATAACTATGTAACCAAATGTACCCAAAGGGCATGTAAATGAAACCTTGTATTTCTTTTCAGGACTAATATGTATGTGATTTTAACCACTAAATACATTCAAGAAAGAGAATACATTCTTCCCTACAAGAGAATCTAAGACTTGGTCAATGAAAGGAAAACAGAGATGGCTTTTCTTTGTGGCCTTGTTCAACTCTCAGTAGTCAACACAGATCCTCCACCTCCCCTTATTGTTTGGGAATGAGACTATAGGTGACACCCATTCACTATCATATATGGGGTATATAAACCGTGCATCAAACAATTTTTGTAATTCTTCCTTCACTATGTCCTTCAAGGTTGGGTTCATTATCCTCTAGGGTTGGCACACATTCTTGCATCCCTCCTTGATGTAAATATGGCGAGTGCATACTAAGGGATGCACCCCCTTAATTTCTTTGTACCCCCAAGGAAAAGCATCTAAGTGATCTTTCAACATCTTGCACAATCGTTCTTCTTGTTTGGACGAGAGAGAAGGATTCATCTTCAAGTTTATGGATGGGCCAAAATCTATAGTCTTGACATTTTCGTGGTATGAGTGAACTAAGCATAGTTCAATCCAAGGACTGCTTCGATATTATCTCACGAGTTCATCAAGTGGAATGGTAGTAGGGGGTTGGTTCTTAAGGATATGGTCAATGGGGGCCTCCTCATCAGGTTGGCCCCCTCTGATAAAAACATCGAAGGTACATATTGGGTATGGTGTTGCATGATACACATCATCTTATTATTCATTTTAACCACAAATATAGATCATGTTCAATATAAAGTTGAGCAGAAGGACATAATATTAGTTGTTTTAATAAGGACCCATTCTTAATGGTCATGTTCCTAGCCCTACAACTGATATACGAATCACCAGTAGCTAGTCAAGGTCCTCCTAAGATAAGCGAATAACCATTAAAATTGGTTTTGGTTTGAAGCACTAGGAAGTTAGTGGGATACTCCCAAGAGTCAATGGAGATTATAACATCTTCGACAACTCCCCTAGGAACTATTGTGGATCAATCTGCAAGTTGCACTGTTTTAGTGGTATTTCGCAAGGCTCCTTGGAGGTTGAGTTTCAACATGGTTTGTTTAGTGATAACATTTATGGTAGCCCTAATATTAATCAGTGTATGAGGGAAAATGACACCATTAATGTGTGCATCCACTACAAGACTTCCAATGTCTAGGTATTTTGAGAAAATCACTCTCCGCCACATCAAATTAGATAATTGACCAACAACATTGATGGTGGGGGTGTCTCTCTTCTTTATCCCATTAGTTTTGAATCAATTTTCTATATAATATTATTCTATATGGGAACATACTTAATATCCTACAGAAGGGGTATCTTGGGTGTCTCTCTTCTTTATCCCATTATTTTTGAATCATTTTTCCTTGATAATATTATTCTATATGGGAACATCCTTAATATCCTGGAGAAGGGGTATATTAACACAAAAATTATTCAATTATCCCATAATTTGAATCTCTTATGGTGTGTGCTAGCTAGGATGGATCAATATATTAGAAAAAGGAGGGGGGTTTACTTGAGGGGTACTTTCTGCCTATTCCTCTTCAATATCTTTAGGCGAAAATGGTGGATGTTTATATAGGAGAAATCTCCCACACCTAAGGTTAATCTCTTGGATCTCCAGATCATAGGCAGGGTAAGATGTCTTGCCATTGTAGACATGTTGTGTCTGTTTGCTATTTATGTTCTAGTTAGGATGAGAAGGCATCTGAGGTTTCTTAGGTGGTGCAGGATAAGTGAGTTCTGGTTGATGTTGGTGTGGAGGAAGTAAAGCAAGAGGTTGGCTAAGTTGAGGTCTCCACCCTTGTGATGGGTTACTCCATTGAGTAGGCTGGGAAGCATATGGTTGAAATAGTTGATTGATAGGATGAAGATGATATGGAGGAGAATAACTCCAAGAAGGAGTTGTGGGCCATGATGGATGAGTGGAGGAGTACCAAGGCTACAATGATACATTATAAATTGAATTGTAGTAAGAATAAGGTGCACCTTTCATGCCTTGTTTTTATGGTCGAGGTCCTTGAGGCCTTCTTTGATTGACGAAACAGAGTTTCTCTCGCCCACCTTGCACCCCTTGGTACACAAATTTTTGGCTTGGTAAAGAAGGGAAGTTTTCTGTTGCATGTTTTTCTGCATAGACTGAGCACACTTCTATGACATTCACTGAGAATTCAGTCCTAGGGTGTCTTCTAGTGCATCTAGGGAAAAATATAGCTAGGTCTCTCTTTTCCTCTTATTTTCTCTTTATATGCATGGTATACATTTGCAATGAAAAGTTATGCATCATTTCACTCTTGAAATCCTACAGAATGTTCCCTATCTCACTTTTGATGGATGAGGTGGAGGAAGAGGTACTCGCCAAATATTGGTTACTTATACCCTTGTCTTTGGCTTCCCTGGAGTGGTTTTTGAAAACATTTTTTAATTCATCATTGGAAAATTTATAGTTATCCCCTCCATATATTATTTTGAGGGTCTCCAAAACTTCCTGTCTCATCCCTCAGAGAAGAACTAACTTTAGTGATCCAGGATCAAGGGTGAAGTTGGATCTCTTGTAGTTCAGTTGAAACCTTTATTCATAGTCTTCTAAATATTCATCAAGCCCTAGGGTCATCCTAAATATTTCTTCCCTGGTTTATTTGGAATTAGAATAGTCTATTTACTTGTTAATCAAAGGACTCCTGCATTTGGGCCCAGGTAGTGATGTTGTCTCGAAGTAGACCCATGAACCAGCAGAAGGTTGCATCCTTGAGGGTATAGGAGACAAATTTCGAATTTTTTTCATCTGAGGCATAATCATAAGTCCTAAAAACAACAAAAAATTCAAACATGAAATTTTTAGGGTCTTCAAAAGTTATGCCATGAAATTGTAGAAGGGTTGAAGGGCTGTTGTTTTTCATCCTAGTCTCTCCATTATTTTCTCTGATGGGAAGGACCTCATGGTTTATGTTCTCAGCCATTGGTTGGATAGGTGAAGTATGTTCTTCTTATTCCCCAATACGTTCTTCAAAAATTTCAGGGTGCTCACCTAGAGGGTATTCTAACTCCCTTGGAGTCGTAGAGGGAAGCTCACCGTCACTGAAGAAGAGTGAAGGTTGACAGTGTGAGGATGTGGGGGTTATTGTTATAATTTTTCCTTGGCTATCACTACTCCTAATAGGCATGAGAAACAATTCTTTTTTTTGTTTTTATCACTTTTTCAAAACTGTATGCAAAACAAAAAGCAGAAAACAATGCTTAAGAAAAAATAAGCATATACTTAGACACCTCCTCGGAAACTATGAAAAAAACTGGTAAGCCCTGGTATTTTACCAAGGGTGTTGAAACTCTTAAGGGCTACTCAACTCTAATTATCAATCGGAGGTTCGTAAAAAAATAGAGGTGACAATTTTATATGCACAGTAGATGGATTATGCTCATTCCACCCTTAATTAGTTCTTTCGATCAATAGTGCTTTTAGGTCATTCATATTACTTGATTAAAGTGAACTAGCTTATGTAATGTAGAGAAATACTTCTAACTGATAAAAATAATGACTAAACCATGAATGAATAACCATGAAAGAAAACCATGAATAAATAATGACAAACCCTAGTTACAGAAAACAAAACTACACTACATTGCAATCACCTATCTAGTTACCCAATTAATTGGTAGCAAAGGGACTAATTTATATCACACACCTTACCAAATCATAATTCAAGCCTCTATCTACTATTCCAACTAACTCACAATTACATGTAAATTTTTTTCCTCTTTATGCTAATTTTGTGATGAGATAAACACTAATTCTTGCTTTATTTTTGCAACAAGGGAAGAAGGGTTTGGGGTGACCTAGCGATGTCTTCTGATGATGAATCCATAGCTTGCAGTTAGATACATCCCATCCTAGGTTAAAATGGCATCAGGGATCAAAATTGGATTGGGAATTTGTTGGCAATATGATGCAGAGTGTTGTCCTTGATGGCAACCCACTGAATGAAGATGAAGACATGAGATTGTTGGCATGTGTTGTCCTTGATGGAAATACACCTGATGAAGTTATTCTTGACTTGATGGACTTGGTAAATGATGTAAATCTGATGTGATATGATGTAGAGAGTTTTTCTTGAATGGCAACCCACCTGATGAAGATGATGGCAACTTACTTGATGAAGTTGTGCTTGATAGAATATGTCTTGATGAACCTGTTTAAAGATGAAAATCTGATATATCTACAGAGAGTACAGAAGGTAATGAAGAAAGGATTTCAATATGTGCTAGATCTATGATGAAAAGAGTATGTCTCAAGGCATACGCGGATTTTCCTAGGAGAAGTCGCGTATGCACGCGGTAAAGTACGTGCCAAGTCGCGTATGGGCAAAAGCGCTCATAAAGTGCAAAAAAAGGGGTAACCACCATGGTATTGACCCATTTTATTGGGTAATGATTCGTCTAAATTACCCCGTCCAGGAATACCATCGAAAGTAATGTAGTTTTGAGCTCATGGTATTGTTTTGGCTCATGGTACTGAAAAAGGGGCTCATGGTATTGAAAAAGGGTAAACCTATATAAAGAGAAGAAATTCATTGTGAAAATAATGAGTATGGGTGCAAGATTTCTGAGCTTGAATGAATACTTCTCTCTGAAGGATATCTGAATGGAAAGGGTTACAGTTGAATGATAGATCTGAATGTAGGATGCACCAATGATGAAGAAGGGGATCTAGATATGAAATGTACTTATATTTGCTAGATCTGTTTATGAAATGATTAGATCTGTGATGAGGCAAACATCTGTCTAAGGTAAAGGGTAAAATCTGAAGTGATGTATCTATTGGGAAGAATTGCAATGACATAAAAGTCTGAAGATCCATATGCTAGTTCGCCGAAGAGGAAGCGCGTATATACGCGGCTTCGCTGAAGAGAAAACACGTATGCGCAATAAAATTAGCTTTGTAATATGTACAGAAGTATACGCTGGTTTATGTGAACGGAAGCGCGTATATACGCGACATCAGAGAAAGGAAAGCGCGTATGCAAACTAGGGTTTGCTGAAGTCTGTGGTAAGAAATGTCTGATCTGTTCTGTTGATTTACTGATATCTGTCAGTGAGTTATATGTATCAGTTTCATGTTTGACTGTGCTTAAAAGTATGGAGTGGGTCCAGTCTGAAAATATTATGAAACGTGGCCTGCAAGTTGTGTCCTAGAGGAAGCTTTGAATCCAGTGTGAAAATTGATGAAACGTGGTCCTTGGTGGTGCTGAGGGTTGTAGCATTCAGTCAGGGGGTTGTAGCTCCCTTCCAGGTGAGGCTGGTAAACGAGAACAGGGGGTCGTAGCTCCCTTCTAGGAGAGGCTGGTAAACGAGTCAGAGGGCTGGAGCTCCCTTCCAGGAGAGGCTGGTAAACGAGCGCAGGTGGGTGCCTGCGTGCTGGTAGGATTCTGCACCAACACATATGTTGTAAGATGTTTTCTCTATAATAAAATATTTAAGGTTGAGCAACTGCAGCGGTGGTTTTCTCCCGACTTGGGTTTCCACCTAAAAATCCTGGTGTTCATGTGTGATGGTTTGTATGATGGTTTATTATGTTGTTACTGCACAGGTTTACTGATAACTTAACATGTGATGAATGAATATTGCAAAGAACTAAGTTAATAAATATCTGCATATTTAGATCTCTGCTAATACGCGAGTTGTATGAAGGATATCCGCGTGTATACGCGAGTTTACTAAAGGAAAATAGCGTATGGGTTTTAGAAGAGTGAAAAAGTAAATTTTTTTGGATATGCAGTAAATACTGATTCACCCCCCCTCTCAGTATTTTTCCCAACAATTGGTATCAGAGCAGGTTCTTTTGCAGAAGCTTGATCGCTTGAAGAAGCTCCGTCGCAATGGGAAGTCAAGAAGGAGTGATGTCTATAAAGCCACCTCTATTCAATGGAAGAAATCTGATATTCTGGAAGGTACGAACAAAATCATATCTCCAAAGTCTTGGTGCAGATGTATGGGAAATCGTGAAAGAAGGTTATCAATACCCGGCAAGTATTCCTACTAATGCAGCAGAAAGGAAGAAGTATGAAATCAATGCCAAAGCAGTAAATGTCTTATTAGGAAGCATGTATGAACCATAATTTGCTAAAGTGATGCAACTACATTTAGCAAAAGAAATATGGGACAAAATCATTCTAAGCTATGAAGGAGACACAAAGGTAAAAAATGCAAAACTCCAAACTCTTAGAATTGAATATGAAAATTTGAAGATGCATAGTGATGAGAGTATTGCCCAATTCTTCTTACATCTGGATGATATTGTAAATCGAATGAGAAATTTGGGTGAAACCATAACTGATACTACTTTGGTGGAAAAAGTCTTAAGATCCTTGACTTCAAAATTTGACTCTAAAGTTTCAGCTATTGAAGAAAGGCAAGATATGCAAACTCTTACTATTGTTCAATTACATGGTATTCTGACTGCTTTTGAAATGAGACAAGGAGGTCCGTCTCAAATCAAAGAAGCTGCTTTTAAGGTATCTGGAAGAGGAAAAGAAAAGGAAGTTGTCAAAGAATCCAGCTATATATCCGAAGAAGAAGAAGCGAATTTTGTGAGAAAGCTCCAACTAGGTACTGGAAGATTCAAAGGTAAGCTTCCCTTCAAAGGTTTTGAGTGTGGAAAAGTTGGTCATTATGCTGCAAAATGTCCTTATAAAGAAACATCTGCTAAAGGAAAAGAAGTAGCAAGAAGGAATAAGAACCGATCTAGCTCTAAGAAAAGTTACTATACTAATGAAGATAGTGATGAGTCATCTGATAGTGAGGAAGAATGTGAAGAAGATCTTATACTTCTCATGGCATTTGAACAAAAAGAAGAAAATGATACTTTTGTGGATGCTCTGGAAGACAATGATTTTCTTGAAGAAAACAATCATCTCAAAATAAGCCTAGAAGAAAAGAACATAATCATAGAGACTCTTGAAAATCAACTTGAAGCAAAGGAAAAACGCATTGAGGAATTGGAGTGTGAAGTAGTAAGTCTAAGGAAAGATAATGAGAAAGGAAAAACTCTCAATCTTAGATTTGCTAAAGGTTCAGAAACCTTAGATGAAATTATCAATGCTCAACGTTCTCCTCTCATAAAAACAAGTCTTGGATATATTGGAGAATCCTCTCAGGCTTCAGCACCAAACTATCTAAAGGCAGCAACTACTGGTTTACAATATTCTGCTTCTCAACAAGGAAGCAAGGATTATTTATAGGTAAAGCAGGATCATCGCACTTCAAGGAATACTGACAGGAATAACTTTCAAAGGAGCTCCAACCAGCAGGTAAATCCAAATAAAAGATTTTGTGATTACAAAAATGTCTATTTCAATGGAAAATGTTTTACATGTCACAATTTTGGTCACAAAGCTGCTCAATGTGTTGCTTACAAAACCATCATGACAAGAGAAGCAAGAAAGAAAAGGTTGGATACTGAACCAAAGAAGAATACCTATAACAACTTTTCTCCTCTTCAAAATGAAGTTGAATGTGCTTATTGCAATAACTTTGGCCATGAAGAATCTGAATGCAGGAGCAAAGTCCAGCCAAAACAACACTTTCCCTCAAAAGTGTGGAAAAAGAAAGAACCGCCGGTTGAAAATTGTGGGATAGCGTTATTTGCAGAAGGTGAAGAAAATCAATGGTACATTGATAGTGGGTGCTCAAGACACATGACAGGTGACAAAAACAAACTCCTTACATATAATGCTCTAGAAAAGGAAAAGAAAGTAACATTTGGAAATGATTCTCCTGCTGTAATTAAAGGAAAATGGTTTGTGTTTCTAAAAGAAAAGGTGAAGGCTAATGATGTCATGTATGTGGATGGATTAAGACATAATCTGTTGAGTGTAAGTCAAATGTGTGATCAAGGAACTGAAGTTGTCTTTAGTTCAAAAGAATGTGTGGTTCGTGATCTTGATACAGGTAAAATTATTATAAAAGGAAAAAGAAATCCAAGCAACCTGTATGTACTAAACTGCAAAGATCAATGTTACTTGAGCAAGTCTTCAGAAAATTGGCTATGGCATAGAAGGCTGGGGCATCTGAGCTTCTCTCAAATCAACAAAGCAAGCAGACTTCAAGCTGTTCGTGATCTTCCCAATATTAATCTGCCAGAAAGTATCATATGCAAATCTTGTCAATTCGGTAAGCAGACCAGAGTACGATTTAATGCCAAAGAAGGATCTTCAAGTAAGCCTCTTGAACTCATTCATACTGACATATGTGGACCTATGAGGAAAAAGTCACTACGTGGGGAAGAATACTATATCTTATTTATTGATGACTATTCTAGAATGTGTTGGATCGGTTTCATTAAACACAAAGATGAAGCATTTGAAAAGTTTCATATTTTCAAAGCATTGGTAGAAAATGAATTAGATCTAAAAATCAAGTGTCTTAGATCTGATCGAGGAGGAGAATATACATCAAATGAATTCTTTGAATTTTGTGAACAACATGGCATAAAAAGGCAGTTCTCTGTAGCAGGCACTCCACAAAAAAATGGCGTAACATAAAGAATGAATAGAACAATTCAACAAATGGATAGAGCTATGCTTGATGATTCTGGAACTCCTGACATGTTCTGGGGTGAAGCAGCACATACAGCAGCTAACATTCTCAACAAGGCTCATGTTCGGGTAAATAGTGACAAAACTCCATATGAACTTTGGTATGGTAATTCTCCCACTGTGAAGCATTTTAGAGTTTTTGGAAGTAAATGCTTTATCAAAAATAATGATGAAAAGCTTGGCAAGTTTGAACCTAGATCAGATGAAGGGATATTTCTTGGTTACTCATCTTCAAGAAAAGCATACACATGTTACAATAAAAGGCTTCGAAATATTGTTGAATGTATTGATGTTGTTATTGATGAGTCTCCTGCAGCTCCTAAAGAAGAAAAACAAACAACAAAAGAAGATGATGGTGACTTATGGCCTTCTTCATCAAATAGAAATGATATAAACAGTGGATCCAATGAAGAACCTGAAAACAATCTATCTGAAAAAGCTCCATCCAGATATGTTCAAAAGAATCATCCTGAATCTCAAATTTTGGGAGACAAGGAATCGGGTGTACGAACGAGGAGAACTCTGGTGGGATCTTCTAGTCATATGGCACTTCTATCCACAATTGAACCACACAATGTCAATCAAGCTAGCAAAGATGAATTTTGGAAGCAAGCCATGGATGAAGAGCTCGATCAAATTGAAAAGAATGACACTTGGGAATTGGTACCAAGACCACATGATAAAAATTTCATTGGAACTAAATGGATTTTCAAGAACAAGTTAAATTAGAATGGGGATGTTGTAAGAAACAAAGCTAGACTGGTTTGCAAAGGGTATACTCAACAAGAAGGTATAGACTTTGAAGAAACTTTTGCTCCTGTGGCTAGACTTGAAGCCATAAGAATGTTTCTTGATTTTTCAAGTTATCAACAAATCAAAGTTTATCAAATGGATGTTAAATCTTCTTTTCTTAATGGTGATCTAGAAGAAGAAGTATATATAGAACAACCGGAAGGATTCATTTTGGGAAATGATGAAAATATTGTTTGTAGACTTAAAAAGGCTCTATATGGTCTCAAACAAGCTCCACGGGCTTGGTATTATCGTCTTGACAAATATCTTCATCAACAAGGATTTTCAAAGGGGTCTGCTGATAGCAACTTATACACAAAAATTGAAAATGATAAACTATTCATTGTGGTTGTATATGTTGATGATATCATTTTTGGGAGTAACGAAGAATCTATGAGTCAAAAATTTGCTTCTGTCATGCAGCAAGAATTTGAAATGTCCTTACTTGGGGAACTATCATTCTTTCTTGGCTTACAAGTGCATCAAACTGCAGATGGTATATTCCTATCACAAGCAAAATATCTTAAGCAAATTCTGAAGAAGTATGGCATGGAAGAATGCAAACCTGTAAGTACACCAATGATATCCGGATGCAATCTCAGTTCTCATGATGATTCTCCCACGGTGAATCAACCAGAATACAGATCAATGATAGGAAGTCTACTTTATCTCACTGGGACTAGACCAGACATTATGCATGCAGTTGGGATTGGTTGACAATTCCAAGCTAATCCAAAAGAGTCTCACCTTCAGGCTATTAAAAGAATATTCAAATATCTACAAGGAACTCAAGACTTTGGTCTATGGTATCCAAAGAATGCTGATCTTACTCTTCATGCTTATACTGATGCAGATTGGGCTGGAAGTGTTGATGATCGGAAAAGCACTAGTGGTGGTGCATTCTATATGGGACCCCGGTTAGTATCTTGGTTCAGCAAGAAGCAAAATTCTATTGCCTTATCTACGGCAGAAGCAGAATATGTGGCTGCCGCATCTTGTTGCACTCAACTCCTTTGGATGATGCAAACCTTACAAGATTTTCAAATCAAATGTACACCTCTTGTCCCCATTAAGTGTGACAATACAAGTGCCATCAGTATTTCAAAGAATCCTATTATGCATTCGAAGACCAAGCACATTCCCATCAAGTATCACTTCTTACGTGAACAAGTGCTTGAGAAAAAGGTGAAGTTGGAGTATGTTCCCTCCAAAGAACAAGTTGCTGATATCTTTACCAAACCTCTGCCCAGGGAATCGTTCGAGTATCTAAGACAGAAGCTGGGAGTGTTCTCTGCCAGTCAAAAGAACAAATCTGCTTAAATTTATAAGATGGCATTGGATACGCGGATTTCCTGAAACACAGTCGCGTATATACGCGAGTTCATGCACAGAAAACCGCATATGTGTTTGGTCAATTTAGTGTGTCCTAAATTGCTGCATTTAATTTGTCAATCCGGGATTCGTAAGCTGATGAAGTGCGGTGCACTATATGTGCAAGATAACCTATTTCTTAACTTTTTGTCGTTTTTGGTTTTCTAAGATGAAATGGAAATTCTAAAATGAAAACAAGTATGGTTATGTTTTTTCAAGGAAATGATATCCTTTATAATGATTTACCAACTTGAAACTTAAAAAGGAATTTGAAAATTACAATGACAAAACTTGGAAGGAAATGAAAATATGCTGCTGAAATGAAAAGGTGCTGCTAGTCTAATGAATCAAAACAGTGAACTAGTGAGCATGAAACCAAACTATTCTTGCTGCTGTCTAAACACAAAATAAATTATGCTGAAATAAATCCAAAAGTTGCAATAAAGTAAATATAAATCAATTTACATCAACTTGTCTTCTGATCCCTCATCATTAGTCCAACTATGATTTTCGGAAGTAACCATAAACAACTTGAGTAACTGATATCTAACTTGCAGAAAGTAAGCTAATATCAAACCATACATTCATAATTCAATCCCTCACCATCAGTCCAGCTGTGGCTTTCGGAGGCAACTGAAGATGTCATGCACAATTTAATATATCTAGATTTGCAGAAAGGAAACTAATACCAAACTACACATTTCATTATACAATCCCTCACCATCAGTCCAGCTGTGGCTTTCGGAGGTAACTGAATATGTTATGAGCAGTTTAATATATCTTAATTTGCAGAAATGACACTAATACCAAACTACACATTTCATTATACAATCCCTCACCATCATTCCAGCTGTGGCTTTCGGAGGTAACTGAAGATGTTATGAGCAGTTTAATATATCTAAATTTAACTACTGAAGAAAATAAGAAAAACTGAATTAAACAAAGCAATACTGAAATTAAACAGAAACTAAGAAAAACAAATTAGCAGCAGAACAATGTTAATTCCATGTCATTAGTTAAAAAGCTATGAAAATGCCCGGGCTGACTATCTATAACCTGAAACAAGAACATTGATCAGTGATTAATAACATAAAACATGAAAGACAGAAGTGAAATGGAAAGCATGCAAGATTATGAACAGAAATGAAGCATATATACCATGAAATATGCAATGTATAAACATGTGAATGGATTATGGCACAATGAGCTTTAAAGAAATAAAACAAGAACTATACACTAATGCACAAAACCTTAGCTGAGCAGGGGCCCTCTACACCAGCCTTGGCAACAATCTTCAAGTACGAATTATGTTGGGAAATATAGTCTTCTTATATTAAAATGCAGTCATAACAGTAAGGTAGTATTACGGCACTAAGGCAGCGTAATTACATTATAGAGCAGACTAATAAATGATAACAGAGACTAATCGAGACTAACTCTATCATTGTATATTAATTGCAAAAGAGCATCTAACATGGTTTTTAACTATATTTTTGTGTCTGCTGTTTGATTTAGATTTTGTTCATTTAGCTGCGGAATCTTGCCACTTTCTGCAGCTGCTGCAACTTTCCGCAGCTATTTTGTGAAAATCTATGTTAGAGGTGTCTACAGGAAAAATGAGCCACATGGGCAAGTCAAAAATGATGTGGACATGGTTCGCGTCCGATTGGCTCGAGCAAACTCATCTAAAGAAGCCGCGGTCAAAGGCGTCCACATGGAAGTCAACCATAGAGTCTCACGGTGACAGGACTCTGTTTCGTGTCACGTGAAGGTTCATATGGCCGTTTCTGAGCTTGCAGAGGACAAGTCGACATCTGTACATGGCTCCATAGCCGAATTCAAACATCCACTTCTCATAGATTTACTTTGCAATACGGCCATGATCCTAGATCCGTGGACGTAATGGTCTACGTGTTCTCCACCAGCATAAACTTTAGGAGACAGTTATATTTCTTTTGTTATATATAACGCGTTTGCATACGCATATTGACAACTTGGGAGGTTCAGGTGAGTGAAAAAGGTATAGAAAAGTGTATGGAAAAGATGCAGAATTGAGACTCAACAGTATGTATGATTGATGACAATTTTCTGTTTGGAGTCAGCTCTCTTCAGCACAGCTGCAGTGCTGTTTGGTATCTCTGATACTGTTTGGTATCTCTGGTAGTGTTCCAGTTCTCATATTTCTATTTCTAATGTTTTGATAAAGATGCCTTGATGATTTGTTGGTAAAAGTGTTCAGGATGCACAAAGTAAGGGGGAGCCTTAGTCATATGGAAAGGTTGCTTGGATGCACAGATTCAAGGGGAGCATTAGCTTTGCTGAGTATAATGCATTGTTGGCATTATGATGGTTCTGAAATATGTTCTCTTTCTTGAGGACTTTCTGGTGTTGGTACTAAAGTTATATTTGTAGTTTGATGAAAAGGCCATGTAGAGATCCATGATGTAAAATTGTAATATTCAGTCATGTAAGGACTTGATAAATTAGTAAACCCACTTGGTTGGGTAGCTAAGTCAAATTTTGTAAACCCACTTGGTTGGGTAGCTGAGTCAAATTTGTAAACCCACTTGGTTGGGTAGTTGAGTCTCATATGTAAATCCACTTGGATGGATCTTTAATGTAAGTATGAGTCATTGGTGATAGGAAATTCATAGAGTCATGTACTCCATTGGAAAATATGTTTGAAGATTCAGCATGAACTCAGGGGGAGCTTGGTCACTTCAGTATATATCAGATCTGCAGAACGCTTCTTCCACATGAGGAGAAAAGAGTGAGAGTATGTTGGTTTTTGATCCGCCCTTTGCCCTTGATGTCAAAGGGGGAGGGTGACATGGTGTTTGAATGAAGAGAAAGAATGGTGTCAAAGAATGGGGAGAGTGACATGGTGTCATTGTATTCTTAATGTACCTATCTGTTGTGGTGATCAAACACCATCGTGGTTGCCATCAAGTCCAAAGGGGGAGATTGTTGGCAATATGATGCAGAGTGTTGTCCTTGATGGCAACCCATTGAATGAAGATGAAGACATGAGATTGTTGGCATGTGTTGTCCTTGATGGAAATACACCTGATGAAGTTATTCTTGACTTGATGGACTTGGTAAATGATGTAAATCTGATGTGATATGATGTTTGTTGACAATATGATGTAGAGAGTTGTTCTTGAATGGCAACCCACTTGATGAAGATGATGGCAACGTACTTGATGAAGTTGTGCTTGATAGAATATGTCTTGATGAACCTGTTTAAAGATGAAAATCTGATATATCTACAGAGAGTACAGAAGGTAATGAAGAAAGGATTTCAATATGTGCTAGATCTATGATGAAAAGAGTATGTCTCAAGGCATACGCGGATTTGCCTAGGAGAAGTCGCGTATGCACGCGGTAAAGTACGTGCCAAGTCGCGTATGGGCAAAAACGCTCATAAAGTGCAAAACCAGGGGTAACCACCATGGTATTGACCCATTGTATTGGGTAATGATTCGTCTAAATGACCCCGTCCAGGAATACCATCGGAAGTAATGTAGTTTTGAGCTCATGGTATTGTTTTGGCTCATGGTATTGAAAAAGGGGCTCATGGTATTGAAAAAGGGTAAACCTATATAAAGAGAAGAAATTCATTGTGCAAATAATGAGTATGGGTGCAAGATGTCTGAGCTTGAATGAATACTTCTCTCTGAAGGATATCTGAATGGAAAGGGTTACAGTTGAATGATAGATCTGAATGTAGGATGCACCAATGATGAAGAAGGGGATCTAGATCTGAAATGTACTTATATTTGCTAGATCTGTTTATGAAATGATTAGATCTGTGATGAGGCGAACATCTGTCTGAGGTAAAGGGTAAAATCTGAAGTGATGTATTTGTTGTGAAGAATTGCAATGACATAAAAGTCTGAAGATCCATACGCTAGTTCTCCGAAGAGGAAGCGCGTATATACGCGGCTTCGCTGAAGAGAAAGCGCAATAAAATTAGCTCTGTAATATGTACAGAGGTATACGTTAGTTTATGTGAACGGAAGCGCGTATATACGCGACATCAGAGAAAGGAAAGCGCGTATGCAAACTAGGGTTTGCTGAGGTCTGTGGTAAGAAATGTCTGATCTGTTATGCTGATTTACTGATATCTGTCAGTGAGTTATATGTATCAGTTTCATGTTTGACTGTGCTTAAAAGTATGGAGTGGGTCCAGTCTGAAAATATGATGAAACGTGGCCTGCAAGTTGTGTCCTAAAGGAAGCTTTGGATCTAGTGTGAAAATTGATGAAACGTGGTCCTTGGTGGTGCTGAGGGTTGTAGCCTTCAGTCAGGGGGTTGTAGCTCCCTTCCAGGTGAGGCTGGTAAACGAGAACAGGGGGTCGTAGCTCCCTTCCAGGAGAGGCTGGTAAACGAGTCAGGGGGTTGGAGCTCCCTTCCAAGAGAGGCTGGTAAACGAGCGCAGGTGGGTGCCTGCGTGCTGGTAGGAGTCTGCGCCAGCACATATGTTGTAAGATGTTTTCTCTATAATAAAATATTGACGGCTGAGCAACTGCAGCGGTGGTTTTCTCCCGACTTGGGTTTCCACCTAAAAATCCTGGTGTTCATGTGTGATGGTTTGTATGATGGTTTATTCTGTTGTTACTGCACATGTTTACTGATAAATTAACATCTGATGAATGAATATTGCAAAGAACTAAGTTAATAAATATCTGCATATTTAGATCTCTGCTAATACGCGAGTTGTATGAAGGATATCCGCGTGTATACGCGAGTTTACTAAAGGAAAGTAGCGTATGGGTTTTAGAAGAGTGAAAAAGTAAAAAATTTTGGATATGTAATAAATACTGATTCACCCCCCCCTCTCAGTATTTTTCCCAACAGAATTAGGACCTACAACTATGCTACAAGAGGATGCTACACGAGCCTTGTATTGCTAGAAGAAGCTCTAAACTTTTACAGGAGGATGCCAAGAGGGTTCAAAGGGTAAAGATGAGGAGATAAAGATGTGGGAAGGTGGATGGAAGTGGAAGTAGGTGAGTGAGGAGTGACCAACACGTCGAACCAAGATCATATCTATTTTAGAGCCTATTTTGCACTTGGAGGGATGCTCATGATGGTCATGAAGATGATCTCATAAAACCGAGTTTTGGTGGAAAAATTGAATATTGGAGGTAAGAGTGATGGATTCCAATATGAAGGTGATGAAATGTTCCTTTATTGAAACTTAAAATAGTCCTGAAACCATTAAATGCATCCATTCATTGATTATTTACAAAATAGTAGAATTAAGACTGGAAAATATGAGTTGAATTTAAAGATTATTTAATTTATGCCAAGATTCTAATCTTAATAAAAAACTAAATTCTAAGCTACAACAAGCATGTGAAGAGAAAGATAACTAATCATAAACATGTTTCCAAGAAATAATAAACAAATTTTTTTTGGCCTTTGGTTGTAGGTCCTTCTATTCATGCTCCCATTAAAGAGATGGGGTAGAGGCTACAATCACAATTTAATATATTTTTCTTCTATTAGAATGTAAGAACTAAACATTGTATTGAAATTTAAAGAGAGGATACAAGTACACAAGAGGGACTTAGCTAATGGATTGGGACCTAACCCAAGAGCATCATCCATCTAAAGATAACTCACTAATGGATCAAACAACAACTTCTCATTATTATTGCATCAAAGTATAATACATCATATGACAGCGAAAAAAATCAATAGTCCCAAGCTCAAGAGCTACATAGCTGAAAACAAATTTTGAATCCTAATGAGCTCTTCTACATTTTTATTTATACATTAGGGTAGATACCAAAAACTCCATAAAAAATACGAATATGGTCTCCTTGTTCTGGAGAAGAGTGGAGCTTGGCTCCTCATAAATTCAACTTGCTTGGATGCCTTTGCCTTCGAGTTGATGAGAGACATCTTGGTGTGATATTGGGCTAATTGAGGGAGTTTAGGAGGTGTAAAACCCTCCTACAATATCTCCTTATTTTCGACTCTGAGCCCTTCTATAGAAATTGTCTGAAAAATGGCTTCATCTCCTGAATTTAAATCATATTAGGCTACATGACATGAAAAGCATATTTCAACCTTCTCACTAAGTACAATCTAACAAAAATGTAAATAAATGTGAGACGAAGATAGCTAATAAGATGAAATATGACGTTGTGACCCCCTAAAAAGTACCTACTGATGAGCCTCATTAGGTTGCCTTGTTGTCAATTTGGTCGAATCGAAGCTTCCTTCTTCTTGTATCTCTTCTTCTTCTTCTTTTGAATACTCTTTTATACATCTCCTTCATTGTTGCTACTACTGGCTCCATATAACATATGTAGTCTATACAAAATCTCGTTAGTGAATTTTAGATCTACTGTTTTCTCAATATCTACAGTATGGAGATTCTCACAAATAATGTCCCTTTCCTGAGCATAATCTTGCATCACACTTGCTGGCATGGAATTTTCTCCACATCCTTCAGAAACACATTTCCAAATGTTAACACCATAAGCTTCTAATTGAGATTTCAATTTTATTTCCCATAATTAGAACTTTGTAATAGTTCAAACATATACTCTTTGAGCATTCATCTTGAAAAATAAAATGTCAATATTTCCCAAACTTCCTCCTAGATTTGCTCTTTAGCGATGAAGTTACTACCAACATCCCTACTCTGATACCAATTGTTGTAAAAAAATGGTATTATTGAGAGGGGAGGATGAACCAATATTACATTATTATCAATTTTACTCATTTCTTTTAAAATCTTGAATCAACCGTTTATTAGTAAATTGACATGTAAGTGAATCTATGCATAAAAATGTACTATATGAAGTTATCACATGTGCATGAAAACATATAAGAAACTTATACACATAACAAACTATCAAAACACATAAAGATCATCATTATAAGGAGACACAAACATATCTTCTGGAAACCGTTCCGAGAGAAAAACAAACCTTGTTGCTATGATGATACCCTGAATCTTCTATTATGCGTCAAGAAAAATATGTCTTTTACATATATTGTTGGCCACCACCAGCTAGAAGACTTGAACTCAAACAATAGTTAGCTAACCACCACTATCTTGGAAACTTGATCCAAAAATATAGTTAGTTATCCACCACCAACTATTATCTAGCTATCACTGGGAAAATGTGACCAATTTCACAACACTGTCACTACAAACCACTAGCAAGGAATCACTGCACCAACTTGGCAAGCCACCAACTACTAAAGTTCAATCCTCTAAAAACTCTTCGTGGACCTTGTTTCAAAAATTTTAGACTCAATCTCAAAGACAGTATGCTAAATAAGATTTAGCTTTGATGTCAAACCCCAACAACATGGCACTCTCAATGATAATTATAATTAAAAAACACCACAAACAATATGCTTTTTACTCTAGAAAACACTTCACTAGAATACATACATCAAATCTACAACAACATAACCATATATCATCATAGACATAGCTCACACTTATTCATAGAAATACTACATCAAACCCTTAATAAGATACAACCATAAAACTGTGCATGGCATGACAGATCTCTGCTACAATAAAAATATATACCTACATATAATATTAATCCACATTTCCTTTCATACAAATTCCATGCACACACAAACAATTACCATGTCGACATAGTATCCTCTCTACTGATCTCTTGCCCTTCACAATCACTCAAACCAACCACATCTGAGATCCAAAATTATATATATATATATATATATATAATGTGATGGGTGAATTCCTCTTTTGAATTGAGATCATTTGTGCTCAATTTTGATTAAATAAACCCATAACCATCACTAATTGTACATTAAAAGAATTAACACCTAATGGAGGAATTATTCACCTAATTTAGAGCTCACCTAATCAGTTTCAAAGATTCTATAAATTACCATTTCTAAATTATTTTGATATGAGCAAGGAATGAAAAGAAAAACTCATTTTAGGCCACAAACGCTTGAACATAATTTTTTATCCATGAATATAGTTATAACCTTTACATTGTCATCCTAGCGGTTGAGAGTCTACATCCACATTGATGGAAATTGTCTCCCCATGGAAATGGAATAGCATAGGGTAAAATAATGAATCTTATACTCAAAACTCCTTCCAACTTCTAGAACACCTTCTTCATGACTTGTACACACTTACAAACCTCTTCCAAGATTTGTGAAACTTCAACAAGTAGGTTCATTCATTAGACAAGTTCCACCACTAAGTTGACCTAGATGCCAACAAGTCAAGGGTTGACATTAGTGCCAACAAGCCAATACTCTTCCTCAGACATATGCGCAACCTTCACCACCTCTACAACACTCTGTAGCAATTATGGAAATAATCCAAATAGACTAGAACATCAACTCATCAACTAGGCCACCTCAAGGTTGTCATCAATGTTAAGAAGACTATGCTCTTTCAGACATGTTGACATCAATGCATCATCTAAACCATCATAAGACTGACACCAATTCCAATAGAAACAAACTATAATCATGAAATCCATGTTTCCAACAACCTAATTATGGAATTCACATAGGTACAAATCGCTATGAACTAACTCTAATATTTTTTTTTCTCTTGTAAAATTAGGTGAGAATCTTACGTAATTCTTACTATATATGTAGTTTTCATATAAGTCATGATCTATACTATAATCACACATACCTTTGACCATCCATTTAATATGCAATGTTTGAATTCACTTATCCCCATTATGTACCAATATTTGGTTCCACATTATTTTCTTTTCTCCATATATGATAGTAGTTTTATCATGTTCATCTCCATTGTCATGAACATTGGTATACCAATTAGTTATTTTTCTTTCCAACAAATTGTATATAGTTTCATTCTTAATTCCCCTTAGAAACACCATTTTTTTCAAACCACCCAACATATCTCTGTTTCAAGCATAGAATTTACACTTGCATCACTTGTCTTTCTTATAGGTATCATGTTTCTATCGTACCCTACAATGTGTAAAACACAAGTTATGTTTTAATCCTCCTATACTTGAGCATTGACTTGAGTATTCCTCATGTTGTAATTCTTAACATTCATTCATCTCGTAGAAAAACATCACTTCCATCATACTTAATGTATATGTAAAACCACTACTTGTGTGGGGTCAAGAAAATAAGCACTTCAGTTGATCAACCATATATCATAATATACAGTTGGGCTTGAAAAATTTAGATACACATCCACTCCTCTCTCCAAGGAGTCTTTCCCTTATGTGGAAGGAGAATCATCAAATGCCTTCCCTATGTAAACAATGTTGGATCTACAATTCATCTATAATTCCCTTATCTACAACATTTTTGGCATTTATTTATCATTTTTCCTAGACGTTTAGATGTACCTCTATATTTATTTCTCCCATTTGAGGTATTTTTGCTTATATTTAGTGAGCATACTCTTATAGATAAGGAATTTTCCCTCTATATTCCCATTTTTTTCTTACTAATTTCATCAAATAACATGAATGAAAAGATATAATTAAAATATAATGTTGTTTCAATACTCATCATGGATAGAACCAAACTATGTCATGAGTTTGTTACCAAGAACAAGGTGTTGATACATTTATCATTTTTCAATTTTAATATCAGTATAAAATAATTGAATTATAATAGTGTTGAAGGAATTTAGATGTTCTATCGTTGAGTCTCCAACACTCACCCTGATGTTGACATAAGGTCTTATATTCTTTTAGAGAAATTTTATACTAAGGAATTATATTGGTAAGAATCCCGTAACTTATCCTAGGATTCTTTGGTTTTAGTTTCACCTAAAAAATTCAAATATACGAAATCTAAGAGACATTAATATATTGTTCTATTTCCCTTCTCATCCAATATTTCCTAATCTTTTGTTTACATTCTAGTAGATTCTCTACCTAGATCCATAGTGATCGACTAATATTTATCTACTTAAATTTCTTACATCTTGATCTTCCATATCTTAAATCATTTCCCATCAAATTTCTTGGCCTTTATTTTTAAATTTATCACCATTCTTTCCTAACATGAGAATCACCCCTAATAAATATCCCACCAAAAATAAGTTTATAATTAACCCAAGATAATTAAACACTTAGCAATAAATGCATACCCTTGAAGCCAATAATTTATATAATACAAAATATCTTATTTAAAGCTTTACAATAAGAAATTTATACAAATAATATTTATTAATATAAAACTATGTAATGCCAATCACACATAATACTTTTCAGTTTACCCTACAAACCCTTAATTGGAAAAGTCAAGAATTTTTTAATCATCAATCAACTGTCACTTTAGTTCTATTATGTAGTATAACTAGAGAACTATTAGCCTTTTATCTCCCCCTATCAAGTCACCAGGGATTTTTTTATGCTTAACAACATTGCCACTTATTGAATGGAGGGAGTTGAAAGTACAAAACATGCCTTTTCTTGAAGCTCCTGTAGAAAAATTTATGCATCTCAAAATTTAATATGTTATTATTCCTTAATGTAACCAATGGGATTAGATTTTAATATATAGCATAACCTTAAGGATTATTCAAACTAGAACCACTGTGCATAATAGGGAGGAACGGGACACTACTTTGGAAGTGAACCATTATTCAGGCTAAAGTGTAATGGAAGTGTTACGGAGGAGAATAATCCACTTGATAATTGGAGGATGGCATGAGAGTGGAATATTATTAATTTTTTCTTCATATATTGGTTATGCAAGTGGTAAAACATCAAGGATGGTGTTCCTTTAAGGGGGATGGGATTATGGGACACACTCTTCTTTATTTTTCTAATTTTTTGTAATTAAATAGTTATAATGTTGGGATGCCAACATTTATGCTATGAGTTTAAACTTTATGATGATATGTAATGGTTTATTATACTAATAAATTATTCTAGAACAAAAGGAAAGGGGGAAAACTAGTAGATTACAATTCCTTAAGAGGAAAATGCTTATGAATTAATAATTCCTTTACTATGGTTTTCATTCAGGCAAATCTATTTAGTAGATTTTAATTTTTCATTTTATTTATTACTTTTACTCCATTCAGTCTTCTCCTATAATAATTGTTTTCCTCTTTCACTCAGAAAATCGATTTGGCATGGGAATTGGTAACAACATGTGTGAGTGGAATTGATTGTGTTGTAATACTTTTTCCTTGGACGAGATGGCTTTGAGCACTTGAAGTTGTCCTATTTGTGAGTGGAGATCAGCACCAAATAAGGGAGGGTTGAGGCATTACATACATAAGATAAGGACTCCCTTCTGTTGTGAAGACATGCATTGTCATTTCTATATTTCTATAGGCTTGGTCAAGGAATGGAAAGGTTGAACACTAATATTGTTTCCTATGTGTGTAGGAGAGTGGAATTCACTTTTTGTGTTATATCTAGTCTAAAAATTATGTACTAAATCCATAAGTTTATTTTCCCCCTCAAGGGCATCAATATCTACCTTGGGGGAGTCTAGCTATGAGAAATAGTACAACATAGCTAAGCCAATGGTTGGGTGGAGAGTGGATCACCCTTCTTTAGTTTGATATTTTAATATTTGTATTAAGATAAGTATATCTTATGGATGATTATTTCATTTCTCTTTTTAGAAAGTTTATATGTATATGCATGCACCCTTTAGAGAATTTATCATGGTTGTATTTGTTATCCTATTTGGAGATAGATTTTTATATGCATTAAATTTTGTAATGACAATAGATGAGGAAGATAGGATTAGTAAATTATTTTGAAAAAAATATCAAGTTGGAATTTCTCCTATAATGTTTCTTCTAGGAGAATTCAAAAACATGGGACAAAGAGAGGATAAATATGATTGATCATGTTTCCAATTTCATATCTTATGTTGTGAAGTTTTAGGAAATATCATTGGAATAATTTGGGCTTTCTAAATTCATATTTAAACAATTAAAGTGGGTATTTATGCTATATATTTTCTTCTTGAATGTTATATAAGTTGAAACATGGACCATAATTCAGGGAAATGTTTTTGATAATCTAGGACAACTTTCAAATTTTAGGTCATGATATTTTAGGAGATATGATTTAAGGAAGTTGAGATTTCTTGATAATCCTAAAATCATACATCAAATATGTCATGTTGGAATTTATTCTCAGGGAGGTTTCAAAAGTTAAAACTTGGACCATAATGAGGGTAAATCCCATTGATCATCTAGTCAATTTTCTTAAACTTATGTCGTGATATTTTTACAAGTTATGATCATAGGAATATGATCTTCTTTGATTCTTCTAAAATCACACATCATAAAGGTCAAAGTTTTTGTTATAGCTTTTCATTTTAGAGTTTCCAAAAGATAAAACTTGGACCATAGTGAGGGGAACTCCCACTGATTATATAGTTCATTTTTCAAAACTTTGACTCTCATAACTTAAGAAATATTCCCTAAGGAGGTTTCTATATTAGTTTATATAATAGTTTTTGAATAAATGTCAAATGGTTTAATTATTCATTGCATACAAACAATTTTATGAAATGGCCTATTAAAAATGTTATTTTATGGATGGGGATATTATTTTTTTATATTATAATTGTTGTATAATTGTAGTATTATATATAACATATGACTATTTTCATGCAAGTAATTTTAATAAATGTGCTAAAGATGTTTGATCACAATTTGCATACAAAATAATTGAAATGGTTAAGTGGTATATTTAACTTTGATCACAATTTGCATACAAAATAATTGAAATGGTTAAGTGGTATATTTAAATTATTATATTATAGGTGAAATGAAAACAATGTTTCTTATTTGATTCTATATAAAATGTTTGAAAAAATGTCTAAAATATAGACAACATAATTAGTTGTGTGTAAAGTATTTGAAAAAATATTTAACATATAAAATGTTTGAAAAGAATTATGACAGATAAAAATTAAGTATTTGCAAATATGGTTGGGATAAATTTAGCATAGATATGTGACACAATTCAAATGTCAAATATTTTCAAACATGAAAAAAATTGCAATACCAGGTAATAATTTCATATAACGTTTGAATTACACGAGCATGCAACCAAGTGTAATATTAAACAATTTTTGAAATAAATAAATATTGTAATGTTCAAACAAAGTCAATAATTGTAACACAAGTAGGAAATTACACCTAATTTACATGTTTTCAAGCCAGAAAACAATTCTAGTATCAAAAACTAAAAAAAAATGATTAAAAAATTATAACAGTAAACATTGAAAATATAAACAAAAATTAATTATAAAGTCATGAAAAATTTAACAACTATTCTAATGTGAAACAGTGAGAAGTGAGAAGAAGAAAAGAAGAGATGAAATAATTCTAATCACATTGAAAAATAATTAAATACTTATTTTCTACAACGTTTTCCAGCCAACCAACCATTCTAATGGCAAACATTTCGAAATAAGAAAACAATCATAATGTCAAATGTGGAAGCCATTCAATGTGAGATGGAATAGGTCTTTGATGTTATTAAATAAGGTCCATTATCATAGTTAATAATCAATAAATATAGTAAGATATCATTGAATAAGATTTAATACATAGTTAATAATCAATAAATATAATGAGATAATATATAGTTAGGAGTTTATTATGATTATAATTTTTTTTATAGTTTTTTTGAAAATTATAAACTAGAACATTCAGATTAATAAATGTGATTGATATAAGTTGTAATTCTTAACTTAATATATACTATATTATAAACTTAATATGCTGTATTAATATATCAAATAAAATATGAATATCAAAAGTTTCATTATTATAAATTCAAGGAATTATTAACTCGAGAGATTAATCCTTGGTTTTATTATTTTTTGGGTTTATTCATCCTTTGAGTTTATAATACTAATTTCAATGGTTTCTTAATTTATTGGGTTGATAATATTAATCTTATTGGTTTCTTAATTCCTTGGGTTTATAAAACCAAGGAATTAAGAAACCAATAGGATTAATATTATAAACCCAAAGGATCAATAAATAAAGGAATTAATAAACTTAAGGATTAATACAACCAAGGAATAAATATTTAAAAGAAAAGGGAATAATAATAAACCAAAGGAATTTATATTAAAAACACAAGGGATTATTAATATTACTAACCTAACAAATCAGTAAACCCAACACATTAATATTGAAAACCTTTGGGATTAATACTAAAAACTTGAGAGATTATTAATAGCACAAACCAGAAAATTAATATTTCTAGTGTCTAATATTATTCCCTTGGTCTTACAATATCAATCACATGGGTTTATTAATCTAAGAGTTTATATTCGTATGATATACTATTATTCCCTTGGGTTTAATATTATTCCCTCCAGTTTATAATATCAATCCCTTGGGTTTAATCATATAAGACTTCATATTCCTAGGGTTTAACATTATTCCCCTCGGTTTATAATCCCTTGGTTTATTAGTAGTAAGCCTAAAACCTTTAATATTATAAACCTTAATATATTATTATACATATGAGGCTTTAATATTATAAGCCCGTGGGATTAATATTATAAAACTAAGGGATTATAAACCCTAAAATAAACATGGTTAAACATGGTTTACCATGCTTTATTTTCATATAGAGATAGTTCTTGTCACAATGCAACATTTTACCATGGTTCGCCATGCATTACCATGATCGATTTTCATATGGAGACAATGTTTGTCACAATGTGACATTGTACCATGGTTGGTTTTTATATTGAGGCAATATTTGACACAATGTGATGTTGGACCATGGTTGACCATGATTAATCATCGTTGACCATGATTGACAATAATTTATTCTATAAAACAAGGTTGATGATGGTTGACCATGATTGACCATGGTTGACCATGATTTTACATGGTTGTACATGATTGAAATTATAAACCCAAGTGAATAATAAAACCAAGGGATTAATACTAAAAACCCAAGGGATTATAAACCCAAGGGAATAATATTAAACCCTAGGAATATGAACCCTTATATTAATAAAACTAAGGGAGTAATAAACCGATGGGAATGATATTAAACACTAGGAATATGAAACCTTGTATTAATAAACCTATGGGATTTATATTATAAACCCAAGGGATTAATACTAATACCCAAAGGGATTATGAACCTAACATAATAATATTAAGCCCAAGGGATTAATACTATAAACCCAAGGTATATAAAACCTAAGATACATATTAGAAATACTAAAATAAACATGTTTAAAATGGTTTATTTTCATATTGAGACCATCCTTGTCATAATGTGACATGGGATCATGGTTGACCATGAATGATTTTCATATGGAGACAATATTTGTCACAATGTGATGATAGACCATGGTTGATTTTAATATTGAAACAATATTTTCCACAATGAAACTTTGGACCATGGTTGACCATGATTCACCATGACTGATAATAGTTTACCATAACTGATATTATAAACCCAATGGAATACTAAACCTAATGGATTAATACAGAAAAACCAAGGGATTGCAAATGCAATGAAATATAATTAAACCCAAGGGAATAATTTAAATTTAAGTTATATAAACCCTCAGATAAATATTATAAATCCTAAAATAAACATGGTAGACCATGGTTGAACATGGTTGATTTTCATATTGATACTTTTTTTGTCACAATGTGGCGTTCGACTATGCTTGACCATGGATAAATACTTAGATTAATAAAATAAAGCTATTGATATTATAAACCCAAGGGATTAATATTAAAACCCCAAGTAATTATGGACCCATTGGAAAAATATTAAACCCGAGGGGACTAATATTATAAAACCAAGGTATATAAATCTAAAGATAAATATTATAAACACTAAAATAAACATGGTTGACCATGATTGATTTTATAAAATATGGTTGACCATGGCTCTCCATCATTGACCATGATTAACCATGATTGACCATGGTTGATATTATAAACCCAAGGATTTAATAAACCCAAAGGATAAAAACTAAAATTCTAAGAGATTATACACCCAAGGGAATAATACAAAACATAAAATAAATATTATAAATCCTTAAATAAACATGGTATACCATCATTGATTTTCGTATTGAGGCAATATTTGTGACAATGTCAAGTTGGACCATGCTCAACCATGGTTGACCCCTTTGATTAATAAACCATTAGATTGCCACAATGCAACGTTGGACAATGGTTGACCATGGTGACCATAATTTATTTTCACATCAAGAAAATATTTTTCATAATATGACATTGGACCATTGTTGATTTTCATATTGAGACAATATTTGTACGATGAAACGTTGGAACATGCTTACTATGATTGTCCATGGTTGACCATGATTAATATTATAAACCCAAGCGAATAATAAACCCAAGGGAAAAATATTAAACCCTGGGAATTTGAACCCTTAGATTAATAAACCCAAGGGATTGATATTATAAACCAAAAGGAATAATAAAATAAAGGGAATAATAAACCTATGGTGTTAATACAAAAACCCCAAGGTATTATGAACCCAATGCAATAATATTAAACCAATGATTTGTTTTCCTATATGTTGTAGCCTCTACAACACCCTCCAAAAAATCCACACTTAAAATTTTTTTTTGGAGCCCCTTGAGCATAAAGAAAAGTTAAATTAAGATCCAGGAGGATTAAGTCACTGAGTCGCAAATTTCTGAATTTGTGGAAAATCGCGACCCCGCAACCTTGCGACCTCAGGGTTGCGACCCCGCGAACCTGAGGTCACAAGGTCGCAAGGTCGCGAGGTCCCACCTCCCTCAGACCACCACACAATGTGACCATGCGACCTCATTAATGGCCCACATGTGCGACCTTTTTATAAATAGAAGGTCGCTTGGTCGCATTATGCACATTCAGTGGATAGAAAAAGACACCTCTGACAGGTCAACTGGAGCGCGATTTTCCCAAGTAAGTTCCCGTTTTCCTCCTTATATTTATTTTTATGGTTTTTCTTGCCTAATTTTCCTTTCCTCAACCTTTAAATTTCCCCCTTTCTTGGCCATTGTTTTCATTTGAGACTTAGAGCTTCCCCCTTTTGGCTCTGACATTTACCTTGCTCGCATAACTTTATCACTGTTCCCATCCAGACTCTCATTGCATGTGTCCTGCTCCAAAAGCTCTTCCCTTGCTCTGTCTTGGCCCACTTAGCCTTTTAGTTTTGAAGTTAGAGGGAAATAGGCTTCACACGGCACGCGCAAAAACCCCGGTAAGCCCTAGTGTGACTTGCCACCCGTGCGACCCTGCGACCCAGTCGCTGAGTCGCCACGTCGCAAATCAACCTTCAGTCTGTTTTCTTGTGACTTCGTGACTTAGCGACCTTGAGAACAGGTTGCAGGTTGCACAGTTGCTCTCCTGTTGGTTTTTCTAGCATTTGCGACCCAGCGACCCTAGGACCTGGTCGCAAAGTCACAAGGTTGCACTTCCATCGATTTTCCCACAACTAGCGACCCAGCGATCTCGTGACCTAGTCATAAGGTCGCAAAGTCACAAAGTCTTCGAAAATATCAACATTGTGACCTTCGCGACCCTACGACCCAGTCGCAGGTCGCTAAGTCAGCTTTGCTTGTGTCCCTAGTTGAAATAATTAATAGTTGTACCTAGGTTTGTATTATCATGGCATATTTCTTATCCTGGGACTCTTTCATGAACATGACAGGTGAATTCGAAGCAGATTTAGAGTGTATCCATGTCCCCTCAGATTCAAGCGACATGGGACCTCCAGTGTCTCGGAAAAAGGACAAGAGCCTAGAAGGAGAGGATGTAGAACTGGACATACTAATGTCCCCACCCCCGATCTACAGAGATACCATATGCACATTTGCCAAAGGGGACAACATGCGTTGGTACCAAGTGTACCAGGAGTTCGCTCGACAGGAATTCCCAGAGGAACTCCCTAATCAGGAAGTATACATACAGGTCAAAAGGTCAAAGCTCCATCTTGCAGTTGCCCATCCGGCTATATTCCCATGCACGGAGGTTATAGAATGGATTATACAGAACACTGACCCCAAAAAGTTCGTAATCAGGAACAGCGAAGGAAAGGCTTTTGCGACTCTCAAAGGCTCAGATGCTCACGTTTACTATTCATTGCCTGAACGAGAGGAGGAATTCACAGAAGATTGGGCCATCACCCATGCAGTCCCCATAATAGACAATCTAAAAAGGTGGTGGGAGGAGCCTGAGAAATTCGAGGCCAAGAAGGATCAAGAATATCTAGTGGCAGGCCCTAGGAAAGTATATAAATTGGCAGCTACTATGCTTTGCAGATTGTACGAGCGCCCTGATGCCACCACCTTCAGCAGTGCATGGGCAACCCTCATGGAGTATTTCATGGTGCACAGCGTCTGTTTCAACTAGGCCAGCATACTGGTGGCCTCTCTTCATACAAACATATCCTCGGCGTTGGTACCTGATGATGGATTTCCTTCTTAATTCTACATGGCCTCTTACTTGTTGGATGTTGTTTGTTTGAGGTGCCACTTTGAGGGGTGGGTGCACAACTGGGATCCAAAATAGATCCATCCAATCCACTTATAGACCAAAGTATTTTTGGATTCTAGATATAAGCAGGACATAGAGCCGATCTCTCAATTTTTCATCCCAGCTCTCTACAGAAAATTGTTCGGCCAAGACAATCCTTGCATGTCTTAGTGACCCATGGAGATGCTAGGCAAGGTGGTGCATTAGTTCCCACTTGCCGAGTACACATTCATTCAAGCTTTTGGCTTGTATAAGGCTCCCCATGCTATGCCCCGATACATTACAAATAATATTCTCATTCAAGAGGACTGTTTCCAGATGTCTTCTAGTTTCTCTAAGGTCCTGACCAAGGGTAAGAAGAAGTCGTAGCCTATGCTATCCCTCACTATCGGTACCTGCACGATCAAGGATTTCAGGGAGGTAGAGGCAGAGGCGGAAGAGATGAAAAGTTACCACCTTGGGTCATTAGACCACCAGACATATGAACCAGAAAGGATAGTCCCTGATCACTGCAAGTAGGCTAAGTTCAAATGGAACTACCAACACATGGAATGCCCGGGCGAAGATGAAAGAAGAAATTGCTATAATGAAAACAGGTAGATTGCTTCGAGGGCGTGGTCTGATCAAGAAGACCCAGATGACCAAAAATTAGAGGACAGAAGCCGTTAATTAGGAGGCACTTCTTCTTCTCTGGCTAAAAAGCCTCGAACTAGTACCAGGCACAACACTTCTACCCAGCAGAAGGAACTGGAAGCCAAAGCCCAACAAGAAATTGAGAATAAGATGAAAGAAGATGAAGATAAGTGCAAAAGGAGTCTGAGGTTAGAACAGAAGAAGAATTAGGAAGAAGAGGCCAGGAGAAAAAAGGAGGAACAGGAGGTGGAAGCTGTGTTGGAACGGCAACTCAAGAAAGAATTAGATCAAGTGGAAGTCAAACGCCAGAAGAAAGCAGAACAGGCAGTAGAAGCAGTAGCTGAATGTAAAAGGAAAGCTGAACTAGAACCAACGACAAAAGCAGAGCACAGAAAGAAAAGAGAACATGAAAAGGCAGAATTTGAATGCCTTCGGAAAGAGGAGGAAGAAAAGAAAATAAAAGAAGAGGAGGATAGAATTCTAGAGAATATCGAGGCATCTCCCCAGGGCGCAGGATCACAAACAGAGCTACCACCCCTCGAGGTACCTGTAGTTATTACATGTGCTACACTTTTCGATGTGAGTTCCTACGAAGGGCAAGAGGAGGAGGTATTCAATCTCACCAGGCTCACATACGATCAGTTCTCCTTCAAGATCTGACAGGAGAAAAGAAGATGCTTGGCACGAAATCCTTCTGCCTCATCCACAGTCGCAATGGAGAAAGACATAGTCTTAGACACTAGGACTAACACTATGATGATAGCATCGGCCGGCATAGCTTTCACCACAGCCATGGAGGAGAATGTAAACAGGATGAGTAGAGAGATCCTCTCTCTACAAAATAGTTTACAAGAAGCAGAGCAGACGGAGGCAAGGGCAGAGTAGGAAAATATTGCATTAAGAGAAGAGATTCGGCAACTCCAAGACAAAATTACCCCTATCAATGAAGTACCGCTCACCGTCCAAAGGGAGTTAGATATATTAGAGGCCACCATGAGACAGGTCTATGTGGAAATTTTTACTATAAAACAAACAGTTGCCCCCTTGGTGAGAGCCCAAACAGAAACCAAGCAGAGGAACGAGGAGCTGAAGGAAGCATAAGCCGCCTTGCACAGAATGATATATTGGATAGTTCAGTACCCCCAGGCTCCCGAAAACCCGCCAAAGAAAGACTGGATCCACACACAAGATGCCAAGGTCCAAATCTGGATTAAAATGCAGTCCAAAGATAAGCTATCCAAGGACCTAGATAAGGTGATGTCCGCATATGAGCATCTGATCAGCGGCATCGATTCAATGCACATCCTGCATCACATTCCATTTTTGGGTGCATTGGATGAGGAGAAGACATGGGAACAGGTGGATCAGGAGATCCAAGCATTTTTGAAGCCCATTAAACAAGCTGCTACCACTTCTAATCTTGCAGCATCATAGGAGAACCTCGGCAAGTTTCTTGTCACACCAATCTGGATCTACACGAAGGTCACTTCCCTGTCCAACCTGGTCATGCAGAAAAGAGAGACTCTAATCCCAAACGCCTTGGAGTGTCTACATCGGTTGAGAGAACAAGTTCCTTTGATTTCCCCCATAGAGGCAGATTATCATGCTTTGTAGAACTTCCTCAAAGAGCAACAAGTTGATGCCCCTGACCTCACGATCGCACGCACATCCTCATGATCAGGTGGCAGTAGATCGCTGGTCGCATTTTGGAAATAGGTTGTAGGTCACACTTTGCAGCCGGGTCGCAGGTCGCACTTTGCAGCTTGGTTGCAGGTCACAGCTCTCATTCAGGTCGCAGGGTAGCTCAACAGTTGGGCAGGCGAAAAGTCAGGAAGCCCAAACGAAAAATTTTGGTCTATAAAACTCCCTCCAGGAAGATTGTAAAGGATATTTTTTTTGGGACTCAAGAGTTAGGGAGCATTGTATTGAAGGATAACACTCTTTTGCACATGAATACAGATACTTGTCAAAACTCCTTTTGGATCTGATGTGTTTTGCTATGCGAACACTATGAGTATTTCTTATACAGTTTCAAACATCTTTTGATTAATGAAGTTGCGCTTTTAATGGCATCATTTATGCATTATAGTTCTCTGTACTTGTGTTAATGATGTTCAGTTCATTTCACTTTCTTAATGAATGTCAATGACTTTGTTTATTAGCATTTGTATTATCGTTTAAATCTTTCAGGAAGTGAAGCGCATTTTTTGCCATAAAGAATTATTTCTTTTGTCGTTAGAATAGCCTACAAGCATGACCCTAATGATGTGTTGTTAATAACATTTCCTTCGGCATTTATGCTTTATTATTCGCCTAGCTATGCATAGTGTCATTAATGTGTTTAACTCATCAATCATGTATCTTGTATCATTTGAAGAAGTGTGTGTCCACAGGTTCATTGAGTTCTTTTGAGACCAAAGGAAAGGAGACTTATTTTGGGTGTGGAGCCTGATTATCTTGATTATCTTGTATCACAGCACTGGACCCCTATACCTTCAAAGGGGCGGCAACGCCGCCCGTAATTAATCGCTGCCGTGGGGGGTCTAGGGGGGGGCGGCAGTGATTAATCGCTGCCCCGGGGGTTTTCGGGGGCAGCGCCCCCGAAGCTAAAAACAAATGTAGAATTGCCTTGTAAAAGTATAGTAATTTCTATTCAATCTGGGCTGTTCATTAGGAAAATGATATGACGGTAGAAGTTATGTTTAGATTAGGGTTTTTTTCCCTAGAAGGAAACCCCCTTGTATATGTGAGGGTATTGTATTGTGGCTGTGTATTGTGTGTGTATTATCGGAGCGAGAAATAGAGAGGGAGACTGTGAGAGAGAACAGAGGATATTACAGTGGATCTGCTGTAGGTTTTGTCTCTTCATTTTTTTCTAGATAATAGAAAGGAAGGACTGGCTGTTCGGGGTGGACGTAGCCCAAACTGGGTGAACCACATATATCTGTGTCTCTCTAGTTTTATGTGTTTTGTGTGCTTTTATTTTCCGCATATTTTATGTGTTGCATTGCTCCATAATATATAATTTTCTAACAAGCGGTATCGGCGGTATATTTGGCGAAGTAAACTCGCAGGAAAGAAGGGTTCCTGGTTCGAGTGGGAGCAATGGCGGAAGATGGTAAGTTTAGGGTCGAGAAATTTAACGGCCAAAACTTTCCGTTGTGGAAGATGCAGATGGAAGATTATCTGTATCAGAAAGATTTGTACCTGCCATTGAGCGGAAAAACAAAGAAGTTGGCGGCCATGACAGACGTGGAATGGAACATTCTCGATAGAAAGGCACTCATAATAGTACGGTTGTGTCTTGCGGTGTCAGTCGCCTTCACTATTTCGAAGGAAACAACAACAGAGGGTTTGATGCAGATGTTGGTGAAACTATATGAAAAACCCTCGGCCTCAAACAAGGTATTTCTTATGAAACGACTATTTAATATGAAGATGTCGGAAGGTGGATCTGTTGCAGACCATTTAAATGAATTTAATACAATTACCAGTCAGTTAAGTTCTATAGGGGTAAAATTTGATGATGAAGTTAGAGCTCTGTTATTCTTGTGCTCATTTCCAGAGAGTTGGAATGGTTTAGTAATGGCCATTAGTAACTCTGTCTCTAGATCTAGTACTTTAAAGTTTGATGATGTTGTTGGTGCTATCCTTAGCGAGGAAATGCGATGGAAAAGCTCCGGTGAGACATCAGGTAATGCTTTGAGTGCAGAGTCTAGGGGAAGAAGAATGGAAAGAGGAAAGAGCTCGGGATATCGCAGTAAATCAAGGAAAGGCAGATCCAAGTCCAGATCGGGGATAGTGTGTTGGAATTGCGGAAAGAAATGACACCTAAAGAAAGACTGTAGATGTCGGAAGGGAAAAGAAGGAGACACACAGCAAGAAAACGATCACGAAGCAAATGTGACAGGTGATGTGTTACAAGATGCTTTGATTCTTTCTTTCGAAAATGTTACTGATTCATGGGTTGTAGATTCAGGGGCTTCATTCCATGCCACACCTGATAAGAAATATTTTCATGACTATGTTCAAGGAGATTTTGTAAAAGTTCGTTTGGGTGATGATAAACCCTGTAAAATTGTTGGAATGGATAAAGTTCTCGTAAAACAACAGAATGGAAACTAGTGGCTACTAAAGGAGGTAAGGCATGTTCCAGATCTGAAGAAAAATCTTATTTCAACAGGGCAGTTAGGCAGTGAAGGTTGTGTGACAACTTTCACATATAAAACTTGGAAGGTCACCAAAGGAGCACTAGTAATAGAAAAAGGTGAAAAGGTTGGTACATTGTATTTATGCAATGGTATTTCTAACTTTGTTAATGCTTTAACTTCCAAAGGAGTAGATGCAACATTATGGCATCATAGGCTCGGACACATGAGTGAGAAGGGGATGAAAATTATTCACTCAAGAAATTTGCTGCCAGGTTTGAAGAATGTTGATTTGGATTTCTGTGAGAATTGTATTTATGGAAAACAGAAGAGAGTCAGATTTATCAGAGTTGGGAAAGAAAAGAAGAGCGAAAAATTGGAGGTTGTGCATACAGATGTATGGGGACCTGCTCAAGTATCATCTCTCGGTGGCTCTCGTTATTATGTTACTTTTATTGATGATGCAACTAGAAAAACATGGATTTATTGTATTCAGAATAAATCTGATGTATTTGATGCATTCAAGAAATGGAAATCTTTGGTTGAGATTGAGACAGGAAAGAAGTTGAAGCGTATCAGATTAGACAATGGAGGTGAATATTGCAGCAAAGAGTTTGATAGGTACTATTCAGAGCATGGAATTCATAGAGAGAAGACAGTTCCAAGAACACCACAAGAAAATGGTGTGTCAGAAAGGATGAACAGAACAATCATGGAGCGTGCAAGGTGCATGAGATTGCATGCAAGATTGCCTTTACAATTTTGGGCAGATGTTGTAGATACTGTTGTTTATCTAATAAACAGAGGGCCTTCAAGTTCCTTGGATGGTGGTATTCCAGAGGAAGCATGGACAGGTAAAAAGGTAAACTACTCCTTTTTAAAGCCTTTTGGTTGTGAGGCCTTTTTCCATATAAATAAAGAAAACAGAACAAAGCTTGAGGAAAAATCAAAGAAATGTACCTTTATTGGATATGGTGCTAATGATTTTGGTTATCGCTTATATGATTATGAAAATCACAAAATCATTAGGAGCAGAGACGTAACATTCAATGAAAAGGTCTTGTATAAGAATCAGTTGCAGGAAAATAAACAGGAAAAAGAAAGCAAGGAATACGCGGTTCTTGATGAGATAACTGAAAAGGTAAAGGTGCCTGAAAATAATAATAATCAACAGTCAGAGCAGCACCAACCACCACAACAGCAACAGGCACCTCAAACACCTGAAAGTGGTGTTAGAACATCTACCAGGATAAGTAGACCCCCTGAACGATACTCTCCTTCATTATATTATTTATTATTGACTGATTCTGGTGAACCTGAATGTTATGAAGAAGCAATGCAGGTTGAAAGTAGGAAGAAGTGGGAGCTAGCCATGGAAGAAGAGATGGACTCCTTAATGCATAACCAAACTTGGGACTTAGTTAGGTTGCCTGCAGGTAAAACTTCATTGCAAAATAAATGGGTTTACAGGCTGAAGGAAGAAGATGGAGGAAAACAGAGGTACAAAGCTAGACTTGTGATGAAGGGGTTTGCATAGAAGAAAGGTATTGATTTTGATGAAATATTTTCTCTTGTTGTTAAGATGAATTCAATCAGAACTATCTTAAGTCTTGTAGCAGTGGAAGATTTACATATTGAACAGTTAGATGTAAAGATAGCATTTCTCCATGGAGATTTGGAGGAAGAGATATACATGCAGCAACCAGAAGGATATGAGGTAAAAGGGAAAGAAAAATTGGTGTGCAGGTTAAAGAAGAGCTTGTATGGCTTAAAACAGGCTCCAAGGCAGTGGTATCTAAAACTTGACAAGTTTATGTCTGAACAAGGTTATACTAGATGTCACTCTGATCATTGTGTTTATCTAAAAAGGAAAAATGATGGCAGCTATATTATATTGTTATTGTATGTAGATGACATGCTTGTTGCAGGGCCTAACATGCAGGAAATAAATGTGCTCAAAAGAAAATTGGCAAATTCATTTGCAATGAAGGATTTGGGAGCTGCAAAACAAATCCTTGGTGTGAGGATAACTAGAGACAGGAAAAATCGCAAATTAACACTGTCTCAGAATGAGTACATAGAAAAGGTGTTGAAAAGATTTAATATGCAGAATGCAAAACCAGTTAGTACACCTTTTTCTAGCCATTTCAAACTTATTAAGGAGATGTGCCCCAAGACCCAAGAAGAAATGGACTATATGTCTAAAGTTCCATATGCATTAGCAGTTGGAAGCTTAATGTATGCAATGGTTTGCACAAGGCCTGATATTGCACATGCAGTGGGAGTTGTAAGCAGGTACATGAATAATCCAGGAAAAGAACATTGGATGGCAGTAAAATGGATTCTCAGATATTTGAGAGGTACCACAAATCAAGCATTATGCTTTGGTGGTTCAAACATTGCTCTACGAGGATATGTTGATGCAGATATGGCAGGTGACAGAGATAACAGGAGGAGCACTACAGGATATGTATTTACTGTAGGTGGAACAACTGTCAATTGGGTTTCAAAAATCCAAAGTGTTGTTGCACTTTCAACAACAGAAGCAGAGTATGTTGCTGCTACAAAGGCTAGTAAAGAAATGATTTGGTTACAAAGGCTTATGGGTGAATTGGGTAAGAAGCATGATATGGGCACGTTATACAGTGATAGCCAAAGTGCCATTCATCTTGCAAAGAACTCAGCATTTAATTCTAGGACTAAACACATACATCTCAAGTACCATTTCATACGGTCAGTATTGGAAGATGGAGAGTTGAAGCTGGAAAAGATACACACTAGCCAGAATCCTGCAAATATGCTAACAAAAGTTGTAACCAGGGAGAAACTGAGAATGTGCTTAGTTTCAATTGGTCTTTAAGGATGACGATGAAGATGAGGAATAGGCAGGTCCAAAGAGGAGCCAGTGTCTAGCAAATGAAGCAACGATGGAGTTGCTACAATCAGTCTCCAAGTGGGAGATTTTTGGGTGTGGAGCCTGATTATCTTGATTATCTTGTATCACAGCACTGGACCCCTATACATTCAAAGGGGCGGCAACGCCGCCTGTAATTAATCACTGTCGTGGGGGGTCCAAGGGGGGGCGACAACGCTTTTTGGAGCCCCCCCCCCCCTGGCGGGGGTTTTCGGGGGCGCTGCCCCCGAAGCTAAAAACAAATGTAAAATTGCCTTGTAAAAGTATAGTAATTTCTAGTCAATATGGGCCGTTGATTAGGCAAATGATCTGATGGTAGAAGTTATGTTTAGATTAGGGTTTTTTTCCCTAGAAGGAAACCCCCTTGTATATATGAGGGTATTGTATTGTGGCTGTGTATTGTGTGTGTATTCTTGGAGCAAGAAACAAAGAGGGAGACTCTGAGAGAGAACAGAGGATATTACAGTGGATCTGCTGTAGGTTTTGTCTCTTCATTTTTTGCTGGATAATATAAAGGAAGGAATGGCTGTTCGGGGTGGACGTAGCCCAAACTGGGTGAACCATGTATATCTGTGTCTCTCTAGTTTTATGTGTTTTGTTTGCTTTTATTTTCCACATATTTTATGTGTTGCATTGCTCCATAATATTTAATTTTCTAACAACTTAAGTGGTAGTTGGACCCACAGCCCAGATGGGATCCCTATTCCAAATGGTTTAGAGTCTAGTTTGGACTTTTGACTGGGGAGATCCCCTGTTGTTGGCCGGAAAAAATTTCCCATCAACAGAATTGGCGCTAGAAGGAGGGCTCGAATGGCATCCTCCCAGCACACGAGCAATAGTCTGTCAAAAAATCCCCAAGGGGAGGTCATAAACGATGATACTATTCCTCCCCCTTTGGAATATGTTCAAGGGTAGGAGGCTCCATATTATGAAATCACCAGAGAGCAGTTGAGAGCCCTACGCCCAGTTTCCTGCAATCTCATTAGAGATTTTTGATTCGCCCCAATCATGAATTTCTTGACCCATACTAGGACCCCTGCTAATAACCTCACTCGTAATGGTGCTCTGGTGAGTTCCATACCTCAGTTGGAAAATTTGATGGTTGAAGACCTCGCCACTGCTGTCCAGAATAACGAACCGATTCTTGAGCTCCAAGGGGGTGAAGAGGAGGAACCTAGCATGAGTGAACCCGATCCTGACCCTCACCCTAACCAAACCCAACATAAAAACAACCAATTCCGTGCCCCACATGGGGGAGGCGAGGGAAATAGAGGCCGAGGGAATGAAGGCGAGGGAAACAGAGCCCACAGAAATGAAGGTGAGGGGAACAGAGGCCGAGGGAATAGAGATAGGGGAGATAGAGGTCGTGGAAAAGGACACCATGCTGCCCACTGCCGTCAAAACCAAAATAGGCCACCTCTCTACAATTGAGGATATCTCATAGATATGGCCAACCGTGAGGAATATCAAGATGAACACTCTCGCCATGTGGGATAAGTATCTGGGTCAGGCACAGGGAGTGAATCTGAATCTGAGATCAGGCACCACGAGAATTCCAGGAGGGTGCAACCACTTGCGTGGATGCCCCAGTCCCCATTAGATCTTTTGGGCCCCCTCCATGACATGCCTAGGCACCGTAAGAAACATCTCATCATGTTTGACTCCGAGAAAGGCATGTTGGTCGAGGATCATATAGGTAGCTTCTATCTTTCTCTGCAAATTATGAGAGTTGAAAAAGATGACGTTGCTTGTCACCTTTTTCCGCACAATCTTGAAAACAAAGTGGCCACCTGGTACTGCTCCCTCCCAAGTGCCTCCATAACGTCATGGGACCAATTCCATCGTTTGTTCTTGCAAAAATTTTCAGAGGAAAAAACCCCTTCCATGCTCCTCATGGAGTTAAGCACCATTAAATTCCATAAGAAAGAAAAGGTCAGGGATTTCAATCAATGCTTTTCTACCATTCTGCAAAATTTTCCCCCAAAATTGGCGTTGGATGACTCCATTACCATAGACTACTATACAAAAGCTCTCCCCAGGGATATTTCCATCTTCGTAAAACGAAAAGCTCGGGCCACCCTTGCGGCAAATTACGTGGCCGCCCTCACTGTAGAAAAGGGAAATGCTTTCTATAGGAGCCATCAATCATGAAGGGAGAGATGACCACAAAACAACCACGAAGAAAATTCAGTCCTCCACACCTAAGACCGCGGATAAGGATAAGGATGATTTTGACTTCGAGAGTATAGCAAAGACCCTTAAGCTATTAACAAATGAAGTCTCTGACCTGAAGAGAAAGGGCATAGAATCTATGACTGGCACTAAGGCGCAAAATCCATTTTTTAGAAAGAGTAACCCCAACACCATCCGACCTCTGTCTAACCCAAAAACTGTTCTCAACATGGAAGAAATAAGAAAAGATAACTTTTGTTCTTTCCACCAGGCTTCCCACTCTGAAAAAACATGCCCACAATGGATTGGCAGCATGAATGCAGTAGTAAATCAGCTTCTGGATGATCAAAACCCAGGAGATACATGGGAGGATGATGTTTCTGACCATGAAGAAGATTTCCCCCCTGATGAAGAACCGAGGTCCTCTTTTCTTGCATTTGACATAATCCGCAGGGAGAAAAATCTTACCATCACTGATATCAATATGGCAGACGATCCTAAGGCACCCAAACAGTCCTTTGAAGAGAAGAAAAGGGATTTCTTAAGGAAAATTCTTCCCCTTGGGAATGAACAAAAAGCTGTTCCTGAGAAGCCCACGAATAACAATACCCGAGTAAATCAAAGGAGCAAGCTCTCGGTGGGGTCCCCCAAAGCCACTATCGAACCTAGTCCTCAGTCTGATTCCAGTTATAACATTTTTGAGGACATGAAAAAAACCAGAGCCAACATATCCCTCTACGAGCTTGCCAACATCACCAATCAATGAGAACTTATTCTGAAAGCCTTCGCCAATACCTCAACTACTAAGCTTGTGAGCAATACATCTGCGCAAGCTAGTCCGAGTTTTCAATCTATTGTAAACACCATCAATGTGAATTCCAGGGGATCCACACCTCCCTTCATCTTATCAATTGAGATTTTTAACTTCAATGTCCATAACTTTATAGTTGACTCCAGTGCATCCATAAACGTCATGCCCTTGTCTGTTTGTAAGAAGTTGAACATCCGCCCAGAGAAAACTGACGCGAGAATCATTCAACTTGACAGATCGCAGGTGCCAACTATAGGAGAGCTGAATAATGTCATCATCTGCCTTTCGTCTGACTCTAGAGTCCACCAATGTATAGACATTGTATTTGTAGACATCCCAGAAGCTTACAGCCTATTGCTTAGCAGAGACTGGTCCAACAAGCTGCAAGGGTATTTTGCCACCGACTGGTCCCATCTGTGGCTTCCTTACAAGGGCCAGAACAACCAAATTAGGATCGAAAGAGAACCTTATATGAAATATATTGTGACTGATTTGGATGCTACTAACAAAACTATCAGCTTTGCCTAGGAAGATCTTGGCATGTGTTTCTTGAAGACCATTTTCAGGTGTTACCATCCTCCTCAGTTTCTAGTAGACCCCGAGATCCAGTTAGAACTAACACTCATCACAGAAGACCAAGCCACCCCCCTCTCACACCAAGCTGAAATCCCTCCCCAACCTACAACCCTGGAGGAGCTAGAAAACGATGTGTGGACCTTGTATTATGACGGCTCTGAGACCCATGATGGAGTTGGCATGGGCTGCATCCTGCTAGACCCTCAGAAGAAAAAGTTCTTGATTTCGTTTCAGCTAGAGTTCTAGTTCACCAAAAATACTGCTAAATATGAAGCTTTAGTCCTTGGACTCAAGAAGGCACTGGACTTAAAGGTAAGATGCTTACAGGTCATTGGAAACTCTGAGATCATCACTCGATAGGTACGCAATACCATTCATTGTTTGTCTCCACACTTAAACGCTTATCAACAAGAGGTATGATGTCTTATTTCTTCTTTTGATGCATTTGGAATCAAATCTGTCCTTAGAATGCATAATGTAGCAGCTGATACTCTGGCTAATGCTGCTACTAGATTTACCCCTCTTGGGGATGGATTTTCTATTGAAGTTATGTATAAACCCTCCGTGCCAGATAATATTACTAATTTATGCGTCTTTGATGATGACCAACAGATATTGGAATTCATGCTTGGCATCGAAGTATTCAAAGACGTGGTAATAGGTGAGGCATATCATGATCAAGATTTGCAGGAAGAGCATGATAAATGCAAAGAAAACCCCATGCCCGAGGGGATAGTGTCACTTGAAAAGCTCTTTGATTTGTAGAGCCGTTTCCGCGAGCCCCCAAATACCAAAGTACAAAGTTCCACCTTGGCACATCGGCAGGTGAACTTAGGATCAGATGAGGACCTGAAGTTCATCAACCTTGGGAAAGACTATTCAGACCAGGAGACGCAGGCTTTCACCCAGCTATTTCGGAAGTATCAAGACATATTTTCTTAGACATACGATGATTTATGTACGTACGATACTCAGATTATTCAGCACATGATACTCATGAAGGAAGGAGTGAATCCTTTCCAACAAAAGCTTATAAAAGTGCATCCTAGATTGGAACCAATGATTCAGAAAGAACATAAGAAGCTTTTGGATGCATGCATCATCTTCAAAGTTCGCCACTCCACTTGGGTGTCAAATTTGGTCCCGGTACGGAAGAAGTCTGGCGAGATCCGTTTGTGCGTGGATTTCTGGAATTTAAATCAGGCCTCAGAAAAAGACAATTACACAGTGCCTCCTATGGAAAAAATATTGCAAGCTTTTTCCAGATCTGAGATGTTCTCCTTATTGGATGGGTTCTCCGGTTACAACCAAGTGCTAGTAGTTGAGCCAGACAGATTGAAAACTACTTTTCGGACCAAATGGGGAACATTCGCTTTCAGACGCATGCCCTTTGGATCAATAAACGCGGGGGCAACTTTCCAACGGGCCATGGATATAGCTTTCCGCGATTTGATAGGACGGAGTGTGGTAGTCTATTTGGATGATGTCACCATGCTTTCGAAACACCGTGGCGATCATTTATGCCACCTCAAGAAAATTTTTGAAAGGTGTAGGAAGTACGGGATCTCACTCAACCTGAAGAAGAGTGTTTTCGCCGTGGCAGAAGGGAAATTGTTGGGCCACATTATAACTAAGCAAGGAATTGTTGTAGATCCTAAGCAGAAAAAGCCATTGCACAGATTCCACCCCCTAGCAGTAAAAAGGTTATGCAATATTTCCTTGGGAAAATCAATTTTGTACGTAAATTCATATCGGATTTCGCCCAAATAGTCAGGCCTTTGCAGGGGATGATCAAGAAGAATACAATTTTCAAATGGAATTTGCCAGAGAAGGAGGCTTTGAACAAAATCAAGCAGGATATAGCTGAAGCACCATCCCTCCAAAGTCCAGATTTTAGCAAAATCTTTATCCTGTATACTTTCACTTCAGATTCATCACTTGCAGCTGTCCTTACGTAGAAATATGGCAACAATGACGAGCATCCTATATCCTTCATGAGTACTAGTTTACAGGGAGTTGAATTGAATTACCCTGAAATCGAGAAGCAGGCTTATGCAGTCTACAAAGCAGTCAAGCATTTCAGACCATACATCTTGGAAAACCATGTCACAGTTTTCGTCCCCCACCCAGCTGTCCGCTCACTGTTCATGCAGCAGGAACTAGGTGAGAGATGAGGCAACTGGGTGGCATGCCTTCAAGAGTATGACTTAGAGTTTAAACTAGCACACACTATCTAAGGACAAGGACTATGCCAAATGGCTGCGAAGGCTACAAGCTCACACGGAGTTGAAGAAGAGTGTTGGGAACAGGAAATCGACATGTATCAGAGTGACCACGCACCTTAGCAGAGAAACCCTTCTTGGTACTCTAACATTTTGGGATATTTAGCCCATGGCATCTTGGACCCTGCATTGACTACCCGGAAGAAACGTGCAATAACGCTTAAGGCTACATCTTACCAGTTGATCCAGGGTAAGCTTTTCAAGAAACGTCACAATGGAGTTCTGTTACACTGCTTGGAACATGACGAAGCATAGAACATCTTGACCGAGTTGCACGATGGACCAGCTGAAGGAAATTTTGCAGGCGATACTACTGCCCACAAGATAATGCGTGCGGGATACTATTGGCCAACCCTTTTTAGAGATGCACATGCATATGTATGGAAGTGCACTCAATTCTAGAACTTCGTAAATCAAGAAGCGCAGCCAGCCGCTCCCCTACAGTCAGTGGCAGTGGAGGAACCCTTTCAACAGTGGGGTTTGGACGTGATTGGTGAAATCCTACCTCACTCCTCCAAGCAACGCCAGTATATTCTCACTACTTCCGATTATTTAACCAGGTGGGTCGAAGCAGTACCTTTAAGCCAAATCAATGATCAAGAGGCAATAGAATTTGTCACTCATTCTATCATCACCAGGTTTGGCATTCCAACTTCCTTGGTTTTTGATAATGCAACTTACTTTTCATCTTTTAAATTGTATCATTTTGCTCTGGAAAATGGTATTGTGCTTAAACATTCTGCAAATTATTATCCCCAAGGGAATAGGTTAGCCGAGTCAACTAATAAAAACCTTATCTGCATCATTAAAAATACTCTGCTATCCCACTAGTGAAACTGGCATAACGCCCTTCACAACACTCTTTGGACCGACCATGTCACGCCGAAATCCTCACTCAGCACCTCCCCGTATTTTCTTGTGTATGGAAAAGAAGCAGTCCTTCCTCCCCACTTATCTCTCCCTACCCTTCAGTTGTCCCATGAAAGCCATGGTACCCCATGCCCCACCTTGCAGACCCAGATCGACACAATATTGAAGTTGGAGGAAGAAAGGCAAAAAACCTAGGAAAAGTTCGCCATCCAACAAATTCAGATCAAGATATGGTTCGATAAAAAATCCGCAGGGAGTAAAAATTTTGAAGTAGGAGACCTAGTACTTAAGTGGGATAAAGTTCATGAAGAAAAGGGAAAACATTCCGAATTCCAAGCAGTGTGGACAGGTCCATTCCAGGTCAAGGAGAAATTGTGTTCTCACACGTTTAGACTGCAAACTCTTGAGGGAAGAGTCAAGGTCCTCCCGGTGAACGGGCATGACCTCAAAAATTGCTTCACTTAGTATCCCTCATAGGGATTTCCTACCCCTATACGATAATTTTCTGCTTTAGTTTCATTTATAAAAAAAATAAAAAAATAAAAAAAAATAAAAAGAAAAAGAAAAATAAATAAATTTCAAAAGATAGAAGGCCTTGTCGGAGCCACGCAATTGGCACACTGCACCAGGTTCCATGCTGATGGAAAGCCTTTCCTAAAAGACATGAAGGTGGCAAAAGCTTGCCCATAATTGGCAGCCAGAGCTAGTACATGACCTAGCTCAAGCCCCCAAGCGTGGGGAGCTCACCTACCAAGTCTGAAAGGGTGTCTGCGAAAATAAAGTTCGATACAGCGATGACTAGATCGAAAGGGAGTAGAGTTAACTTTAGGTGATGTCAGGACATCCGAGAAAAACCAAAGTCCTCATATCAGACCAGGAGAAACCTCTTTGCAAGTAAAATAAGTTGGGATCCCTCATCCGCCCAGGCAAAAAATAATTTCCCCTCTCAAATAAGTGCCATGAGCACATCTAAATAAGTTCCTTAGGCACATTAAAAATAAGGGCAATAGCACACCAATAAAGGGTAAAGGATTGAGAAAGGCTTCCTGCGCAGAGAGGTGATGTGACGACTCCGCCAGGGTACTGACCAGGATCGTTGGCGGCGGAGCAACATTTATGACTCCTAGGTAATGACTCCGTCGGGACCGTGAGGTTTGCAGGCAGCGGAGCAACACGATGAAGAAAAAATAATCGTACCGGACCTTGTGGCCACCTAAAGTTCTCCAACCCTTTCAGTCTGGAAACCTCAAGCAATGAAACTCAGTTAACCAGCACCTAAACAGGCTAGCTAGCCAAGCAACCTCGCAAGGTTCAAAAGGCAAGGTAGTGAGGACCTTAAGGTGAAAAGAACAGCTAGTGAGGGCCCCTCCCTCCCCCCACCAAGGAAAACCATCGACAGAGACTCTGAGTCCGACCAGTGAATCGCCATTTGTTGTAGACTCTACAAAACCCTCCAAAAAATCCACACTTAAAAATTTTTTTTGGAGCCCCTTGAGCATAAAAAAAAGTTAAGTTAAGATCCGGGAGGATTAAGACGCTGAGTCACAAATTTACGAATTTGTGGAAAATTGTGACCCCGATGTCGCAAGGTCGCAAGATCGCGAGGTCGCACCTCCCTTAGACCACCGCACAATGTGACCCCGTGACCTCATTAATGGCCCGCACGTTCGACCTTTTTATAAATATAAGGTCGCTAGGTTGCATTATGCACATTCAGCGGATAGAAAAAAATGCCTTTGACAGGTCGACTGGAGCACGATTTTCCCAGGTAAGTTGCTGTTTTCCTCCTGCTATTTCCTTTTATGGTTTTTCTTTCCTAATTTTCCTTTCCTCGTCCTTTAAATTTCCCCCTTTCTTGGCCACTGTTTTCATTTGAGACTTAGAGATTCCCCCCTTTGTCTGTAACATTTACGCTGCTCGCATAACTTTATCACTGTTCCCATCTAGACTTTCATGGCCTGTGTCGTAATCCAAAAGATATTCCCTTGGTCTGTCTTGGCCCACTTAGCCTTGTAGTTTTGAAGTTAGAGGGAAATAGGCTTCACGCAGCGTGCCCCAAAACCCTGGCAAGCCCTAGCGATTTGCGACTCGTGTGACCTTGTGACCCAGTCGCTGAGTTGCCAGGTCACAAATCACCCTTCAGTCTATTTTCTCATGACTTCGCGACTTAGCAACCTTGTGACCCAGTTGCAGGTCACAGAGTTGCTTTCCCATATGTTTTTCTAGCATTTGCAACCCAGCGACCCCACGACTTGGTCGCAAAGTCGCAAGGTCGCACTTCCATCGATTTTCCCACAACTAGCAACCCAGCAACCTCGCGACCTGGTCGCAACGTCGCAAAGTCACAAAGTCTTCAAAAATATCAACATCACAACCTTTGCGACCTTATGACCTAGTAGCAGGTCACTAAGTCAGCTTTGCCTGTGTCCTCAGTTGAAATAATTAATAGCTGTACCTAGGTTTGTATTATCATGGCATCTTTTTTATCCTGGGACTCTTTCATGAACATGACAGGTGAATTCGAAGCAGACTTAGACTGTATCCCTATCGCCTTAGATTCAAGCGATATGGGACCTCCAGTGTCTCGGAGAAAGGACAAGAGCCTGGAAGTAGAGGACGTAGAGATGGATATACTAATGTCCCCGCCCCCGATATACAGAGATACCCTGTGCACATTTTCCAAAGGGGACAACATATATTGGTACCAAGTGTACCAGGAGTTCGCTCGACAGGAATTCCCAGAGCACCTCCCTGATCGGGAAGTATACATATAGGTCAAAAGGTAAAAGCTCCATCTTGCAGGTGCCCATCCAATTATATTTCCATGCGTGGAGGTTACAGAATAGATTATACAGAACACTAACCCCAAAAAAGTTCGTAATCAGGGACATCGAAGGAAAGGCTTTCGCGACTCTCAAAGGCTCAAATGCTCACGTTTACTATTCATTTCTTGAATGAGAGGACAACTTCACAAAATATTGGGCCATCGCCCATGCAGTCCCCATAATAGACACTTTAAAAAAGTGGTGGAAGGAGCCTGAGAAATTCAAGGCCAAGAAGGATCAAGAATATCTAGTGGCAAGCCTTTGGAAAGTATATAAATTGGTGGCTGCTATGCTTTGTATATTTTACGGGCACCCTAATGCCACCACCTTCAGTGGTGCATGGGCAACCCTCATGGAGTATGTCACGGTGCACGACATCCGTTTCAAGTCGGCCAGCATACTGGTGGCCTCTCTTCATACAAACATATCCTCTGCGTTGGTACCTGATGATGGATTTCCTTTTGAATTCTACATGGCCTCTTCCTTGTTGGATGTTGTTTGTTCAAGGTGCCACTTTGAGGGGTGGGTGCACAAATGGGATTCAAAATAGACCCGTCCAATCCACTTACAGACCAAAGTATTTTGGGATTCCAGATATAAGCAGGACATAGAGCCGATCTCTCAAGTTTTCATCCCAACTCTCTACAGAAAATTGTTCGGCCAAGACACTCCTTGCATGTCTTGGCGAGCCATGGAGACGTTAGGCAAGGTGGTGCATTGGTTCCCACTTTTCGAGTATACATTCATTCGCATTTTTGGCTCATACAAGGCTCCCCATGCTATGCCCTGATATGTTACAGATAAAATGCTCATTCAGGAGGTTTGTTTCCAGATGTCTTCCGATTTCTCTAAGGTCCTGACCAAGGGTAAGAAGAAGCCATAGCCTATGCTACCCCTCACTATCAGTTCCTGCACGATCAAGGATTTCAGGGAGGTAGAGGCAGAGGTGGAAGATATGAAAAGTTACCACCTTGGGTCATTAGATCACCAGAAATATGACCCAGAAATGATAGTCCCTGATCACTGCAAGCGGGGTAAGTTCAAATGGAACTACCAGCACACGAAATGCCTCGGCGAAGATGAAAGAAGAAATTGGTATAATGCAGACAGGCAGCCTACTTCGGGGGCATGGTTCGATCAAGAAGACCCAGATGACCAAACATTGGAGGACAGAAGCCGAGAATTAGGAGGCGCTTCTTCTTCTCTAGCTAGAAAGCCTCGAACTAGTATAGGGCACAGCACTTGTACCCAGCAGAAAGAACTAGAAGCCAAAGCCCAGCAAAAAATGGAGAAGAATATGAAAGAATATGAAGATAAGTGCAAAAGGAGTTTGAGGTTCGAACAGAAGAAGAAGCAGGCAGAAGAGCCCAGGAGAAAAAAGGAGGAACAGGAGGTGAAAGCTGTGGCGAAACGACAACTCAATAAAGAATTAGATCAAGTGGAAGCCAAACACCAGAAGAAAGCGGAACAGGAAGCAGCAGCAATAGCCGAATGTAAAAGGAAAGAAGAACTAGAAGCAACGGCAGAAGAAGAGCGCAGACAGAAAAGAGAACATGAAAAGGCAGAAGCTAAACACCTTCGGAAAAAGGAGGAAGAAAATAAAAGAAAAGAAGAGGAGGATAGAATTCTAGAGAACATAGAGGCATCTTCGCAAGGTGCAGGATCACAAACAAAGCTACCACCCCTCGCGGTACTTGTAGTCAGTACACGTGCTACACTCTCCAATGTGAGTTCTGACGAAGGGGAAGAGGAGGATGTATTCAACCTCACCGGGCTCACATACGATCAGTTCTCCTTCAAAATCTGACAGGAGAAAAGAAGATGCCTGGCACGAAATCCTTCTACCTCATCAACAGTCACAACGGAGAAATACATAGTCTTAGACACTAGGACTAACCCTGTGATGATAACATCGGCCGGCATAGCTTTTGCCGCGGCCACGAAGCAGAATGTAAACAGAATGAGTAGAGAGATCCTCTCTCTACAAAATAGGTTACAAGAAGCAGAGTAGAGGGAGGCAAGGGCACAGAAGGAAAATATAGCATTAAGAGAAGAGATTCAACAACTCCAAGAAAAAATTGCCCCTATCAATGAAGTATCGCTCACCATCCAAAGGGAGTTAGATATATTAGAGGCCACCATAAGACAAGTCTACGGGGAAATGTTTACTATAAAACAAACAGTTTTCCCCTTGGTGAGAGCCCAAACAGAAACCAAGCAGAGGAACGAGTAGCTGAAGGAAGCCTTAGCCGCCTTGGACAGAATGATGGATTGGAGAGTCTGATACCCCCAGGCTCCTGAAAACCTACCAAAGAAAGACTGGAACCACACACAAGATGCCAAGGTCCAGATCCGAATTAAAATGCAGTCCAAAGATAAGCTATCCAAGGACTTAGATAAGGTGATGTCTGCGTACGAGCATCTGATCAGCGACATTGATTCATTGCACGTCTTACATCACATTCCATCGTCGGGTGCATTGGACGAGGAGAAGACATGGGAACAGGTGGATCAGGAGATCGAGGCATTTTTGCAGCCCATTAAGCAAGCCGCTGCTACTTCCAATCTTGCAGCGTCACAGGAGAACCTAGGAAAGTTTCTTGTCACACTAGTCTAGATCTACACCAAGCTTGCCTCCCTGTCCAACCTGGTCACGCAGAAAAGAGAGACTCTAATCCCAAATGCCTTGGAGTGTTTGCATCGGTTGAGAGAAGAAATTCCTTTGATTTCCCCCATAGTGGCAGCTTATCATGCTTTGCAGAACTTCCTCAAAGAGAAACAAGTTGATGCCCCTGACCTCACGATTGCGTGCACATCCTCATGATCAGGTGCCAATAGATCATTGGTCTCATTTTGGCAATAGGTCACAGGTCGCACTTCGTAGCCGGGTCGCAGGTCGCACTTTGCAGCTTGGTTGCAAGTCACAACTCTCATTCAGGTCGCAGGGCAGCTCAATAGTTGGGCAGGCGAAAAGTCAGGAAGCCCAAAGGGAAAATTTTGGTCTATAAAACTCCCTCCGAGAAGATTGTAAAGGATATTTTTTTTGGGACTCAAGAGTTAGGGAGCATTGTATTGAAGGATAACACTCTTTTGCACATGAATGCAGATACTTGTCAAAACTCCTTTTGGATCTGATGTGTTTTGATGTGCGAACACTATGAGTATTTCTTATACAGTTTCAAACATCTTTTGATTAATGAAGTTGCACTTTTAATGGCATAATTTATGCATTATAGTTCTCTATACTTGTGTTAATGATGTTCAGTTCATTTCACTTTCTTAATGAATGTCAATGAATTTTTTTATTAGCATTTGTATTATCGTTTAAATCTTTCAGGAAGTGAAGGGCATTTTTTTCCATAAAGAATTGTTTCTTTTGTGGTCAGAACAGCCTACAAGCATGACCCTAATGATGTGTTGTTAACAACATTTCCTTCGGTGTTTATGCTTTATTATTCGCCTCGCTACGCATAGTGTTATTTACATTTTTAACTCATCAATCATGTATCTTGTATCATTTGAACAAGTGTGTGTCCGCGGGTTCATTGAGTTCTTTTGAGACCAAAGGAAAGGAGACTTAAGCGATAGCTAGACCCACACCCTGGACGAGATCCCTATTCTAAATGGTTTAGAGTCTAGTTGGGACTTTTAACCCACGAGATCCCCTGCTGTTGGCCGGAAAAACTTTCCCGTCAACACTATTAAAACAATCTTTCTCAAAATGTGATGTTGGACAATTGTTGACCATGATTGAATTTGATGAACCATAGTTGACCATAATTGATAGTATAAACCCAAGGGAGTAATAACCCTGAGGGACTAATACTAAAAACCCAAGGGATTATAAAATGAAGGGAATAATGTAAAGCAAAATTATATAAACCCTAAGATAAATATTATAAACCCTTGGTAGATCACGGTTGATTTTTGTATTGAGAAATTTTTTGTCACAATGTGACTTTGGAACATGCTCGAACATGGTTGAACCCTTATATTAATAAACCTAAAGGATTGATATTATAAACCCAATGGAATAGTAAACCCAAGGGATTAATTCTAAAACTCTAAGGGATTATGAACCAAACAGAATAGTAAATGCAAGGAACTAATTTTATAAACCGACAGTATATAAACCCTACGATAAATATTATAAGCACTAAAATGAACATGGTCTACTATGGTTGATCGTGATTGATTTAATTAAATATGGTTGAACATGGTTGGCCATCGTTGACCATTATTTCCCATGGTTAACTATGGTTTCCTATGATCTACCATGGTTGACCATGATTGATATTATAAACCCAAGGAAATAATATAAACCATAAGATAAATATTATAAATCCTTAAATAAACACAGTTTACCATGGTTGATTTTCATATTGTGGAAAAATTTGTGACAATGTGATATTGGACCATTCTCGACCATGGTTGACCCCTTAGATTAATAAACCTTTATATTGCCACAATGCAATGTTGGACCATGGTTGACCATGGTTACCATAATTTATTCTCACATAAAGACAATATTTGTCACAAAGTCACGATGGACCATGGTTGATTTTCATATTGAGACAGTCTTTGTCACGATGCAATGTTGGAACATGCTTGACTATGATTTATTTTATAAAAAAATTATGACCACAATAGACCATGGTTGACTATGATTAATATTATAATCCCAAGTGAATAATAAACCCCAAGGAAAAAATATTAAACCGTGGGAATATGAACCCTTAGATTAACAAATCCAAGGGGTTGATATTATAAACCCAAAGGAATAATAAAATCAAGGGAATCATAAACCCATGGGATTAATACCAAAACCTCAAGGTATTATGAACCCAATGAAATAATATTAAACCAATGATTTTTTTTCCTATTGAAACGATCTTTCTCAAAATGTGATGTTGGACAATTGTTGACCATGATTGATTTTGGTAAACCATGGTTGACCATAATTGATATTGTAAACCCAAGGAAATAATAACCCTGAGGGACTAATACTAAAATCCGAAGGGATTATAAACCGTAGGGAATAATATAACCCAGAACTATATAAACCCTAAGATAAATACTATAAACCCTTAAATAAACATGGTAGATCATGGTTGATTATTGTATTGAGAAAATTTTTGTCACGATGTGACTTTGGACCATGCTTGAACGTGGTTGAACCCTTAGATTAATAAACCTAATGGGATTGATATTATAAACCCAAGGTAGTAGTACACCCAATGGATTAATACTAAAACCGTAAGGGATTATGAACCCAACGGAATATTAAACCCAAGGGACTAATTTTATAAAACGGTGGTATATAAAACCTAAGATAAATAATATAAGCACTAAAATGAATATGGTTGACCATGGTTGACCGTTATTGATTTTATAAAATATGGTTGAATATGGTTGGCCATCGTTGACCATGATTTCCCATGGTTAACTATGGTTGACTATGATCAACCATGGTTGACCATGATTGATATTATAAACACAAGGAGAAAAATATTAAAATTAAGGGAATAATATAAACCGTAAGATAAATATTATAAACCCTTAAATAGACATAGTTGACCATGGTTTACCATGGGCGATTTTCACATTGAGACAACCTTTCTCACAATGCAACGTTGGACAATGCTCGACCATGGTTGAACCCTTAGATTAATAAACCCTTAGATCGTCACAATGCAACGTTGGAATATGGTTGACCATGATTGACATTGATTAATTTTCAAATCGAGACACTCTTTGACACAATGCAACGTTGGACCATGGTTGACCATGGTTGATTCTCATATTGAGACAATATTTGTCACAATGTGATGTTGCACCATAGCTGATCATGATTTATTTTATATAACATTGTCCACCATGGTTGACCATGGTGGACCATGATTGATATTATAAACCGAAACGAATAATAAACCCAAGGGATTAATACTAAAAACCCAAGGGATTATAAACCCAAAGGTATAATATTAAAACCCAGGAATATGAACCATTAGATTAATAAAATAAGTAGGCTCATATTATAAAACTAGGGGAATAATAAACCCAAGTGAATAATATTAAAAGCTAGAAATATGAACCTTTAAATAAATAAAACCGAGGGATTGATATTATAAACACAAGGGGATAATGAACTCAAGGGATTAATAATAAAACTATAAAGGGATTATGAACCCAATGAAAAAATATTATACCAAATTCATTAATATTATAAACCCAATGTATATAAATCTTAAGATAAATATTATAAACTCTAAAATAAACATGGTTGACCATGGTTGAATTTCATATTGAGACTATCCTTGTCACAATGATACATTGGACCATAGTTGACCATGTTTGATCATGAATGATTTTCATATCAAGACAAGATTTTTCACAATGCGATGTTGGACCATGGTTTCCCATGGTTCATTTTCATATTAAAACAATATGTGTCACAATGCAATTTCTTACCATAGGTAACCATGATTTTCCATGGTTGACTATGATTGAATTTTATAAATCATGGTTGACATACTAATACAAGTGTTTATAATATTAACCTTAGGGTTTATTAGTCACTTGAGTTTATTAGTCCTTTGGATTTATAATATCAATCCTTTGGCTTTACTAATCTAAGGGATCATATTTCCAGAGTTTAATAGTATTCGTAGGGTTTATAATATCAATCCTAGGGTTTAACCCCTTGGGTTTTTAAAATTAATCCCTTGGGTTTTCAATATTAATCTCTTAGGTTTTTCTTAATAATCCCTTGTGTTTAATATTAATCCTAGGTTTTAATGTTATTCCCTTTAGTTTAAAATCCCTTCGGTCTATAATATTAATCCCAAGGTTTATAAAATTAATCTTAGGGTTTGATGTTTATTTTAGGGTTTATTGCTATGCTATAACAATACATTTGGTTTATTGCTAGTGTTTTATTGTTGAAAGTAAGAATTAGTTATTTTTAATTTTTAATTATAATATTGATGAAATAGCCCAATAAAGCACATATAAGTGATTTTTCCATTTAAGACATTGTATTTAATAATTTTAATTAAATTAATTAAAGTGGTATGTTTTAAAATTGAATTTATTGATTTAAAATTTTTCAACAGTTATATTTATAAAATTTTAAAATTAAAAATAAAATTAATGTAATTTAAAGGAAAATAATAATACTTTTTTTTTCTAGCAATTGTAAATAAATATTTTAAATAATAGTTTTTTTGGAAAAAAATAATCATTCATAAATTAAATTAAAAATATGTTATTATTGAATATATTAAGGTGAACTCTATAACATGAAGTAAAAAGATGTATAATGCATCCATATAAATTAAATGGATAGTAAACATTGATAAGTATAAATCCATGATGAACATCAAAACAATTTCACATTGCTAAAATTTAAAAATAATAGTAATAATTAAAAATAAAAAATAAATCATAAAAAACCACAAACTTATATATTTATTATTATAAAAGGAATAATTATATAAATTAAAGATATATGCAATTAAAAAAAAAAAAAAAAACATAACGTGAAAACGAGGGAGATTCAGCTCATTTTACCATGGAGTTTCTTAATTTACAAATAGACTTATTAGAATACCATCAATCAATACCATGGCTTCTCAAAATACCACATATTCAAAAACCATAAATCATTTCATAGGATCATTGTTCATAAAACATTTTTTAATTAATCAATTTAATTAAAAAATAAAAAAGAGCATAACTATTTTGAAGTTCAATTTCAGCCATTAATCTCTTAGGTTTTTCTTAATAATCCCTTGTCTTTAATATTAATCCTAGGTTTTAATGTTATTCCCTTTAGTTTAAAATCCCTTCGGTCTATAATATTAATCCCAAAGTTTATAAAATTAATCTTAGGGTTTATTGCTATGCTATAACAATCCATTTGGTTTATTGCTAGTGTTTTATTGTTGAAAGTAAGAATTAGTTATTTTTAATTTTTAATTATAATATTGATGAAATGGCCCAATAAAGCACATATAAGTGATTTTTCCATTTAAGACATTGTATTTAATAATTTTAATTAAATTAATTAAAGTGGTATGTTTTAAAATTGAATTTATTGATTTAAAATTTTTCAACAGTTATATTTATAAAATTTTAAAATTAAAAATAAAATTAATGTAATTTAAAGGAAAATAATAATATTTTTTTTTCTAGCAATTTTAAATAAATATTTTAAATAATAGTGTTTTTGGAAAAAAATAATCATTCATAAATTAAATTAAAAATATGTTATTATTGAATATATTAAGGTGAACTCTATAACATGAAGTAAAAAGATGTATAATGCATCCATATAAATTAAATGGATAGTAAACATTGATAAGTATAAATCCATGATGAACATCAAAACAATTTCACATTGCTAAAATTTAAAAATAATAGTAATAATTAAAAATAAAAAATAAATAAAAAAAAACCACAAACTTATATATTTATTATTATAAAAGGAATAATTATATAAATTAAAGATATATGCAATTAAAAAAAAAAAAAAAAAACATAACGTGAAAACGAGGGAGATTCACCTCATTTTACCATGGAGTTTCTTAATTTACAAATAGACTTATTAGAATACCATCAATCAATACCATGGCTTCTCAAAATACCACATATTCAAAAACCATAAATCATTTCATATGATCATTGTTCATAAAACATTTTTTAATTAATCAATTTAATTAAAAAATAAAAAAGAGCATAACTGTTTTGAAGTTCAATTTCAACCATTACATGGAAGTTAAATTCCTCCCATCCACTTACTAATTATTGAATTGATAAATAGAAACTCTTTTGACATAAATAAAATAATAAGAAATTAATATTAGTTATTTGATTTTCCAAATTTTAAATATAAATAATTGTGTGATGCTAATATAACATACTATGAATCTTAATATTTATTGTTAATTTAATTTAGTTAATCCGATAGGTTTTTATATGGTCAGGCTCTTTGTGATGAAAATGTTTAGATTCTTCTGATTGGACACAATATTTAACATGTGTGTGCACTAATAACTAGCAGCTCATATGTTATACATGAACCCTAGGTGGTAGCCACGAAGCTCCTCTTCATCTATAACTGGATACTTCGCTTGGATCCTTCACATGATCGTTATTAGGAAGAGGAAGAGAGTAGTGACTTCCAATCTCAACATCTAGGTACTTGTTGGGCCTTAAAAAATCCCATGTTTTCATCTTTCAATATCACCACTGATACCCTAAAACAATATGTTTTTAACTCGTTCCTGTACGCTAATTCCATAACTTGCCACCAAATATATATTTTACACTCTATGGTTGGTTATCATTAGTTTGCTTAGATTTTATATGATTACAGATGATTTTTTCATGATTTTCTAATGACGGTTTTGCTAAGTTAATTTTCCGAAGAGTTCCATTGCCGAATTCTTCACAAGGTAGTTAAACTAGTTACTACAGAGTTGAGTACGGATTGAGATTCCAGTAGGTGAAAATATGAAGCTTGTGAATAAATGGTGAATAATATCAACATTCCTAGACTTTCACTGCGCTCATAATACCCTTTTTCCTATAACCCAAAAACCGTTTGGAAAAAATCATTACCAGTAGGAGCTATGGTCATGCTAATATTCCAACACGGTTTAAAGTACAGAATCGGGTCAAATTTGGATTTTCCTGTTTTTCTGCCACAACTACAGTTTGAATAAAAATCTAATGAATTGGTAGGCTTCCACATACTCATGACTTTTAAAAGGTTGAATATGCACAACCCACGAGGGTCTTGATTACGACCGAGTTTGATGTTTTCCATGATGAAGATTCTCCAGATTAGCATTGAAGTAGAATTACGCTAATGATGGTTGTTGGTTGAACACAGTTGTTCCAAGAAAATATGGCTGATTTGGGATCAGATCAAAGAACCCAAATTAGCGTTGATTTGCTGAGATTTTCCATGGATATACATATTGTTAATTTTCATTTGAACCATTACCTATAAAGGACAATGTAGTAAGGATTTAGAGGCGGTCGTTATGATTAATTACTAATAATATCAGTTGCTGGGAAATCATTGTTTTCAGTACACTATGTAATTTGAGACTCTGTTTCAAGTTAATACATTATGGCTATGTTCTAAACCATATTATTGTGAATCTTTGTCGACTGTGATTTCTTAATTAAAATGCTATAAATTATTTTCTTACTGTAAGTATTTTAAGCTTACTCAAGGCATGGGAGGGCCCACCACCTATGGGGATAAGCTTCATTAATAGTTCATATAGCTATATTAAATGATTTAAGTATTTTTTTCCTATGTGAAGATCTATGATTAATTTTATAACCTGAGCTCATATTTTCACATAGAGGCATTCTATGTTCCTCCACTTAAGTCGCGTTTACTCATATTTATAATTGGAGCATTCACGATTCACGATATAGGAATATAATGATTTCTAAATTTTGAGGTATGGTTTGGATTTGAATATGAATCTTTTGTGTGCATTATAGTGAACGATTTATGGTTTGAAAGGTTTTGATTGTAATTGCAAATTAATTTGTGCTTGGTAGAAATAGGTGTTGTGTTCTTCATTTTTTAAATTTGAATTGTGTGAATTATTCCAAGCATTATGATTTTTTAATTCAATTCATGTGATTAATTTCAAGGAGAATTGTTTAATTGAAGCCGCATGATTTAATTCAAGGCATTTAATTTGGAGCATCAATTTCAATCATTAAATTATCCTACGACAATATAGATTTATTTTCGCATGAGAGAAAAATTTTGATTTCCATTCCCAGTGCTATAGTATAGAGATTGACTTCATAGGAGTTTGATAACAATTCAGCTTAATTTATAAAATCAAAGAATTTAATTAATATTTCGTGTTTTTTTAAGCACCGATATGTCAATTCAAGTTGGTTTCAAAATCAATATATGTAGCAGTGTGGTTTGAATGTATTTTATTTTTGAAAAGAATAGCTTAGTTTGATAGCTCAAGGTTTTATTCTGGTTTTATTTTTCAAGTTGTAGCATTACATTTTGATTTATTAGATATTAGGTTTTGATGATTTCTTGACTCTGCCTTTTCAATAATTAGTGTTTGAACTTCCTGCTTTGAAAATGTTTATTTGAAGAATTTTACTTAGATTGAATTTCATCAAGCCTTTGATTTCATTGGGTTTGTATTTTGATTGCAGAAATATAGAATACAAAACAAGATGTATTGAGTTAAATTGATTTCCTTTATATTTCTTATGTTAGAGTGAAGAATTATTTTATGAGAGTGAGATGAGTGGTAGTTCACTTTAATTGATATCAGAGTGTTTTTATCATTAGGTACTTAATGACCATTATTAAGGAAAATTATATACTCTGACCTTAAGCTGAGCCAAAAATGCAGTACAACTCGTGTCTACAAGTCCCGCATTGACAATTAAATACTAAGAGGTTTAATCAGAAATTAAAACTCTCAACGTTTTGGCACCGTTGTTGGGGAGTTATAGTTTGGTTTAGGTAATACTTTTATTACAGAGTTTCAATGGTATTGTAGGGAAATCAGAGGGTAGAAAGAGTATGGTAAGGCGTGAGTGAAGAGCCACACATCCACTCTACTGGGGTTGCTCCAAAGTATGATCACTTTTTCTTATCTTTGAACTTTTATTTCCTTTCCTTTATGTGTAGAAGTAGAAGCATGCCTTAGAATAGTCTAAAAAATTATGTAAGTGATTTCATTCCTGCATTTCATGTAATTCACAAAGTGTGTAAATCTCACAGACTTAGTAAGACGCATCTACAAGAGCCATAGCTAAGCCTCACAAGCAACATATGCCTTAGAATAGTCTGAAACATTCCGTGAGACATTTAGTTTCTGAATTGTTTTTCTTTTAATAGATTAAATAGCACTATGATCCAGAATTTTCGTCATTTAGCTTTAGATTCCAATCTTTAACGTTATATCATTTTTTTTGGGTGTTGTAAGAACCACCATTACTAATTCGTGTGTGGAGACAAAAACTATCAATCAGCCAGATGGAATTGAAGATGATAACAAGTATGAAGGACCTCTCTCAATGTTACACTAAAATTTTCACCATGATGTTTTACTGTATGTATGGGTTCATCATTACTCTTACAATACTCCCTTAGAAGTCTAAAAACGTCAAGTTCCTAAAACCAAGCATTGAAATTGAGAGAAAAGCTTATAAAAGTAATAAAAATACCTGTACCACACTTTCTCTTAGTATTACCTGCGATGTCGCATCTGTTTGTTCTAGAACATGCGGAACGAGTCACACTTTTTCTTCATTCAAGGTGCGGATTCCTGTAAAAGGTAAAGTGAAGGCGGAAGTAAAATTGGAAGCCTGGCTGGCTGAATATGGAAGCTTCTGGAAGCAATTATTCGGTGGAAAGTTCGCTCCTTTCATGTACATTCATCCCTCCATTAAAGGAGCCTACCCCTTGGTATATGGAACTTAATCCCTTTGAAAGAGGATTATATCCCCTCTTATTTGGAGTTGCGACCTCTTCTCTTTTGCTATAAATTGAGGCCATAGTTCAGCCTCAAGGGGAGTTAGGCTTTGAGATTTTTTGAGGAGAATTACTGGAAAAACTCAGACTCTCTTAACTGATTACCATATGGGAATGATTACACACTCATGTGTATGTTAGTCGAGAGAGTGAAAAGGCTTGTCAAAGTAGAGGAAACACTTGTTCCGGACCCCAGAAGGACATGTACGACATCAAGGTGAACACAGTTGTAAGGCTCATTTTTTCATTAAAGATAATACAAATGGATCCTATTTTCTCAATGAGTTGTTTATTTAAATGGCTTATTTCTTGAATTCCTTGATCATCAAGATAGATTTATGGTTTATGAATTAGTTTATATTGTGCATGTGCTTTTGATTCTTTCATGTTTTTTATTACAGATCCCGAAAGGAGATGTATCCAAAGCGATAGGAAAGAAGACTACGATCAGCGCTGGACTACAGGTAAGTCCTAAATCCTTCATTATAGATAATTCTAGATCAAATATAATTTAGAGAAAGTAGTTTACATATATCTATTTGTTTCTAGTGATCCATAGGATACTAGGGAGATCTGTCTTGTCTCGAAGAATGATTTATCCACCCAACAAAATGGTGACTCTGCTAGGAAGCCTTACAACCATGTTTGCCTTGATGTCGTAGAGGTCCTTCTGGGGTCCGAAACAAGCATTTCCTCTACTTTGACAAGCCTTTTCATTCTCTTGACTAACATACACATGAATATGTAATCATTCCCATATGGTAATCAGTTAAGAGAGTCTGAGTTCTTCCAGAAATTCTCCTCAAACAATCTCAAAGCCTAAATCCCCGTGAGGTTGAACTATGGCCTCAATTTATAGCAAAAGAGAAGAGTTTGCAGCTCCAAATAAGTGGGGATAGAATCCTCTTTCAAAGGGATTAAGTTCCACATACCAAGGGGTAGGCTCATTTGATGGAGGGATGAATGTACATGAAAGGAGCGAACTTTCCACCAAACAATTGCTTGCAGAAGCTTCTAGATTCAACCAGTTGGGCTTCCAAATTTTACTTCCATCTTCACTTTACATTTTACATGAATTTGCACCTTTAATGAAGAAAAAGTGTTGCCGGTTCCGCATGTTCTAGAACAAACAGATGAGGCACCGTAGGTAATACTAAGAGAAAGCGTTGTAGAAGTATTTTTATGACTTTTATAAGCTTTTCTCTCAATTTCAAGGCCTGGTTTTAGGATCTTGATGTTTGTAGACTTCTAGGGGAGTATTGTATGAGTAATGATGAACCCATATGGACAGAAAAACGTCATGGTGATAATTTTAGTGTAACAGATTTCCCCCTAAAGTGCGAAGTTTGAGACCATTCAAGGAGAGATGTGCTTTATCATTTCGAGGATTAGCTTGTGGACACCCCAGTTAGAATCCTGTAAAAACATTCAATGCAAAACATATATATATATATATATATATATATATATATATATATATATATATATATATATATATATATATATATATATATATATATATATATATATATATATATATATCATCGCTAAGGTAGGCATTCCCATACTCAGATCAAACACTAACTAAAACTTGTTCTGATGTAGAAATGATCTTACTATGACATTAATAATGTAGACACAATATGGACGCAGCCATCTGTTTATGAATAGTCTACTACATAATGAATAATAAAACTCCTTGCAGCCGTGGATGGTGGAAACTAGATCCAGGGTCTTGATTTATACTACCCGAACTAGTACGATCTTATCCATGCGATTGATTGTGTCGAAGTCGAACATGGTAGAAACCACTTGACTACCAATAAATTATGTGAACTATTAACAAGTGTGAGAGAAACCACCAATAATGAAAATGGCTCTCAAAGTACTCAGTACAATCCATGGAATATGAATAAATGATCTGAAATCAAACATTTCACGGAATTGTTCGATCGAAGGTCAATGATGCAACCTTTCGTCTAAGGCGAGAGACCTACCATTAAGGCATGATGATTGCAAGGTACTAAAGGATTCTAGATCAAATTCCTAGATGATGAGCTGTCGTCGATAGAAAGTGATCCATCGTAGGAAAGACCACGACATGAAACCATTAGATCAAGTCTTGTAGAAATATTTTGCAAAAACTGACTCAGGGATGGTCAACGCGAATGGAGACAAATGTTTGCAATGAGTGGTTTATTTGAACTATCCTCTTTAACAAATAACAACACTGTAGATGGTTTGGTAATAATTGACCTAAATTTAATACCCAAAAACCGGCTGAAGACTTCCAATATGGTTTGATTAATTGATAGGAAAAGGATTTTCCCAACCCAGGTAGAAGTGTGAAAAAAAGTGTCGTGTTCAAGAGTGCTATACTCCTTTTTAAAAAAAGTGTGACAAATTGATTCATTTTCTCTCTTTTTCCCCCACCATTTCTAGCAAGTACCTCTTTATTTTTGACAAGCTTGAGGAGGATAAAATTTTCTTGTTATATAAGCTCATCCTTCGGATGAGTCCAACTTAGTTTAAAATCAAACCCTAAGAAGGAGTGGTTCGTTCTTGTTTTTAATCAACAACTCCTTTAATATTAAATTTTAACGAGTCCAGTATAAGAGAACTCAGTGTTTTTCAATTTTAGGGAGTTAGAAAAAAAACTTAAGGAAACTCCGTGGGTGTACTTTTTCGTAAATTTACTCTCTCAAGCTCGAAAAAGGATAAAACAATATAGGAGAGAACTCTATTGACCACAATTAGTTAACGTATACCTTTTTCGTAAATATTCCATTTCAGTATGGAAAAGGGGTAAACTTATACTGAAGGGATGACTATTCATTTCCTTTAACGAGTTCAAAACGTTAAGTACTCAGAAATCTTTTCATGTTTAGAGAGTCTGAAAAGGGCTTAAAAGAGAACTCCAGGGTTTCACATTTCGTAATTTTCAAGAGTCCGAAAAAGTGATAAAAGTATACTCATATTGTTTCAATTTTTCGTAAGTTTTAACGAGTTCAAAAAAGGGATAAAAATGTACTCATTGGTTTCGATTTTTCGTAAGTTTTAACGAGTTCGAAAAAGTGATAAAAATTTTACTCATATGGATGAATTTCAATTTAATTTATGAGAAGGAAAAGACGGAAATAACTTGTCATTTTCATGCATTTTACGAGAATGAAAAATAGCAAAAGAAGCTTGGGATTTTCATGAGTTTAATGAGTCTTGAAAATAATAACCGAAATTGACTCAAGATAGGTTTCATTTTTACACAAGCTTGAAACATAGGAAACTTTGCTTGAGACAGGTTTTGTTTTTACACAAGCTTGAAATGTACGAAACTGTGCTTGAGAATGGTTTTTTTCATTTTTACAAAAGCTTGAAACAAAGGAAAAATCGTGTTTGAAAGTGGTTTGTTTCATTTTTACACAAGCTTGAAACAAGGGAAAAATCATGCTTGAAAGTAGTTTCATTTTTACACAAGCTTGAAACGTAGGAAAACTGTGCTTCAGATAAGTTTGAATGCCCCCCAACTGTAACTTGCTAGAGAACATGCCCCCCAAGATTCATTTCATTCAACTAAGTAGACTACCAGTTACTAATAGTTGGATGGAATGAAGGTGCATTTACGAGATCAGATGAAAGACTCGACTTTGACTAGGAGAGGATTTCTTTCATTTTTTAATGAGTTTGACGCAGGAAAAGAACTATGCTCATCATGGACCGGTTTCATTTTTTAACGAGGTTGACACAATAAAAGGAACTATCCTCAAAAGGGCCTGTTTCATTTTTTAACAAGGTTGACATAGTAAAAGGAACTATCCTCATAAGGGCCTATTTCATTTTTTAATGATTTTGACATAGTAAAAGGAACTGACCTCATATCTACCTACATAACCTACTGATTCATTTTTTAATGTGGTTGACACAGGAAAAGAACTATCCTCATGGGTTTGTTTCATTTTTTGACGAGGTTGACACAGTAGAAGAACTGTCCTCATATCTTATCTCTACAATCTACCTACATAACCTACTGATTCATTTTTTAATGAGGTTGACACAGGAAAAGAACTGTCCTCATATCTAAGACATGTTTCATTTTTCAACGAGGTTGACACAGTAAAAATAACTTTCCTCTTTAATCACTAATTAATTTTTTAACAAGGTTGACACACTAAAAGGAACTTTCCTCTTGACCCACTGATTCGTTTTCTAATGAGGTTGACACAGTAAAAGGAAATATCCTCATGACTCACTGATTCATTTTTTAATGAGGTTGATACAGTAAAAGGAACTATCCTCCTCCATGACCTTGTCATGGCTTCCAAAAGACATGTCAAGGGACACTTCTTGATCATGGCTTCCAAAAGGTCTTCATTAGATGGAAGAACAATTCTCTGGAAGGAACACTGGTCAAGGGACTCAAAGGGATAGGAACATTGTGTGCAAATAATCCCATAGATTTTTCCATGTCAATTACTAGATCTAAGTCAAAGTAAGTCGAGCAGACAGTGAGAGGCTTGTTTGCATCGGTAACTGAAAACATGGGACTAATTGCCACATAATTAACCCGTAGCAGGGTAGATACAACTTCTGTGAAATGGAAATTTAGGGGTGTCGGAATATTGGTAGTTGAATCAAGAATAACAAATGAAAGCTGGTCTACAGTCACAATGTTTCCATTGTGAGGGAAAGACATCACGCGAAAGAGTGTTGATACGACAGCTTTCATTTCATAGACATAGTCTCGCCCAAGGAGTAAATTGAAATAGAAGGGGCCTCAAACTACCATAACATTAATACAGACAGTTTAACTCTCCAAGGTAATAGGAAACCTAGTAAGGATCCCTAAAGGTTCACCAATGGTTCTGTTAAAAGCTGACAGATTCTGCATGACAGGCACAAGCTGAGGGGAACCCAAAGCTTGCCAAGTATTTGAGGATAAAATACTAACAGAAGCACCTTCATATATATTTGTGCGATGCACATTCTTACCGCAAACCTTCACAATGATTTGTAAAGGGATGGAGGAAGGAAGAGAAGGTTCTGTCAGTCTATTCCAATCAAAGGAAAAGACCTCGGTACTTGGAGGGGGTTCTATAGAAACAGGTGAAATGCCCCTTGGCGTAGAAGAATCTAATGTAACAAGAAGAACCTGAGCAATATGAAGTTCACTCTCTAAAAAGAGAATGGGATCAACTGAATGTGAAATTGAGTCGACCACTTGATCAACTAATGGATCATCAACTTGAGTGATATCAATGTCACTCTTTAATGGAAGAGTAGGATTGACTATACTTGGAATAAGATCAATCATTTCGTCAGTTGACGGTAGGTTGGGAGAAATTTGATGGTAACCGGTTGGAAGTTTTTTCTGTGGAATAGTAATGTTTTCCAACAATTTTGAGGCTTCATCCATGTGAGGGAAAATGTGAGTTTGATGACTCACTTTGCATAACCTAAAAGGAAACATAACTTTTCCCTTTTTCCCAGGAACCTCACAATCACTGGTTGATGGATCAACAATAAGTTGATGGGATTTTTCTGACCATAATTCCAAGACCTTTGGAATACTAGGACAATTGATAAGGAAGTGTTCACCCTTACAAAGCTTGCAAGGGAATTTGGGTTTACGATGCATATTGGAGGTTTCCTCAACATTACTAACACTTACAGCCATGGTTGGTTGGTTGACTTCTTTCTTATCTTGATTCTTCTTCTTCTTAGTCACCTGGTTACTAGCGTCAAGGATTTTACCAAGTGAAGAGGAAGAAAGGGAGGAGTAAATATTGGGCGAAGAAGGTAAAGGGTCAACAGAAGGTTGGTGATGTTGAGATGGGGAACTCTGTTGAGGTGAAGAATTCGGTTGAGGTGGAACAATTTGAGCATTCGAGGCCAACGAAGTTGAAAATAACCATATCGGTAAACCTATTTTAAATCCAGGTAATGATAATGTAGTAATATAAGGAGGACCAACATTTCCAAAGCAAGGAAAAGTACTAGGATTCTCATTAAGAGGGGTTCCTTGGTTGGTAAATTCCGGAAAAATTTCCATTAGATTCAACTTCATTGAATTTTATTAACAATTTAAAACTAAAATTCACAATTCACAATTCACACTTAAACAATTAAAATTCACAATTCACACCTGTTTCACACCTAAACAATTAAAATTCACAATTCACAATTCACATCATTGACTGGTAATCAAGTGGTTTCTACCATGTTCGACTTCGGCACAATCAATCGCATGGATAGGATCGTACTAGTTTAGGTAGCAAAAATCAACACCCTGGATCGAGTTTCCACCATCCAGGCTACGAGGAGTTTTATTATTCATTATGCAGTAGACTATTCATACGCAGATTTCTGCGTCCATACTGTGTCAACATTATCGATGTGGTAGTAAGATCATTTCTACATCAGAACAAGTTTTAGTTACTGTTTGATCTGAGTATGGGAATGCCTACCTCAGCGATGATATTTATATATATATATGTTTTGCATTGAATGTTTTTACAGGATTCCGACTAGGGTGTCCACAAGCTAATCCTTGAAATGATAAAGCACATCACTCTTCGAATGGTCTCAGACTTCGCACTTTAGGGGGCAATCTGTTACACTAAAATTGTCACCATGACGTTTTACTGTCTGTATGGGTTCATCATTACTCATACAATACTCCCTTAGAAGTCTAAAAACATCAAGTTCCTAAAACCAAGCCTTGAAATTGAGAGAAAAGCTTATAAAAGTCATAAAAATACTTGTACTGCACTTTCTCTTAGTAATACCTGCGGTGTAGCATCTGTTTGTTCTAGAACATGTGGAACAAGCCGCACTTTTTCTTCATTAAAGGTGTGGATTCCTGTGAAAGGTAAAGTGAAGGCGGAAGTAAAATTTGGAAGCCCAGGTGGTTGAATCTGGAAGCTTCTGGAAGAAATTATTTCATGGAAAGTTCGCTCCTTTCATGTAAATTCATCCCTCCATTAAAGGAGCCTATCCCTTGGTATGTGGAACTTAATCCCCTATAAAGAGGATTCTCTCCCCTCTTATTTGCAGCTACAACCTCTTCTATTTTGCTATAAATTGAGGCCATAGTTCAGCCTCAAGGGGAGTTAGGCTTTGAGATTTTTTGAGGAGAATTGCTGGAAGAACTCAGACTCTCTTAACTGATTACCATATGGGAATGATTACACACTCATGTGCATGTTAGTCGAGAGAATGCAAATGTTTGTCAAAGTAGAGGAAACGCTTGTTCTGGACCCCGGAAGGACCTGTACGACATCAAGGCAAACACGGTTGTAAGGCTCCTTTTTTCATTAAAGATAATACAAATGCATGCTGTTTTCTCAATGAGTTATTTATTTAAATGGTTTATTTCTTGAATTCCTTGATCATCAAGATAGATTTATGGTTTATGAATTAGTCTATATTGTGTAGGTGCTTCTGATTATTTCATGTTTTTTATTGCAGCAGATCCCGAAAGGAGACGTATCCAAAGCGATAGGAAAGAAGACTACGATCAATGCTAGACTAAATATAAGTCCTAAATCCTTCATTATAGATAATTCTAGATCAAATATAGTCTAGAGAAAGTAGTTTACATCTGTCTATTTTTTGCTAGTTATCCATAGGATACTAGGGAGATCTGCCTTGTCCACAAGAACGATTTATCTGCCCAACACTCAAGCCTTAACAACTATTGCGATCTTGATATCTACCTCCTAGAAAGATAACTTCTTGACAATAGTCAAGAACTGGTCCATTTCTCCACCACCACGAGAGGATTTGGAAGTCTATTTTGATTTCCCTTACTAATGAGATAAGGAGAAGAATGAATCATGCACTATAATCAATGGATAACATCCACTGGAACTAGATATTAATGAGTTCTTGACATATCTATCATCATATCCAGAATGTAATCAAGAGACTACTCACCCTAAGGAGTACAATCAACATGACATGGAAGAAGAGGACATGTATCATGGGCCAAATCAAGAAATGGACCAAGACTACCATGATTACAACGAACATTGGTTTTGAACAATGAGTTGAGTGAGGAAACATTCTCCTCTTCTAAAACTCTTGTTCTCATATCATTTACATTTTTTGGTTTTTCATGCTCATTCACACTTCCAAGTTTATATGTTAAATATGAGCATGAATATATATTTGTCCCTGATCTACACATGGCTTCATTTGAAGTACTCCTTCACTTGAACGTGTTCATATCCCTTCCTTCAATAGAATAGGAAAATTTGTATTGTAATAAATAAATGAAAAATAGTAAAGATAAAAATAAGTCTTTTTGTGAAAACCAACTTGTATGGTGCATCTGGACAGAGGCTTTGCTTGAAAACTAAGTAATTGGTAGGGAAATTTCTCAATAAATTTGTGTACGCCTGTATTATTTCTTTGCAAACATGTAATCTTCAGATGATTATGTATGCACTTGCATCGATTGATGTGGGATTCCTTAAAGCCCAGCTGCTGATAGACCTTGTCCCATCGACATCAGAAAATTATTTGGGGTTGAGGTTAGAGTTAGTTAAGGTACCTGGGAGCTTGCATTCCCTAATGGCAGGTATCCTTGTCATTTTCCAAGGAAATTCATTAATATTTCTTGGAAAAATAATTCTACAGTACATTCGACTTCAAAAAATCCATTCATGGCTAACAGAATGTACATAGTGCCTTGATTGCCATTAACATCAAAGTAAGATATCTCGCATTGGTTAACAACCCTCCTCAATGGTTGTTATTCCAATGATTCTTGCTTATGTTTGACATCAATGCCACTTATTCACATATGAAATATTTCACAATAGATTGCAGTGGATGAAGACCTTGTATTTTGAGATCTGAACATAAGTTTGAAGTGGTTTGGTTCTTTGTATTATAATTTCCTTTTCTTGTAGAAGCCATATTGTTTCAATAAAGGTTTCCATATAGCAACTTGATCATCATTTACGACAGTCACCTTCCTTCTTTGTTTGGGGACATAGAACTCCTATGGCATGGGGGAGAAGGTTACCTTCATTTTTCAACCTTATTTAGCAGATCTATATCACTATACACATCAGCTCCAACCATTCCATCTCCAGATCAACAATCATTCCAACTCCAACTTTCATTTGTGTTCTGGTTAATCTTCCACTTCATCCTACAACATCAAGTACATCAAAAGTAAAGGTAACCTGAGGTAAATTTGGCTCAATATTATTTAATTCATTAGAGATAGAAGAAATATTTGATGATTAACCATGTCATATTCCATTTTCCATATACCCTCCATTTGAAAATTCCTCATTCATAATAGAATGCATGTTACTCTAATAAGGTCATAGTCATGAAAATAAAATATATTGGTTCATATAAGAAAAACCGTGTCTTCCCCTCCTAAATTCACAAATATTGTCAACTAAATGTATTCAATAAAGGATGAAGTCATTGCTACCCTTCATAAAGGAACCATCCATAAGAATTGGCCTCCCAAGAGTAGCATATGAAACACCTCATCTCATCCACCATTTCCATTATCACCTATCATCTCATTCATCATTGCCTCTTACCATATCTATTTCTTATTATCAATTTGTATCACTCTCAAAATTAAATCTATGGAACTCAAATAAGAATGGTATTTCTCCATGAGAACCAACATCCTCAAATCATCAAAAAGTGTTGCTTCACAAGAACTAACCTTGCCCAAGGCCACGATGCCATAAAATCCATAAATGAGAAAAGTAATTATTTTCATGATGACATGCAAATCCTCAGGCATGGGGGGATTTTGGGCCTTAAAAATCCCATGTTTTCATCTTTCAATGTCATCATTCATACCCTAAAACATTATGTTTTTAACTCCTTCCATACCGTAATTCCATAACTTTCCGCCAAATATATATTTTACACTTTATGGTTGGCTATTGTTAGTTTTAATAGATTTTATATGATTAAAGATGTTTTTTTCACGATTTATAAATGAGGATTTTGTTAAGTTCACTTTTTGAAGAGTTCCATTGTCGAAATTCTTCACAAGGCAGCTAAACTAGTTATTGTAGAGTTGAGTACAAAATGAGGTTGTTATAGGTGAAAATATGATTTTTTTGACTAAATGGTGAAGAATATAGATATTATGAGACTTTTATTTTACTCAGAATATAATATTTCGTATAACCCAGAAACTGTTTGGAAAAATTCATTACCATGGCGAGCTATGGTCATGGGAATATTCCAGCACAGTTCTAAGTGTAGAATCGGGTCAAATTCAGATTTGCCTATTTTTCTACCACAAATACGATTTGAATAAAACTCTAATCCCTGGTAGAATCCTTCCACATCCTCATGATTTTTAGAAAGATGAATACGAACAACTTAGGGGGTTCTTGTGATTAGAAGCTCAGTGTCTAGTTAAAAAATGAAAGTTCTTAGAAATGCTTCAAACTAGAGCGACCGGATAGAGCTTGTCACTCGGATTCCAATGCAACTTGTTTCATCAAAATCCAAGTTTGTAAAAGTAATTTTTTGGTCTACTGTTCATTTTCTCAAACAAGTAAAAATTATGCAGAACAGTGACAGATTGATGACTTGGCAGTCTAGTCAGCACTTCAGGAATCTTCAGGGAATATTCTCCAGTTTTCAGCCAGTGACACTATGAAAAGTGTCATCACCAGATTCACCAATTTTTCTTGACGAAGTTGAATTTTTCTCCTCTTCCTAAGTTTTGAATTATATATGGTGGATTATTTTTATTAATGGTGGAATTTTTAGGCCAATAGGGAACGGCCACGTGGCGTAGCTGGAGGCAGCCAAGTGTCGCACCCATGGCAAGGTGGTTGGCATGTTAATTTTATGAAAAGTTTAATATCAATGGCACATATATGTTTTATTCCAAAGTTAAACAATACCATGGGCACACATATATATATTCCGCAACATATATAATATCCAAAGTTTTGACTATGGATATGGCATTGTATATGATTTTTTTTTTTTATGGCAGGGTCAGGGTCGAACCCATGACGACTCGCCTATAGCACCAATGCTTTACCGCTATTCCATCTACCATGGTCCTTAACCACTAAGGATCTGACTGCTATTTCAATTTTGTTATTGCCAGATTTGCAGGTTTTGAGGGGGACAGTCCCCTCTCACATGTCGACGCGCTCAGAATAATGGGCAAAGTCTGTTCGATGAGAAATTTCAAATGAGGATTAAACCATATGTATTAACGATAATCCGTGTTATTATCCACTGATTTTTGGATTAGCCACGATAATCCAAAAATTGGTTGTGAAATGTGGTTAGCGCTAAACGTGCCCACTTATCCACTTAAAATCATACTTATCACTAAATTAAGTGTGGATTATGTTGGCAGAGCTTTTGGCTGACTTGCCAAATGTGGAGTAGCTCCACATTTAGTGGAGTTAACTGGTGGACTTTGAGAATTAGTGGAGAAAAACTAGGAAAATTTGGTTTTTCCATAGTTGTGGTAATGTTTGACCAGTTGTGGCTTAGGAAGAGTCATTATTAGTAGATTTTTATGTTTTGGAGCCATTAGAGTAGGTTGCAGAGACAAAAATAGTCTTTAGAGAACACTTTTTCATAATTGAAGCTAATACAAGGGCCCACACTATGGAACTTGACCAAGGAGATGTAGCCCATGAGGGGTGAACTCCTTCATCAAAAACTTGTGTATTTGTCTATGTTATTTGTGTTTGTTGTGTTTTTATATGATTTTGTTTAGAATTGGGTTTCCATGATTTTAAGTTCATGAAATACACTTAATCTCATCAAGTTCAATGAATTTTCAATCATAAACGCATGTATAAACCCTTGTATGATAAGAAAACCAAATCACTTTCATGTTAATTCTGAAATTGATATTAGCACAACATTAACTAAAAATCAATTTCAGATCAAGTTGGAATTGTAGCACAAGGTTGCTAAAGGTTATTTTCTTTCTTTGCTTGAGATTTTGGAAGAAGGGTTTTAATAGCTGCAATTTTGTGAATCTTACAAGGTTGAAGTTCAAGAGAGGAGAAGGGAAGCTATTAGTTATTAGTCTTGATATTAGGACAAGGAGAAAGAGAGCTGGGAGAGCATTATCTTAACCCAAAGTTCCATTCAAAGCTGCATTTTAAGCATTTCAAGTTCCACCTCCAGGAGTTGAGATTGAAGAGGTACAAATTTCACAAGAAGTTCAAGTGATTGAAGAGGTACAAGCATCAGAGGTTGAGGTTGAATCCTTGGCTATTATGTTAGGAGTTGGAGAGACTCATGGAAATTCAGAAGAAGAGGATGTCAAGAGAAAATTCAAAGAAACCAAAGAATGGTTGAAATCATGTTTGATGCATTCACTCCAGAAAGAGCAGGAGAAGGTTATAAGCCTCCACATGGAGAAGGATCCTCAGATGGTAAGAAGGATGAAGAGAAGAGTTCGAAAGGAAATGGTGGAAAACCACCTCCATCACCACCATCCTCATCCTCATCATATTCATCAACATCTGCATCTTCCACATCCACCACAAAAGCCACCCACAATCATTTAAAAATCCAAAAACGAAAAACTCCATTACTGAAGTTGAGCATCAAGTTTGAAATTCCCATGTACAATGGTGAGGTAACTGCAGAGAAGTTAGAAAATTGGAAATTTCAATTGGAAGTATACTGCAGAATTCAAAATCTACAAGAGGATGACATAATTATTGAGTTAGCTTCATTAAGGCTAGAAGGAGCAACACTAGTTTGGTGGGACAAAAAGACTCAAGAGGAAATGTGAATTCATGGTAAGATATCCATTTCTTGGGTTGAATTCATTTATTCCATTAAAATTCATTTTTATCCATTACCCTATATGAAAAAACAAATAATTAGTTGGAAAAAATTTAGGCAACTCAAAGGAATGACTGTTCAAGATTACACCTAGGAGTTTCGAAAGAGAAATTTGTTGTTAGGAGTAAACCTGAATTCACAAGACACTCTTCAAATACATTGGGGGTTTACATTCCTACATGAAACATACTATTCTTATGTTTAACCCAAACAAATTAGATGAAGTATGTGTGCAAGACACGCATCTTGAAGCAAGGGGAAAGAACATTCAAGAAGAGGGTAGTAAGAAGAAGCCATTCAAGGGTAAGGGAAAAGAGAGGGGAGGAAAATGGAAGGGAAATAAGAATGAAAGAATCCTGAAAGAAGGGGAGAAAACTACATGCAAACATTGTTTCAAAGAGGGGCATGATGAAGCCCACTATTGGAAACTACATCCTGAACTAAGGCCAAAGAAACCAAATAACAAAGGGAAACAAAATATGAATGCCACCACACAACAAGATCTTGGATCCGATTCAGGATATGAGACCAAGATTGTAGCCATGGTTAACAAAGGAAAGGAAGCCATAGCAAGTACTAGTTCCTAAAATAGTCACAAAAAAACTCCAAATGAAGACACAAGGATAGAATTCTTCCATGATAGAGTGATTTCAAATCATACAAATATAGATGCATTGTTTGATAGTGGATGACAAGAAAACCTGATTTCAAAAGACTTAGACAAAAAGCTTAACCTTGAAACTATACCACATCATAAACCATACCCTTTGGGCTGGATAGTTAAGAATGCCAATTTACAGGTTACAAGGAAATGCATATTTACATTTTCTACTACTGCAAGCTTTTTTGATGAAGTCGAGTTAGATGTGGTTCCACTTGACATTTTCGGGATTATCTTGGGAAGTCTAGATTTGTATGGTAGTTTTTTGTCGCCATGAGAAAAAATGTAATTTTCTTAAGGATCAGGTGGAGTATATTGTGAGAGCTCATAGCAAGAAACTAAATATTTCTTTAGTTAATGCAAGGAAAATGAAGAGGCTAGTTAATGCAAGTAAAAATTGTGTGCTTCTCATGATCAAGAAAAAGGATGATGTTGACCATGAACATTTTGAAGGATGCGATGAAAAATTAAAATCTGATTTCTTTGATGTGGTAAGTCAACATGGTGAGATGTTTCAAGAACCAAATGGGTTACCTCCCAAGAGGGGAAATCAGCATGAGATTCAGTTGTAGTAGGATGTTCCACTTCCAAACATTGGTATGTATCGCATGCCAATGATGGAGAATTTGGAAATCAAGAAAAAAATTCAAGAATTTTTGAACAAAGGTATCATACGCCCATCTACTTTGCCATGTGGTTCACCAATTTTTTTGGTACCAAAGAAGGACGGGACTTGGCACATGTGCATATATTTCTGTGCACTGAATAAAATCGCGGTAAAAAATCACTACCCACTCCCATGCATTGATGATTTTCTAGATTAGTTCAAGTATGTAATATATTTCACTAAGTTCTACTTGTGAAGTGGTTATCATCAAGTTAGAATCTCTGAAGAGGACATTTAGAAAATGCTTTTAAAACTAGAGAAGGATTGTTTGAGTGGCTAGTTATGCCATTTGTTATAACAAATGCTCCAGCTACTTTCATGGTAGTGATGAATGATGTACTTAGACCATTTCTAGATGATTTATTCATTGTTTACTTAGATGAAATACTTATATTCAGAAAATCAAGAGAAGAACATGTCATGCATGTGAACAAGGTACTTGATGCCTTGAAAAAAGAGAAATTATTTTTAATGATGTCAAAGTGCAAGTTTGGCAAGAATTATTTAGTGTATTTGGGACACATTGTTGGAGGAGGTGAGTTGAAGATGGACCATTCCAAAGTAGAGGTCATTCTAAATACAGTTACTAAGCCTAATACAGTTACAAAGGTAAGAAGCTTTCTTGGGGGCAACACAATATTGAAGGAAATTCATAGCTAATTTTTCTTCCATTGCAGCTCTGTGACATGCATTGACAAGTGTTAAGAAAGGCTTCCATTGGGGAGATATGAAGCAAAAATAATTTTATGCTTTAAAGCAAAAGATAAGTTCAACATCCATATTGGTTCTTCCAGATCTTAGATATCCATTTGAGATCCAAACAGATGTAAGTGAATATGCTATGTGAGCAGTTCTCATGAAGCATGGTAAGCCTATTTTGTTTCATTATGAAATTTTTAATGGATTTGTGACTAACTATCCCACCTATTACAAAGAGTTATATGAATTGGTACAAAGTGTAAGGAAATCATAGCACACTTTGATGGGGAAAGAGAAAATTATCCATACCGACCATCAGCCATTGTAGTACTTACAATCATAGTCAAAGTTGCAACAATCAAGAATTTCATATGGATGGGATTTATACAACAATTTCATTTGGTTATCAGGTACGAAAAGGGAATCTACAATAAGGTAGCTGATATGCACTCTAGGCCTATTGTAAATTAATCTAATATACTCAAGCACAATTGAGTTATGCATGAAAGTTACATTCAACAATATGCATATGATAGTTATTTTCAAGCACTGTATGAAAGCTTGAGTCAAGGAAACCAAAATGAAGAGTTGGATTATCATGTGCATAATAGTTTTTTGTATCACTTGGGAAAGTTATGTATACCACAGGGAGAGAGAAACAATATCATAAGGGAGGCAGACACATCATTGATTGTTGGACATTTATATGTAGGAAAGACAATATCAAATCTCCAAAGGTATTGTTATTTGCCATGCATGATTGATACTGTATCTTGTTTTATTAGAGGATGTTATTTATGTGGAATAAGTAAGCCTAGTAATAGGAAACTTATATTGTATAGTCCACTTCTGGTTCCTTCACATTCTTGGGAGAGTATCTCAATGGATTTTGTAGGTGGTCTCCCTATGTCAAGGAAAGGTCATGATTATTTGTATGGTGTGGTAGATAGGTTCAACAAAATGTGTCTTTTGATTCCATGTAAGAAAAAAATTACAGCTGAAAAAACTGGCAATCTTCTCTTTCAAAATGTATGGATTCATTTTTCTCTTCTACTTCTATTTTAAGTGATCAAGATTCCCAACTTGTTGGGAATTTTTGGTCAAAATTATGGGACATGATGGACAAAAATTTGAAGAAGAGTAAAAAATTTCATCCAAAAATAGATGGTCAAACCAAGGTGGTAAACATGATAGTTATTCATCTTCTTAGATGTTATTGCAGCAAGCATCCTAAGTTGTGGGATGACCAGTTGCATTACATTAAGCATGCTTATAACAAGGCAAAGCATTCTTCCATAAACACATCGCCATTTGAGGCATGTATTGGGTACTTTCCAAGATTTCCTTTGGAATTCATCTTTGAGAAATATGTCACTTTAGATGGTCATAGTGACATAGATAAGGCAAGGAATTTCATTGATAAAACTCAACTACAAGGCAAGGTAGCTACAAGGCAAAACAACTACAAGGCAAGGCATGATAAACACCATGTTGATAAAAACATCCAGGTTGGAGATGAAGTTTGGTTGTATATAAAAAAATAAATATTGCAAGGGGAAGGTAAAAATCTCAAGCCAAGCCTTTATGGTCCATTTAAAATTCTGGAAAAGATTGGTACTAATGCATTTAAGCTAGATTTACCTTCTTATATGAAAATATATTCTGTCACTCATGTTGAGAATTTAAGATTGTTTGAGCTGCCTTTGATTGTTGATCAAAGAGAAAATGTTCATCTTCCATCAATATATGATTTCTCGCTAGAATACCTTGATGAACTTCAACAAGATCTCATACTTGACAGAAGAATCAGAACTTCAAGAAGAGGGAATTTCGAATACCTTACAGTGGGACTCAAGGGACAAAATCATTCAAAGGATAAATGGATGGAGAGTGAAAGGGATAGAGAGTTGTACCCTCACCTGCTGAATAATTGAGAGTATATTTTGGGGTAAAAAAGGCTTCTAGTCGGGAGGAATGATCAGAAGCTTAGTATTTAGCTAAAAAATTAAATGCTCATAAATGCTTCAAACTAGAGCAATCGGATATTAATTGTTACCAGAATTTCAACGCAACTCGTTTCATCAAAATCTGAGTTTGTATGAGTAAGTTATGGTCTATTGTTCGTTTTATCAAACACGTAAAAATTGTGCAGAATTGTGATAGACTAATGACTTGGCAGTCCAGTCAGCACCTCAGGAATATTTAGGGAATATACTCTAGTTTTCAGCCAGTGACACCATGACAAGTGTCATCACGAGATTCACCAATGTTTCTTGGGGAAGTTGAATTTTTATCCTATTCCTAAGTTTGGAATTATCTATGGTGGATTAGTTTTATTAATGGTGGAATTTTTAGGCTAGTGGGGAAGGGCCATGTGGCGCAGCTAGAGGCTTCCACGTGCCCCCCCCTCCCACCCCCACCATGGCAAGGTGGTTGGCATGTTAATTTTATGCAAGGTCGAATATCAATGGTGCATATATGTTTCATTCAAAAGTTAAACCATACCATGGGCGCACATATATATATTTCACCACATATATAATATCCAAAGTTTTAACTATGGATATGGCATTTTATATCACAACAAAAAATTTATGGTGGGGTCGGGGTCAAACCCACGACCACTTGCCTACAGCACCAACACTATAGCACTTTGCCATCTATTGTGGTCCTTAGCCACTAAGGATCTCACCACTATTTACAGTTTGTCAACACCATATTTGGGGGTTCGGAGGGGGCCATCCCCATCCTACATGTCCACGCACTCAGAAATAATGACAAAATACTATTCGGTAAGAAAATTCAAATGAGGATTAAACCATATGTATTAACGATAATCTGTGTTATTATCTAGTAATTTGTGGATTATCCATGATAAGCCAAAAATTGGTTGTAGAATGTGGTCAGCACTAAACGTTCCTAGTTATCCACTTAAACTCATACATATCACTTAATTAAGTGCATATTATATTGGCAGAGTTTTTGGCGGACCCACTAAAGGCGAAAAAACTCCACATTTAGTGGATTTAACTGGGGGACTTCTAGAATTAATGGAGAAAAAATAGGAAAACATGGTTTTTTCATAACTGAGGAAATTTTCTACAAATTTTGTCTCAGGAAGAGTCATTCTTGGTATATTTTTATTTTTTGGAGCCATTGGAGTACGCTAGAGAGGTAAAATGAGACTATAAGAAACAATTTCTCACAATTGAAGCTAATGCAAAGGCCCACATTGTGAAGCTAGACTAGGGAGATGTAGCTGAGGAGGGGTGAACTCCTTCATCAAAAACTTGTGTATTTGTCTGTGTTATTTGTGCTTGTTATGTTTTTATATGATACTATTTAGAATTGAGTTTCCATGATTTTGAGTTCATGAAATAAATTTAATCTCATCAAATTTAATTAATTATCAATCGTAAACACATGTATAAATCCTTGTATGATAAGCAAACCAAAGCACTTTCATGTTAATTCTAAAACTGATATTAGCGTAGCATTAAATAACAATCAATTTTAGTTCATCTTGATTAAGGTCAAGTTCGATGTTTTCCATGACAAGGATTATTCAGATTAGCATTGAAGAAGAACTATGCTAATGATAGCAATTTTTTGAATGCAATTGTTCCAAGAAAATATGGTTGATTTGGGATCACATCGAAGAATCTAGATTAGTGTTGGTTTGCTGAGATTTGACATGGATAGACATATTGTTAATTTGCATTTGAACTGTTTGCTATAAAGGCCAAGGTAGTATGGATTTAAAGGGAGTCATTATGAGTAATTACTAGTAATATCAGTTGTTGGGAAATCATTGTTGTCAGTACGCTATGTAATTTGAGACTCTCTTTCAAGTTAACACATTATGGATATGTTCCGAACCACATTATTCTGAATCGTGGTTGACTATGAGTTTTTAATTTAATTTCTTTAAATTCTTTTCTTACTGTAAGTAGTTTAAACTTACTCCAGGCATGGGTGGTCCCACCACCTCTCTGGATAAGCTTCATTATCAGTTCAAATAGCTAGATTAAATGGTTTAAGGATTTCTTTCCTATGTTGAAGATATCCAATTAATTTTATAACATCAGCTCATATTTTAACAGAGAGCCATGCTCTATTCCTCCACTTAAGTCGGATTTACTGTAATATTCCAAATTTTCCATCAGATTATTGGAATATTAGAGTTGTTACTTTTTCTAATTAATTAAGTAATTAAGAGGGTAGAGGGACTCATAAACTCCATAGATGAATAAAACCAACTTTTGGTGTGTCTATGTGGGTTATTAGATATTAGATCTACATTATGGAGTAGTGGAGAAACTTATTAATGAACGAAGAGTGGAGATCATGGATCATTAATTAGAAGATCATGGAGATAATGGAGGTTTCAAAGTAAGATCATGGAGGAATAGAAGTAATATCATAGATAAATAATGATGAAGTGATGGAGGAAGTGGTGCATTAAATGTATACGTGATGGAGAGAGTGGAAACTAAATGCAGAGATGATGGACGTCATGGAGAGACATCGCAGTCTTCATGGAGGCTAGTGGCCACATGTGCAACACATTAATGAGGTGGGCCAAGCCTAGGGGAGGCTCACAAAGCATAAAAGGAAGATGAAGGTAGCCATAGAACTAATATTATAGATTAGGATTATAGATATGGATTCGTCAATTTACATTTCTTTGCGCACTTCAACTGTTTAGCTAAGTCTGCAATGTTGTTTAGCACACGAGTGTTCCTAAGCAGGAATCCCACCCTTACCCAAGGGGGATTGCAAGTCCCTACTCTGGGAAGGTTTCTTTGAGAAGCCATAAATCACCATGCATTGGTTCCACATTTAGGCCCTCTCTACAGCACATTCAGACTTAGGAATTAGGCATTCCTTCTTGAGGTTTTGAGAGAAGGAGGTAGTTCTTGGCATTTCAGCTAATAAACCAGTGGATGATTCATCCTTTCACCTTGTGCTTCAATATTTTTCTTCCAGAAGAAGCATATTGATATTTGACATTAGTTTATACCTCCATGCAGCAGCAGTTCCCCTAGGAATTGCACAGTCCAGTCCTGTAGATCTCTTGGAGGAAGGAATTTTCTAGTATTTCAGCTGGAAATCCTATGACGGATCATCCCCTTACCTTGCTGAGCTTATTTACAGCATTATTGATCTGAATTGCAACATCTAGCATTAGGATATAGATTTAGCCTCCTATACAACGCAGTTATTTCTAGTTGTTGTGTATTCAATAGCTGCAACTAGTGGAGGAGGAAGGAGGAGCCAGATCTCAAGCTTCTAGATTGGAGATATGAATAATGGATCAACACTTTAAGCATATAGATGATTGTATGTCATTGCCGCCATATTATCTTCAGTTCATGTAGTATATTTTCATACCCAGTAGTTTATAGCGTAAGCCCAAAGAGGGTAAATTTCCAAGGTTGTTAGATCTGGAAATCCTTTCTGGGTTATCTTGGGTCTTCATCATAGAGCTCAGATCTGAAATCTCAACATCATATAAGCTCCTAAAAAACCATAGATACGCATTCCCTTTCATCCAATAATTATATTTACACCATTTGCAAAAGGGACAACGTGGTATGGCCTCCAACAGTTACGTAGTGCCTTTGATGAGAGGAATTTAGGGTCACTCTAGTCTTTTTGCTTGGCTTGAGTGCTTCTAATTTTTAGCATTTTTGTACTTTCAATCCACCTCCTTAATAATAAAATGTCTCAACTATTCTATCTATTTTTATGGTGTAGTTAGTTTACTTTTTCATTGTTGTATTTTCCAGCTATTGTGTTTTTTATATTCCTGTCTTTCCCATTTTTGGGATATTATAGTGGTATCAGAGCATGATATTTGGCTTAGATTGTGGTAAATACATATTATGAAATCAGAGGAAGTGGAAGAAAGAATATATCTACAATGATGGAGGGATTAAGTTTTGCCACACTTATCTTCAGATCTATGCAAGATCTCTCCAAGGAGGTCAAACAAATGATAAGGGAGAGGCAAAGAGGGACCTCAAGATGGTTTTAGAATGATGAAGGTCCAAGCATTTCCTATCAATAGCATAAACAACCGACAAAGAAAAGTGCTCCAGAAGAATCTATTATGTCCACTTTCTTTGAAGAGGAAGGTGAATGGCATGGAGATGGAGGAAATTTGGAGCATGATACTCTAATTAAATATCTTGCAGAGTACAAATCTCAAACAAGAAAATTAAAGGAGAATGTGACTCTCCAACAATTTTTACAGCTCAGTGAAGAAAGGAGATACTGTAGCAGTGATAGAAGAAAAAGGCACAAATTCTTCTTGCCTACATTTTTTGGGTCATCCACAATCACAGCAAAGGCTTGGAGGAATAAGTTAGTTTAATTATTCCTTCTACTTCTAGTAGAGGAAAGAGAGGTTGTTGAGATTGCAGCGTTGCACCATGACATTGAAGCAAAGGATCGGTGGTTCAGTCATTTGAAACATGCAAGAGTGACTTCTTATGCAGAATTCACTCAAAGGGTGATCAAGAAGTTTGATAGAAGAAAACTGGAGACACTTTCCATAGAGACATTTCCCATCATTGATGAGAAATTACTTGAGGAGAAAAAGGAAGATGTCATCATTATCACTCTAGAAAGGGAGAAACCACCACCACCAGCTGTAGAAGTACTTGCATAAGGAGAAGGAGCACTTTCATCTTTGCATGATGGTATTAAGATCTTGACACTGGGATTCCCATTCATGATTTAGGAGATGCATGAGGAAGAGGAGGTAGATCCCAGCACTGGTACAGTATAATAGGAGCAACAATCACCATTACCAGCAATTGTAGAAGCCATTGCACCGGTGGGAGGAAATATTGTAGCTGTACAAGATGTTCCCAAATATTAGCTTATCCAAGGTTTGCAAACATTTCCATCCCATCTTATTTAAGTACCTCAACCTGAGATTTGTAGGGACATGCCATTAGGGAAATTGCATAACCTGGGATTAGAGCACCTTGCTGATTTAGAGCAGCAAACTATCACTGCGCAGAGGGCCCTTGACTTGACCAAGGAGGAGATGTATAGCCATCCCTTTTTTTCATTGTTGAGCTACACACAACACTTTGTGTTGAAGTGTGGACTTTCATAAGATGGGATGACCCTAGTCCTAACTAGTACAATGTCAGGCTATGAGTTCAACATTGTGTATGGTCATGAGACAACATATGCACCATCATGTAGATCAACAGCGTTGTCATTGAGCAACGGTGATGAGACGAGGGCCCAATTATTGTTGGATCATTCCAAGGATAGATTCACTCATGAAAGGCTAGAGGGACATATGATATATGGTACACATCTTGTGATGGATATCATTTTCCATCAACAGGAGGGAGTCTTCTTGATGGGCATCTCACAACTCAAAGAGGAGTTTCTACCTACAACATATATAGAACCTCATGGGTTCTATTAGGAAATTGATGAGAGGATCTCATGGAGATACCTCAAGGAGGGTGCACTTCAACATATCATGGAGTGAAAATATTATCAGATTGAACAGGATGATATTCTACCTTCGGTGGATACCAAGTTGGAGCATGATATGATTCATCACCCACAGTGGGATGGGTTGATGAGGATGATGAGAAAGGGTTTCCCAACACACTTGCAGATCTACGATATAGGGCAGCAAGAAGAATAGTAATGCTAGTTTCTTTTCGGTGAGTATGGTTACTATCCAACATTTCATATTTGTATGATCCATGCCTTGCATAGCATTGGTGTGATGCAGCAGCACGAGGCATGGTTGTGATGGTTATTGTTGAGAGAGTTTTTCCATCTGATGACATATCCTATGTCAATGGATGGAGTATTGTTTGGAGCATTGTATGGCACTCACATGATGTAGCAGCAGGGAGCTTGGTTATGTTGTTTAGATGTGACATTCTACATGTCAATCAATATGTTGTTGCTCCATGACATGCATCATGATGATGTGATGTGGAAGCAAGAATCCTTGTTTCTTTGGTTACTCTTGGGAGAGTATGGGATTACATTCTCCCATACCCTGCATGATGATGATGGAGGATGGAAACAATAGGTCTTACTACGTTGGCTTCTATTGGGATATTATGGCCACTATACTTGGTAGGATGATGATGTGATGTGGCAGTAAGAGGCATTGCTGCAGTGGCTTCTCCTGAGAGAGTATCGCTCTCATACTTGGTTTGATGATGATTTGGCATGGTAGCAGGAGGCATTGCTCCGATGGTTACTATTGGGAGAGTATGGTTTGATATTTTACATGTTCATCCATATGTATCTACTTCTTATTTTGCACATTGTTGATATGATACTTAGAGAAATCAAGGCCAACGGGGCTAATGATGAGAGCATGGAGAGATGGAATATACTCTATATAGCATGGGTTGGAGAGATAGTTCATGAGATGGGACATTCTACTTTGTGAAGAAAAAACTTCAATTAATATAGCTCATGCATAGAGGAGGCTCTTGTACAACAACTAGTTGACACTTGGAGTTTCATTGATGAGGAGAGGCATCTAACTATACATTTGGAAGCCAGTCTAAACATTCTAGAGAGGCAGTTATGGAGTTGGGCATTCATAACACATTGGAGAAGATGGGGAGACGTTCCATATGAGGATGCCATTTGGATGGAGATGGATTGATGTAGCATCTAAATTGCATTTTCTTGAGGGCAAGCAACATTTTGGCGGGAAGGACTTTAATATTCCAAATTTTCCATCAGATTATTGGAATATTATGGATTTACTTTTTGTAATTATTTAAGTAAATAAGAGGGTGGAGGGAACCATAAACCCCATATATGAATAAAACCCAGTTTGGGTGTCTGTATGTGGGTTATTAGATAGTAGATTTGCATTATGGAGTAGTGGAGAAACTTATTAATGAAGGAAGAGTGGAGATCTTGGATCATTAATGAGAATATCATGGAGATAATGGAGGAGTCAAAGTAAGATCATGGAGGAATAAAAATAAGATCACATAGAAATAATGATGAAGTGACAGAGAAAGTGGTTCATTAAATGCACACATGATGGAGAGAGTGAAAAATAGATGCAGATATGATGGAGACCATGGAGAGACATCACAGTCTTCGAGGAGGCTAGTGGCCACATGTGCAGTGCAGTAATGAGGTGGGCCAAGGCTAGGGGAGGCTCACAAAGCATAAAAGGAAAATGAAGACAGCCATAGAACTCAGATTTTAGTTTTGGATTTTAGATCTAGATTTGTTAGTTGAAATTTCTTTGTATGCTTCAGTTGTTTAGCTAAGTCTGTAGTGATTTTTAGCACATGAGTGTTCCTTAGAGGGAATACCACCCTTACGCACAGGGGACTTCAAGTGCGTACTCTAGAAAGGTTTCTTTGATTAGCCATACATATTCAGGCATTGGTGCCACATTCAGCCCCTCTCTGTAACACATTCAGACTTAGGAATTACGCATTATTGCTTGAGGGTTTGAGAGGAAGAGGTATTTCTTGGCGTTTCTACTAAGAAACCAGTGGAGGATTCATCCCTTCACCTTGTGCTTCAATATCAGTCTTCCAAGAGAAGGATATTTATATTTGACATCTGTCCATCTATTTATACCTCCATGCAACAACAGTTCCCCACGAATTGCGCAGTTCAGTCCTATAGATCTATTGGAGGAAGTTTCTGGTATTTCAGCGGGAAATCCTACGAGGGATAATCCCCTCACCTTGTTGAGCTTATTTCCATAATTTTTTATCTGAATTGAAACATCTAGCATCAGGATATAGCTTCAACCTCCTAGATGGTGCAGTTATTTCCAGCTGTTGTGTATTCAATAGCTATAAATAGTGGAGGATGAAAGAGGAGCTAGATCTCAAGCTTCTAACTTGGAGATCTAAAGAAGGGATAAACCCTTCAGCCATATTATCATTAATTCATGCAATAGATCTACATACCCAGCAGTTGTATAGTGCAAGCCCTGGGAGGGCAAATTTCCAAGGTTGTTAGATCTGGAAATCCTTTCGAGGTTATTTTAGGTCTTCATCATAGAGCCCAGATATGAAATCCCGGGATCATCTAAGCTCCAGAATAGCCAGATATATGCATTCATTTTTAGCAAACAGTTATATTTACACGTTTTGCAGAAGGGGCAACGCAGTATGGCCTCCAGTAGTCCAGCATCTACGCAGTGCGTTTGATGAGATTACTTCATGGTCACTCTAGCCTTCGTATTTGGCTTGAGTACTTTTAATTTTGAGCACTGTTGTACCTGTAATCCACCTCCTTAATAATAAAATGGATGAGCTATTCTCTCTAATTTTATGGTGTATTTAGTTTACATTTTCATTGTTGTATTTTCTAGATATTTTGTTTCTATATTCCTGTCTTTTCCATTTTGGGGTATTACATTTACTCATATTTATAATTGGAGAATTCACGATATAGGAATATAATGAATTCCAAGATTTTATGTATGGTGTGGATTTGAATATGATGCAACCATAAGGTAGAAATTATTCACTTACGCAGGGTTAGCGGAATTAACCCCACATCTAACCGCATCATTCACCTTTTAAATCAATTGCACATGGAAGCTTATCCATAAGTGGCTCTCGAGTTTTAACTCCTTAATATAAACTTTAGCTTTAAGCATTTACATGCCTTCACCTTACCTTATCACGTCCACGGATTCAAATTTAAAAAAACCTGCTGACTGTGGTTCTGGGTCCCACAACCCAATATCCAATCATAGTACATCGCAAATTGCTACCCCTCAAGGTTACCACTCTATCGATAACACTAAACCATAAGATAAGCGATTATCGCTAATGCATAGTTACGACACATGGCTTCCCTCATCGCATCGCATATTCCAAATATTACCGCATTACAATCCATTTACCCTCTGAACTCTTAATGGTATCCATTAACACTTGTGAAGTACAAAATCACAACTCACTACCCGTCGTTGATCTATGTATGATCTAACAGTCCTCACTAAATCACCCTTCTTCGCATCGCAAATTATATTGTTTTGTTGCGATGTCATCCCAACCATCGATCTATTTCCTTTTAGATATGGAATAAAATCATGACCGTCCATTCACTTGCGTGCGATTTTTCTTTTCCTCTTCTACCCACAATGATCTCGACCATCAAACCTTAAATATTCAATACTGCGATTTAATCCTTGCCGTCGATTTCCCCTTTTTAGTTCTTCTCCATGCTTCTGTCTTTAGTTGAATTCCATTATTTATATTTTCAATTCTCTACAATACAGTCTCCTCCATGCTACTCCTCCTTTGTTGTTCGGAATTCTTCCATGTGAATCTCTCCTGAGATTTTCTTTTTTCTTTAAAGGTGTTGATCACTTGTGAGCTTATTCTGTCTCCTTTAATGCTATCTCTAGCATGAATACATATCACTCTCTGTATTTCTCCTCTTCTTCCAGAATTCGTAATTTGTTATTTACTTGACCTGTACACACATCTATTAGCTCTATAATGGAATCAAAAAGATTCTACCAGCCATTAATTCCTTTATCACTTAGATAGACTTTAAAAATTCAATTTGAATTCATTCATCATGGTTTATCACACAGAAACCATAAATTCACTTTTACAGATAACTAAGCACGTAAAAGGAATGACATGCACATTCACAATGAATTCAATTTCCTCATTCACTAAATAAATGTGTAGATACAAATAAAAGTTTTTTTTGCAATCTAGCTTTGGCCTGATCTGCCTTTATGTGGCCCTTTTCTCTTCCTCCCTTTCTCTGCCCACAGGCTTACAATTTAGCTTCCTCTCTAAGAATATTTTTATAATTTTTCTACTGTTTGTGCCTTTGAGGCTTTAAAATTATATAAAAAATGTTTTGTAACCGATTTTGGTTTAGATCCATAGGTTACTCAACAAAATCCTTAAATCCTCTAAGTCCTCAATTAATTCCTAAAATATCTTCTTTATCCCTTCAGGATCTTAACATTTAACTAAATCCTAAGGATCTTCCATGAATCATGAACTAATTTCTAATATAAGATTTACAATATTTCATAATATCTCAATCCACACCAATCACTCATCAATCACTCATGTTCTTCTACATTCGAGAACATTTACAAATATGTCTCTCAATATTTAGTTAAATCCTATTTTAAATGTCTCACATAAATCACTCAAAATATTGGAAAGTACATTAATTAAATACTTAAGAAATAAACTCTTTTGAAAAGCATAAGACCCCCTAGATTCTACTAAATGTATATATTTTCGGAACCATAATGCTCCTGCATCAGACTACCAAGGTAGAAAATAAGCATGATCTCCAAATCATGTGCTTCCAATATTTGTCCTCTTGGATCCCATACCTTGTTTTACAATGATTTCCATGCTCCTTTTAACTGTTTTCCACATACTTTTTTGTCTTTCCTTGCTTCTCCTGGATTCCATATCTTCATTTGTAACACTCCATTTAATTTTCCTTCAATATTTGCTATGGTCTAGTCTTTGATACAACTGATTATCTATCTTCTCTATCTGCAGCTCCTTTATTTATGCTTTTTCATCATAAGTTTCATCAAATTATCTATTTCTTTGTCTAAATTACTTTGTTGTTGTAATCTTATCAACTATTGAGTTCTTACTATTTTAAACTGCTGGTTATCTGCACCTCTTAATTGCCGAATTCTTATTTCTATTTCCACCCTTACATCCTTACCCTCTTCTTCATGATTGTCATTTATGATGATTTCTCTGTCTTCTTTCTTCAACAATTCATCCTGATTATATATCCTCTTATTTTCCAACTTTATTCTTTGAAGGTATAAATTTCTATATAACTCGATGATTTCAATTGGAGTAGAATTTGGAAACTTTACACAATTTTCAATACCTTCAATTGTTGTTGACCAATCACCAGATGGTCCTTCTCCCTTCATTTCCTTCACATTTTCCATTTGTTGTCCTCTTTTACCTACATGAATTAAATTAACACATGAATTAAAAATATAAGGCCTCAATGCCTTTTCCACCTCTAGCAACATCTCAGTATGTTGCTTCGAGCTTTCCTCTAACTCCTCTGTTAGCACATCAGTATTTTGATACGAACTCTCTTCTGAACTCTTGAGACTTTCACATAGTTTCACTTCTTCCTCTGTCTCATTATAGAATGAATGATAATCATTCTAATCTCCTTCAGGTTCACAAAGAATTTCTCCTTTACTATAATCTCCTTCTAGATCTTTGCGATGGTCATCTATTGTCACAGTTTCCTTCTCTTCAAGATGATTTTTCACATGTTCCTTACTCAAATCATTAAACATAGAATTCAATTCTCTTACTTGAGGATTTCTATCTACATGTCTCAAATCATATCTACCAGTCCAATCTTCACTATTACCAACTTCAATATTATTCACATTTCCATGAGACCTCTCCATCTCCTTTCGTTTCTGAGATCTTGCTATCTCAGTCTTAATCATAACAGATTTCAGATTCTACTCCTTATTCTTAACAAAATCTAAATTTTGTTCATCATCCTATGATGTACATGTAATTGTACACAAATCATTAGTTTTAAAAATACAAGACCTTTCGGTCTCGTTTCATGCTTCAAACACAAATCCTTCACAATGTAATTTTTGGTTTCCAACAGATTCTTTTTGCTGTGACTCAATTCCTTTGAGTATCTCCTTCTCTAAAAAACTAATATGTCTCTTCTCAAGTTCTCTGAACTTGTTTATCAGTTTTTCATTCCATATCTCCTATAATAGGTTCCATCTAACTTGTTTCCTCAGTCTCTATCCATATCTTTCGTATTCATTCTCTTTCTCTTGTAGCCATCCCTGTAATACTTCCAACTATACTCTCATCACTACAAGATTTCTCTCTCGCTCCTCATTACTCATCTTACCTTTATGGAATTCTCTAGAACCTCTTCTATGACCCTCCATGGCCATCTTCCTCATGATATCATCCATGCTTGATTGGTGATATGAAACATAGCCTTATCTTGTAGCAATCTCCTCTTGCTACTCAATACCCTATCAAGTTTCCTCTCTGAGCTTGATCTTTTCCTAGGTATTCTGTCTCTCTTGGTTCACTCTCTTGAACCTTTTAGAGCTTCGCTGCTCCTTTGGCCTCTGCACTCAATCACCTCTCTCCTTTATTCCAACCTCTAGTTGGATAGGTTCATTGCCATCATCATAAAAAACTCTTCTTGTTCTTGGCTACAATCATCAAACATATTAATATCATTTATTTCAATCAATAATTCATCATTAATTAACTCAAAACATGAAGAACATACCTCATTGCCAATTTTCTGAACACACGTTGTTGTTTTAGTTTCTCCTTTCTGTCTGCCAACTTTACCTTCACTGTTTTCAGTTGTCACTATCTCTTCATAAACAATTTTCTCAATCTATCCTTCAAAAATTTGATCTACTTTCTCTCATAGTAGATTTTTCTTCTATCTTTTTACTCAATCAGATTCGGATCTAATTCTTCTCTTTGCTTCTACTGCGCCACTCCGATTCTCCAAAAAATCTTCCCATTCTATTCTCTTCAAATAATTCTTGTTGTCTTGATTTCATCAAAACCTGTGCTCTGTTCACAAAGCTAATTATGAAATAAAATAATTCCATAAGTTATGAATTATCTTCAAAGTACAAACCCACTTTGATTTCTCTTCTGTGGAGCATACCTGCTCTAACTTTCTCCCAAAATAGATTTTACTCACTCTCATACCAAATGATGCAACCAGAAGGTCACAATTATTCACTTATGCAGGGTTAGCGAAATTAACCCCACGTCTAACCACATCATTCACCTTGTAAATCAATTGCACGTGAAAGCTTATCCATAAGTGGTTCTCGAGTTTTAACTCCTTAATATAAACTTTACCTTTAAGAATTTTCATGCCTTCACCTTATATTATCACATGAATGGCTTCAACTTTAAACAAACCCACTGACCTTGGTTCTGGGTCCCACAACCCAATAGCCAATCATAGTACATCGTAAATTGCTACCCTACAAGGTTACCACTCTATTAATGACGCTAAACCATAAGATCGGCGATGATCACTAATGCGCAGTTATGACACGTGGCTTTCCTCATCGCATCACATATTCCAAAGCTTACCACATCGCAAGCCATTTACCCTGTGAACTCTTGATGGTATTCGTTAACATCTACGAAGTGAAAAATTGCGACTCACTACTCGTTGTTGATATGCGTTTGATCTAACAGTCCTGACCGACTTGTCCTTCTTCTCATTGCAGATTATATTGTTTTGTTGTGATACCATCCCAACCATCGATCTATTCCCTTTTAGATATGGAATCTAATCATGACCGTCCATTAACTCGCACGTGGTTCTTCTTCGCCTCTTCTGCCCCCGATGATCTTTACTGTCAAACCTTAAATCTTCGATACTCTGATTTAATACTTGTTGTTGATTTCCCCTTTTCAATTCTTCTCTGTGCCTCTGTCTTTAGTCGACTTCCATTCTTTATATTGTCAATTATGTGCAATACAGTCTCCTCCGCGCTACTCCTCCTTTGTTGTTCGAAATTCTTCCATGTGAATCTATCCTAAGCTTTTATTCTATCTGTAAAGGTGTTGATCCATCTTGAGATTATCATGTCTCTTTTAACGCTATCTCTAGCATGAATACAAAGAACTCTCTTTATTTGTCCTCTTCTTCCAGAATTTGTAATTTTTTCTTTACTTGACCTATACACACATATATTAGCTTAAGACTAGAATCATGTAGATTCTACTAGCCATTAAGTCCTTTATCACTCAGATAGACTTTAAAAATTCAATTTGAATCATTCATCATGGTTTATCACACAAAAACCATAAATTCAGTGTTACGGATCATTCATCACGTAAAAGGAATGACACACACATTCAAAATGAATTCGATTTCTTCATTCATTAAATAAATGTACAGATACAAATATTTTTTTTTTTTACAATATAGCTTTGACCTGATCTGCCTTTACATGGCCTTTTTCTCTTCGTGCCTCTCTGTGCCCGTAGGCTTACAATTTAGCTTCCTCTCTAAGAATATATATATATTTTTTCTAATGTTTGTACCTTTGAGGCTTTACAATTATATACAAAATGTTCTATAACCAGTTTTGGTTCAGTTCCATAGGTTACTCAACAAAATCCTAAAATCCTCCAAGTCTTCAATTAATTCCTAAAATCTCTTCTTTATCCCTTGAGGATCTCAACATTCAATTAAATCCTAAGGATCCTCCATAAATCATGAACTACTTATAATCTCATATTTACAATATTTCACAATATCTCAATCCACACCCATCACTCATCAATCACTGATGTTCTCCTACATTCGAGAACATTTACAAATATGCCTCTCAATATTTAATTAAATACTATTCTAAATGTCTCACACAAATCACTCAAAATATTGGAAATTACATTACTTAAATACTTAAGAAATCAACTCTTTTGAAAATCATAAGACCCCCTAAATTCTACTAAATGTGCACATTTTTGGAACCATGATGCTTCTGCATCAGAATATGAATCTTCTATGTGCATTCGAGTGAACGATTTATGGTTTGAAAAGTTTTGAGTCTAATTGCAAATGAATTTGTGCTTGGTAGCAACAGGTGTTGTGTTCTTCATTTTTGAAATTTGAATTGTCTGATTTATTCCAAGTATTATGGTTGTTTAATTTAGGTCGTGTGATTAATTTCAAGCAATATCATTTCATTCAAACCATGAGATTTACTTCAAGGAATTTAATTTGGAGCATCAACTTGAGTCATTAAATTATCGTAGGATAATTTAGATTTATTTTCGCATGATAGAATAAGTTTGATTTCCATTCCAAATGTTGTAATATAGAGACTGACTTCACAACAGTGTGATAGCAATTTAGTTTCGTTTATAAACTCAAAGAATTTTGTTAAGATTTCGTTTTCCTTTAAGCACTCATAGGCCAGTTCAAGTTGATTTCAAAATCAATCTTTGTAGCAGTGTGGTTTGAATGTATTTAATTTTTGAATAGAATAGCCTTATTTGACAATTCAAGATTTGATTGTGGTTTTATTTTTCAAGTTGTAGAATTACATTTTGATTTCTTAGATATTAGGTTTTGATAATGGCTTGCCTCTGCCTTTTGAATAATTAGAGTTTGAACTTTCTACTAAGAAGTTTTATTTCAAGAATTGTACTTAGATTGAATTTCATAAGTATTTGTTTTAAGTGAGTCTGTCTTAAGTGGGTTTGTCTTTTCATTGTATAAATTTAGAATACTTAACAAAATGTATTGATTTAAATTGATTTCTTTTAGATTTCTTATGTTAGAGTGAACAATTCTTTTATGGGAATGAGATGAGTGCTAGTTCAGTTGTGCATTGACATTTAAATATTAAGAGGTTTAATTGCTATTTATAACTCTCAACAATACTGAGTTTGCTCAAATTTCTCGCCCATCACTTAGCCCGCACAACTTCATTTTCCTTTGTCACAAACGCCATAAGGCCCGTAGGCTCTGGAAAGTAACCAATTCTTATTAGATTGGTGTAGATCGAAGCCTATGTACCAATATGAGACACTCTGTTGTCTAGGCACCAGAGAGACACGGTGGAAGCAAAGGCCACCACCGTTGTCCAATCTTAAAAACTCGTACTGGTTCGTATGATTGAAATTAGGAGGTATGGACAACGATTAATTACCATTAGCCCAAGAATAAGAATAATATTTGGCTATTGTTTCATTGAACGAAACCTACTTAGTTGTCTCGGAAAAGTGGCGGTCGTATGTATGCTATGATCTGAAATAATGTTTTGGTTGTATTTAGCTAACTCGACTTGTTTGGAATCTCTTTCTTATGTTCCAGCCTCCAGGTATTGATAAAAGGAAAGAAAACAAAACATGTTGCAACTCCTTATCCAAAATAGGGTACAAAGGGCCCTGCCTCAGGGGTCAAGGGCAACGGAACTCCACTTGCATCAAAACAAAAACCTCGTTCAAAAGTGGTAAGTCTTCTATCTTTCCAAAACGTATGGTTGGAATCTCAGTACATGTGCATGTTTTGTCTATTTTTTTTTCGTTAATAAAATCTACATAATCCTTCCCCTTTATATAGCGTCTTGCACGAAATTAGTGGCACTGGGTGTTGATGAGAACTGGCTTACCGGGAAAGTCCCTCTAAACTTGTGGAAGTCTCGAAATCTACGAGTGCTACAACTTTCTGACAATAGTTTTGAACGTTAAATTCAGATGTAGATCGCCAACTCAAATATTTGGTGCTTCAGTATCTCCAAAAAAAGATTCAGCGGTAGCATTCCTACAAAAAAATTGGACGTGGAATCATTCCTGGAGAAATTGGATGCAGAATCATTCATGGAGAAATTGGATGGAGAATCATTCCAGCAGATATACGTACCCTGGTTCAACACTGGCATTAAAGGTATAAGGTTGATGGCATTCTAAGAGAGAGAAGGTAAGGAAAGGATGGTCATATATCCAAGCCGCGTCTTGAACACGTTGTTCCATGTTCTCTCATTAGTAGGAGTTGCAATCGCTCTACCCTGAGCATGCTTCTCTATATTGCATGCCACAACATCGTTTGTCTTGTTCATGCAACTCTGAAACTTAGTCAAATTTACCAGATTTTTTTCATTGAGGGTCTTAAACAAGCTGAGATGAATATGGAGAGGATGGTTTTCCGAAGTAAGGTTGATGATATGCCATAAGTTGTTCGTTCCTTGCCTCGACGTTTCAATATTCAGTGCTAGAAATGGTAAAGCATTGAGGAACAAATGGGTTGGATCACCCGTTGCGCTCTCATATTCATAAAATGTTATGTAACATGTTTGGGCGATTTAGTTCTTGTTGGGATAAGGATATGAAACCAATCTCTTTGGGATCGGGGTGTCGGGTTCCTTAGTTTTCTCAATAAAAAATTTCATAACTTTGTCGTTAAGTTCATCGACGACACTTCAGGAAGGGTATGGATAGGGAGAATTGTTTGTGAGCATGGCCTCATCTGTAGAAGACTTGGTGAAGTTGATGATGGCGTCTCCGATCTCAGAGGGGCTCAACAACGATTCTGGCTTTCAATTTCTCAGTATTTTGAAAGCATCCAATAATACATAGTCTAGAAGTATACCGGAGGAGTTGATGGGGCTGAGTTTGCTTAGTTACACAAAATACTATGAAATTAAATGCATGATATTCAATTATATAATCACATACATGACGCTCTAACTAAAATAATATGAAAGTACATCGATGATATTCAATTCTATAATCAAGGACAAGACACTCAAAGATTGCTATAATCAAGGACAAGACACTAAAAGATTGGGCTGGAAGGTAATTGACTTCCAGTTCCAAAACAGAAATATCCAATTTTTAGCTAATCCCTCTTTCGTACCATTCAAAGGCATTGATTTACTTCCCATTGATTCGTGGAAAATAAGAACATAACATATGTTGTTTCTTCAGGTTCGGTGTACATTTCCTTTTCAAAGCCTACCTAACGTCCTTATTCATATGGTCTAGTCTCAGATGCGAGTATAAAGTGATTGATGTTTGTCTTAATGTAGAATCCTTTAGACAGATATCCCGGAGATAGAAATCGGAAATAATCCTCAACCCTTTTTCCTTCACCAGGGGTTTTCATGTATGAATAATATCCCATCTTTTCCAACCCCATTCTGTTTGCATTTCCATTGTTTTAGATTGCATTCGGTCATTTCAGATCTTTAGAACATGTGGACTTCATGTCATTTTCCTACTCATTAAACGTAGTTGTCTCTGCATGTGGGTAGTGGAATCATCTAAATTCTCTTCATTTTTTCCTATAACAAAGTAAAAAATTTCTATTTTAACTAAGATTATGAGTGAGTTTTCACCACCAACATTAATTTGCTATTTTAACCAAGATTCCGAAAGAGTTTTCACCACCCACCTTGCAGTTGCATATTTTGTAGCTAATAGATTATGTGATCTATAAAATATAACTTTATCAATGTATTTTCCAAGACCCTTTTGTTGGTTTTCATTTTTATGTTTCTGGGAAATGCAAATTTTCTTTATACAAATTTTTGTACGCCTTGTTGTTTTGATTTTCTCTTGAATAACTTCAGTGAATGGCTTCATTTTCCAAATATGATGAATATTTGAAGGTTTATTTTAATGTCACATATAGTGATACATCCAACCTTGTAAAATGAGAATTCAAAAGGCCAAAATCCCATTAAAATGGGATTTATTTACTGTAGTGAGTAGTTAAAACTTCTCATAATGTCTATTATATTAAGTCACTTAGTTATAAAACCACACTGATATTAGAATGTAAATAAAAAATACAAGTGGACATGATGGCTTTGGTACAAATAAAGGGGGGTTATTGTATTACAAGTGAAGAAAAGTAGCTTACTTATCTTACTATTTAGTTCGTAATAAATAAAAAGGGCAATGCTTTATAATATCCCCTTTCTTGGTCCAGTCAAAGTGGATAGAATTGACCCATGGTATTTCTTGTATTGACCCATGGTATTGACCCATGGTATTGACCCATGGTATTTCTAAGTAGCCCGTTTATAAAAAGAGGAGGAGGAATGAGAGCAAATCATGGAAAAAAAAATTGGGATCTTTCTTTGTGATACTTTTGAGGGCTCAGGTGAGTTTTCAAGAGAGGATTTCAGGTGAGATCTTCAGGCTTTCTTCGGTGGGATTGGATCTCACTCTAGTAAGCAAACCCAACTTCGGTGGTTTCTCTGATCACCCTAGCTGGTTTAGTTTATCTTCAGGCCTTCTTCGGTGGGATTCGATCTCACTCTAGTAAGCAAACCCAACTTTGGTGGTTTCTCTGATCACCCTAGCTGGTTTAGTTTATTTTATTTTTTCAGTAAAGGGAGAATTGTGCATCATTTTAATTTTCTGTGTTAATATCGTGCCAAGCTCATGATATTGTGCATCATTTTAATTTTCTGTGTTAATATCGTGCCAAGCTCATGATTCCACTTTACCGTGTGATTGCCCATCCTTCACACATGGTCAAACTGTCTTGGGCTGAATAATAATAAAGTGTTCTCTTGAAGTTCATAATACATCGTATGCACCTTTATGCTTATGGAGTTTATGGATATTTTAATCATGTACCTTTATGGATTTTATGGATATGGGTATTATAATCAAGTTTATGCTCATATTATTTTCTGGCATTCTTTCCATATATTAAGAAGTATGTTACTCTAGTTTTCCATTTTATCAAGCATCATTACAAAAGGGTGTCATTTCTTTACTGAAGCATATTACAGTGGTATCAGAGCTATGCATCCAGCCAGCTTGAGAGTTTTATGCAAGGAACTTCGGTGAAATTTATTTTTCACCCTAGCCAGCATTTCTCACTTCGGTGATATTTATCACCCTAGTTGGATTTTTATTTTTTAGTAAATTATTTTTATTGGGAGACATAAGTGAATGGAAAATCATCTATAAGTATGTGGGTTAAATTTGTGAAAATATTTGAAGGCATGATTGACAAAATCTTCCTATGAAAAATTAATATATTCCTGTTTGGGTATGGGAGAAGATGGACCGTCTTGAAGAAATTTTGAAAAACAACCAGAAAATTATTGATTTACTAGTGAGGTTATATGGTCCTTTAAGTAGCCATATCTCCATACACCAAAATGATAATCAAATCAAGAACAAAATCAGCAGCAAGAATGAAATAAGGAGGAGAGGAATATGCTTTATCTGCAAGGGACCCTGGATCCTTAAACATTCTTGTCCAGGACATAAGAAGAAGGAAACACAGATAGAACAAGAGGAGATTACTTCAAATAATTGGGAATATTTTGTATATGGGTCTATTGATATTCAGGATGGTGAGAAACATCGTGAAATTATTCAGGGAGGCTTACAGGATGACAAACATTTGGAAGTGCATGAGAAAATTCTACCTAATTCCATTGATGAGGTTGATTCCAATACAATGGAGTTTGTAGATCCCCATGGGAATATCCATGAAGAACATGAACAATCAAGTATACATAAAATTCCACCAATGCATCTATGTTCAGCAGTTAAAAGGGATGAACAAATTGTCTACACAGATGAAGAAGACTTGGGAGATTTGAGTGAGGATCCAACCATAATGAACCAGCATGATGAGTATGATCACGAGGAGCAACATGAAAAACATAATTTGCAAAATGGACCATTCCTAGAGAGTTGGTCAAAGGCTAAAGTTGAATATGTGGTCATTGGGCATCGGGTGCAAACAGATACAGAGACAGTTAGCACGACACTAGAATTTCCAGTAGAAGACTTTCGAGAAAGGATCAAGCATTTCAAGATAGATCTTATGTTGTAGAAGCAGAAAGTCTGGATAGTCTGAGACACTATCTTACAGGAGAACAGAAAAATTGAGGAACTCATAGGGAAATGTGCCAAATCATTGACCAAGTTGTCTAGTATTGAGGAAAAACTCAAGTCCCTCACAAGGCCGCATGAGGAGTACAATTGGGAGTCCCATAGCAGCACTCTACAGGAGTACATAGATAAGGCTTGCAACACCAACAACCCACCTTTATACATTGAGAAGAACAAGTTAGAGTTCTCCAAATACATCATGTTGGGTAACCAAGTAGAGAAGCATGAATTGAGCATCGAATAACATCAACATAGTAGATTTGCAGATATTCATCCCTCCCCAAGTATGGATTGGCGAGAGATTATGAGTTGGTATTCTATCGATAGGTTGATTCTTTGGAGAATACTAACAGCCGAGGGCATGTTACAGCTCGGTCCCTTTGGTCCAGGCAGTGATGGAGGGCTGAAATGGTACCATAACCCATAGGTCCCAGGATTTAGGTGGCATTGGGATCCAGGAAAATCCATTGGGGGTAGGATTGGCCAAAGGATTGTTTGGGATCCAGGTAAATCTATTGAGGGAAGGATTGTTCATAGGATTGTTTGGGATCCAGGAATCGAAGGATCGGATTGTATGGGATACTGGTGTCAATGTACAAATGCTTCTATTGTGGATAGAAGTGGATTTCATGAGGACAAGCAATCTTTGGGCGAGAGGATTTGTAATATCCCCATTCTTGATCTAGTAAAAGTGGATAGAATTGACCCATGGTATTTCTTAATGGTATTTTCCCATGGTATTGACCCATGGTATTTGTTGTTGGTATTGACCCATGGTATTTCTTGTATTGACCCATGGTATTTCTAAGTAGCCCGTCTATAAAAAGAGGAGGAGGAATGAGAGAAACTCATGGGAAAACAAATTGGGATCTTTCTTTGTGATATTTTTTAGGGCTCAGGCAAGTTTTCAAGAGAGGATTTAAGGTGAGATCCTCAGGCTTTCTTCAGTGGGATTCGATCTCACTCTAGTAAGCAAACCCATCTTCAGTGGTTTCTCTAATCACTGTAGCTGGTTTATTTTATTTTATTTCTTCAGTAAAGGGAGAATTGTGCATCATTTTATTTTTTTGTGTTAATATCGTGCCAAGCTCACGATTCCACTTTACCGTGTGATTTCCCATCCTTCACACATGGTCAAACTGTCTTGGGCTGAATAATAATAAAGTGTTCTTTTGAAGTTCATAATACATCGTATGCACCTTTATGCTTATGGAGTTTATGGATATTTTAATCATGCACCTTTATGGATTTTATGGATATGGGTATTATAATCAAGTTTATGCTCATATTATTTTATGGCATTATTTCCATATATTAAGAAGTATGTTACTCTAGTTTGCCATTTTGTCAAGCATCATTACAAAAGGGTGTCATTTCTTTACTGAAGCATATTACATGCTTTTTTGGGATAAAGCGAAAAATCAACTCCATGCATGCAAACCTTACATATCCTCCTTTTTCTGTATAAAATTTTTTAGACTGGGAAGGAGTTACTTAGATGGAAAAGTTCTCTATGGGGTCAAATCTACATATCATATGTAGAAAATTGAAGAGGAGAGGAGAAGAAATTAACCCACTTAACCTAGGAGAAGTTACTATATTCACCCAAAGACCTATGGATTTGTAGCAGATTCACGGTTTGAGTTTTGAAACCAATGGATAAACCCTCAATATAGTGGCATTTCTACACCACCTAAGGGAATTCTAAGAGTCACTAATCTAAGAAGCTAATGTTGAAGAAAATTAGCGAACACTTAATTTTGGGTATACGTCTAGTGAAATGGGAAGGAAGGAGGAAAAAGAAAATCCAAGAGTTAATTAAACTGAACTAAGAGGTATTTATGCTTATTCAGTGCAAGGGGGGATTTTCTTATTTGGAAGTTTTTTCTTTTTGGTAGAGAAAAAAACTCACTATGAGGTTGCATCAAAGCATTAATTTAGATCATCTGAAACCTAGAAGGACTGCTCTCAGAAGATACAATATAAGGGCACTTATTTAGATAATAAATCTCCTCAGAAGGACTTCATACTAAAAAAATGTATCTATTGGGTAAAACAATACTTTTTTTGGACCTGAGAAAATCCCATATGAAATTGTTTGAGCATCCAATAACTAACTTTTGACAAAGAAATGATGCAAAGGGTACTTTGTGGGAACCATGCTTTGTTAATAAATTTAGCTAGATCAATCGTTTGATATAACCCTTTCCATATGTCCTTTCCATCAAGAAGAAAACCATTTGGTTGAATTATTGGCACTGCAAATGGTTGCACCAACCTTGATTGAATATACTTCAACTTGAATATGTTAGTATATATAAAATTAGTCTATGAAGGTTATTATTTTAGGGAATAATACATTTTGTTACCGAATTATTGAGAATTATTTCCATCTTGTTGTAATCACTATGATTAGGAATATTTCCACAGTAGGTATAATGGAAGTCTCTTTATTTACTAGGCCATCCTTATCATTCATGATCAACCTCCTACCCAGAGTCGGACTGTGCTCAACACCATATCCATATATTTGTATCAAACCTATACTTTTTATTCGTATGTCTTCCATATTTGTTTATAATTAGAGACACAAAAAAATTTGTCAACTTGGAAGAAGGGAAGTTTTGAACTGTGTCCCTGTCCTTCCATCTTAAACTAATCCATGATTGTATTATTGACTATGTGCATCCATGTGTCCCTTGAGACTCCCTATATCAAAATAGAAAAGAAAAATGTGGCTAGGTTTCTTGCATAAAATGCCTTATGCTTATGTTTACTTGAGAGCTTTGAAAGTCGTTTGTCTATTGTATTTGTGAAAAATATGTAGTTTATGAAACAATGATTGGTTTGAAAAATTGGATTTATAGTTTGAATGCTCTTTTTTCATTTTTATTATTATATATATGGTATTATTTGATCACTATTATCATGTTGCAGAATGTTGTCTATGAAATTTTCAAGTTTTTTTATCCCAAGCAGGATAACTTCCATGAATTTAAGATTTTATTAACAACCTATTGTGATGGGGAGGAGCATGATTTAAATGGTTTCATTGACATAATTTTGGCTCATATAACAGTGGTAAAATTTGTAAAGACATATGAAGATTTCCTTTTTGGTGTTATCAAAATCATTAACTTGGAAAAGTATAAGGTTGGAATTTTTCAAATTGAGAGTTGACTTTCTTGTCTTTTATTTTAGGATTTCATTTGCTATGTGTTTGTAGTCATATTTCATCATTTTTTTATTTTTTTTAATTAGTGCTTTCTTTTGTCTTCCAATTTTCTCATTTTATACAGGGAAATATTAAACAAAATCACTTTTATCTTTTCCATATCGTGAAAATCCTCATCAGGTTTAGATCCTATTGTTTTCTTCTAATTTGGACATGTTTTTGTCTTTATTTTTTGACATTTATTTTTAGATAAATTACCATTCAAATAAAACTGACATCGTGGGTGTTTTTCAATAGTTAAACTTATTAGCATCAACTTATTCTTCACATTAAAACTATATGTTATCTATTAGTGAACCTTTCCTTCTCATGGGAACTATCTAATTTAAATAGCCTTTTGTTGGGTTACACTATTTTGTAGGTTTTCTTGCTCTCAAAACTTAAAATTTGATAGGTTAGTTGTTTATATTTTTAGTCATTTTTGAGTTTTTTTCCAAGTCAAATTCACATTTCTTACCTTTAAGTTATGGTCTACATACAATCATTGATCTACATGTTATTTCTTCTGTATATTGCACTAGACCAGTTCATTACATACAACTAATGTTAATTAGCATTGTGTTGGTCTTGTAATAGATGAATATGAATGGAATTAGAATTTATCTTTCACAAAATGATGGAATTAGTTCATATTTATTTGAACATAGGAATATCATATAAATAATTTTATACATCGACTATGACCACTGCTTATTTATATTTGTATGTGTCTTTTGAATTTGATGTATCTGAATTAAATCATGTCATCTTAGGTGATCATAGGAACTTAATGCAAATAATTCAATTTAGTTTTTATTTGTGTTTATTTTTTTCCCTTTGGACACATTGAGTTATCATTTTTTAGTTACTTTGAAAGAGGAGCATTGAACAACCACAAGGTTGTGAAGCATGGCGGAAAGTGAAGTATGTCGTTTTCACATTTTCACAACTTATATTCCCACACTGTTAGTGCATCGTGTCGAGGAAATTCTCAAACTAAGCTCAATTGTGTATCAGTTTTCTAGTCATTGTCTAGATATTTACATAAAGTTGTGAACTAATTTTTACTCTAACATCCATTTACCTGGCGAGTCCTCCATTTATTCTATTTTTGTGAGTTTCTTATAAGGGAGGATTCCTCAAGGTAACACAATTTTGTATTATATATTAAATATAGTAAATGTTTATTATGTGTGACATTGTTGAATTGAATGATTTTATTTTATAAAAAAATTTAGAGGGTATTGATTTAAAAAAGAATGGTGATTTGATGCTTTTGAGGTTTAATATTTTTTCACCTGTGGAGTATTTTATGACAACAATGTTCATTTTAAATCTCTACAAAATGCTTTCGGTAATATTGATTGAGGATATCGATTCAAGTTGTATCAATCATTATATTTCTAGGTTGTTGATTTCTTTAAATGAGAATAATCATACATGAAGGTTGTCACTTTACTATTACATTTCCCTGTATTTTAGTGAATACATGCCTATGCTTGACTTCTTGGCCTAGTGATATTTTAGAGTTCATATTTTTTTTATGTATACATACATCTATAGCATAGTCTATGTTATGAAACTAGCTCCAAAAATAGAAGAAAAGAGATATCAACGCCTTAGAATTCAACCACTTCGAGTGGGAAACCTCTAATACATTACATAAATTAACAATTCTTGGATAATACAAATGACGAAATCTCCTATATATAGGCGTCCATGGGGTCACAATATAATCCTAGCCGAGCTAACAATAATAATGTAAGTAAACAATAATAACAATATGGGGGTTACATGGGTACAACAATAACAATAAGGGGGCTACACTAATAACAATAAGGGACTACACTAGTAATATAGGGACCTAACATGCCTCTCTCCTTCAAAAAAGTGTTTTCCTCAACGTTTGAGTAGCTCTAGATGCTTTTGTATAAAATTATCATCCTCCCATGTAGAATCTTCAGTGGGTAAGTTCTTCCACTTGATGAGATACTGTAAAATTGATCGATTTCGTAGCTGTCGAGTTCTTGTTTCAGTGACTGTTTCAGGTTCGAATATGATTTTTCCTTCCTCATCAAGTTCTGGAAGTATTGTTTACAGTGGAATTTTGTCACCTATAACCTTCTTTAAGCATGAGACATGGAAAACTGGATGCACTCACGAAGAAGCAGGAAGCTCCAATTTGTATGCCATGGTATCAATATTTTGCAACACCTTGTAAGCACCATAGTATTTTGGTGAAAATTTATTATCCTTCTTAGCTTGCTTGAGGGACATTTGTTTGTATGGTTTTAGCCGTAAAAATATCCAGTCTCTTACATCAAAAATTCTCTTGCTTCGATGTTAATATGCCTTTTGTTTCATTCGATTTTGTGTGAAATTTAGGTTACCATTTAAGAGTTGGAGAACTTGTTGTTGATGCTCGATGTGATATTCCACTGCTTTCACCTTAGAATTTTCTCTTAAAGATGATGCGATGGACGGTGGATGATATCTATAAAGTGCCATAAATGGGGTAATTTTTGTTGCATAATGGAAGGAAGTGTTATACCACCATTCAACCAGAGGTAACCACTTGACCCATTGTGTGTGTTTATCATATACAAAAAAACGAGGATATCCTTCTAAACATTTTTTCACTATCTCAGTTTGACCATCAGATTGAGGATTATAAGACGAGCTATGAGCTAGCTGAGTACCCAAGCAAGAAAATAATTTTGTCCAAAATTTTCCAGTAAAAATGGGATCTTTGTCACTTACCATAATCTTTGGGTTTCCATGTATCTTTTGAATTGTTTCCATAAATGCAGTAGCAACTGTACTTGCTTTAAATGGATGAGATAATGCAAAAAAGTGTGCATACTTGGTAAGTCTATCAACTACCACCATGATGACACTCTTTCCTTCGAACTTAGGTAAACCTGTGATAAAATCAATTGAAATCTCCTCCCAACATTTTCTTGGAATGGATAAAGGTTGTAGAATAACCGGGGTCTTAATTTCTTCAATTTTATTTTTCTCGCAAACCAAACATTCTGCCACAAAATTTTAAATATAAAATTTAAGGCCATCCCAAAAAAATTCTTTCTTCACCTTGTGGTAAGTTTTTTAAAATCTTGAGTGTCATCCTAAAGGATAAGTTTGCAATTCTAAAATAATATTTTGTTTTAGTTGGGAATTCTTACAAATATATAAGTGATATTTGTACCATAAGGAATCATTTTTCCAACCAAATGTATCAGATTTACTAGGATATTACTTCAACTTTTGAATGAGTGTCCACACTTCTTCATCTTTCTTCCATTCATCCCTTTCTTTGATTATCCAATTTGGTTGGGTAATAGAAATTTCACAAAGCAATGCTTCAACCTCTCCATCCTTTCTTGAGAGTGCATCTACAACAACATTTAGCTTTCCTTTTTTTTAGATGATTTCAAAGTCATAACCCAACATCTTTGTGACCCATTTCTGCTGCTCTTCTGAAGATAGTCTTTGTTCCAAAATGTGTTTAAGATTATCATGATCAATTTTTACCTTGAATTTCCTTCCCATTAGATAAGTTCAACATCTCTTTAGTGCATGTAGTATTGCCAACATTTACTGATCATAAATAGATTTTTGTAAATAATTTCCTTTGATTTCACGACTTTCAAAAGAAATGGGTCTTCCTTCTTGCATTAAAACAACACCAATTCCATTTCCTAAGGCATCACATTCCACAATAAAGGTTTTTGTGAAGTATAGAATAACTAAGACTGATGCTAGACACATTTCCTCTTTAAGATGTTCAAAGGCCTTAGTTGCTTCAGTAGTCCATGAAAATGCATCTTTCTTCAATAATGTTGTTAGAGTTGTTGCTATCCTCCCATAATTCTTAACAAAATTGCGATGATACCCTATTAACCTGAGAAATCCTCGCAACTGCTTTATGGTTGTGGGTACTTTCCATTCCTTAATGTATTTAATTTTGTTAGGGTATACCTTAACACCCTCGTGAGATACAATATAACACATATATTCCACCTCTTGTACTCCAAAGAAACATTTGGATGTTTTTTCATATAATTGTTTCTCCTCCAATAGTTTGAGCACCCTGTCAACATGTTGAACATGATCCTTCCAAGACCTGCTCTAGATTAGTATGTCATCAAAAATACTAGCACCAATTTTCTAAGGAAGGGTTTGGAAATGGAATTCATCAACCCTTGAAATGTAGAAGGTGCATTGATAAAGCCAAAAGGCATGACCAAAAATTCATAATGACCCTCATGTGTTCGAAATGCTGTTTTCGGAATATCATCAGTCTTAATTCTAATTTGATGATATCATGATATAAGATCCAACTTGGTAAAATAAATTGTGTTATGTAATTCATCCGATAATTCATCAATCACGGGAATGGGAAATTTATCTTTAATAGTGATCTTATCGAGTTCCCTCTAATCGAGAAACATGTTCCATGATCCATTCCTTCTTGTGCACCAATAATACTGGAGCAGGGAAAGAACTTTGACTAGGTTGAATTATACCAGCCTCTAACATGTTTGCTATCATACGTTCAATTTCGCTCTTCTGGACATAAGGATATTTGTAAGGCCTGATTTTTGGAGTAACACTTCCTGGAATCAAACAAATATCATGATCATGATCATGAATAGGTGGGAGTCCTTTAGGAGTTTCAAACACCTTGGAATGATTTTCCAAGATTTTTTGGAGATCTGGAGAAATAGATGATTTTGATGTTGGAACTTCTAATGAGCATAATTGTGAAATTACGACTCATTTTTCTTTCTTCAGAAGCTTTGTCATGACATTAGAGCTTATTATCTTTCCCGGCTTCCCTACGATACCCTGTAATTCGATTTCCTTTCCTTCTAAAAAAAATTGAAGAAAAGTTCCTGAAAATTAAAAGTTGTCGTCCCCAAATATTGTAACCATTGTACTCCTAGTACAACATCAACACCTCCCATTGGAAAGGAAAGCATTGGAATATTCAATAGATATTCCCCCATGGTTAGCTTTATATTATGGCATTTTACAGAGCAATTTATAGTTCCTCCATTTACAACCATCAGTTGACATTCTAGTGCTCGGCATAGGAAACAATTCAATTCCTTGGCTACCTTACAATGAATAAAATTATGGGTACTACTCGAATCAATCAAAACTATTACATTTTTTTTCTTGATATGTCCTTCTATCTTGAGATTTTGAGGAGTGGTAATTCCTGCGAATGCATTACACGATATAGTCAGACTGATTTCTTCTTCTTCTAGGGTTCGTTCCTGGTGTATATCATCTTCTTTTGAAGTTTCTTGTTCATTTTCTTCCTCCTCTTCACAATATTTGTAAAATAATTTCTTCTCAACACACTTATGACGTTTACTATATTTTCTATCACAACTATAGAAAAGCCCTGTTACTCTTTTTTCTTCCATGTGTTGTGGTGTCGACATTGTAGGTTGTGGAAGTCTAGGAGTAGCAACACTTCCATATTTATATATGTGAGTGGTAGGCTTCCTTGTCGCCATAATTTTACATTCAATTTTTCTTGCCAACCTAAATGCCTTCTCCAATGAATCATGTTCCCAAATGCGAGCTTCATGTTGGATTTTATCCTTTAAAGTCCATATGAAGACATCAATCCTATGTTCCTCTGGAATATCATTTACCTTTATATTCAATACTAAACCCTTTTGTTTGAGATTTATCAATTGGCTAAAGAAGGTGTTCCTCTTTGTATCCTCATAATGTGCTATCATTTCGTCTGTAAAAATTGACCAAGTGACAATTTTTTTATGGGAGAAAAGTCGTCAATACCATAAAAATAAATTTTTTTATAAATGTAAAGTAGCAATGCGTACATTTTGTGTGCTTTGAAAATTATTTAGATCAAAATATTGCTCCATCTGTAGTATCCATGTTACGGGATCCTTGCCATCAAAATTCCTCATATCCATATTTGGAATATGGTGGTTCTTCCATCCAACATTAGAGTTTATGAAATCATGGTTAACATTTATTTTCTTCTCATCATGAGTTTCCTCTACTATATTTTCACCATTAGGAAACATTTCTTGTATTAACTTTTTCAAACCTTCCATGTCTACTTTTAGATCATTCTTCATGTTTTCCATGGTGTCTATCTTTTTTTCTTCCTTCTCATCCATCTTAGCTTCTGTGCCATCCATATTAGCTTCCACACATTTATTCAAACCATCAATATTATTCTTCAAACCATCCATCTTCACTTCCACGCCTTTCTTCAAAAATTCCATTTCTTTTTTTGTTTCTATTTGCGAGAGAGAAATTTGGTGCACTTTCTCCTGTAATCTTGATAGATCATGTTACAATTCTTCATATTCATGAGTCATAGTAGAGTACTATGAGGGCTTAAAGGGTGTTGAATTATTTTTAGGAGGAATTTTAGAACCCAATACTGTTATCCATTCTCAATAGGCATTTGGAATCACTTAAAACTGATTTTTCAAACAAGAATTATGCAATTTGAAAAATAAATACACACCTTTTTCTTGATTTTGAGGAGCTCAATATTGAAACTAAATTATCTCTGTGATTTTGGATCTTCAATATCTGAAATTTTGCCCTAGAGTAGCCCTCTGAATCGCCTTTCAAATGCTAGAGGTCTGACATGATTTGGATTCTTCAAGGAAACGTTATGCCCAATCTCCCACAATGACCTAATTATGGACTGGTTCAGTAGAGCGAACTTGTACGGCGTGCCACATGCCAATGTTTCCCTCTTCATCTTTGAATTTGATACAAAGGAAACTACAATCCATGTACTTGCGGTCACTTTTTACAGAATTCCAATCCAATGCTCAAAGATATTTATGATGATTTTCTCACAGTCGCCTCTTTCAGATGAAATTCAGGAGCCTGAAAAATCCCTAACTTCCACAGACCCTATCTCCTGAAATATTGCGAATAAAGCTCTGAAAATTTTCCATGAAATTCCTCAATTTTTCGGCTTCTCTCTATAAACATTTTAGCTTTTGAACCCTTGTAGAAAGAAATTTATAGTGAAAATTCCATGATGCCCTGTTTAGGTTAAATTCAAGAGCCACTAAAAATCCCTAAACTCCACAGATCACATCTCAAAAAATATTGCGAACCAAGATCTTAAATTTTTCCACAACATTCCTCAGAATTTTGACTTCACGTTGTAACAATTTCAGCTTCTAAACCTTCATAGAACAAAATTTATAAATAAATTTCCATGATGACCTATTTGGAGGAGAGAAACCCTAGAATCCAAAGCTTTAATACCAAATGTTATGAAACCAACTCCAAAAATAGAAGAAAAGAGAGATCAACGCCTTGGAAATCAGCCACTTTGAAGGGGAAACCTCCAATACATTACATAAATGAACAATTCTTGGATGATAAAAATGACAAAACCTCCTTCTATATATGGGTTTCCATGGGTTCACAATATAATCCTAGTCGACCTAACAATAATAATGTAAGTAAACAATAATAAAAATATGGGGGTTACAGGGGTACAAAAATAACAATAAGGGGGCTACACTAAAAACAATAAGGGACTACACTAGTAATATAGGGACCTAACAGTCTACTGAGTTTATTGGAAGTGAATACTCTACTATATAAGCATGCCCATATCTCACTTAATCTACAATAAATAGATGTTCCTTGGTAGAGAAATATTTTTGAGAAGTCTCATGGTGGGAGGCTTAGTTGATGTTGACAAAATATTTACTACATTGAAGTTGTGATTTTTTAATTTGTCTTATCCTATTAGTTGTAGGCACCAAAACTGTCAAATTGATTCTATTTTCTCATTTGTTTTCACATACAAGGAAATTTTCCCATCACCATTAAGTATTATTTGATGGATTTTATGTGAAAATACGTTACTAAATCAACACAGACTAAAAAAATCTCTTGTTTCTTTTTCTTTATGTGATTTAGGAAGTTTTTTATGGGCCTTCATAGGTATGGCAAAGGCTACTAGAGAAGTATATTTAGAAACTTTGTTGTGTCAAGGACACCAACCCAAGTTACTAGCCATGCTCAAAAGTATTTCATTTTGCTTGGTTCAAATAATAAAAATAAGAAAATATTTAGCATATATGATATCATCATTTTCCATAGTACAAACATGATGCCTTTCCTTTACTGCACGTTTATGTTAGAAAATTATATATTACAGAGCAATGGAACACATAAAATATGTCGAAACACAAACACATAAAACATATAAAACAAGAGAGACACATATATATGTGGTTCAAACAACTTGGGCTATGTCCACAGAAAAAACTAGTCCTTCCTTTATATTATCCATGAAAATGAAGAGACACAACCTACAATAGATCCGTTGTAATATCTTTTTCTCTCTCACACAGTCCCCCTTTCTATTTCTCGTTCATAATATACACACGATACACAACTACAATACAATTCCCTCGTAGAACAGAGGGGTTGCATTATAGGAAAAAAATAAATAAATTAAACATAACTTCTACCCTTGCATCATCCACGTAATGAACGACCCAGATTGACTACGAAATTACAATATTTACCAAGGAAATTTTAATTATGTTTTTAGCTTTGGGGGTGCCACCCCTCAAAACCCCCGCCAGGGGGAGGCTCCAAAATGGCATTGTCACCCCCCTGGACCCCCCTTATGGTGATCAAATGACAGGAGCCATTTCTTCCCCATTGAGAATAAGGGTCCAACACAGTGATACATCTAAATAAGGAAGATAATTAGGCTCCACACCCAACGATCTCCCACTTGGAGACTGATTGTAGCAAATCCATTGCTACTTCATTTGTTGGACAATTACTCCACTTTGGACATGGTTTTTTTTAATCATCTTCATCATCATACTTGAAGACCAATTAAAACTGAGCATAATCTCACTTTCTCCTTGGTTACAACTTTTGTTAGCATATTTTCAGGATTTTGGCTAGTGTGTATCTTTCCAGCTTCAATTTTCCATCTTCCAACAATGACCATATGAAATGGTACTTGAGATATATGTCTTTAGGACTGGAATGAAATTTTGAGTTCTTTACAAGATCAATTGCACTCTGATTGTCACTATATAACTTTCCCATCTCATCCTTCTTACCCAATTCACCCATAAACCTTTATAACCAAATCATTTCTTTACTAGCCTTTGTAGCAGCAACATACTCTTCTTTTGTTGTTGAATGTGCAACAACACTTTACATTTTTGAAACCCAACTAGTAGTTGTTCCACCTACAATAAATACATACCATGTACTACTCCTGATGTTATCTCTATCACCTGCCATATATGCATCAACATATCCCTATAGAGAAATGTTTGAACCACCAAAACATAATGTTGGATTTATGGTACCTCTCAAATATTTGAAAATCCATTTCACTACCATCCAATGTTCTTTTCCTAGATTTTTCATATATATGTTTACAACACCCACTTCATGTGAAATATCAGGCCTTATGCAGACCATTGCATACATTAAGCTTCCAACTATTGATGCATATCAAACTTTAGACATAATCCATTTCTTGTTGGGTATTGGGGCCCATATCCTTACTAAGTTTGAAATGGCTAGCCAAAGGTGTACTAATTGGTTTTGCATTCTATATATTAAATATTTTCAACACCTTTTTTATGTACTCATTGTGAGACAATGTTAATTTTCTATTTTTCCCATCTTTAGTTATTCTCATACCAAGGATTTGTTTTGGAGCTCCCAAATCCTTCATTACAAATGAATTTTCCATTTTTCTTTTGAGCACACTTATTTCCTGCGTGTTAGACCTTGCAACAAGCATGTCATCTACATTCAATAACAATATAATATATCTGCCATCATTTTTATTTTTCAGATAAACACAATGATCAGAGTGACATCAGTATAACCTTGTTCTGACATAAACCTATCAAATTTTAGATACCATTTCCTTGGAGCCTTTTCTAAGCCATACAAGCTCTTCTTTAACCTGCACACTAATTTTTCCTTCCCTTTGACCTCATATCATTTTGGTTGTTGCATTTATATCTCTTCCTCCAAATCTCCATAGATAAATGTTGTCTTTACATCTAATTCTTCAAGATGCAAATATTTTTTTGCTATAAGGCTTAAAATAGTTTTGATTGAAGTCATCTTAAAAACATGAGAAAACATTTCATCAAAGGAAATACCTTTCTTCTGTGCAAACCCCTTCACCACAAGTCTAGACTTGTACCTTTGTTTTCCTCCATATTCTTCCTTCAACCTGTAAACCCATTTTTTCTGTAATGTTGTTTTACCTGCAGGAAACCTGACTAAGTCCCAAGTCTAGTTATGCATTAAGGAGTACATATCTTCGTTCATGGCTAGCTCTTGCTTCTTCCTGGTTTCAACCTGCATTTCTTCTTCATAATATTCGGGTCCTCCAGAACCAGTCAATAATAAATAATATAATGAAGGAGAGTATCATTTAGGGGGTCTAAATATCTTGACAGATATTTTGACACCACTTCAGGTGTTTGAGGTGCTTGTGGTTGTTGTGGTTATTGTTGTTGTTGTGGATGTTGATTATTATTATTTGCACCTTTACTTTTTCTGTGATCTCATCAGTAACTATGTATTCTTTTTTTTTCTTTTTCTTGTTTCTTTTCCTGCAACTGATTCTTATACAAGACCTTTTCATTGAATATTACATGTCTACTCCTAATTATTTTGTGATTTTCATAATAATATAATTGATAACCAAAATCATTAACACGATATCCAATAAAGGTACATTTCTTGGATTTTTCCTCAAGCTTTATTCTATTTTATTTATTAATATGGACAAAGGCCTCACAATAAAAATGCTTTAAAAAGGAGTAGTTTACCTTTTTATTTGTCAATTCCTCCTTTGGAATACCACCATCCAAGGAAATAGAAGGCACTTTTTTTATTAGATAAACAAAAATATCTACAACATCTACCCAAAATTGTAAAGGAAATCCTACATGCAATCTCATGCACCTTGCACGCTCCATGATTTTTCTATTCATCCTTTCTCACACACCATTTTCTTGTGGTGTTCTTGGAACTATCTTCTCTCTACAAATTCCATGCTCTGAATAGTACCTATCAAACTTTTTGCTGCAATATTCACCACCATTGTCTGATATTAGACACTTCAATTTCTTTCCTTTCTCAATCTCAACCAAATATTTCCATTTCTTGAAAGTATCAAATACATCAGATTTATTCAGAATACAATAAATCCAAGCTTTTCTAGTTGCGTCATCAATAAAAGTAACATAATAATGCGAGCCACTGAGAGATGATACCTGAGAAGGTCCCCATACATCTGTATGCACAAGCTCTAATTTTTCACTCTTCTTTTCTTTCCCAACTCTAATAAATCTGGTTGTCTTATGTTTTCCATAAATACAATTCTCACATAAATCCAAATCAATATTCTTCAAACTTGGCAGCAAATTTCTTGAGTGAAGAATATTCATCCCCTTCTCACCCATGTGTCCAAGCCTATGATACCATAATGTTGCATCTTCTCCTTTGGAAGTTAAAGCATTAACATAGTTAGAAATACCATCGCATAAATACAATTTACCAAAATTTTCTCCTTTTGTTATTACCAGGGCTCCTTTAGTGACCTTCCAGGTTTTATCTGTGAAATTTGCACACAACCTTCACCACCTAACTACCCTATAGAAATCATATTTTCTTTAGATATGGAACATGCTTACGTCCTTCAATAACCATTGGTTTCCATTCTATTGTTTTACAAGAAATTTACCCATTCCAACGATTTTAAAGGGTTTATCGTCACCCAGACGAACCTTTCCAAAATCTCCTTGAACATAGTCATGAAAATATTTCTTATCAAGTGTGGCATGGAATGAGGCCTTTAATCTACCACCTAGGAATAAGTAACATTTTCTAAAGAAAGAATCAAAGCATCTTGTAACAAATCACTTGTCGCATTCGTTTCATGATTTTTTTCTTTTTGTATGTCTCCTTCTTTTTTCTTCCGATATTTACAATCTTTCTTCAAGTGTTATTTATTTCTGCATTTCTAGCACACTATCCCCGACCTAGACTTGGATTTTCATTTCATTGATTTATTGCAATATGCTGAGCTATTTCCTCTTTCCATTTTTCTTCCGCTAGTATCTACACTCAAATCATTGCTCAATGTCTCACCGAAGTTTTTTCATCACATTTCCTCGTTAAGGATACCACCGAAAAAATCATAAAACTTTAGAATAATAGATCAAGAGACAGAGTTACTAATGGCCATAACTAAACCATTCCAACTTTCTGGAAATGAGCAAAGAAATAATAGAGCCCTAACATCATCATCAAATTTTGGCCCTACAGAACTTAACTGACTAGTAACCATATTAAATTCATTTAAATGGTCAACAATAGATCCACCTTATGACATCTTCATATTAAATAAATGTTTCATAATAAATAACTTATTTGAGGGTGACGGTTTTTCATATAGTTTTTCCAATACCGTAATTAAACCCTATGTTGTTGTTTCCTTCGAAATAGTGAATGATACCGACACCGCGAGGCACAACCATATTTTTCCAAGTGCCTTTCTATAGGGAATCTCCCATTCTACGTCTATCATACTCGACAAATTATTTATTTTTCTACTCAATGGTACGTACAAATATTTCTGATACATATAATCTTCCATCTACATCTTCCATAGAGGTTAGTATTGGCCATTAAATTTCTCAACCCTAAACCTACCATCTTTCGTCATTGCTCCCACTCAAACTAGGAAACCTTCTTTCTTGAGAGTTTATCAACCAAATAAACCTTCGCCTATGATACTAGTTGTTAAAAAATTATATATCACAGAGCAATGAAACACATAAAATATGCGGAAACACAAAAACATAAAACATATAAAACAAGAGAGACACAAATATATGTGGTTCACCCAAGTTGGGCTACATCCACAGAAATATCTAGTCCTTCCTTTATAATATCCAGCAAAATGAAGAGACAAAACCTACAACAGATCCGTTGTAATATCCTGTTCTGTCTCACACAATCCCCCTTTCTATTACTCGTTCAAAATATACACACGATACACAACCAAAATACAATTCCCTCATGAAACATACGGTTTTATTTATAGGGAAAAGGCCCTAAATTAAACATAACTTCTACCGTGACATCATCCTCCTAATGAACGACTCAAATTGACTATGTAATTACAATATTTTACAAGGAAATTTTACACCTGCTTTTAGCTTTAGGTGTGATGCTCCCTAGACCTCCCTAACGACAATCAAATGATGGGTGGTGTTATCGCCCCGTTAATAATAGGGGTCCAACGTGGTGATACATCTAAATAAGGAAGATAATCAAGCTCCACACCCACCAGTTTGTACTAGGAAAAATAATTACTTGTCAGTAGAGGGAGAAGTTAATCGATCACCATGTCTAACATATACATCTCAAATTTCATGAGGACCTCTAATAAATTATCTGGGATCTTGAGCAGATGGTAACCTTCTATTTTCACCTAAATATCCTTTAAGTGTGTATACCCAAATAAGGTTCGTGGGCCTTTATCCAAGATATGTCATTTCTAACTATTCTATAGCTATGGCCCACTCGGGATATCGTCGAAAGTCTTCCATGCGATATTTATTAAAGGAGAGGGAGTGAACCAACAAGATAAATGTTGCATTAATATGTCTAGTTCTAGGTAAAATGTGTAGTTAATTTTCTTCTTCTTTCTTATCACTTTGGAGAACATTCTCGTGTCCTGTAAATATGCAAAGGATAACATAAGAGATTCAAGGTCATATTTTTTCATTTTTACATATTGTCAGTTATGATCTATATTATTACAATAGTCCATATATTTTACAGTAGAAAACACACGAACACTAGACTGTAGTTCTCTTTCTTTCTCCCTAGGCAAGAAATAGATAAAGACATGAGAATTATTTATCAGACATATCTCGAGAATGAGAGAAATTTGGCGAGGGTGGAGATGCAAGAATCAATATGTTCTAGCTCACAAGATTTTCTCTATACATTTGGTACTCCTACTGGTGGGGGTCCATTACAGGGATAAATCAGAAGGAATATGTAAAATGTTGACATCATTCTACCATAGATGCAGCGATGTTACACAATTGCTTCAGTCAGCTCAAGGGTGGTTGAGTTTAAGTGCAATATTTTGGAGTTGCAGTTTAGAAGTTAAGGGGAAGATTAAAACATGGAAAAATATAGGAAAATGGATTCTAGATTCAGTGTGAACTTTCTTTGTCTTCACAACTGAGCTACTTCTTAAATAATTGTTTTTGGATGTATACAACAAAGGCCTTTGTTCAAGTGGCTTATTCTCAATTAGTGGTGGTTTAAAATTGTGGGGTGTAAGCTCAAAGTGGTGTTTTGGCATGGAACACCGTTTAGACTTATGGGCTTGGCTTGTAAGCAGTTTCTTTCTCCTTATCTTCTTTAATTCCTTTATATGATATTAGTGGTGGGAATAACTTTGTTTATGGAGTAACCTTGTTTATTCCCATACGTAGGCAGGAGATGATTTCTCTTTTTATTTCCTATTTATTAATTCTCTAAGTAGTCATATCATATCAATGATACTAAAATATGACTCTCTATTTTTATGGCTCTAAGTGATACGAAGGAGAAAAGGGTTGCACATCCCAAATACCTTCAATTATTTTCCAGGTTACACTTGAAACCACCTATTTTTCTAGCCTCTAGGAAAGATTGGAAACTTGTGGCTTTCGCTCCCCTCTCATACTCATGTGGTAGAATAGGACCAAGAATCCAATCGTTCATTCCATAATAGGTATATGGTTCCTAGGAGAAGGTTCCTTTGGGGATTCTATTTTGGGGTATCTTCATTCATAAATAACCCTCCTTTCTTCGATGGATTTTCTTTGGATTTCTGATGTATGAATTCTCTTTAGTGTAGGTAGAATATGAGAGACATATTCTTGCACGAATATATGAACTGCGTTGAATAATATTGCCTTCGGAAATTCATTAATTGAAGGAAGTTGATTTAATATTCCCTTTGAATCCATTGACGCATCAGCTAATTCATCCAACATTGTTTCTGTTAGATTCATCCAACAGTACAAAAAGGAAAAATATTATCAACAAAAATTATAAATACAAAAATAATTCATCATGCCTTCCAAGTCCACATCCTTATTTCCTACATCACTACCTGTCTCTCAGACTACATTCATCTGCATACTTTTCACTTTTTGTTTGAATGCTAGTTTATATAATATATTATGAAACTTATTAGTATTTCAATTGCATTATTACTAATAAATGCATTTATATTTATATTTTTTTTTGACGCATGTGTTTCAACTTTCCACTAAATAAACACTGATCATTTGAGTTTTAAATCTCACTTATTAAGTACTTTACTCACCTTCAAAACATATTTCACATTATTCCCATATATTTAAGCAAGCTTGAAGAAATTTGTGAAGCGTCGTTCATGAATTACAACATTGATTCAATCATATTAATGTGAACCATAAAATGTAAGTTCAAGTGAACCAGAATGTTTGAGATGGTTTTCAATATTGGGAGAGACTCCATCTATTCATTTCACATCACCATGTATTCAAAAAATTATTTAAACATGTATATTAATAATAATTATTAAATTTTAAACCGTAGTTGTAATGACATGTACCTTTAGATACATTTCCTTGTTCGTTGTATTGTCAAATTCATATTACCAACCATAATTTTTTTTTTTTTGTAAACTTAGTATATCCTTGCTATTTTCTATTCATAAATAAAAATACAGGTTAGAGAAATTTACAGCTTTTAGCCTCAACCTTCCCGTAGGAATGCAGGTTTGTTGGTCGTCTTAAAGAGTTATAGACCATCCAAACCATAAACATGTTTAATCTGTCTCTTATTGTCTTTAAGTAGCTAATATCAATATTTCCTTGCATAAACATATGGGAAAAGTAAAGGCTATCTGTTATCATAGAAAAAAATAGAAATAAAGAAAATGAGTCATAAGATTACTCTATCAGAGCCGAATATTTCACGCTCGATCCTGCCATGTCAACCTGGTGCATGCTTAAAGATGAATTTGGATTTGAACTATTAAGTTATGAATTTGGATTTGAATCAATAAGATTTGGAAAATAATTATGCTATTAGTTTTTTTTAATTATTAAAATTTAATATCTTACCAATATTTACTATTTAAACGTGATTACAAAATTCATCATATTTTGTTTCCTTTTATATAACTTATTAGTCCATATTTATTTAAATGTTCTAGCATATTTTAATTTCTCCTTGCTCTTAATACATTTTATTTTAGTGATATAAAAATTTTAAACTGGACTCGAATAATATTAAGTCCAGTAAAGCTTGGAGTATGGACTTAATAGCCATTAATATTCATCAATTTCATCTATATCAGTATTCATATATAAATCTTGTTCGTCACTATTAATAATCTAATTAATGACTTATTAAATATTATTAAATATTTGTAAGATACTAACGAATAACTTTAACATGAAAAGCTTCTTTAATTTTCCCAAATAATATAAATTGGCATGTTATAATTAATAAGACAGATAGCCCACACTTTAGAACATACTACCTTTTCAACAATGAAACCTCAAAGAAAGAAAAATCATTTTTTGTGTTGCTCATGCAATTGGCACATTCACATCCTATTTCATTATGATATTGTAATTTAATTTTTTCATATTTAATTTTTCTGATAATGAAACAAAGTTGGCCATTATCATCCCATACACTGTGGTGGAAATGGACAAAAGCACGATTACAAGAATTCAATGCCAAGCCAGATGAATTGACCATTGCAACAAAGTTGAGCACTTGAGCACCACCTTCATACATGTATAAAGTTAAATAAAAATTAATATTTCACAAGTAATGCATCAATAGAGTTAGGCATTGAGTAAATTCATTTAGGTTAATACCTAGGGTCGTATATGTAGAAAATCACATTACTGGAAGAGAAATTGTTGAAGCTAAGCTTTATAGAAAATAGCATGATGGGATTCACCCAATGTTATCTCCAACCCCTACTGCTCAGCTTCCAGAGTGAGGAAGAATTCAATTCCTTCGTTCGAGATAACCTTGGTGAACATTATCTGTAAGAAAAATATTCGACATGTCATGACGAAATAACCATGACAAATATAAAATCTGAGTATGCATGTTATTAATCAAATATTATTACACAGACACACACACACATATATATATATGAAGTATTGTCTCAAGATAGGGAAAATATATTGGACACACAATAAGTTGGTTGAGAGAATATCTCAACCACACACCAAACTAGGAACATATAGATTTAGGTAACTCCTATGATATAGGAACATACTCCTTACATAGAAAGTCACAACTAAGACAAGTAGGAATTACATATTCCAACTCACCCCCTTAATGACTAATTTTATCTATATCAATTTGCAAAATATAGTTTTGGTCAAACAATATAACAAAAGGATATGTTGACGTCCATATAAAGGAGAAACCATCCACTAGAATAGATGGGTAGCAACCACTACAACCACTAGTCTCGTAGGATGTCCTTCACGTACACGGTTCTATCATCCATTATCACTACATACATGTATCTATACCTACAAATTCCCCCAAATAATATTTGACTACTTTGTTCTTAGCAAAATGAGACCTATGAGAGACCAAGTTTCTCATGTGAGTAAGGTGTTTCAACAAAACACATACTCTGTTGTGAGCACTAAGGATCCTATGTGCACTGGGTCAATGTAGCCAAGAAGGATGTATAGTCGTGAATGATCTATAGCCAGGAAGGCTCGCAAGTGGTTTCTGGCTGACCAAAAACCATCATTGCAAAGTGACAAAGTGGTTTTGAGATTACCACTAACTTCACGGGGATACACATGCTTTTACAAGGCTTACATTACACATTTCAACTCTTGGAGTTACCAGGTACATACTTTACAAATAACACTATAAAAACATCATAGAATTTCTTACAATCAAGATGTGTGACTCATCATAAAGAGTTTATTCAAAAAACTAAAAAAAAACACAAAATCGACTGTCCATCCTCCTCCAATATCTGATGTAGCTCCAACCACTATCCTTTGATGCCATTTTCACTGTAATTTCTTCATCACATCTGGTAGTAAATCATTCCTGCAAATAAATTTGTCTATTGTTGAAATGGCCAGTTCAAACAAAGACAATAAATATCACAACAAACCTTACAATATTTTTTAACCATATTTACATCAATGCATTTACATTTTAAATTGATCGGGCTCAAAAAGAGAAAAAACAAAAGAATTCACGAAGGCAATTTGTTTCATCAAAGAAAATATGTTGGAAAATTTAGTTTCATCTTCACCCTGTCTCCATCCTTAGCCATAAACGCTACAAAAATGTTTCCGCACCATCTCATTCAACAAGGGCCCAAGTCTGTGCTCACTAACACAGAAAAACACAGTGAACCGCGTTTCCAAGTGCACTATACCTGGATGCAATGCTGGATACGATCGGTCCATTTTCCCTTGTAGCACAACAAGATGAAAAATCAAACTATTTAAATACAATTGGCTTTCTAGCACCAACATTTTAGAGGGAAAAAATGTTGAGGAAGGTAGAATTCCTTATCAATAATTCATCTACTTCTTCGTCTGTTAGCAGTGCATCGTCCTACTGCATAGATTCCAAAATATGGGTCGAATTATCCGTGGCTTCCATTGACTTCAACAAATTTTCCATTTTTACGGATCTGCAATGGATCGAACCATAGCCTTCTCGAACCACCACACAATTGAATGCATATATCAGGGTTCTTAATAAGTACTAAATGCAACCATGCTACCACTACAGCCACGTTACCACGCTTACTCGACCTCCTGACATGGATTGAGGACTCCACCAATATTTAGTTTTGGATGAAATTAACGTTACAACACCACCTTAATCGCATCATAGCTAATATTTTTACACAACACTCTCCCTCTACAAACTTCTTTAACTGTCGTGCCTTAAAAAATGACAATAATACGAGAACACTACCCAATGAAATTATCTCAAGTGATACTTGCCTCAAACCTTCAAACCAACTCAATATCACAAGAACAGCCCAAGCAATATATCGACCTCTTCTCTATGCCTGGCAGCACTTACAACACCAGTAACTAGCATAACCCGCACTGGCTTGAGGTGACCCTTTGCAATGTAAATGGACCCACTGCAAGCTCCAATGCTCTTCTTTGTTGTAATTCTTGATAATATCAATCCCAAGGTAAAAATCCTCCCCTTCATGGCCAGAAGCTTGGATCCCATTGTGATTCACCCCTTTCTGAGGCCTTTTGAAAATATTCTCAAAATGTTCTGGGAATGACTCCATAAAAAACCAAAAATTGCAGTTAATGATTTGTTTCTCGACTTATTTTTTCCTTTTAGAAACTGACACCCTTGCCAGGAACGCGTAAAGTCATAGATCTTAGATACTGAGACTTGATCTCCCAACTTCCTACAGTTCTCATGCCTCCTGCAACTTGGAATTGTCTGAACTGACTGTGTAGGCAATGAGAGATCAATCTGGATTTCTTAATTTAAATAAAAACACCAATAATGATCTTGTTTTTTGTTCTACGAACCCAAAATTGTCTTGTTGCTAACTCAATTCTTAGGTCTTTACACTCGCCAATAGATATCCATTAATAAGCTATCCTCTTTGGAATATCAGGCAGCGGCTCACGATTTTCAATATCGCCCATGAAGGCTTTAGGTTCTGCACTGACGGTTTCAGGATCTGCATCGAACTACACCAATGGCTTTAGGAATCAAAATCTGCCAATTGATGCATCATCCAAAAAATGCATCCCGCCGCTTCAAAATACGAACACCATTGCCGTTCCAAGATCCAAATAATCAATAAGAAAAATCGATGCTCCACACACTGTATCACACTATCTTGACTCTCATAACACTCCTTGATGGAAAAAATTTAAAAACTAAAACAAAATATACTTTCTCTTTTATTTCCTATTTCACTCGGCCCAGGAGTGGCTAAGGTCCATGCCCATATGGGCTCTGATACCAAGATAAAATATGAGTATGCAAGCTATTAATCAAATAGGATTACATATATACATGAATTATTGTCTCAAGATAGCATAAATATTTTGGACGCACAATAAGTTGGTTGAGATCATATCTCAACCACTCACTAAACTAGGAAAATATATATTTAGCTGACTCCTATGATATAGGAACAAACTCCTTACATAGAAAGTTACAACTGAGAAAAGTAGGAATTACATATTCCAACAGAGAAAAAGAGATTATCCAATTCTAAGCGCATGTACACTAATTTGAGGGTCCTTACCATGTCCATTAGACTAATATTAAGGAGATTGATCAAGATCCAATTCCAATGAACAACTGGGTATGATTTTCATGCATGTAATCTAACATCAATTCAATCATCGAAAAAAGTAGGTTTATACAGACCCAAAACCTGAGAATTAAATAACTTTATTGTGAAATCACCCTAGAAAACATTATTTTGGATTGAAACCTATCGATTGAATAAACAACGATGTTGTGTTTTCTGTGAATGGTGATGTACATAATGGTTCCAACAGTGGAGTAAGTGCAAATGAGTGATTTCCCTCCAAGTGTAATATGTCTGTTTGTTAATCCATGTAATAAAATCAATACCCCGTGGAAGTGGAAACTAACCATACTAGGTCTAAACGACAATGATGTTGTAGAATCATAACAAGTTGTAGTTGTAACCCATCAGAGTCCCATAAATTGTAGTTCTAGTTCAGGTGTTCAACTGAACGATATTAGGTGGACAATGAATCTTACTCATTCATTTAAAAGTCAACACAACTCCATCCATCTTGAAGTTGAAATCATACCCCTACGATGAATAAGGATGAAAAAATCCGCATGAGAGGTTTGTGAATATTATTCTTATTGAAACTTATCTCATTATGAAATTCCCCCCTCAAATAGGAATTTGAATAGGATTGGATTCATTCCATAAAATGATCAATTAGAAGGAATTTCCATACCTTAAGGGCTTTAATATTATAAAGTGTGGAATTTTGTTGAATTTATTTATGAAGTTATATATTGGAATTTTGGGTATTTAACACTAGAAAAGAACACAGTAAACTAATGCACTTATCTTTGTAAAAAAAAATAATATCAATAAACAAAAACTAACATATCAAACTATTAAAGACATGTCATTGAGCAACCATCATTTGTACAAAGTACGTCTAGGTTCTTTGAAAGGGAAATATTTTCTATGATAAACATACACTGATACACTACTATATCCCATAATTACTTGGCTATAGATTCTCCTATCACATTTAGTAACATTAAAACAAATACATTGTTGGATAAAGAGTTTTCATTGATTTCAAAGGAGTTTTCATTAATGCTAAGTAGTATCAAGTTCAAGGAGAGCTTGTTGGATATGAACACTTGGTTTTCATTGATGTCAAGTCACCATTGTTGATGTGTTTTTGGTGGTTGTAGATTCTTGTAATGTTTACATACAATTGATTTGAAGGCTTATATTTGAAGTATTTTTTTTTATAGTATTTCAACTCAAACAATCTTGAAAATTTTACAGTTAGATAGCCTTTTGAGAGACATTTCAATGATACATGGAAATTAAAAATATCCCTAGGATCAAAGAGAAAAGGCATTTTCAAGTTAAGGCATGATGGAGTAGATTTTTTGTTTGAATTCATCCAAGCATATCGAGCATTGAGAAGAAATAAGGGACTAAATATGATATATGGGAATCTGGATTAGCATGCTAGGGAGCATACATCTACATATTTGGGTGCATTCAGGAGATTAGGAAATACAAAGGTGTAAAAAAATTGCCACATGGCTCAATGAGTTAGATACTAAATTTATCCTCACCGTCTAAACTTATCCGAGAGGCATAAAAAATATGGTCCTATCCGGGAGTTTTAGGACGAGAAAAAATTGATTGAGAGAAGGATTCATCTGTCCATATGTAATATATACAAGTAGATATGAGTATATATGGTCTCAAAATGTGATAATTTTAAAATTTTACCTGGATCCAAAATTTCTTTAAGTTGCTGGTGTCAAGACCTTTGGAGGAGTAATAAAGAAAACAAAGGAAAACACATAAAAACTACATTTTCCTATGTACATGAGGAGGTGGAAATGGTGATAAATGGTGAAGCGTTATTAGAGGAAACAAGTGATGTGAAAAATAACTAGAAGGAAAAAACCACATGATAATGATCATACATGTTGTGGAAAGGAGATGTGGCATGCAGATTTCACACTTTCAGGTGTCCATGTGGACCTTCCTCAAGTGACATGTGGCACCACTCATAATGTGAAACATGGCATGGATATGAGGTAATGTGACATGTGATTTCCCTACATCAATATTGATCTAATCAAGGTATAAAAGGTTGGTAGGATGAGTGCGATGTTAAATAGAAGGTGCTAGATGGAGATTGTTTCTTGCATGGGAAATATGTTAAAGAAAGAGAAATTCATGCTTTTGGCCTTTTTCGAATAATGAAGTAGTTAAAAAATATAAAATTTTAACTCCTCTGTACTTCTGAAAAGTGGCAAAACATTGATAGTCAAAAGGTGGAAATATGACATGTCATGCTAATGAAAAGACATGTGGAAAAAAGGTGGTAGTAATGTGGTTGAGAAATGCTATGAAACACAGGTGGAGTGACATGTGGTAGGTTGAAATGCCCCCATTGTATGGTGATTTGGGTTGAATCAAAGTGACATGTGGAACCAAAAACATGATGTCAGATAATGATGCGGTGAAGGAATATGATTCACAACAAGCGATTGGTTTGTGGACATTTAGAATTGTTAAGTGATTTGGGATATGACTGGAAAGTGGTCCTGAAAGAGGCTCAAAATAGATCCAAAGTGTTTGTACATCTTGGAATGTAGAGGTGTAGTGCATGAAGCAGTATGGAAAATTTTAAATTGCCTGAATATCAAATACAATGAGAGAAATAGGCTAGGAAATGTTTGCATTAAGAACTCACTTCTATTCCTTGGCCACATGGAACAGGAGCCAAATGATGGGAGCTACAGGTTAAATATTTTTGCGTAAAGTTGAAAATGTGTGTATTAATCAAATATGGTGTTCTAGTCACCAAAATACATTTGAATGATAGGACCTATAATTCTTGTGATGACTGAGTCTTGCTGATATGGTCCAGATGAAAATATACCACTTGCAATTACGATTATGATGCCCATTGTAACTCATCCTTGGAGGATAAAAATGAGAACACGATTAATGGAAATTTGTTGGAGGTCCTATTGAGGATCAGAGGTTGTATTAGAAAACCAATTTTATCTCTTAGATATTAAAGGATTACCTAGAGGTGTTTGAATACAGATTATCAAGTTAAAGTAGTGGGAATATTTTTGATAATTAAGGAAGTTCCTCCTTGAGTTGTGCATGAATTACAAAATTTCTTCTTCAAGTTATGTATGATTGGACTATAGATTAAGATGTTTTCCTATGTAAGAGAAAGTGAATTCAATTGGATAAAATAAAAAGAATTGAGAACCCAATTGAAGACCTAGGGTCATAGGACAAGAGAGGTAGACTGCTACTAAATAATGATCAAGAAAGCCAAGAGTTGAAGAGTTACATGAGATGAATAAGGTTATGAGATATAGAAGCTATGTAAGTGAATGGGTCAAATCAGGTGTGAGGCTGAGTTACTAGAATGATTGGTTGTTGTAGTAGAGAATGGAGATGTTGTAGAAAATATGAACATCTATGATCATATTTAAGTGTGAGGAGATCTATAGAGTAGAGATAAAGTATCAGTATATTGGTTTCATTATGAGATATCATGTTGAGTGTGAGATGAAGCAGTGAGAGAAACGATTTTAATGTAACAAAACACCTATGGATCTAAGTATGAAAATAATATTAAAAATGGATCTCGAAGGTGATTCACTACCTATTTAAGGTGTTCTCCTGACAAAAACTTAGGGGGTTGGAACCTCCTACAAGTGGGTGCTTGCAAATCAGGGAGTTGGTGCTTCAATTTGGTTGGTACCAACAAAATAATTAGGGTGTTGGTGTTTACTACTAGTTGATACAGGAAAAATAAATAATGTTTGGTTCTCCTGCATTTGGATTCTTGCAAAATAGATGAAAGGGGGATCAAATCCTCTTACTGGTTGATCCCAATGAACTGATGTAATCAAATATTATAAATAAAGAAGAGGAGAAGATTAGTGTTTTTCTCCATTTCTGGGTTTCCATGTAAAGAAAATGTGTTTTATATGTGTTTTATGTTTATGGTGTGTTTGTGTATTTTATTATATGTTTACATGATATGTTGTTGAATGGTTAAATATTTAAATATCAACATTTATTGTTTAAAATTGGTCATAGTATTTATTGATCTCCCCCAATTTTCATCATTATTCTCCTAATTTCAAACCTTCGTATCATAGAAAGTTCCTTTAGGAACAATTGAACTGTTGGAAGATAGTTCTAAAGAAATCATGGATAACTAGGAATGGATTATACTAGATGGAATACCATTTTTAAATGGATCTAATTTTGGAAGATAATAATATAAGATTATTTAATGGCTTTTGAATTGTTGTATGGTGCTCTTTAGATAATGGAGTAAATAATGAATATTATATAGAAGAAAAAAATATTATATTGAAAGTTCTATCAAATCAAAACTCTAATAATGCAAGACATTGTGAGACTGCAAAAGAAATGTTAGACAAGATGCAATATATACATATATATGAAGTAGAAAACTAGAAGGAACCAATGAATATTGAATACCATTGTTTCTCTATTAATGAATCAGACCTTAAATAATATCCCATTGTCATAAATGCTATTATAGGAGATAGTAATATGAAAAGAAAGAAGAAGAAGAAGAAGGCATCACAGAAGAAAGATACGCAGAAGATTGATGATGATACCATCAATGTGAAAGACCCTAAGTATCACTCAAAATATGGAAAATAAGATAATAAGGAGATGAAATCTACAAGTAAATTGATGTTATGTTATAAATGTAGAAGAATAGATCATCTATGTTCTAGATGTTCATATGCATTTTCTAAAGAAAGAGATAGATAGACTTCTATTACTAGTGAATAAGCACCTACACTCATAGAAATAGAATATCAAGATACCACAAAAAAGGAAAATGAGTGCATCCTTAGTGTTCAAGAAGAAATACTTCTTATATATATGGAAGAGATGTTAGAGTCAGAAAGTTAAATAGACCATGGATGTGAACATGCTAGTTACCCTAATGAGATAGATGAAGAAGAAAATAATGATGAATATATATATGTAAAAATAAAACTAATCTATGCTATAGAAGAGACTAAGAAGATTACAACAATAAATAAAAGTTTAAAAATTTAGGGTGTTTCTTTAATAAATGATCTAGAAAATAAGAACAATGAGTTAAAATTTGGGAATAGTACCAAGATCTTCGATGATATTCTCAGTAGTCAAATATCTCCCCTTATCAATACAAGTGTGGGATTTAAAGAGGAATCATTGTATAAGAAGGTAGAAGGTAAAGAGTTGGAAACCATGTTGAAGAATATAAAATGTATGCCAAGGATGTATTCAAAGGAATTGATGAATATCCACAACTGCAACGAAATATACAACAAAAAATACGAATGGAAAATAGTCATCAGAAGCAGTATCCATTGAGAACAATAAAATACAAAGATATATATCAAACACAACGTAATAGCTACAAAGGTCAAGAGAATAAAAATTAAATATTCAACATATTCCCCCTTCAAACGAAAAGTGTACCCAGGTATCACAATCTATTTCATTGTTATTGTTTTTCATGCAATAATTATGGGAATAATGTAATAGATTGTGTATGTTACAAAAAAAATCAAAATGTGTTGAATAGAAGCAACAAAATAATCTACAAAATGTCAAAGACTAAATATGTATATGAGATAAAATATATGGTGAGAATTTTATGAGGAATCACAACTCCTATGTGCCTTTCTCAAATATTCTTGAATGCTACAATTGTGGAAATCTTGGGAACAATAAAGTAGAATGTAGATATGGCAAGATAAGACCTCCCTCTTAGAAAGAGCAAGTAAACTAAGTAAATCAATCGTTGAAGTAAAAGAAGCATAAAAAGGAAGAATAATATGGATTTTCATTCTATGTTAGAAGTTGTGTAATGGATCAGTACAGGTCTGACTAGAATAATGGTAAGCCAATGAAACTCTCTAAAGGTAAGAATGATGAAAATCATAAAATTGATCCTAGTGATTTAAATAAAGAAATCCAATTAATTATTGTACGATGATTAAGGAAAAAAGAATAAATATATGGAAGAAAAAGGAATAAAATCTACTCAAGAAGAGAAGATCCTCATTTTATCTTCACTGAAAAGTAGAGGATGGCTTTAAGTGAAGCCAAAGTTGAAAGATGCAAGCAACAAAAATAAATATATAAAGTGGTGCATATGAATTTCTAAGGGGAAGTACACAATGATGTCTCATTAGGGGAATTTCGAGGTATAAAATGGGCCTCCTAATGAAATTATAAAATAATAGTGGAAATAATAAAAAAATATTTAATTACATCATCAAATTTTAGAGTGAAAAAAGAAAAAACTACTTTTCCAACTCATATTTTCAACTTATCTCCTTATGGGTTAACTCAATTTCGAGTTGGAACACTCGTTGGATGCACAATTTGATTCCTCGTCGAAGGAGTACCCATGTTGCATACTTTCAATGGACCCTGCTACATGAAAAATGAGAAATACTTGAAAAAACGTTATTGAAATCACATTTTTCATGTAGTAGAGTCCATCGAAAGTATGAAACATGGGTAGTCCTTAGATGAGTTATTAAATTTTTCATCCAACGAGTACTCGCGCTCAAAATTTGAGTAAAACCATAGGGAGATAAGTTGAAAATACAAGGTGGAAAAGTATTTTTATTATTTTATTATTTTTCAACTTTCCACTTTTTTACCCCAAAAATAGTGAATCATCCCCCATGGTGTACATCATCATCTTGAATCATATTGGTTCTTATAAATTTTATTTTGGTTGTAGATTTCTCTTAGGAGGCCCATTTTATACCTCAAAATTTCTCTAATTGGAAAGTTACATGAAGAGAAGAATAATCATAGAAGATAGACTGTAGTAGAAGTATGATGTGTTAAAAGGCCGAAGAGTAAAGATAGGTCTGCAGGAATATCTCTAAAGCAAAAGCAACAAAGGAAGATATGTGGAGATCAGAAACTAGGATAATGCATAAGCTAAGAGGGGATGCATAATAAGCACTAGCATACATCACCATTGGTTTTAAGAAGAGTTGATTGCTCACATAAATCAAGAAATTAAAGGTATACATGTCTTATATTATCTACACATTTTTAATTTAAGTAGAAGATACGATTAATCCTAGCAATAACGGTTTAAGAAAATAATTGGTAGATTCATGTATCACTAGTGTTAAATGTTTAGGGGTAGAAAGTGTATGGATTTTCATGTTCCTCGGTTATTAATTAGTATCTTGGTGTCAGTTACTATCATTTGGTTCAATATTAGAAGAATCATGTAGTTTGATCAAGATTTTAAGGGAAGCATGACCAAAGGAGAAGATTAGTTTGCCATTAGCTTTTAGTTCCATGCCCCAAAGAAGAAAACACAAAGAGTGAAACCTCTAGAGGGAGAGGAACTCAATAAATATATTCAATGGATATAATTCACTTGAAGAGAAGGAGATGATGGTTAGTATGTTTATGGGGAGTGTGAACAATCACACCAGTAGCATTAATGGATGCATATTGAAATTTGGTTATTAATATAAAGAATAATTGGCAAACATTGAGTGAATATCCATTGCATTCTCATAAGCAACGTGTGAGAATAAGTTAACAATATGAATGAATACATGAACAACCTCTTATAGGGAAGATGTATTTAAAAGGAAAATATGAGTAAGAGAGTATTTGAACCCTTTTTCATTGATTTCAAAGGGGAAGAATGAGAAAATATTAAAGAATCAGGGGGATAATGAGAAAACATTGGAGAACGAGAAAAAATCAATAACATTATAGGAGGATTATTGCTAAGCACTTTGTCATCAATGACAAACAATGTTTGGTAGAATTGTAATGTTTGGTGCTATTTCTATCAATGCCAAATGGGTATATTTTTGGGAAAATGGTTGCCATTGATACTTAAGGAGTAGTCATTGATGAAATTTAATTTTAAGTTCACAGGGAGATTATTGGATATTAGAAATTGGTTGCCGTTGATGTCAAGTCACCATTTTTGATGTGTTTTGGTGGTTCTAGAGCCTTGTTTTTTTTTCATAATATTGATTTGAAGGCATATCTTTGAATGCATTTTATCTATAATATATCATCTCAAACAGTCCTACAAATTGCATAGTTCGATATCCCTTTGAGACATGGAAAATTTTAGGGGCGAATTTTAGCCCTAAGTCGAATTTTAAGGGATTTTAAATTTTAATAGGGCGAATTTTTTATATAAAACCTATTTTCTATATTTTTATAAAATTAGCCCAATAATTATTTTAAAAATAATTAACTATTATATATTAGCGCACAAAAAAACTATGCATAAAACTGAAATAATTCGCTTGGATTTACAGGGTCGGAGGGAGGGATTGGAGTGATTCGCCCCATTTTTTCAGTGGTTCGCTAGGGTGGTTGGGGCTTGGAAGGGGCATGGAAGTTGAATGTTGGTCCTTGGATGTGCATAGGCTCGCCGATCTTCTTGCTGGCTGAGCGAGGGTATGGCAGATACCATCCCAAATAGCAACCCCTAGAGCTTATTAGATCAGTCAGTTTAGTTAATTAGCCCTAGAAGCCTAGAAACCCAATATAATTGCATAGTTACAGAGATTCAACAAAGTTATATAGTGTCACCTATTAGCCTATAAGCCATGGATTTCACAACATACCTTAAATTTCTGTTTATTCTCACAGGATCTTTGTTGTTGGTGCTTTTTGTTAGGACTTGGGTTTGTTTTCCTTCTCAGGCAAACGTTGAACTGGATTTCTCTAAGTATGGGTCCTAGTGCACCTTTAAGAACAGTGTTCGAGGAAGCAGTAATGGTGCGCTTATTCAGAAAGGAAAGCCTAAGCCGCAGCAGAAAGTTGATCATGAAAAAGAAGTTGCAAACCATCCACTAGATCCTTTGACCTTTCAGGAGATCAAGAAAGTCCAAAATATTCTGTAGCAGTCCTCAATTTTCAATCATGGTAAGTTTTCACTTCACTCTGTGGTCCTAGAAGGGCCCCCAAAAGAAAAAATCCTTTTATGGAAGGCATGAAGTAGCTTTCCAAGCAGTAAGGCCACAATAATAGCTTGGGCTAATGGGCATGCTTATAAACTCATTTTAGACCTTGCATCAGGCCAGATTGTTGACAGTCAAATCAATCATGAAAATGGGTATCCTGCTATGACAATGGAGGATATGACTTCGGCTGTTCAAGTACCTCTGAAAAGAAAAAAATTCGTAGAAATTATAGGGAAGAGAGACTTCAGTTGTTCAAGTACCTTTCATGCCTGCCTATTTCTCTGGGTTGGTTCCGAACTGGTGAAGAAGGCTGGAGATTGATAAAAATTCAGTGTTATTCAAGCGCGGGGACAACAAATTTCCACATGAGACCCATTGATGGTCTCACAATTTTTGTTGATATGGATTCTAAGGAGGTCTTAAAAATCATAGACAAAGGAAAAGATATCCATAAACGAAGTTAGGATGGGTAAAATTAGGTCGCTGCTTGGTACTCAGTGACAAGCTCCTTCGCATTTAGATGTGTGCTTGACACTTGTATAAACGTTGAAAAAAATTGATGCTTTTTCTTGCACTGGTATATTGTTTCCTTGGTGGGTAAGATTAGGTCGCTACTTGGTACTCATTGAAAATCTCCTTGGCATTTAGATGTTTTCTTGGCACTTGTATAAACGTAGAAAAAAATATGATGCTTTTGTTTGCACTGGAAAATTGTTTCCTTGGCACATGATTAAACCTTGAAAAAGTTTCTTGCTCCTGTTTACACTTGCATATTTTTTGTAATTCTAATTTGTGAAATCTGTTGTGTGACAGATTTGAGAAGTCAGACCAAATGTTACCTTAGTAGCCCGCATGGCAGCATCTGTTGCAAACTATGATTATATTGTGGATTTGGAATTTCAAACTGATGGCCTTATCTGATTTAAGGTAAGAAATCCTAAAATTTTCCCTTGAGAAAGGAACTTGTTAAGTTATTTTTACTCAAGCGCAGATTAGAAGGGCTAAGCTTTTGACCATTTTATTTGGCACACAAGTTGGACTAAGTGGGATCTTGATGATCAAAGGTATAAAATATGAGAATGCCAACCAGATCAGATCCGAAGATGAGATTCATGGGACTTTGCTTGCTCATAATACAATTAGTGTCATCCATGACCATTATATTACTTTCTACCTGGACATGGATGTTGATGGTATAGATAATTCCTTTTTTCAGGTCAAGATAGCCAAGAAAACGGTGAAGAATGGACAAACTCCAAGAAAATGTTTTTAGAAAGTAGAGAGACACATAGAAAAAACAGAGAAGGATGCCCAAATTAAGCTGAGCCTCTATCAGCCATCTGAGTTTCATGTGATCAATCCATCAAATAAGACAAAGATTGGAAATCCAGTGGGATATAAAGTTGTCCCAGGGGGCACTACTGCAAGCTTGCTCGATCACAATGATCCTCCTCAGCACTGAGGGGCCTTCACTGACAATCAGGTTTGGATTTGGATGCCCTCACAGTTTGACTAGTTTTTGTTGTTGAAATTCACACTAAATAATCAAATAGATCTGCCACACATGTCAGTGAAATGAAATCTGCTTCAAAATTTGACTATACCCATTTTAACCAAAAATACTATTAACCAAAAAAATACATGACCCTTTAAATTATATTTCCATCTACATAGATTCATCTTAGTGAAGTTGGTGGGTAAAATTATCATGCGTGAGGATAATATTAGTCACGGGATTAAATAACATGTAGCAGTTCTTTGCATGCAATGTGCTGCATGTAGATCTCTAAATATAATCAAATTTTCTTATGCAATCAAGTAGTCTCAATGTGTTTGTGTGTTTTTATTGTTTTGAATGATTATTTATTTTGTTTCTCTTGAGTTTTTATTTTCTCTCTGTTTTCTTTTCAATTGACAAAAACAATATTTACTGAAACAGAGTACAATTTCAGGAAATGAAAAAACAGAGTCTGAATATTTGCCCTTTGTGTTAATGGTGTTAGCGTTAATGTTGTTATGTGTTAATGGTGTGTTAATAGACCTATGTGTGAGTGGAATGCCAACAAGCTCTTTCTGAAGCTTACACCCTCCTTCACACTCCTCATTGCTATGACGCCAAGTATGTTCTTGATGTTTGGGACCGAGGTTGCAACAAGTTGGTCGTAAATGTGTTGTATACAAATGTTATTTTTATTAAGTATTCATTTTTTTGTGTTGCCTTGACTTTAAAGACAATGATAGTTTTATTGTCCTCGACCAAATTCCACAAGTAACTGGTAAAATAAATGGAGTGTTGAAACTTTGGTATACTGTTGTGTTGGTTTGAAAGGGTGAATTGATCCTATGCTTATGGTGTGTTGATGTCTCACTAGTTATTTTGTTCAAATCTGAAGCTTTCTTTCTAGAACCGAATTACACGAACCTGTAATGGCTTATTTGGTCACAAAAACATCTCTAGAAAAAGCCATTATAATTTTGTCCATTGCCACTAGCCATAAATATGAAGGGATCGAATTGCAGTCTCTAGGCATTCATGTCTTAGGTCTAATATGAAGGGATTGAATTGCAGTCTCTAGGCATTCATGTCCCAGTCCAAATATTTGAAGCAAATAGCCTTAAATTCAAGTAAGTCTTGCATCCTAAATCCTGCATACCAAATTTTTTGAGGTGCAAGAAACAAAGAGGATGACAATGTTAAGGATGTAGGTGTTGGCCGGATAAATCGTTCTTGCGGACAAGACCGATCTCCCTAGTGTCAGAATACAATCTAGCAACAAACAAACAACTAAGTTTGTCTTTCTCTAGATATATTCGTTTTACAAATAAATTCTATGAAGGTGTCGATCCTACCTTAGATCCAAATGCTTATTTGCGGTCGTAGTGCTTCCGTCGTATCAATAATCCTTCATCGCAACAAGAGCTCTTTTGTCGCAAGAAAGTATCATCTTTCGTTGATCTGCAATCACAAACAAGAAAATATCAAATAGCGCCTGTATAACAAATAATCATAAAACATACCTATCATAGTGATTAAGCAATCTATGAAATAAACGATCAAACGATAGCTTATTGAAATAAACAATCGAACGACAATTTATTGAGAAAAACAGAACTTGATTGTATTAATCTTAAAATATACAGAAGAACCTTACAACCTTAGCCTTGATGTTCGAAAGGTCTTCCTGGGGTCCGAAGCAAGAATCTCCTCTACTTTGATAAGTCTTGCACTCTTCCTTCAGGAGAAAAAAGAGGTATGTGATCTTTCCTCTCAAAAGCTTAGCAGAAAGAAGTCTAAATCTCAACAGCACTTCAACTCAAAAATCTTAACTTAACTTCTTAAATCCTCCATTAGTTTTCTTAACTTAACCTCCAAAAACTTAACCCTTTGAGGCTACCCAATGCCTCCTTTTTATAGAGTAGATGAGGAGGTTAGGATTCCACCTTTAAAGGGATAGAATCCTCCTTCAAAGGGATAGGCTCCTCACATCAAGGGATTAGTTCCTTAAGGTGTGGGATACATGCACCTTACTAAAGCGTACTCATCCCAAAAAAATCTCATCTAGAACCTTCCAGAATTGACCAAAAATCAACTTTTTCACTTTGATTTCGTGTGCTTTTTTTATTCACAGGGTTCCGCAGTACACACCCGGAAAATCGCGTTCTAGAATGTGCCTTTTCACATTACCTGCGTACCCAAGCCAGGAACGTAGGTAGGCTTCATGTTACCTATGTACCCAATGATTTTTGAGTTTTTAGGGTTTTCCCTCCAGTTTTAGGGCTTGGAATGAGGAGAAAATGTTGTAAGACTTGCAGAGGAGGCATGAGTACAATGAGCCTGCTGTACGTTGCATTGTCAGTGACATTTCAAAGGTAACATTGCCCCTAAAGTGCGAAGTCCGGAATAGATGAAGAAGTCTGCTACATATGAAGAGTGAAGTACTTTATCATTTCAAGGATCATCTCAGGGATACCCCGATCGGAACCGTAAAAACATTCAATGCAAAATATATATATGTAATCATATCATCGCCTGCAGGGCACCCCCATACTCGCATCAAAACTAACTCAAATCGTTCTGATACAGGAATGATTTTAATATTACATCAATAGTGTAGACACAGCATGGGCGCAGCCATCTGTAATGAATAGTCTACTGTATAATAATAAAATTCCTCGCAACCTGGATGGTGGAAACTAGATCCAGGGTCTTGATTTCCGCATCTCGAACTAGTACGATTCTATCCATGTGAATAAATGTGTTGAAGTCGAACATGGTAGAAACCACTTGATTACCAGTCAATGATGTAAACTGTTAACAAGTGTGAGAGAAACCATCAGTAATGTCAATGGCTCTCAAAGTACTCAGTACAATCCATGAAATGTGAATGAATGAGCTGAAGTCGAACATGTCACGGAATCATTCGATCGAAGGTCAATGATGCAACCTGTCGTCGAAGGCGAGAAACCTGCCATTGAGGCATGCATATTTCAAGGTACTGACGATTTCTAGATCAACTTCCTAGATAATGAGTTGTCGTCGATAGAAAGTGATCCGTCGTAGGCAAGCCCACAACACGAAATCATAGATCAAGTTTTGAAAATATATCGGCAAGGACTGACTCAGGGATGGTCAAAATGGATGACAGATATTTTGCAGATGAATGGTTTACTTGAACTGTCCTCTTGAACACATAACGACACTGCAGATGGCTTGGTAACAATTGACCCAAAGCTAATACCCAGAAACCGGCTGAAGACTTTCAATGTGGTTTGATTAACTGTTAGGCAAAGGATTTCCCAACCCAGTTGAACAAAAAGTGTCGTGTTCAAGAGTGGTTAACATTTTTCTGAATAATCAAGATGTGACAAACAGGTTCATTTTTCTCTCTTTTCCCCCACCATTTCTGGCAAGTACCTCTTTATTTTTGACAAGCTTGAGGAGGATAACATTTGCTTGTTTATAAGCTCATCCTTCGGATGAGTCCAACTTAGTTTAAGATTCGAACCCTAAGAAGGAGTGGTTCATTCCTATTTGAAATTGAACAGGTCCTTTACTGTTAAATTTTAACGAGTCCAGTATAGGAGAAACTCGGTGTTTTTCAATTTTAGGGAGTCAGAAGAAAAAACTTAAGAAAACTCCATGGGTGTAATTTTTCATAAATTTAGTCTCTCGAGCCCAAAAAAAGATAAAATAATGCGGGAGAGAACTCTATTGACCGTAATTAGTCAACGTATACCTTTTTCGTAAATAGTCCATTTCAGTCCGTAAAAGGGGTAAACTTATACTGAAGCGACGATCATTCATTTACTTTAATGAGTTCGAATAATCAAGTACTCGACAATATTTTCATGTTTAGAGAGTCTGAAAAGGGCTTAAAAGAGGACTCTAGGGTTTCGCTTTTTCGTAATTTTCAAGAGTCCGAAAAAGTGATAAAAGTATACTCAGTAGTTTCGCTTTTTCTGTAAATTTTAACAAGTTCGAAAAAGGGATAAAAATGTACTCATGGTTTTCACTTTTTCGTAAGTTTTAACGAGTTTGAAAAAGGGATAAAAATGTACTCCTGTGGCCGACTTTCAATTTAATTTACGAGCAGGAAAAGATGGAAAGAACTCGGCATTTTCATGTTTTTTACGAGAATGAAAGATAGCAAAATAATCTCGAGATTTTCATGAGTTTAACGAGTCTTGAAAATAACCAAAATTGACTCAAGATAGGTTTCATTTTTACACAAGCTTGAAATGTGAAGAAAGAATCGTGCTCGCCCCAAGCGTACGTAAATCGCTAGAGCACATGCCCCCCCAGCTTTATTTCATTCAACTAAGTACACTGCTGGTAATTAATAACTGGATGGAATGAAGGTTCATTTACGAGATCATATGAAAGACCCGACCTAAAAAACTTCCATTAAAATTATAAAAACTGGAATAACTAACTCTAAACAGACTTAACATTTACGATTCACTAAAGACTCACCTTAATTATGGGGAGGATTTGTTTCATTTTTAACGAGCTTGACACAGCAAAAGAACTATGCTCATGGCAACATGTTTCATTTTTTAACGAGGTTGACACAGTAAGAGGAACTTTCCTCATCTACAAGTTTCATTTTTTTAACGAGGTTGACACCGTAAAAGAAACTATCCTCATATCTACTTATTTCTAATCTACCTACATAACCTACTGATTCATTTTTTAATGAGGTTGACACAGGAAAAGAACTGTCCTCATACCTAATTCATTTTTTAATGAGGTTGACTCAGTAGAAGGAACTATCCTCTGACCAACTGATTCATTTTTTAACGAGGTTGACACAGGAAAAGAACTGTCCTCATACCTGATACATTTTTTAATGAGGTTGACTCAGTAACAGGAACTATCCTCTGAATTACTTATTTCTAATCTATGCATCTAATCTCTACAATCTACCTACTGATTCATTTTCTAATGAGGTTGACACAGGAAAAGAACTGTCTTCATCGCCAACTGATTCATTTTTTAACGAGGTTGACACAGGAAAATAAACTCTCCTCACCGCCGACTGATTCATTTTTTAACAAGGTTGACACAGTAAAAGGAACTATCCTCAAAGACATGTTTCATTTTTTAAAGAGGTTGACACAGTAACAGGAAGTTTCCTCAGACTCACTGATTCATTTTTTAACGAGGTTGACTCAGTAACAGGAACCATCCTCATCAGCCACTGATTCATTTTTTAATGAGGTTGACACAGTAAAAGGAAGTGTCCTCAGACTCACTGATTCATTTTTTAACGAGGTTGACACAGTAAAAGGAACTGTCCTGAGACTCACTGATTCATTTTTTAATGAGGTTGACTCAGTAACAGGAACCATCCTCATCAGCCACTGATTCATTTTTTAATGAGGTTGACACAGTAAAAGGAACTGTCATCAGACTCAATGATTCATTTTTTAACGAGGTTGACACAATAAAAGGAACTATCCTCAGACTCACTGATTCATTTTTTAACGAGGTTGACACAGTAAAAGGAACTCTCCTTGACTAAATGTTTCATTTTTTTAAAGAGGTTGACACAGTAACATGAACTATCCTCAAACTCACTGATTCATTTTTTAACGAGGTTGACACAGTAACAGGAATTGTCCTCGGCAACTTGATCATGGCTTCCAACTGGAAGAAACACATGTCAATGGACACACCTTGGTCATGGCTTCCAAGAGGTCTTCATCAGAAGGAAGACTAGTTCTCTGGAAGGAACACATGTCAAGAGAATCAAAAGGGATAAGAACATCACGTTCAAATAATCCCATAGAGTTTTCCATGTCAATTACCAGATCTAAGTCATAGGAAGTCGAGAAAATAGTGAGAGGCTCGCTTACATCAGTAACTGAAAACATGGGACTAGTTGCCACATAATTAACCCGTGGCGGGGTAGATACCACTTACGTATGACGAACATTCAGGGATGTCGGATTATTGGTAGTCGAAACAAGACTAGGGAATGAAAGCTGGTCTACAGTCACAATATTTCCATTGTGAGGGAAAGACATCACGCAAAAGAGTGTCGATACGACAGCTTTCATTGCATAGACATAGTCTCGCCCAAGGAGTAAATTGAAATCCAAGGGACCTCGAACTACCATAAGATCAATACAGACAGTTTTACCTTCTAAAGTAATAGAAAACTTAGGAAGGATCCCTAAAGGTTCACTAATGGTTATGTTAAAAGCTTTCAGATTCTGCGTAATAGGAACAAGTTGAGGAGAACCCAAAGCTTTCCAAGCAGTTGAGGATAAAATACTAACAGAAGCACCTTCATCTACCTGTGTACGGTGTATGTCCCTACCACCAAACTTCACAATGATTTGGAAAGGAATGGAGGAAGGAAGAGGAGGTTCTGTCAGTCTATTCCAATCAAAGGAAAAGACCTCAGTACTTGGAGGGGGTTCTGTAGAAATAGGTGAAATGCCCCCTGGAATAGAAGAATCTGATGTAACAAGAAGAACCTAAGCGGTATGAAGTTCACTCTCTACATGGAGAATGGGATTGACCAAGTGTGAAATCGAATCGACCACTTGATAAACTAATGGATCATCAACCTGAGTGATATGAGTTTCACTCTCTAATGGAAGAGTGGGAATCGACTGTACTTGAAACTAGATCAATCAATCCGTCAGTTGACGTTAGGTTGGGAGAAAGTTTACGGTAACCAGTTGGAAATTATTGTTGTGGAACAGTAAGGTTTTCCAACAATTTTGAGGCTTCATCCATGTGAGGGCAAATGTGAGTTTGATGACTCCCTTTGCATAACTTACAGGGAAACCTAACTTTACCGTTTTTCCCAAGAACCTGACTATCACTGGTTGATGGATGAATGGAAAGTTGATGATATGTTTCTGACCATACTTCCAAGACCTTCGAAATACCAAGACAATTGATAAGGAAGTGGTCACCCTTACAAAGCTTGCAAGGGTATTTGGATTTACGATGCATGTTGGAGGTTTCCTCAACACAACTAACACTTACAGCCATGGTTGGTTGGTTGACTTATTTCTTATCTTGCTTCTTCTTCTTCTTCTTCTTCTTCCCTTTCTTCTTCTTCTTAGCCACCTGGTTACTAGCGTCAAGGATTTTACCAAGCGAAGAGGAAGAAATGGAGGAAGAAATATTAGGTGAAGAAGGTAAAGGGTCAACAAAAGGTTGGTGATGTTGAGATGGTGAACTTTGTTGAGGTGAAGCATTCGGTTGAGGTGGAACAATTGGAGTATTCTCCTCAAATAAATTGCCAGAAAATAACGATATCAAACCTATTGTAAAACCCAGATAATGACACAAGGCTATATGAAGACCGTTAAAGGTTTGTGCCAAGGAAATAAACTAGGAATCTCAAATAAGAGGGGTTCCTTGGTTGGAAAATCCAACAAATGCGGATATTATTCAACTTCCGGGCGAATTTTATTAACAATTTAAAACTAAAATTAACAATTAACAATTCACAACAAATAATTAAAATTCACAATTCACACCTATGGTCTCTAAAAGTAAAAACAAAGAAATTAACACGCGTTATCAAATCTAGGAGTCAAACCACACACAAAAAGTAACTTCCCGTACTAAAAACACTAGTTGGTGATGAAATCCAACATCGTAGAATTTAATACAGAAATGACGGTTGGAACAGTTACCCCAACAACCTGCTTAATGAAACAGACTGGCACAAGTTTCTTCACAAAACCATCTCGAGTGAAGAGAACCCCCCAGAGAGTCCAAGTGAGTCTAGTCGGCATCTACTCCAAGTACAGTCAGATCTTTCCTTCACTGTCACCTTAGGAAATAATCTTAAGTTTATGGACACTAAGGTTACCAACAATAACAAATACAACTAGGGGAACATTCTACTATCCAATCCCACGCGCAAGGGCAGAGTAACAAAGCTCAATCCCCTTGAAGGTTCCTCGACATGGTTAATCCGAGGTTTACCGACAAGTGACCCCAGGCTCCTCGACAATGGTTAATCCGAGGTTTACCATTTGTAATGCACGCAAAATATTCTATCTTCCCCAATGAAACAGAATTGATTGTTTCAAAGGTTCGGACATGATCTCGTGATTGAATTCTTTAAGAGAAGCTTCCCAGATTGTACCAATTACAATTGGATCTATTTCCTACCACAAGATTTATCTACTTGTTTGTTTTTACTATCTTGGAGAGTTAATTACTCCCTACTCCAAGATACTAGCCTAAGCTATGTTGGTGGAAAGAGCCCTAAATATGTAAAAATTACTACATGAATTTTAATTAAGCACTGTGTTATTTAGGCTGTTATTACTCAAAGGGTAAATGGATATGAAACCAATGGTGTTATGACCCGACCCAAAACTGAATGCAATCGAATATGATAATGTAATCCTTTCAATTCGATGAATCCTAACTAAAGTAAGGAAAGTGTTTCCATTTTCTTCCAACAATGCAAAAATTTGATCACTAAGAGAAAATACAACAAATTCTCTAATGCACTAATTTTATCAAGAAAAACTAATGCAAATCAATCCCAAAACAATTTTTTATTTTTGTGTTTTTAAAACAAGCATAAAAACATCAAAATTCAAATCAAAGAAAACTGATCTAAATCTATGATTGATTTTTCAGAATGTAAACTATGCAGTTGTAATCTATGCATAATTCACTTGAAAAGTATGCAAATGTAATCTATGCACATTTTTCATTCATATTCTGAAAATGAGAATTCTAACTATGCAAATGTGATCTATGCAAGAGAATTCTCAAACATCAACTGATGCAAGCCAAGAAAATCTGGTGTGAGTTCCAAAGACCAAAACACTCAGCAAGTATTAGTCATTCACAATTTACCCCCCCCCCCCCCCCCCCCGGCGAATGAGGGGGAATTGTTTTTTTCAAAAACAAAAGCAAAAAGATGCAAAATTGTGAAAATACTGAGACAAACCTCTAAGTAATGACCAAAGCAAATAAAATTAATAATTTCTCAAAAAAGAGACTCAAAACACCCAATTAACTTAATGGAGATTGATGAGATGAAGAATTGCTGAAAGAAATTCAGAAAAAAGAATTTTTGACAGAGAAATACAGATCTGGGTAGATGCTAAGAATCCTAAATTAAATCTAAACTAAGCTAGAAAAAATAAATATGAAGTTTTTCAAAAAATTTAACAGGGTTCGCAGGCTTCCAGAAGTAACAGGTGCGGTCCCGCACTGTTTACTTAAGGAAAGTGCGAAACTGCCCGCACTGTGCAAAATAACAAAGTGCAGTCCCTAGAAAAGTTCAAGAAAAACGTAAAAGATTTCAAAATTTTCAAAAACAGAGAAAACCTAAGCTACCGAGGTAGATATCCATCAATCAAAAACCAGGAAAAACTTTTCCTCAAATCAAAATAAAAGAGAACCAAAAACAACAAGTTTCTTTCCCCAGTGGAGTCGCCAATTTGGTGGCCAGATAAATCGTTCTTGCGGACAAGACCGAACTCCTTAGTGTCAGAAGACAATCTAGCAACAAACGAACAACTATGTTTGTCTTTCTCTAGATATATTCATTTTACAAATAAATGCTATGAAGGTGTCGATCCTACCTTAGATCCAAATGCTTATTTGCGGTCGTAGTACTTTCGTCGTATCAATAATCCTTCATCGCAACAAGAGCTCTTTTGTCGCAAGAAAGTATCATCTTTCATCGATCTGCAATCACAAACAAGAAAATATCAATAGCGCCTGTATAACAAATAATTATAAAACATACCTATCATAGTGATCAAGGAATCTATGAAATAAATGATCAAACGACAACTTATTGAAATAAACAATCGAAGGACAATTTATTGAGAAAAAAAAAACTTGATCGTATTAATCTTAAAAATATACAGAAGAACCTTACAACCTTAGCCTTGATGTTTGAAAGGCCTTCTCGGGGTCCGAAGCAGGAGTCTCCTCTACTTTGATAAGTCTTGCACTCTTCCTTCAGGAGCACAAAGAGGTATGTGATCTTTCCTCTCAAAAGCTCAACAGAAAGAATTCTAAATATCTACAGCACTTCAACTCAAAAATCTTAACTTAAAAATATTAACTTCAAAATCTTCTTAACTTCACTTCTTAACTTAAAAATCTTAACCCTTTGAGGCTACCCAATGCCTCCTTTTATAGAGCAGATGAGGAGGTTAGGATTCCACCTTTAAATGGATAGAATCCTCCTTCAAAGGGATAGGCTCCTCACATCAAGGGATTAGTTCCTTAAGGTGTGGGATACATGCACCTTACTAAAGCATACTCATCCCCAAAAAATCTCATCTAGAACCTTCTAGAATTAACCAAAATTCAACTTTTTCAGTTTAATTTCGCGCTTTTTTTATCTTACAGGGGTTCCGCAGGCATAACAATGGAAAACTGCGTTCTAGAATTCAGTTCCTCTTCACATTACCTGTGTACCCTAGCCAGGAACGCAGGTAGGCTTCATTTTACCTGCATACCCAAAGTTTTTGATCTTTTTAGGGTTTTTTCTCCAGTTTTAGGGCTTGGAATGAGGAACAAAGGTTGTAAGACTTGCAGAGGAGGTAAGTATGAGTGTCAATGAGCTCATACAGTCAGCAGAATGTCAGGGTGACATTTTTTAGTGTAACAGTAGGAGATAAAAGAAAATGAAGAATAATGTGGTCAGGTCATCAGTCTAAGTGCTTGAATACAACGTCATGACGTATTATCTGTAATTTTTATAGCAAAAATGTAGACAATTCCTTTGAAAACTTTCATAATTTTAAGAGTTCTGCTTTTGTATTCTCATTTTCAAAGTTTTGAGTTGTAAACGATGAATTAATTTAGAGGAAATCAGAGTTCTGAGGCAACTAAATATGCTTCTGTTCTCAAAAGATCTTGTAGAATAAGTTCTTCGATATTGTCTTCTAAGCCTTAGTCTAATAGTGGTGAATGACTTCACAAAGAGTTGTACTTTCATAATAAACACAATCTAGTTAATAATTTGTTTATATGTGAAAAATAAACTGTATTAAGCAATTACAAATGGATATTGTGGATATTGATATACACTAGGACATTTAAATGTCAATTTGTGAGGCTATTCTTTGAGGAATTTACAAGCCCAACATGCACAATGAATAATCTAAGTCCATACGACTGTGTCGAATAATCCAAAGAATTAAAAGCTTGCAAACATAGAATTCAAGATATGAAAGAATCTATGTGAGTTTTGTAGCGCTTAACTAACAAATTCCTTCAACCAAGGGACGCATATCATCATCTACTCCATCAAAATTTTTATTGAAATATATCGAAATGATTCATGGTTCATACCTTGAAAGATTTAAAATAATTACAACATGGTTCCTTCTAATTTTTACCAAGAAGTCAAAACATTGCGAAGCCAAAATGATCTCATTTTATAATTTTGGATTTGAAGTACTGGAGAAAACAAAAAATATGGATTATGAGCATGAAAAACTGAAGTCCTGACACCAAATAAAATTTTGATTGGAAGTATTGGAGTCAGCAAAAAGGATGGATGATGAACATGCAAAGCTGAATTCCTGACAATGTTCTCTGTGCAAATCCTCAGATGAATGTGTTTCTCACTTGTTTATTTATTGTTCATATACAAGGTGGGTATTTGAGGCTTAGCTATAATGGTCAAAGTCCAATCTAGGCAATTTTTCAAAGGCTTGTGAGGAAGATTGTTTTGTAGCTTGTTTCAAGGCTTTCCCATGCATCTTTGTTTACATTATTTGGTGGGAAAGGAATTCAAGTGTGTTCATATCATTTGACATCTCGATGGACATTGTTGTAGGAATCATTGAAAATCTATGCAAAGAATATAGGGTAGATCCAAATGGAAAAATAAAGGGTCCCACTTTTGCCTCCATTAGATCACGATAATCTGTGGAGTTTATTTGATGGTGCTACACTGGGTCATACATCAATTTGCATAATTGTAGTAGTATTATTTTTGAACAAATCACATTATATGCATGTTAAATATTCCCTAGGGTGCAAGAAAAATAATCATTCTGAATTTATTGCCTCGCTAACACTCTTTTATATCCACTCTAAAAAAATATCGAAAAGCTACAAGTTATGAGAGATTCAAAGTTAGTAATTGATTGGGATAATAGGAAAATTGAGGTGGAAATGTTTGTTTGAAATCTCTTCTTTAGGACATCCAGGAATAAATACTCTCATTTGATTGGTTATTCTGTAAACATATCCTAATAGAGCTCAATTCCAAAGCAATCACTCTTTCAAAGGAAGCACCAACACTTTTGACATCACTAAATATGTTGATAGAGAAGAACTAACTCAATGACCTAGAATTTTTGACCTTCAGGTCCGACCATAGAAATGGATGATATTTCTTTTGAACAACTGGAAAGTCACTAGTATTTTTTTATTAAATAGGAGAAATCTTGTGCAAGGTAAACATTTTTGGAACTCTTGGAATAAATCATATGATGGAATAATCAGATTTAGTAGAACTGTGCTAGCAGTTTGACTTAGCCCAGATTGGAGCATCTCCGGCATAAGATACCTGACATGACCACTGTCGACTCTCATGTTAGAAGCCTCATTAACAATGGTACTGGGTTTGACATCTGACAATAGATATCTAACTTGCCATTAATGGACACATTGGAAGTGACAACTACCAAAAGATGACACCAACTGTCAATAGTAGGATCCATAGTCATACCCATTTCAGGATCTGAAATCTTTCTGGCAAGACAAAATGTAGTTGCTATAGATGCACAAGCAACTGATACTGGGCATAACTGAATGTGACTGACTGATTCTATATAAATTGATGTTCTAATTTCTTCTTCCCTCTCGACAGTTTGTACTCTCTTGTATACATGGCAAACAAATTCAACAAATTTTTAATGTCTTCCCCTCTCATTGCACAATATTTGGTCTCCCTTCCCTTATGAGGGATAAGAGTGACTCCACTCATAGTTTCAGTTGCTTATTTTCATTGTAACTTAATAATGAAATATTGATGTATAGTTTAGGTAGCACATACTGATTTTATCATGTTATACTATTGACTAATTGTTTTTTCCATTGTATTTTTTCTTCACAAACTGACACACCCAATAACCAGGAAGTTTTTAGGAGGGTTCTTGGTTGTTTCTAATGTCTACTTGTGGACACGTAGATTAAGTGAGGTTGTTGTTACGAAGAACCAAATGTTAGGAGAGTATTAACATGGAACCAAATCCCCAATTCCTATCATGGGATTTTCCGCAGTAGCTCTATGACTTGCAAGTATTATAGACATTACATAGATGGCAAGTTCCTGATCACAACCCACTTCTTTCTTTGGTTTTCATGGACAGAACCAGCCCAAATATTTGAAGCAAATAGCCTTAAATTCAAGTAAGTCTTGCACCCTAAATCCCGCACAACAAATTTTCTGAGGTGCAAGAAACAAAGAGGACGACAATTTTAGGGATGTAGGAGATAAAAGAAAATGAAGAATAATATGGTCAGGTCTTCAGTCTAACTTCTTGAGTACAACGTCATGATGTATTATCTGTAATGTTTATAGCAAAAATGTAGACAATTCCTTTGAAAACTTTCAGAATTTTAAGAGTTCTGCTTTTGTATTCTCATTTTCAAAGTTTTGAGTTGTAAACGCTGAATTAATTCAGAGGAAATCAGAGTTCCGAGGCAACTAAATATGCTTCTATTCTCAAAATATCTTCTGGAATAACTTCTTCGATATTGTCTTCTAAGCCTTATTCTTAGTCTAATACTGGTGAATGACTTCACAAAGAGTTTCACTTTCATAATAAACATAATCTAGTTCATAATTTGTTTATATGTGAAAAATAAACTATATTAAGCAATTACATATGGATATTGTGGATTTTAATATACACTAGGCCGTTTAAATGTCAAGTTTTGAGGCTATTCTTTGAGGAATTTACAATCCCAACATGCGCAATGAATAATCTAAGTCCATACGACTATGTCGAATAATCCAGATAATTAAAATATTGCAAACATAGAATTCAAGATATTAAAGAATCTATGTGAGTTTTGTAGTGCTTAACTAACAAATTCCTTCAACGAAGGGACGTATCTCATCATCTACTCCATTAAAATTTTTATTTAAATATATCGAAATGATTCATGGTTCATACCTCGAAAGATTTAAAATAATTACAACATGGTTCCTTCTGATTTTTACCAAGAAGTCAAAACATTGCCAAGACAAAATGATCTCAGTTTATAATTTTGGATTTGAAGTACTGGAGAAAACAAAAAATATGGATTATGAGCATGAAAAACTAAGGTCCTAACACCAAAGAAAATTTGGATTGGAAGTATTGGAGTTAGCAAAATGGATGGATCATGAACATGCAAAGTTGAATTCCTGACAATGTTCTATGTGCAAATCCTTAGATGAATTTTTTTCTCACTTGTTTATTTATTTTTCATATACAAACTAGGTATTTGAGGATTAGCTATAATGGTCAAAGTCCAATCTAGGCAATTGTTTAAAGGCTTGCGAGGAAGACTGTTTTGTAGCTTGTTTCAAGGCTTTCCCATGCATATTTGTTTACATTATTTGGTGGGAAAGGAATTCAAGTGTGTTGATATCATTTGACATCTCGATGGACATTGTTGTAGGAATCATTGCAAATCTATGCAAACAATATAGGATAGATCCAAATGGAAAAATAAAGGGTCCCAATTATGCCTCCATTAGATCATGATAATCTGTGGAGTTTATTTGATGGTGCTACACTGGGTCATCTATCAATTTGAATAATTGTAGTAGTATTATTTTTGAAAAAATCAAATTATATGCATGTTAAATACTCCGCAGGGTGCAGGAAAAATAATCATTCTGAATTTATTGCCTCGATAACAGTCTTTTGTATCCACTCTAAAAAAATATCAAAAAGCTACAAGTTATGAGAGATTCAAAGCTAGTAATTGATTGGGATAATAGGAAAATTGAGGTGGAAATGTTTGTTTTCAATCTCTTCTTTAGGACATCTAGGAATAAATACTCTCATTTGATTGGTTATTCTGTAAACATATCCTAAGAGAGCTCAATTCCAGAGCAATCACTCTTTCAAAGGAAGCACCAACACTTTTGACATCACTAAATATGTGGATAGAGAAGAACTAACTCAATGACCTAGAATTTTTGACCTTCAGGTCTGATCATAGAAATGGATGATATTTCTTTTTAACAACTGGAAATTCACTACTATTTTTTTATTAAATAGGAGAAATCTTGTGCAAGGTAAACATTTTGGGAACTCTTGGAATAAATTTTATGATGGAATAATCAGATTTAGTAGAACAGTGCTAGCAGTTTGACTGGCTAAAATAGGCCATATGAATACTATAGAATGGCTTTTCACATTGACACCAGCTCTTTTAATAGCAATATTTTGAAAATGTTTCCTTTGGAAATGTTTTGCTCCATGTTTTCAAGATAATGAGAGTTTCTTATACGGTCCTTAATGGTAGGTAAATGCATATGCAGAGGCTCTTTTAAACGGATTAAATATGCAGTCAAAATTCTTCCCTAGCTTATCGAGGAACACATTTGAGGTAAAAAAAATGTCTTTGGGCTCATTAAGTTTGGTATTATTTCCACTTGCTCAGTAAAACAGAGTATGGGCATAATGGCTTATTTCTATTGTAAAGTTCTTTGATGCTCATTTAATTTGATTTTGTTGGTTTACTTTACAGAGAGCACTGGCACTCTACAAAAATGCCTATGTCAAAATTAAGTCTTATTCAAGTCCTGGTGCAAATGATCCACAAAAGGTAATTGTGGCTTCTAAAAGCGGTAAAGAGAGTTTCTGTCATACTAAATTGTACGATGAAAGAAATGTTGATGTTGATGTAACAATAGTATGTGATAACACATCAACAAATGTGACTTGAGCCATTGAGTTTACCAATCCTTTAGAACATGCAGTGAAGAATAATACACAAACTAACCAAGAAAACCCTTATATAGTTCTTCAAGATGATGCAAAAATGAATAACTCTATCAGTTCAAGTCAAAACAACCCAATATTTGATGTGAAAGAACCAATGGTGAGTGTAAAGGATGCAGATTATTTGGTATTGGGATGCAATACCAATTCCAAAGGTTGTTCAGAACATCCTTTGGATGATGTTAATACTAGGGTTTTTTCAGCACAACTTGAAGATGGTGTCACTGACCTAGAACTGGTGGATGATCATGATCTGAGAGGCTTCTCAAAAAAATCAAATCTTAATACCATAGTTTCTCCAGAAGAGCTTACTTATGGAATTAATTCAATGCATGTCTCAAAATCACTTATGGATCCTGTTGATGTAGTAGTCTTGTCATAAGAGCAGGCTAACATTTTAGGTCCATTGCAAGTTAACAATTTCCCTTCCCTTATAAAATGAAATATTTCAATATTGAATACGGAAGAGCACAAGACAATGTCAAATAGACACATAGGAAACATTGATTTCAGAGTGACTGAAAAATCTTCCAGGAACTTTCCTGTACCAATAGACAACTGTACAGATATTGCTGTCACAAATAAAGCTACAAAATTTCTGGAAATTTCCAGTTCCCTATCCTTGAAGTTAGTGAGGGAATGTGAAGGATAATCACATTCTATTTCTATGATGCCCAATTCAGAAACTGTTAGTCGAGTCTCTGAATTTCATGAGAGGCATGATAATGTAGATTTGGATACTGTAAATGTCGGGTGCTTAGATCCAAATCAACAAGATGAGGATTTGTGTGGTGAGGCTAGAATTCAGCAGGATGAATCACCTGGAAATACAGATACAGCTCTGGAAAATGCAGTTGAGTTAGTTGATTCTAAAACAGGCATATGGATTTTTAGTCCATATAATCTTCCTGGAAGTACACATTGAGACAATCTAAGTATTTTTTTTCCCTCTTTTTGATGCCTTTCTTTCTCATGTTATATTTCTTGCATGCATTCCTTGTATATGTGGCCAAATTATGGCAATATGTCTCTTTCATAAAGTGCTTTTCGTTGTACATATCTTGTTTTCTGTTTTTTTGCATGGTTTTGTTTGGACTGAGAAATTCAATCCACTTGCATATCTGTTCTTTGAGGTAAGTATACTTTCTCTATTATTAAGTAACCTTTATGTAGTATCGAAAATGCTTTAGATTTAGTGATCAAGAAAACACTTGTATTAGAATTGCTAGTCGTCCTATGTTAAATAACATCATCTTCTGCTAGTTGTGGTCAAGTTTCTCAACTTTAATAATGTTACGAGTTAATACAGGAGCTAGAATTTTAATCTCTGTAAGTATGCTTAAAACACTTTTGTATCTTCATTACCATGTTTCCTAGTATGGCCTTCTTGTAGTTACTAACCTACATTTCAGTTAACCCATTTTGAGTGTTCATACGAGGTTCCTTAAAAAAATGCCCCTATGATAGTTTTTCTTGAAGTATTGAGAGTTTGATACCCGCTAAAATCTATAGATGGTATTTAGAATGTGATGAATAGACCATGGAACCATGAAATTCCACTATTAAGATTTTTCTTGGGCATCTATGCCGCTATTTATGGCTTAAAACTATTTTCTAGTTGGGGTCTGATAATTCTTTCAGCATGACTAGTAAGCTATCCTCTTAATCCACAATAATTACATTCTTGTTTTCTTTTCTATGACACACATCCGTCCGTTTCTTATGTGCGCTTTCATATTGAATCTTGACACTGAAGAAATTACTTTTAGGGTTAACCTTTTTAGCTTTTTCTGGGTTATTGGTGGTTTTGAATCACTTGACAGTCGATAACATGCTGAGTGAGCTTCTTCATGCATAAATTGAATAACTTCTAGATGAAGTTGATCATGCCGCAACATTAAGTCAATTACCTCATACAAGGCCTTGCAATTTCACCATTTATTCATTCCAATATTGTTAGTCTAATTTTCCAAATTTTGAATAAAATTAAGTTTATATTTCTATGACTCCAAACATTCAGCATTTTTATACCTTTATTCATCAATACATTGTATTTTCTAAATGATATTATGGAAGCTAGTGGATGGAGTGGATCTGCAACTGCCTAATGTTATGAGATACTAATGTTGTTACTCAACATCATATTGAAGTCATTGATGAAAAATTCATTGGTTAATAAATTTGTGTTCCAGTTTTTGGAAAGTTCTGGTAAGTTTACATTATCACACATTTCCTTCTTTAGTGTGATTCCTTAGTTTTTTTGAGGGAGCTTTGAATTTGTATATGTAATTTGCTGCTACCCTACTTACACTAGTGATTATAACCTTATATTTTTAATATTTTGGGATGTATTTATTGCCTAGAGATGAATTGGTATGTAAACCTTCATTGAACACATTTACTGCTACTTATATGTGCCTTGTTATTGGTAATGATTTTTACATTTCTTGATTATATCTTGTTTTCGTAATTATTTACATTTTGAACTGTAAAATTGGATTCCTTAGACCAATTTATTTCTCTTAGATCCATCAAATTCATCCCTGCTCTATCAATTTCATCAATATTGGCATAGCCACCAATAAAAAGGGATGTCATGAAAGAAATTACAAGAGAATTTATTTCAGTGTTATCATAGATATCTTTGTTTTTCTGATATAATTTTCGTATCTGAGGTCCTGTGTATCTTTCATGTGCACAAGACCCTTTTGTTTGTCTTGGCCCATGGTTTTTGGATCCTACTTTCCTCCTCCTCCTCCTGCTGGATGGGGGCCTGTGTTGAGCCCCAAGATTGTTCTTTCTTTCATCTTACTACACTCCATTTTCCTTTTTCCATTGTTATCCCAGGCCCAAATGATCAATGAAATTAGTTAAAATTACTTTTAGAATGAATAACATGGCTAACTTGCTAAGTTTTGTGATTTTGTCATTGTAATGCATTTTGAAATGAAACTAGCTACAGAATGCAGACATTCCGTAGCTAACCACCAATTTTGCAGCTTTCTTCACGTTCAAGCATGTTCCAGGTATCCTCTCAGGAAAAGCCACACATGGGTATATTCCACATCATGTCCTCAACGTTTGTTGCTCACCATGAAGAATGAACCGAATTCTGGACGTGGCTTTGGTACGTGGGAACTCATTCAAGGAGGCAGACTCCTAATAGGACTAGGACAGTCCAGATGTCCTTTGTCCCTTTACGCTGCCATCTTTAGAGTTCTAGTATGATTTTGATATGAAAATACAATGATCCCCATATTGTTGCAAGTTCTGTTATGAAGATTTGTTATAAATGTACTCGGGAAACCGAGAGACAAGCTCTAGATTTTTTATTAGATTTCATGGATTGACTGCTATATTTATGAAGACCGAGAATACTCTATTTTAAGTTATTTTCCTTTAATGAAGAAGATAGCATTGCTTTGAACGCGTTGAGTTGATTTTGAGTTATATTCCATCTGGTGGTAGAGGGCCCCTGCCTCCTAAGCGGCTTTACTTTCGTAATTTAGATAAGTATCCTAGTCGTTTTCACGTTTTTGAAGTTTGAGTTCATAGTTAATTTCATTAGTCACTATAGCTATAATTGTTCTAAGAAACTCTTCCAAAAGATCATGATAATGAATGGGAAATGGCTGTAGTGTTATAGGTTTTATTTGTAATTTATTTTTTTCATTATCACAGTTGAACTTATTCTAGTACACTCTTCCAAAAAATCATTATGATGACTAAGGCATGACTGTGATACTGAAGGTTTCAGTTGCTTTTTTACACTAAGTAGCATCGCTGATCTTACTCTTAAAAAGCTCTTCCAAAATATCATAAAAATGGGTAGGAAATAGCTGTGATGTCTTAGTTTTTAATTGTAATTGCTTTCAGTTTTCATGTTTGCATTTGCATTGAATTGTACAGCCAGGATTGTTCTAAGAAGCTCTTCCAAAACACCATTCATGATGGACAAAATAGGCTGTAGAATCCCATATATTAATTGCATGATAACTTAGTTAGGGCACTCCGGAGTCAAATTGCATTCAATTCATGCTTTGTTATTTCGTTTTAAGTTTGATAATGGCTTGTTAGTTCAGCACTGTTTATTGTAGACTAGTGACACCTTAGTTCAGTTCTAGCTTAGCTCATTGTATTTACATTCCACATTTAGTTGTCATCCATTGCATATTAAATTACATTAGTTGTTAAACTTAAACACCACAGCCTTCATTATTTACAAAACCTCTTTTGTTCCAAATCTATAATTGACTCATAACCATATGGACAGAAGATAGTAACAGTCCAAGGCCTGGAGTACTTCTGCAACCTTTTTTTTTCATTTCACAAACAAACCTTTCCTCAAAAGACTATTCTAAAAATCTATAACCTTTGAGTGAAGTTTAATGGTGTTAAACTAAGTTGCAGAATAGAATTAGGAGCTAGTTTTAGAGTAGAGATCTTTTGATGTTACAAGTGTTCTTTTCCAGATATGTTTCATAAACCTTTAATCATGGATGAGATGTTGTATCATTACAAGTTGATTGTTTAATTGTTTAATTAGGAGAATTTTTACACTTAGCTGTCCATTCCTCAAGCTCTTCCAAAATATCCTTAATGAATGGTTTGGACAAGTTAAATTCATGTTGTGATTCATTTTCTTGAAGTCATTATCAAGCTCTGTATTTTTGCTAAGTCATAGTTTAGGTTTGGTTCTGTCTCAGTATTTGCATTTGTCATTTGTCATCAACAAATTAGGCTTCACTCTGTTTTTAACCAATAGCTTCTTTCCACCAGCATTTAGTTCTTTTCCTTGTGAACATAAAACCATCAAAAGACCAAAAACATCATAAAACACTAAACACAATGCATTAAGAAACAAACACCTAGGCACATACAGTGCACTTCACTTCAGCAGTTTACCAACCCTGGTTGACAATTAAATGAACTCAATTTAGGAGACTAGGTTGAGCACAAACATTTTGGCGTCGTTGCCGGGGAAGTGAAAACTAGGTAACCTTTGTTTCTTAACTCCCAAAAACAATTGTATGCGTAGAGAGAGAGACTCAAGGGGTAGATTCATAAGCAGCAGAAGCAGAAGTTTGATTTTTAGAACACCACTTGTTTCACCTGGACCAAGAGCTAGTACACCTTCAACTCAGACCCACATTCCATCCTTTACTGATCCTAGACTTCTAGAAGACCTAAGATCAGATATTCCATTAGAGAAACCTTCCACTTCATCAATTGAACCTGCCTTAGAAAAAGATCCAAAGACTCCTATTAGGGACACAAACTTTTCCACTTTCACAGGAGAATTAATCATGGCAGAGGAAGGGGAAGGAGGAGTCTTTAATGGAGAACACACATTATTTGGAGGGGGTAGAGGTAGAGGTAGATGAGAAGGAGGTAGAGGTGCAGAAGGAGGAAGAGGTAGAAGAGAAATAGGAAGCTCTTTTGGGTTTCCTATAATAGATGAAGAAACCAATACAACCATGAAAAACATTTCACCCTCTGTCCTTCCAAACTTCTATGGACTTAAAACTGAAGATCATGAAACCTTCCTATTTGAATTTGAAGTCCTGTGTAGAACTTATGACTACTTACAAGATGCTCAAAAACTCAAACTATTTCCTTCAACATTGAAAGGAGCAACATTGAAGTGGTTTATGAGTTTGATCAACAGTTCTATTAGGACATGGGAAGACATGAAACAAGCATTTCTAGAGAGGTATTTTGATTATTGTATGCCGGTCAATCATAAGGAAGAAGTGTTTAAGATGTTACAAAAAGAAGATGAAAACTTGGAAGATTTGTTGGAGAGATTTCATTACAACATCAAAAGAGAAAAAATGGAAAACTTAGATCAAGACACCTTAAAATCTCTTTTGTTGAAAACAATTAGGGATGAATGGTTGGATATCCTTAACATGATGGGAAAAGGGGATATATCACAGCTCACATTACCTGAAATATCTGAGTTATGTATCAACCTTTCAAGAGGGAAATCTAAAACTGTAAAAGGTCCAAGAGATCCTGCTCTTGGAAGGGCAAGTAAGTCTGCTTCTGGGATAGTAAGTAGGTCAGAAATAGGACATATGCTTGATGATTTCAAATCTGAAATCTTAGGGAGTCTTAGTGAACAAATAGACACCCTTAAGATAAAAAACAAGCAAAAAGCTGAATCTGATGCCTTAGAAATCTTTTGTCCCAAATGTAGAAAGAAACATGCCTTGAGAGAGTGCCCTTTGGATGTAAAAGTTGTAGAGACCTGTGTCATTTGTTCTGAAAAACACGAGACCAAGAATTGTCCTTCTCTTCCTGGTCTCAAAGCTATCTTTCAAGAGGAAAATCCTACAGATTCCACAGAATCTCTCAATTTTGTCTCTAGAAGGCCTTCGCAAGGACCTCAAAGACAAGGATTCCATGATCAAATGTATAACCAACCTCCAACTTGGAATTCTTGGCAGCAACCTTGGCCTCAATTTCAAAATCAATCTCAAGCTTGGGCACAAGGAGCACAAAATCCCTATGGAAGATACTCTCAGTACTATCAGTATCCACCATCCTATCCACCATACCCACATTTTTATCCTCAAAATTTTCAACAAAATTTTCAACAAAATCCTCAACAACATCATCAGAACCTACCACATCAAAATCAACCACTTCCCTTACCATTTCCTCAAAAATAAAATCAGTTTCCTGCTCAACCCATACCAAACCCAAATAATAAAAATCCTCAGAACACATACATGATAGAAGGCCAACAGTTTCCAACTTATTTAATTACTCCTTTAGACCTTAGTGATGTTCAACTTAGGTTTGGAAGAATAATTTAAAAGAGGAAACCTTCTGTGATCATCCAAGAACAAGATAACTCTGAGGACGATTCTCTACGGGTGAATAAAAGTCTTGAAGAAGATACATCTTTTCAGAACCCAAACATTGAAAAATCAAAGCAAAAAGAACCAATAATTTCAACTCCTGTATTAGAGCAGCCATCAACATCTACTTCTATACCTCCCTTTCCAGAAATATTACAAATTGATAGAGGTGTAGAAAAACAAATTATGGTGCCTAATTATGATTTCCTAGATGAGCTGAGAAATGTTTGCATTAAGATTCCATTATTACAAGCCATCAAGGAAATTCCAATTTTAGCCAAAACAATAAAGGAGTTGAGCATGAAGAAAACAAGAAAAATAATAACAGAGACAAAGAAAATTCAACTGGCAGGAAAAATAGCAGACATTATGATGGGTAAGATTGATATTCCAAAGTATCTAGACCCAGGAAATCCAGTTGTTAAAATTCACATCAATGGAATTGAAATCCAAAACACACTCAGTAATTTAGGAGCAGCAATCAATATCATGAGTAGACAAATCATGGATAAACTGAAACTTCCTAATCTTCTCTTTACACCCACATTATTACAATTAGCAGACAGATCTGTGATCAAACCTGATCGGGTAATAGAGAACATTCCAGTGTCCCTAGATTCTTGGGAGTACCCTGTGGATTTCATGATCCTAACTCCTAAGAATAATCTAGGAGGGCATCCTGTTATAGTAGGAAGACCTTGGTTAGCTACAGCTGATGCTTTCATTAGTTGTAGATCCGGTGATATGTACATCTCTGATGGTAGTTCAACTAAGAAATTCACTTTGTATCCTCCATCTAGGACAATTACAGATTTGGATGATACTCAATGGATAGAGGATGAAGAAGATTTACAACCTCTCTTCACAATTTCAGAAATTAGTGAATATAATCAAATTCTGAATACTCTAGAAAAATTTGAATCCTCTTCAGAATACAAACATGAACCATTTCAAGAGGGATCCAACATTGATTTTTTGTCATCAAGGCAGATGTCTCTTCATTCTATGGGTAAATTTTGCAACTCTACAAGTGAGATATTTCCAGGCAAAACTTTGAACATAAACAAGAACCTAGAAAAATCTCAACAAGAAGAGTTAGTCAAAGTATTACAGAGACATTCTTCTGCATATGCATGGGAGTACACTGACATGAAAGGGATAAGCCCCAAGACTTGCACTCATCACATCTATATAGAGGAAAATTATAAACCAATCAGACAACCTCAAAGACGGATGAATCGAAATCTTAGGGAGATTGTTAAAGAGGAATTGCAAAAATTGTTAAATGTCAACTTCATCTATCCCATTTCAGATGGTCAGTGGGTTTCTCCTTTGGTAATTGTGCCAAAGAAAAATGGTAAATGGAGGGTATGTGTTGACTACCGAGAATTAAACAAAGCTACTCTTAAAGACCATTTTCCCTTACCTTTCATAGATCAAGTGTTAGATACATTAGCTGGCAAAAAGTACTTCTCATTCCTAGATGGGTTCAGTGGTTACAACCAAATCCAAGTAGCACTTGAAGATCAAGACAAAACCACATTTACATGTCCTTGGGGTACCTATTCTTACCGAGTATTTCCATTTGGATTATGAAATGCACCTGCAACATTCCAAAGGGCAGTATTAGGAATTTTTTTAGATCTAATACATGATTGTGTAGAGGTATATATGGATGATTTCATAGTTTATGGAAACACATTTGAAGAAGCCTTAGCAAACTTGGAAAAAGTTTTAAAGAGATGTCAAGAAGCAAATCTTTCACTTAGTCATGAGAAATGTTTCATGATGTTTACTGAAGGTATTGTTTTAGGGCATCATATTTTAGGGGATGGGATTAGAGTTGATGAGTCAAAAGTTGAAGTCATCTCTAACTTATCTATTCGAAGTTGTCAAAAAGATGTTAGGAGTTTTCTAGGATTTACAGGATATTATCGGAGGTTTATAGAAAACTTCACCAAGATAGCATCTCCACTCTTCAAATTACTTACCAAAGATTGTGAATTCAAATGGAATTCTGATTGCCAGTTAGCCTTTGAAACCCCGAAAACAAAAATTTCTGAAGCACCTATTTTAAGGGGACCTAACTGGAAGTTACCTTTTCATATTTCAACAGATGCCTCAGATACAGCTCTAGGAGCAGTATTGGGACAAAAAGACCTGATTCCTTATGCCATCTACTATACCAGTAAAAATTTGACTCCCGCAGAGTTAAACTATACTGTAACTGAAAAAGAGTTTTTAGATGTTGTTCATGCCATAAACAATTTCAAACACTATATAACAGGCTATGAAACTTTTTTTCACACAGATCATTCTGCAATTAGATACTTAATGAACAAATCAATTACTAATGGCAGAGTCATAAGATGGTTATTGCTTTTACAAGAATTCAACATTACCATTCTAGATAGGCCTGGAAAACAAAACATAGTAGCTGATTTCCTATCTAGACTCCAAAACATCAAATATGACACTCCAGTTGAAGATCAATTTCCTGATGAATATCTTTTTGCAATTTCTACCCAAACTCCTTGGTTTGCTGACATTGCTAATTATTTAGTTTCAGGAAAATTTTCTTCAATAATGAATGCAAGAGATAAAAGAAAAATCATTTATGACAGTGCAAAATATTCATGGGTTACTAATGAGTTGTACAAGACAGGTCCAGATTTGATCATTAGGAGATGTGTTCGTGAAGATGAGATTCTTGAGATTCTCAAAGCATGTCATGATGAACCTTATGGAGGACACTTTGCTGATAAGAGGACAGCCTATAAGATCCTTAATTTAGGATATTATTGGCCATCCTTGTTTAAAGATGCTAAAGAGTATGTCAAAAGGTGTGACAGTTGTCAAAGGGTAGGGAAACCTTCTCCTTCAGGTGAGATGCCATTACAACCTCAGGTACATATTGAACCTTTTGAAAAATGGGCTTTGGATTTTGTAGGACCTATTAGTCCTCCATCAAGACAAAAGAAATATATATTAGTTTGCACTTATTATGTTACTAAATGGGTAGAAGCTAAACCATTACTTGTTGCTAATGAAGCATCTGTAGTTACTTTTCTTTTTGAGGATATTTTTACTTGTTTTGGTGTCCCAAGGGAAATTGTTACAGATCAAGGAGCTCAATTTACATCAAGGCTAGTGGAGCAAATGATGGAGAGGTACAAAATCAGGCATAGAAAATCTACTCCTTATCATCCACAAGCAAATGGTCAAGTGGAATCTAATAATAAGGTCATTGAAGGAATCCTAACAAAGACTGTTCATTTACATAGAAGAGATTGGGTAGATAGGCTTCCTGAAGCCTTGTGGGCCTATAGAACTACATGGAGAAACACAACAGGCCATACTCCTTATGAACTTGTTTATGGAAAGAAAGTTTTGTTTCCCATAGAGTTCCAGATTCAAACTTTAAAAATGGCAGTTCAGCTAGGACTTGATTTAACGGAGGCAAAAAAGCATAGATTGGAGCAGATTAATGAATTGGATGAGATCAGATAGGATGCAGGTCAAAAAACAAGTCTAGTCCAACAGCAAAGGACTTGATGGCATGAAAATTACATCAAAGAGAAGAAATTCAAAGAAGGTGACTGGGCTCTCTTGTTTGATTCAAATTCAAGGATTTTCAAGGTAAATTTCAAACACATTGGCTTGGGCCATATGAAATTGTTGAAATTTTTGACAATGGAGCAGTAAAAATCAGGACAATAGATGAAGAAGAGGTCACTTTTCTTGTGAATGGTCATATATTGAAGCTGTATCACAAACCACTCTCAAGAGAAGAATTTGTCAAGAATTTCCAGGAAAAGAGTGATGTGAAGTTAATGAAGAAGAATATTTCTTCTTCATCAACTTGATTGAATTTTCTTAAGCATTTCTTTAAATAATAATAATAATAATAATAATAATAATAATAAAGTATAGACATGAAAACCAATCACTGATTGGCATGTTTATACAGAAAATATAGGGTGAAAATCAGAGTCTTTCTTACACTCTAACTTTTCCATTTTGTTTTTGCAAGCAGCTGTTACAAAATCATAAGTTTAGATCCATTGCACTTATGATCCATCTCATTTCATTTCATTCCATTTACTTATCCATCCATACTCCATTTCATTCATTCATACTTCACTTCATTCCATATTTCATTCATCTCATTCCATACTTCATCCACCTCATTTCCATATCAAAATTTAAAAGTTGATGTTTTTCTGCAAATGAATAACACATGTCATGGATTGCAGGCCATTTCCTATATTCTTCCACTCCATTTCATAAATTATAATCCATCCCACTCCATCATTCACTTCATACATATCTCATTATACCATATTTCATCATTTATCTTCACTCATTCCATATAATATTCCACTTATATTCCAAACCACTCCATTCCATGATTAAAATTCTCTACAGGTACATTCTGCAGCTAAACAGACATTCTGCAGCTAATCAGACTTTCCGCAGCCAGGCAGTCATTCCGCAGCTACAAATCCTGAAGAAACTGATCAGCAGACATTTGAATTGCAACAAAATGATCCAGTATATCCATGAACAAGAAAAATTAAGAAGGATTATGAAGACTCACAAAATAATGGTTTCCAGAGGAGAACAAAGTATATAGAGACCACAAAAAGCAGATGAAAAGCAAAGGTAAAAAGTTCTGATTATAATGGCATATCATAAAAACTTTAGTATAGTTTTAGTTATGAATCATTTGAAAAGTTGTTTTCATTATTTTTATTGATCATGCCAAATATACCCTCTGCAAAACTTTGGATAAAAATCTTTCATTTCAAATCCTATACCCGATCATTATTTAATCGGTTAAAATGCTGAAGTAATTGATTTTCTCACGTCACCCAGCAAAATCATTTAATGATGATTTTTGAAACCGTTGTAAAATATCTCCATGGTCTTTTCACTCATTGATTTGTTTTCTTCACCTCACTTCATTAACTCGTTCCGTAACCACTCCCTATTACTCCATTCTGTAGCCAACCCTTTATCATTTCGTTCTGTTAAACAGAGGTATCTATGTCACCGTGAGCATAGGCATCTTAGTTTGAATGATGAAGCCATTGTCACCGTGGAGCAGAGGTATATCAGTTTGAAAGTTTAAGCCACTGTCACCATGGAACAGAGGTATATCAGTTTGAAAATTGCAAGCACTGTCACCGTGAAGCAAAGGAGTATTAATTTGAGGGTTGAAGTCATTGTCTCCGAGAGCAGAAAGAGTACTAATCTGAAGATTGAAGAAGAAATTATGGGCCTCATTGTGAGAACTTAACCAGTGGGCACAAAATACTTGGAAGGATACCCTCAAAGCAGAGAAATGTTGCAACAGGCAGGATGGATGCAATTCCTTGAGAAATTTAATGGCTTCCACAAAGAAGTTACTAAAACATTTGCAAGGTCATTCAAAGGAGCCGAGGTTGAAGTTCGAGATGTTAAATTCACTGTCACAGAGGTTTTTATTGCAGAAGAAACTGGATTGCTTAGACATGGAGAAAGATGGTTTAAGAATAGAGAATTTCATAATAAATCATGGAAGTAGATCCTCAAATCACCAGGTATGGATATCACTGTGTTTAAAAATGGAATTCCAAGATCTGCATTAAAAAATAAATGGAGAAACATATTGCTTATTCTACAAAAATTTATCACTTGTGAAGGTCGATATGGTACTTTTTATGTTTACCATATTAGGTTGATAATGCATTTTCTGAAGAAGAGCTTAATTTGCCCTATTTCTTGCTTCAAAAGATGGCTTCAAGTGTTCAGAGGAGAGTCCAATTCCTAGAAACAACTCTATACCATCATGGCTTGGTTAAGATTTTAATTGAACACCATTTAGCCAAAACAAAAGATACTTGGGATAATTTGTTGGTGAGGAATCACTTTGAGGAACCAAAAGAGCCTTCACCCGAACATCACCTATAAAGAGAAGCGAAGATGGAGAGCCTCTAAAATTGAAACCGATAAAGCAATTCAAGAAAGCGATGAAGAGATAATCTCTAACAAATTGACTCGCATTAAGAGACAGCTTAAGGAAGAGAGGGTAATCGTAAAATTTGCCAAGTAAAAAGGAGAGGGATCATCCTAGCCAAGAAGAAGCCATAGAATCGAAACTAAGGAAAACACAGATCAAACAAACCAGGGTGATAAACATAGAAGATGAGGAAACATCTATCGAAGAAGATGTTGAAGAAGATTTTGATGAAGAAACCCTCAGAAATTGACCCTCGCACAAAGAAGAATTTTATGACTATGTTGAAACATTGGAAAGGAAAGTTTCGGGTGAGTAGAGATAGAACCCCTATTCCTCCACTGTCCGAAATAGATGTGTTAAGAAGAGATAGGTATGAGCTAGAAGTACTTAATAGACATATCAGAACTGAGAATGATATTCTGAAGGAACAAGTCAAACTCAAAACTAGTATGAACTCATTCAAGGAGGCAGACTCCTAATAGGACTATGAAAGTCCAGATGTCCTTTGTCCCTTTACGTTGCCCTCTTCAGAGTTCTAGTATGATTTTGATATGAAAAGACAATGATCCCCGTATTGTTGCAAGTTCTGTTATGAATATTTGTTATAAATGCACTCGGGAAACCGAGAGACAAGCTCTAGATTTTGATTAGATTTCATGGATTGACTGCTATATTTCTGAAGACCGAGAATACTTTGTTTCAAGTTATTTTCCTTTAATGAAGAAGATAGCATTGCTTTGCACGCGTTGAGTTGATTTTGAGTTAGATTCTGATTTCCGGTGGTAGAGGGCCCCCGCTTCTTGAACGGCTTTACTTTCGTAATTTAGATAAGTATCTTAGTTTGTTTTCACGTTTTTGAAGTTTGAGTTCATAGTTAATTTCATTAGTCACTATAGCTATACTTGTTCTAAGAAACTCTTCCAAAATATCATGATAATGAATGAGAAATGGCTGTAGTGTTATAGATTTTAATTGCAATTTCTTTTTTTCATTATCACAAAGCTTGAACTTATTCTAGCAAACTCTTCCAAAAAAAATCATTATGATGGCTAAGGCATGACCGTGATAGTGAAGGTTTCAGCTTGCTTGTTTACACTAAGTAGCATAGCTGATCTTACTCTTAAAACTCTCTTCCAAAACATCATAACAATGGGTAGGAAATAGCTATGATATCTTAGTTTTTTAAATTGAAATTGCTTTCAATTTTCATGTTTTCATTTGCATTGAATTGTACGCAAAGTGATTGTTCTAAGAAGCTCTTCCAAAACACCATTCATGATGGACAAAATAGGCTCAGTAGAATCCCATAGATTAATTGCATGATAACTTAGTTAGGGCACTCCTGAGTCAAATTGCATTCAATTCATGCTCTCGTTATTTCGTTTTAAGTTTGATAATGGCTTGTTAGTTTAGCATTGTTTATCGTAGGACCCGATAGCACTTTAGTTCCAGTTCTAACTTTAGCTCACCGTATTTACATTCCACATTTAGTTTTCATCCATTGCATATTAAATTACATTAGTTGTTAAACTTAAACACCACGGCCTTAATTATTTACAAAACCTCTTTTGTTCCAAATGTATAATTAACTCATAATCATCTGGAAAGAAGATAATAACAGTCCAAGGCCTGGAGTACTTCTGCAACCTTTTTTTTCATTTCACAAACAAACCTTTCTTCAAAAGACTATTCTAAAAATCTATAACCTTTGAGTGAAGTTTAGTGGTGTTAAAACTAAGTTGCGAATAGAATTAGGAGCTAGTTTTAGAGTAGAGATCTTTTGATGTTACAAGTGTTCTTTTCCAGTATATGTTTCACAAACCTTTAATCATGGATGAGATGTTGTATCATTACAAGTTGATTGTTTTATTGTTTAATTAGAGAATTTTTACACTTTAGCTGCCCATTCCTCAAGCTCTTCCAAAATATCCTTAATGAATGGTTTGGACAAGTTAAATTCATGTTGTGATTCATTTTCTTGAAGTCATTATCAAGATTTGTATTTTTTCTAAGTCATAGTTTAGGTTTGGTTCGTCTCCAGTATTTGCATTTGTCATTTGTCATCAACAAATTAGGCTTCACTCTATTTTTTAACCGCGTAGCTTCTTTCCACTCAAAGCATTTAGTTCTTTTTCTTGTGAACATAAAACCATCAAAAGACCAAAAACATCATAAAACACTAAACACAACGTAGTAAGAAACAAACACCTAGGCGCATACAGTGCACCTCACTTCAGCAGTTTACCAACCCTGGTTGACAATTAAATGAACTCAATTTAGGAGACTAGGTTAAGCACAAACAGCCTGGACCATGGGTTTCATCCTAGAGGTCTTTGAATGAATTGCTCACAGATGAAAATGAACAAAATAAGGACTCATTGGAGATACGATGTTGAAGATCTGCACAAGGCTGAGGATAAACTAACTCTGAAAAGCCTTTCACATTTGAATAGCTCCATGCAGATTCTGAGGTGACATTGAAGGAAATTTTTTACATACAAATGTTACTGAAGGGAGCTTTTTGGATCACATTAAAGTAACCCGTAATAGTGATATTCTCACTCACAATGTCCTTAAAGATGATCCTATCTACGACAGGGAGAGCATCAGGATTATAGCGATCATCAGGATGGTCACCATAGAACCCAGTAAAACCAATGGAACGCTTCACATTTTTCATGGTAACATGGGATATAAAGATGCCCTTCAGATAAATTCCTCTTCCTGTAGACGTCTTTACACTAATAGATGTTTATGTGTTGATTACAAGAATATCTTATACATGAACATCTGTGATCCCTCCAGACATTTCACTACCCAATGCAAGTCCTGGACTTGTATGGCTTTGACTGACTATGTGGCGGATAATAATTTTGAAACTGGGATGGCCAAAAGAAATACCATACCTTCATCGTAGCCAATCTTTATAGAAATTGAATCATCACCAATGTTGATGTAACAATCTTCTATGCAGACATCATTGCAGGAATATGTCAAATAATAATACATCACAATGAGAAATCAACTTTAGAGCCACTATGGCATTGTAGTGTACAAGGCAGCAACAAATAATCAACAAGTTTCTTCTATATTGTTCAGAGGTAGAATTTTAATTTGAGAGCCTCAAAATAAGTTTATAATAGATTGTAAAGATAAAAGTATTTCACTTAGGTTGATGATCACTGCTAATAAGAAAAATCACATTCAGACATTTTGGTTGAATAGTGGGATTTGTTAGAACGAACATGTAAAAATGAGAATTAAACACATTGACATGCAACAAGAAATTAAAAAGTCGCCAATTTTAGAGATAGAACTGGGGGCCTCGACCATGGGTTTCAAGACCCCGGGCCTTGCTTGATCTTTGAGGCCTAGCCAATTTTGAGCTAGTGGCTAGGAATTTATTTTTTATTGGGCGTGTGTTTGAATCTATTGCTTGATCTTTGAAAAATTTAGTCATTCAGTTTGACGATGGCTCAAAGTTATATGGCTACGTTCTTAGCAATTATTTTTGTACTCAGATGGGCTGAATATGCCACAACAGCGTCTACCAAATATGTGTGTGATCCTTTGAGATTTCAAGCTTTGGGATTGAATATGAAGGATCTTTGCAGAGTGTGAAAAAGACTTGGCGAGTAGGTTGACTTTGGCTGAGAAAGCTAACCAGATGGGAAACACTGCTACTAGAATATAGAGGCTCGAAGTTCCCAAATATGAATGGTGGTCTGAGGCATTGCATGGAGTGTCTAACGTTGGTCCTGGTGTCAAATTTGAAGGCCCTTTGTCTGTTGCAATGATCTTTCCTCTTGTCATTTTAATAGCTAATTCTTTTAATGAAACTCTGTGGAGAACCATTGGAAAGGTAAGTACTAATTGTTTATTAATTAGTATACATTTCAGCACCCAATTCCCAATCAAAAATTTCAATTCTAGACTATTTTTGAAAGGATCTATGGGATGACGATTAAGACTTTGAATTGAATAGAATAGCATTGAATGCATGTGGTGTCCACTGAAGCACGAGCCATGCACAACTTTGGCTTGGCAGGCTTGACATATTGGAGTCCTTATAAAATTAATGTTTTAAGAGATCCAAGATGGGGTCGTGCCCTAGAAACTCTGGGAGAGGACCCTTATTTCAGCCAGCATCACCATATAGAAATTTGGATCAACAGGATTGGGTAAAACATGTCCTTTTAGTCCAAGGTTTGGTTTAGGTATAATTCAAAAAACCACATCACTTGTACCCAAATTTATTGCAAGGTCTCTAGGATGATTCAAAGCTAAACCTGCCAATCTATTTGGATTGTTTCCAAACCACTGGATAACCAAACAATTTCTGTCAAACATGAATTTGTCTACAAAATATGACCTTAAATTACCAGCAATAGCATATGATGGAGCCAATGGTCCAAGTTTCTTTTCCAAGTTTGGAGTAGTGGCCTCTAAGGCTTCCTTAGACCAATTTATTTCTCTTAGATCCATCAAATTCATCCCTGCTCCATCGGTTTCATCAATATTGGCATAGCCACCAATAAAAAGGGATGTCATGAAAGAAATTACAAGAGAAATTATTTCAGTGTTATCTTAGATATCCTTGTTTTTCTGATATAATTTCCATATATGAGGTCTTGTGTATCTTTCATGTGCACAAGACCCAGTAAGAAAATCCAATTCAAGTATTGCGCCAAAAACCTTCTCAATTTATCTTCACTATGATGTTGTACTATTGTCCATACAAATATATGATTCATTTGTGGAGAAATCATCCTGAAGCTAGAAACCAAAGGATCTTTGGGATTCACTCCTTTTAGAATGGATTCCAGGGAACCATTTCTCCAATAAACACTCCCAGGATATTGGCCACTTCCAGATTTAGCCCAGATTTTATCAAACTTTAAATTCTCCTTCTTCAATTTGTTTAGTATGAGGTAAAGAGCTTCTACCCATATCAAAGGTGATGACACAACACACCCATTTCTCGATGGATCTCTGTATACTCCATACTTTGTCTTGTAATGTGGTAAATTTGAATCAAAATGAATTGTTTTAGAGGGGACAATACACATATTATAGTCCAAAATAGTTGTTTTAAGAGGCCTTCGTAAACTAAAATGTGTTTTTCTATTTTAGATATCCCATTTTTTGATAATCTTATTTAATGCATTGAACACTATATTGGACCTTATGGGCTCCTCCCTTGACTGGTTAACAAAAATATTGCTTTTATTGTCAACAAAATCATGTGAAGTATATAGAGGAGGAGTCCTAAAGCACCCTGTACTTTCTCCAAAAATTTTCTTACAGTTATTCAAATTTGATTCAAAACTTTTTCCACCAAAGTTTGGAACATTGGAATTTTGACATGCATAAGGAGAACTAAAGATATTCAAAGTTCTAATCCCTCCATCACCATTTGTCTGCCTCATAAATGTGGTTGTAGAAAAGAAACTTGCAGGGGTCACATATGCTATATAATGTGGTTGGTGCCTATCTTCATCTGAATTTGGGTATTGAAGTTGTTGTTCTAGGTATTGAAATTTCTTATTCATTTTTAACTGTTCTAGACAAATCTTTTCATATTTTTGAGGGATTATTTCAACAACATTATCAAGTAACTCATTTTCTATTGAGATAAGTCCATATTTCATCTCCCGTAAATGTATTGTTGCTTCTTCACAAACAGTTACCTGCACACCATGACTACAAAAATATTTTTTATCATATTGTATTGGATTTCTTGAACCATGCACACTAGTTTCCCTAAAATATGACTTTTTCTAAGTATCAGTGGGAGTAACACTAGGTTCCATGCTTGGAAATTTAAAAACTAGAGTTTTTTGTGTTAAGTTTTTCACTAACAACATTATCTTCACTAGCCTCTCCAATGCTCTTGCAGTCCAAAAGATGCACCAATGTGGGATTTATTTTGACATCATATATCTCTGAACCAAAACGGTGTTTGAGCATGCTCACTTATTTCCATATTTAATATTTGAGAATAATTATTAAAATCCATTTAATTTCCATGGCATTTGTTTCATAAAATCATGGGAATCGTTGCAAATTAGTTGTGCAAAAGTTATATTTTCCAGGAAACCTAGAAGATGCTTCCCTCTGTAGGGTTTCCAAAAAATATCTAAAAGTGTCAATAAAAATTTACAAACTTATTCTTGTGTTGAAAAGGTTGAATTGGTGTGCAGATGCAGTGAAATTTTATTAAAATTGTTTTTTTCCATTTGTTAGGATTCGATAGGTAACATTGTCACTGTATATTATGATATTTGCAGGCAGAAGCATGGTAAGAGTGGAGGTGATGTAACAAATTTTGAATACAGAAGCATGGTAATCTGAGGTGATGTGACTTGATTTTTAGGTGATTTTTACTTTTCCAGCTTGCTAAGTGGAAAAACCTTTTGGGATTGCAAAACAAGAAAATAAACTAAGCGGAAAAACCTTTTGGGATTGCAAAACAAGGAAATAAATTGTTGAGTAACATGAACCTGTTATCCCAGTCTATTCCATTATCAAAAGTCTAGATCGCATCAAAACTCTTCTCAGTAACCTTCCCTGGTTTTGTATATTGCTCACTATAAGCATCTTGGAATTCAATGATATTATATCATACTTAAAGTCTTTATAGAGATCTGTTACTTTTGTTTAGTTCGGTTTGGGTATTTTCTTTATCAATATTTTGTCAGTAGTGAATTTAATTGGTAATTTTTGTTTATTAACTTCCTTGTTGATACAATGTTACCAAATGGATCATAAACCAAGCAAAGCTAAAATAATGTTTGGGGGCCTTTTTTACATCCACACTCGTTTAGAAGCTTAGCAGCAGGTATTTCAGGGATTGTTCCACTTATTGAAACTTGAAATACTTGTTTGAGATACCTAATGGACTGGAAAATTTTATAGTTTCAGTGAAATTAAATATTTTTTTAAAAGCCAATGTTGATAAGACATGGGCCTTTTGTCATTACAAGATATCTGAGTACTCGAGTATCCTGCCATGGATCAAGGGCTTTGCCCACAACTTAGTTTCATGTTGTGAAGTTTAATTCAGAACAACTAGATATGTTCTGCGTCTTATCTTGATATCTCATCTGAGTTTCCTAAAACTGAAGTAATGTCAAGAAACCACAAGAAAGGGAAAAGTAATATTGATCACTTAGTTTGCTTGAAGTATCTTATCAATACAAATTCTAATGCAACAAAACATCTATTTTCATTTTTTTTGGGTAAATAGAAAGATATTATGTTAATATATAAGCAAGATTACAAGGATTTCAGATAGATATCCACTATGATTTTTAACTTCATCCTAAGATGCAATTCTGCCTGGAATTTGGACATCAAAACATGGTTTTGAGGATAAATCAACCTTTCCATTTTAACAAAAAGTACTGAGATTTTGAAAGTTTCTGAAAATAAACCCAAGTGGATCAGTGCTATCAATATCTATGCTTCCGATTCTATCTTTTTCATCTAAACAACCTAAAATGCATTACAGGTTTGATAAGGACAACCACTTGTTTTTTGTTAAACTATAAACCAGTAAACCAGATTGCTATTGTATTATACCATGTTATTACTTTTGCTGCTAGCTGAAAATGAAATCTCAAAAAGAGAATATCTTTCCATGGGACAGAGTTACTCTTGAGTTGTAGGCTCTCCTTGTGTTTGGTTCTCCATTGTTGTAGGATGGATCACAGACTTCCTATTGACAGTCAGCGTATTGACTCCAACTTTTGCCAAATATGATGGGTCATGATCTGGAAGTATGCAAAAATTGCTACTATCGAATGCAGAAGGGACATGTTTTATACCTATCGTCCATGCTGGGATCCCTCTCTCGCTTGGCGTGATGGAAATGAGCTATGTTGCATGAAGGATCTAAGGATGGTCATCATTTTTAGAACCAAGTGCCAGTAAACATTGTTCTTGTTGAGCTTCTGTGGAAGAATATATGCTAAAAATGCATATCTTTACTATCTTCTTTATCCTTTCCAAATTATCTTTCACCTGAGCAGCTATCATATCCTCGACTGGCAACTTTAAATTTACTGCTAATTTGAAAATAGTTCTCTTACTTCTGGTATTATTCAGGTTAATGAGAAGATTAAGGGCATCCAAAATCCTCTACACCAAATATCTCTCTTTCCTCTATCGCTCCTATGTCATTTTATTTTCACTCTTAGAGGAGAAGGGTCAACAGCTTCATAAATTGTTTGATGGGCTTTGTTACACACCCACGTGGGTAACCCCTAGGAGAAAAATTTTGTCCTATGGATGGATCACTAATTGAACAAAATTATAGATCATTTTTGGTTGTATTCTTGTTCCCATGCTTCACCTTGGTGGTTTTTACGTACCCCTAGTCTAGTGTGATCTTCCCTGAGGCCTTTCTTCCTTGATCTATTTTGTCAAACAAAATAATTTGCATAAAAAATTACTCAAGTTTGCGGATTGTGTCAGTTATTGCATTCAAATTTAGCTCTTTTGCCTCAGTTTTGTTTCCAATATACTTCCAAATTTGATGAGTTTTAGTTTTGGATATAAATTTTATGGATGTTGGATTTGAGATCCAGTTCATCCTCAAGATATATGCGATTTGGATTTTTCTTTTTTTTTGAATTCTCACATTAAAGTTGTCTGTTGTTCAGGCGGGAACAACAATTCTGTGGGACCTCATAGTTGGTGGGTGGGATGTTTCCTATTGGTCAGAGTTTTTGTTGAGTGCACTGGGAAGCTATTAAACTATAATTGACAAGAACAGAAAGTTGTCTTCATCTGATGAGTCAATTTGCAATTCCTTCAAGGCATCAGAGGTAGGGAAGGTAGTTATGATAATAGAAAACTCCTCTTCAAACAAGAAGGCTATATCCTATAGATACATGGTAAAAAAAAACATAGTCTAGGAGTTCAAGTCTCACAGTAGATTAGATGTACTTAGAAAGCTTTCTTACATTCAACAATCAGAAATGTTAGTAGTTAAGAATGTGCCATCATGTTGGAGAAGCAAGTTTGTCTCTTTGGAAGCTGGAAATTTTATCTACATATGTGCTACTATAAAAAAGTTAATATTGGTAATAATAAAGCTTGGTTGTGTTTCCAGAGCAGACCATCACTGTGAATTCCACAACTTTTCATGTTTGTTATTGATAGGCATATGATATACATGGTAAAGCAAGTATAAATAAAATTTATAAATATTGACCACCCCAAGGATAGTTAAATTTTTTATTTATTGTTTACCCCATACACAAATCTATAGAAATAATATTTTTAGTTCAAAAATTGAATATTGTATTAAATTCCTCATCAATAAAAATGTTCTTCAAGTAATGGTATACATTCATAGGGTTACCTTTATCTAAATGAAATCAGTCTATGTTCCATTATTTTATAGATCATTACACGTTAAACCCACTTTACTCCTTGACTGGCATTGCATTCAACATTGTGCACAAGTATGTTTTAAATGGATCAATCAAAAGTATGATTTTATCTATATTTGATAATGCAAGTTGAATACATCATACAATACATAGGAGCACTATGGCTATGAGGTTAAATACGAAATAATCTATTGATTGCTACTATTACTATTATATAAGGGGTGCTCCTCCAATGGCCATTTATTAGCTATGTGAAGAAGGCTTTGTGGAATTTTTATTTACTATAAGATTATGTATAGCTAAGTCATGGAAAACTAAGTAGAATTTGGTAGGAAGTTTGGAGTATGTGTAATTCATAATGATCTTGTCTTCTCTTCATTGATGACTTTTCAATGTGTGAGTTTTGACCTAAGCCATTACATGATCAATGTGTCAAGGCTAAAAAATCGACCTATATGCAACCTACTTCTTATGATCATTCCTAGGAACATGAATCGTAATTTTTGTAGGTTTAAAACTTATCACAAGTTTTCTCTATTGTGGTCGAATTTGTGGAGGTTATCTCAAAATTTATTTAAGGTACCATGGATCTAAATTTCTCATGAATTTTCAACAATAACAAACTTTGGTGCAAATTTTTGATCAATTCTCACTTGGTTAGGGTTATAGATGTTAATGAAAATTTTGTGTGAATGCATGAGAGTTGGGTCCAAATGCATAATGTTGTGTAGCATTAGTGTGATAAATATGGGATAGTGCAAAGCATAGTTTTGAAGATTAGTCTAATTTGACTCGTACCTAATCAACTTAGTCAAGTTGATTGTTGGTTGAACGGTTAATTTTTGGTTCAATGGACAGAAGATCTTGAAAGCACAAATACCAAAGGGAAAAATGGAGCCCATCATGGGGTACTCTTTGTAATTCTCCACAATTTCTACCTTCCATGCTTCCTCAAACTCCTCTCCAACCCCAATATCAATGCTAGTAGTAGCATGAGAAACAACACTACGCTTAGCAGAAATAGAAGAACACATTTTCCAAACTACACGAGAACTACTTCCCCCATGAGTCACCATGTGCCATGCTTGGTCTCGGTGGTTCTCTTCCTTCTACTCCTAGTTCAACTACCATATCTTCATTGGAACCAACACCTCAAACTCCAGTAGACAACGATTCACCATTTGTACTGGTGATTCGCCATGATTTTACAAGATAATACAATCTCGTGAGAGATTCGCCAAAAAATTATATATACATATTATATTATTAATAAAATTGCCTTCCATTTTTCCTATGTATCAAAGGATTCGCCCATTTATTATATATTTAAATTTAGGGGGTTCTTAAAATTTTCCCTGCTTTGAGATATTTTTCCAATAATATATGGCACTTAAAAAATCTCCTAAAGACCAAAGAGAAAAGGCCTTTTGAGGTTAAGGAATGATTGAGTAGTTTCATGGTTTAAAGTCATACGGGAATATCTGGAGTTTAGGAGAAATATAGGATTGAGCACATATATAGGAATATGAATTAGCACATTATGGAGTGAACATATACATATCTAGATGAATCTAAGAGATGAAGAAATTTGAGAGTAAAAATGTGTTATAGCATGACTCAATGAGCTAGATAGAAGATTTATTTATACCATCCAGACTTATCTAGGAGTCATAGAACATCAAGCCCTATCCAATCCATCTGGGATGAGGAAAAATGGTTCAAGAAGTAGATTCGTCTATTCATATCTAGCACCAGCGGGAAGATCCATGTATCTGGTGTTGCAAAGCATGACCATTTTAATATTCTACCTAGATCTAGATTTTCCTTAAATTTTGGGTATCTGGACTTTTTGAGTAATGAAGAAAACAAATAAAAACACATAAACATCATATTTTCCTTCATACTTGATGAGGTGATATTGGTGAAAAATGGAAAACCATTACTAGAGGACACTAGTGATGTGGAAGCTAGTTGGAAAGACATGACAACATAATGACGACGTGACATGACGTGGCAAGGAAACATGGCATGTGGATTTTCCACTTTTAGATATCCAAGTGGATCTTTCCCAGGTGACATGTGGCATGGAGATGATTTTACCTAACACATCATCGCTTTGTGCCATGTTTTCCCTAATGTAGGTATAGAAGGTTTATGCGATGAGAATGAAGTGAGATAAAAGGCACTAAACAAATAATTTTTCTGCATGGTAATTCTGGTATAGTGAGAAAGTCATGCTCCACGCATTTTTTGAATAATGAATAAAATATCCGCAAAACACAAAATGTATACCCCTTTTCCACACTATGACAAGAGACAAATAACTAGTGGTGAAAAGGAAAAAATATGGCATGGAACGCTCAATAAGATATATGTAAAAGAAAAATCATAATGATGTGTTTAAGAGATGATGTGGCACAATGGTGGAGTTACAAATGGCAGTTTGAAATGGCCTTACTAGGCGTCCAAGTGAGCCAAACCTTAGGGTATGCCATGTGGCATGATGACATAATCATGATGTAAGCATGGAATTAAATAATGATGTTGTAAAGCATTGGGGTTCACCAACCAGGATGGGTTTGTAAACATTTCATAGATTTAAGAGATTTTGCATATGATTAGGAAGTGGGCCCAAAAATGCTCAAAAATAGATCTAGACTACATGGACATCTCATAAATCGAGGATACAATGCATCAATCATTGTAGCCTGTTTAAAATCACTCGAAATACCTAATAAAATGAGAGAAAAGTGTTGAGTATTGTTTGTATTAAGAACATGGTTATAGCCCATGGGTATAAGGAACTTGGGTCAGGTGACAAGAAATATAGGATAAATAATTTGGCATAAATTTATAATTATATGTGTTAAGGAAATCTAGTGGTTTTAGGGCTAAAATATAGTTGAATGAAATGCCCTATAATTATTATTATGATTGAGTGTATGTAATATCCCCAAATTGGGACTGCTAGCTAGGCATGTCTGAAAAAGGCATTTTTCAAAAATGGATGCTACAGAATATGAAATCAGCCATTGGATCCCTTAGATTTGATAATCTAAGAACCAAATCCAAGAGGGGAACATAAAAAAATCTTCCTAGGTGGGTTAAACAAATATCCCACGCCTAGACAACTAGAAAATACCCAAGAATAGGACTGCAGCAATGTATGAACAACACAAAAATGAAATAACGCAGTTCACTTATAGTAGGGGTAGGAGGCCAATAAAATGTTCTTCAATAGTATTTATAGCAGCAAGATAATTGTATAATGAGGATCATGAAATACATAGCTGGAAATACAAGAAATAAACAGAAGAAATCCCCTCAAAACAGGTGCTGCAACCACATGAATGGAATGAAACTACCTTGACATCGTTATTTTATTAGGATGCAAACTGTCGTGGATTACATGTCAGATCTAGAGTAGATCTCTGCATAAAATTTCATATCCATATCAGATCCATGCACTAGAAAGTCTCCTTTTTCAGATCACCTTGGGGTTTTGAGCATTACACCAAGGATGAGCAGTAGATCTAAGATCTAAGAAAGAAGATCTACAGAAATATTCAGAAATTATAAAGTATTCATAATACGTAGATCAGATATGAAATATAAAATATGTATATCTCCTCCAATGGACCTCAAAGTAAAGGTCAGATCCCCAACACTCAGAAACCAGCTCTCCAAATAGTGCACCCAAACTCCCTGCAACAAATCCTACAAGAATAACACAAATCTAGAATAGAAACTACACTGTAGGGTATAGATATCAGCTAGCCACATGCCAATATCAAGAAATGAAGCTCAATCACTCCAATACACTTCCTCTAATAGAAAAGAGGACTCCTCCACTGAAAAAGGGCACTGAAATGTTTTAGATCTTAATAGATCTAATCTCGACTTGCTGTAGCTTGCAAAGACAACCAAACCCTCAACAGGATCTGAGTCGTAATTGAAAGGAGAATATTAGCCTTCAAGCCTGATAGTGTACTATTCAATACAAACTCTCCCAAGAGCTACTCAATGGGAAGAGGAGGAACTCCTTAACAAGAAATTCCAATGCTAAACAACATTTGCAATCTAGGCTAAATAGCCAAAGAAATCTATATGGTCTAAAAAAACAATATGTAAAAAGATCATATCATGAACAACCTCCTCATGATGCCTTCCCCTTATTTTTATAAGATGAGCGTGTGCAAAACCCTAAACCACCTTCAATGGAATCATCCCTTTCACACAAGAGATCTTCAACTAGAATTATGTTGTGCCTTATTAATGAGCACTCCTCCAATACAACGTTGTAGAATTGGTCAAGGTTGACCCAGTCAAGGTGATTAGCCCTTTTCACAGCTAAGGGTGCTTATTTACATAGACAAGATTTATCCTTTTTCATATTTAGCATTGATTTATTCTTCATTAGGAGTTTGATTAACCTACTTTGCACATTTATTCATCTAACTAGATTTTTAAAGAAAAAATAACATTCCAATTAGTTGCATGCTAATTTAGGAATATTACAGTCTTCCCCTCCCAAATGTTGCTTGTCGTCAAGCAGCTGCAAGAGTGCTACAAAATCTCCCCTCCTCTTCTTGTGGCCTCCCTATTCAATAGTCTCCACCATTGCTTTAGGTTTTCTACAATAATTCTGTCTCCCAATGGTTCCTTCCAAGTGTGCAAATTGGCCTTTGGTGGATAAAAAAAATGGCTCTCATCATGAAATAAAGGAAGGTCTATATGGAAACCTCCTTGCTGATAAATGGCCTCATCAAGATAGAAGTGATGAAAATCATGGGGAATTTCATCATCAATGAAGGACTCCCACCTCCATGCTATCATCCAAATGAAATGAATCACCTCCCAGCTTGGTAATTCATATTAAGGCTCCTCCCACTTGCTCATGAGAGGCATGCCTCAAGTGCTCCAATCAATCATATGATCCACCTCATAAAGAAACAAGTGATCTACTATAGTGGCCATATAGTTTCCCATGCTCCCCTTAGAACATGTAGTGCAAAGAATGTAGGAAATTTCTTTCCCCAAGGACATATCCCACCAATGTGTCTCTCCTCCAACCATGTCCTCAATAAAGATAAGAACATTTTCAGCATATGGAATCATAATTAGAGTCATGCTAGCTACCATATGAAAAAAAGGAGAAGGACAATGGTCCCTCAAGTGAAACCAGTGCAGTTTTACTCCTAACTGCCATAGGATATGATATGACAATTTTTCTTCCCAACACTTGTTTTCTGCCACATCCTTCTTGCATGCTTGGAGAAGGTGTATGATGGTTGGTGTTAATGAATCACACCATGAATAGTACATTATCTCTCCAATATCTCCCAAGGAATGGCCAACATCACCATTGTTCATGGCCCCAAGTGGCTCATGAAACCCATAAGAAAAAGTGCCCCCTCTTAGAGCCAAGACCTGCACATGAGTGTTAAGAAAATGCAAGTATATAATAAATATATAATTATGTTTAGCAATAAACTATTTATCATACACTTGTTTTAAATCACCAAGGTAGCTCATGGATGAGCTCCCTCTCACACCCAATGAATAAGGAGGTGGTAATGATAACTCTTCCCAAGAGCTATGTTCCTCCTCAACCAGGAAATGATCCGTGCACTTCCTCATGTGAGAGTGCATCTCCTCTTCGAATTTTTCCCACATGAAGCCATCTAGGATAGTATGATATGCTCTAATGAAACCAGTGGGTTTTGAAAGAAAGATCTCATAGGCTGCATTAAGTAGTTTCTCCTTGAGCTTGGAGTCTCTAGAAAAATAGATATGATCATGGGAATAAATGACTCCCTCAAATACTCTATACCTCCCATCCATCACTTGACCATCAAGAACCTTACATGTTAAAAGGTCCTTGGAGTATTCCATCAAGAGTTTGGAATCCCAATAAGGATCTAGGCTCCCCAATAATGACAATGCTATAGAAATTTGAAATGCAGCCCCTGTCATAGCATGGCTCTCCTCTTTGACATGCTTAATGTCAAACTCACATGATGGAGTACTATCAACTCCCCTTTGCTACCTCCCTTGCAACTAATCTTGCTCAAGACAAGATTGAAGTAGGTGGAAGTCAACCCCCCCTTGGAAAGTCCTTGTCTTCCAAAACTTCCTCAATGTGGCCCATGCATGCAAGAATGTTGATACCCTCTTGTCATGTTCAGAAATCTCTTTTGTGAATGAAAATATCATTGGCTGCCCCAAAGATATGGAGTTTCCATATTACATCATGTCCATGTCATCATAGACTTCTGAATTCTCCTTTTTTAGCATAAATAACTGAGTGGGAGATAGCAATGTCCAATTCAGAAAATTGCAGATCTCTTTTTTGAGTCCATGAAAGATTCTCTACACTGCGCTAGTTTCTCCCAAAGCTCCCTCCTTAGCCAATTAAGAATATGCTACCCATATTTGAGAGAGCACTCTATTTTTCCTCCCATCAGGAGGTCTCCCCAGTGGGAAGCCTCCATGTAAAGAGAAATCAAGGCATAGAGTAGGATGTGTATGTGTGTGCACAGATTCGTCCTTGCCTTCCTTGCATAGATCCTCTTGCCTTCTTTGTACATCTAACTTCTGAAACAGAGAGGGTTATATGCTCCTCATCATGTGATGCTTGCCCTCCTCTTTGCCTTCTTCTATCTTCAAGATCTCACCCTTTGATGATGATGGCACATGCTGCACATGGATTGTGCCAAAATATCCATATGTGAGATTCTCTGGAACTCCTTGCAAGAGTGAAAGAGTTTCTCTCCTTGGAGAAAGTGCTCCATCTTTCTCTTCATGAGGTCTTAGATGTGCTCTTGTCATGACTGCATTATCATCTTCAACTCTCTCTTCCATAATTGAAAATGCTTCCTCATGAATAAGAAACTGTAGATCTTGGTCTTCTTTTGAAGGAGGAATCTCCATGTATTCTTCTTGAGAAGAAATATCTACATGCAATGGGGAATTTTCCCTTGGGAAAAAATCATACAAGTTTCCATCCCCTTCAATGGGTTTATGAAATGGAGCTGAATTTAAGGACCCTTCAAATCCATACAAAAATTTTGTTTGATTTGGCTTGATAGACTCCATAGAAGGTGTTTCATAAGATCCTTCATCAAACCTTTTCACTACTCTTTTAATGAACCTTGCATAGGTGGATGTATTTGAATTATTTAAGGAAAAAGACTCAAACAACCACCAAACATAAGCATTACCCTCAAGATGCAACGCTTCTACCTTGATGGCTTCCTTTTCTGAAATTGATGTTGTTGCACATAGGTGTCTAGCTCCTTCACCCAAGCCCTAGCTGGACATTTAGGTGATCCATCAAAAGGAGATATGAAGAATCTACTCACACTATGTTGCTTGCTTCTTCTTTCCTCCTTGATCTTGAAAAACCCTTGGAATTTCAAGTTATCTTTGAACTCCTTATATAGAGCCTCATACTCCTTCAAATAATCACCAAGATTCTCCCTCTTTGGCACATCTCCTTTCTTCTTCCTCTTCTTCATGAAAATGTGGCTGATAGAGCATTGTATATCTGATCATGTGGCTTAATTCTCACACCCATCATATGAAGTAGTGGGGCTTACTTCATGTGAAAACCTTTTCAAAAGATCTACTTGTATTTCCTTCTTCATTCCCCGCATTTCTTCTTTCGGTTCATTCAAAGCTTGAGAAAGAGTTTTAGAGAACTCTTCTCTTTACAAACTTCCAGTTAAAGGGATCTTACCCTTTTCTTTTGTGTCTTCAATGTAACCAAATTTCTTCATCGGTATTTTCCTTTCATGAAAAGAAATAAGGGATCTTCAATAAGAAATCACAGGCTATGCCAAGATAGTTGCTTTGATAGCACTGTAATATCCCCAAATTGGGATTGCTAGCTAGACATGTCTGAAAAACACATTTTTCAGAAATGGCTGTTATAGAATATGAAATCAGCCCTTGTATCCCTTATATCTGATAATATAATACCCAAATACAAGAGGGGAACATAAACAAATCTTCCTAGGTGGGTTAAAAATATTTCCCACACCTAGTGCAGCTGGAAAATACCCAAGAATAGGACTACAACAATGTATGAACAATATAGCAATGAAATAACACAGTCACTTATAGTAGGGTCAGGAGGCCAATAAAATGTTCTTCAATAGTATTTATAGCAGTAAGATAATTGTATAATGAGGCTCATGAAATACATAGCTAGAAATACAAGACATAAACATAAGAAATCCCCTCAAAAGAGGTGTTGCAACCACATGAATGGAATGAAACTGCCTTGACAACATTATTTTATTAGGCTGGAAACTGTTGTGGATTACATGTCAGATCCAAAGCATATATGTGCATAAAAAGTCAGATCCATGCATTAGAAATTCTCCTCTTTCATATCCCCTTGGGGTTTTGAGCATTACACAAAGGATAAGCAGTAGATCTGAGATCTAAGAAAGCAGATCTGCAGAAATATTTATAAATTATGAAATATTCAGAATATGCAGATCAGATCTGAAATATACAATATGTAGATATCCTCTAATGGACCTCAAAGTCTAGGGTAGATCCCCAACACTTAGAAACGAGCTCTCCAAATAGTACACCCAAACTCCCTACAACAAATCCTATAAGAATAACACAGATATAGAATATAAATTGTGTTGTAGGGTATAGATATCAGCTGGCCACATGGCAAGATCAAGAAATGAAGCTCAACTAATCCAATACACTTCCTCCAATAGAGCAGAGGACTCCTCCACTGAAAAAGGGCACTGAAATGTCTTAGATATTAATAGATCTAATCTCCACTTGTTGCAGCTTGCAAATACAACCAAACCCTCAACAGGATCTGAGCTGTAATTGAAACGAGAAGCTTGGCCTTCAAGCCTGATGGTGGACTATGAAATACAAACTCTCCCAAGAGCTACTCAATGGGAAGAGGAGGAACTCCTAAACAGGAAATTTCAATGCTAAACAGCATTTGCAATCTAGGCTAAAAAGCCAAAGAAATCTATATGGTCTAAACAGACAATATATCAAAAGATCATATCATGAACAACCTCCTCATGTTGCCTTCCCCTTCTTTTTATAATATGAGAGTGTTCAAAACCCTAAACCACTTTCAATGGACTCATCCCTTTCACACAAGAGATCTTCAACTAGAATTACATTGCGCCTTATTGATGAGCACTCCTCTAATACAACACTATAGATTTGGTAAAGGTTAACCCAGTCAAGATGATTAGCCCTTTTCACACCTAAGGGTGCTTATTTACATAGCCAAGATTTCCTTTTCACGCCTAAGAGTTCTTATTTACATAGCCAATATTTATCCTTTTTCATATTTGGCATTGATTTATTCTTCATTAGGAGTTTTATTAACCTCCTTTGCACATTTATTCATCTAACTAGATTTTTAAAGAAAAAATAATATCCCTATTAGCTGCATGCTAATTTAGGAATATTACAGTCTAAGTGGTTTGGTGAATATGAATATCTACTAGGTGTAGTAAATACAACTTGATGTCCATAGTAATTTATCCTTAAAGGCTAAAATGGGAAACACAATTGATGGAAATTTGATGGTTGTCCTATTAGATCTTAGAGGTTGTACTAGAGTGTTGAATTTAGCTTTGATAAATTAGCGGTAGACTTGTAGGTGTTTGAAAATGAAGCAAAAAATTTAAGTAGTGGGGATATCTTTGAGAATTAATGAGATTCCTCCTTCAGTTGTTCATGAATTAAAAAATTTCTTCTTCAATATGTGTGTCATTAGAGTATAACTAAATCCATTATGATGTGAAGAGTGATTAAATTAATTTGGAGAAAAAAAGAGAGGTTGGTTTCTAAATTAAAGACCTAGGGATGAAGGTTGCTAGGTCCATATAATACTAGTATATTCCCGTTATTTTTACTGTTAGTGTACCCCCCATTTTTATTGTTGTGCCAACGTGTCTCCCATGTTGTTATTGTTGTGCCCCATAGAAGCCCACTATTTTTATTGTTGTGCCCTTACAATATTATTGATATGTAGGCTCTGATTATATTGTGACCCATTAGAACCCTATATACACCAAGGATATTTTATCATTTTTATCATCCAAGAATTTTCATTTATGTAATGTAAAGGAGGTTTCCCCCTCAAAGAGGAAATTTTTTAAGTAAATGGTCAATATTTTCTTCTATTTTTTGAGCTAGTTGCATAAAATTTAGTATCAGAGCTTTGAATTCTAGGGTTTTGTTGCTGCAAACAAATCATATTGGAATTTTCACAATAATTTTTTTTCTACAAAGGTTCAAAAGCTGAAATTTTGAACACGCAGAGCCAAAATTCTGATGAAAAACCCTTAAAAATTTCAGTTCTTGGTTCATAGTTCCATCTCAAATAGGTGACCTTGGGAAAATCTTCACAACTTCCTTTACGAGCATCAGATTTGAATTTTTTTAAAAGTTTCCGAAATGCACATAATTCACTATGTTTTGTATCGTTTTCAGGGCCAAAGGTCAAAATAGTGACACATGGCACTCTACACAAGTTCACTCTCCTGAACTATTCCATAATTAGTTCATCGGGGGAGATTGTGCATAAATTTATCCTGGAGAATCAAAATTGTTCTCTCCTATGTAATTGGAAATAAAACTCAAAGAGATACCATAGGACCTAATTTCAAATATTGGATATTTAAAGCACAAATATGTAGCATTTTCAATATCGAGCTCCTAAAAGACAATTAAAATGTGTGTATTTTTTTATGTTTTCATAAATTTTGTTTGCAAAATAATTTTGAAGTGATTAAAAGGACATATTCAAGCATATATATCATTATTTGGTTCTAAAATTCATCCCAAATAAAATAATTCTACACCCATTAAGCCCTTAGAAATATCTACTATGACGAATGAAGAGAAAGAATTGCAAAATGATATATCAAAGTTATGGTGCCAAGTGCAAAAAAATTTTCTCTCACATAGAGAAACCAAATATGAAATGGATGGCTTAAAAGGGGATGTGGATGGTATAAAAGGAAACATGTAAGTTTTTAAAGTATACATGGATGCGATGAATGTCAAGTTGGAAGAGTTGACAAATTTATTCCAAGAAAGGTTTCCCAATGGTGACAAGGTAATCCATGAAAATCATGATGAGGACAAAGGGAATATCAATTATGATTTCAGATACTCCAATGTGGGGTTTAAGAACCACCACATTCCAAAGATATATATGAGGAAGATTTATGGAAAGGATACAGTAACATGGATATTTCAGATGGAGAAATATTTTGATCTACAGGATGTTCAACCGTCACAAACGGTACGCATTACATATTTATATTTAGAACCCAATCAGATTGTATGGTATAGATGGATTTTTTCTTGTAAACCACCTTTCACCTAGTAAAATTTTACGGAGGAAATGATAACACATTATGAAGATACAAAGAGAAACACCTTCTTTATCCAATTAATAAATATCAAACAAAAGGTTTCAATTGTGGAGCACATTGAAGAATTCCAAAAATTGAATGTTAGGGTAACGGATATTTTGGAGGCGAATATGATTCATGTGTTCATGGGGACTTTAAAATATAACATCCAACACGAGGTTCACCTTTGGAAACCTGATTAGTTGGAGAAGGCATTCACGGTGGAAAGAAATATTGAAAACAAAATTATGGAAACAAGGAAGTCTACCACTCACAACTATAAATATGGAAGTTTTGTTTCTCCTAGCCTTCCACAACCTAGATGGTTGACACCACAAAAACTGGAGGAAAAAATAGAAAAAGGGATTTGTTACAGTTGTGATAGAAAATACACTAAGGATCATAAGTGTGCTAAGCATAAATTATTATACATATATTGTGAAGAGGAGGAAGAAAAGGAACAAGAAACATCAATATAGGAGGATATACACCTCAATCCAACCCTAGATAAAGAAGAAGTGAATCTGACCATATCCAGTAATGCATTGGCATGAATTAACGCTCCTCAAACTTTCAATATAGAAGGATATATCAAGAATAAAAATTTAATAGTTATGATTTATTTGGGTAGTACCCATGATTTTATTCATTGTAGGATAACAAAGGAATTTAATTGCTTCATATATCTAGAACTAGAGTGTAAAGTGATGGATGTAAATGGAGGAACTATAAATTTCTCTGGAAATTTCCATAATATGAACCCAAACATGGGTGAATATGTAGTTAATGGTCTAATTCATTCCATTCCAATGGGTGGTGTTGATTTTGTACTAGTATTCCAATGGTTACAATATTTGGGGACGATAGATTTTAATTTTCAAGAAATTTTCTTGAAATTTGTTTGCAAATAACATGAAGTTAAATTAAGGGGTGTCGCAGGGAAACCATGAAATATAATTATCTCTAATGTCATGACAAATATTATGAATAAATAACAATGGGGCATCATTTCATAATTTTTCTCACTAGAGGTTCAAGCATTGAAATCATCTATTTCTCCATATCTCCAAAAAGTCTTGGAAAATCATTCCAATATTTGAGATTCCTAAATGACTCCCACCTATTCTTGATCATGATCATGCTATTCATTTGATTCTAGGAAGTGCTCCTCAAAACATCAAACCTTACAGATATCCATATTCCCAAAAGAGTGAAATTGAACACATGGTTGTAGAGATTCTAGAGGATGGTATAATTCAACCTATACAAAGTTATTTCTCTGCTCCAGTAGTATTGGTGCACAAGAAGGATTTATCATGGCATATGTGTCTGGATTATAGGGAGCTCAATGAGATCAATATTAAATATAAATTTTCCATTCATATCATTGATGAGTTGCTGAATGGTTTACATGGATAAATTTACTTCACCAATTTGGATCTTTGTTCAAGATATCATCAAATTAGAATGAAGACTAAAGACATTCCAAAAACAACATTCATAACTCATGAGGGTACTTATGAATTTTCGGTAATTCATTTTGGCCTTACTAATGCACCTTCCACATTTTAAGCTTTCATGAATTCCCTTTTCAAACCCTTAGAAATTTTGTGTTACTATTTTTTGATGATATACTAATCTATGGAAAGTCTTGGAAGGATCATGTTCAACATCTTGACAGGGTCCTCAAACTATTGGAGGAGAAACATTTATATGAAAAAACCTCCAAATATTTCTTTGGAGTACAAGAGGTGGAATATTTGGGTCATACTGTATCTCATGAGGGTGTTAAGGTAGAGCATAAGAAAATTAAAGACATTAAGGAATGTAAATACCCACAACCATAAATCATCTTCGAGGGTTTCTCAGGTTGACAACACCTCTAACAATTATGCCAAGTTCTTTAAGAATTATGGGAGAATAACAACACCTCTAAAAACATTATTGAGGAAAGATGCATTTTCTTGGACTCCAAAAGCAACTAATGCCTTTGAATATCTTAAAGAAGAAATGTGTCAAGCACTAGTCTTAGTTATTCCATACTTCACAAAAACCTTTATTGTGGAATGTGATGCCTGAGGACATGTAATTTGTGTTATCTTAATGCAAGAAGGAATATCCATTTCTTTTGACAGTCATCCAATCAAAGGAAAGTATTTACACAAACCTACTTATGAGAAGGAAATGTTGGAAATAACACATGCACTAAATCAATGGAGACCTTACGTAATGGGAAGACAAGTAAAGGTAAAAAAAGATCGTGATAGTCTTAAATACTTTTGGGAACAAATATTATCTTCAGAATAGCAGAAAAAATGGGTCACAAATATTTTGGGTTATGACTTTGAAATCATCTATAAAAAAAGGGAAGAAAATTTTTGTTGCAGATGCACTCTCAAGAAAGGATTAAGATGTGGAAGCATTTCCTTGTTCCATTTCTATTATCCAACCTACTTGGACAACCAAAGCAAGGGATGAATGTAAGAATGATGAATAGGTGTGGACACTCATTCAAAAGTTGCAAAAATATCCCAGTATTTCTAATACATTTAGTTGGAAAAATGATTCATTATTGTACAAAGGTCTCTTATATCTTTGTAAGGATTCCCAAGGTTCTTTTGGAATTGCACACCTCCCCCTTAGGAGGTCACTCGAGATTTTTAAAAAATTACCACACAGTCAAGATTTTTTTTTTTGGGATGGCCTTAAATATGATATTCAGAAGTTTGTGGCATAATTTTTGGTTTTCCAACAAAATAAATTTGAGATAATTAAGTCCTTAGGTTTGTTACAACCTTTAACCATTCCGAATTAGCATTGGGAGGAGGTCTCAATGGATTTTATTACAGGTTTATTGAATTCTAAAGGAAAAAGTGTCATCATGGTGGTAGTTTATATACTTACCAAGTATGCACACCTTTTTCATTATCTCATCCTTTTAAAGCTAGTACAATTGCTACTGCATCTAGGGAAACAATTAAAAATATACATGGAAGCAAAAATATTATTTTAAGTGACAAATATCCCATTTTCACTAGAAATTTTTGGACATAATTATTTTCTTGTCTTGGTCCTAAATTAGCTCATAGCTCATCTTATCTTCCTCAGTCTGACGAGAAAATTGAGATAGTGAACAAATGTTTGGAAGGATATCTTCGTTTCTTTTTATATGATAAATAAACGCAATGGGCCAAGTGGTTACTTCTAGATGAATGGTGGTATAAAACTTCCTTCCATACAACAACAAAAATGACCCCATTTATGGAAATTTATGGATATCATCCACCATCCATCATACCATATTTAAGAGAAAATTCTAAGTTTCATGCAGTGGAAGATCACATCGAGCATCAACAATAAGTTCTACAACTCTTGAAGGATAACCTCACTCTAGCACAAAATTGAATGAAACAAAAATCATATCAAGATCATAGTGAAATTTTTTTTGATGTAGGTGAGTGAGTATTTTTATGGCTAAAACCATACAAACAAATTTCCCTCAAGCAACCTAAGAAGAAGAATAAATGATCACCCAAGTACTATGGTCCTTACAAGCTGTTCCAAAATATTTGTACTATGGCATACAAATTGGAGCTGCCTCCATCTTCCCAAGTACACCAAGTGTTCCATGTTTCATGCTTAAAGAAGGTTATCAGTGACAAGTTCCCAGTTAAATCAGTGTTTCAATAAATTGATGAAGAAGGAAAAGTCATATTTGAGGCTAAAGAAGTTACAGAAACAAGAACTTGACAACTATGAAATGGATTAATTTCAGAGTATCTCATTAACTGAAAGGACTTATGCACTAAATATTCTGCATGGGAGGATGAGAATTTATAAAAAACATCTGAAGAGGGGCATGTTAGGTCCATATAATACTAGTATATTCTCTTTATTGTTATTGTTAGTGTATCCCCCTATTGTTATTGGTGTGCCCGTGTATCCCCCATGTTGTTATTATTAAGCCCTATAGAATCACACTATCATTATTGTTGTGCCCTTACATTAGTATTGATATGTAGGCTTTGAATATATTCTGAACCCTTAGACCATATATAAAACAAGGAGGTACTATCATTTGTATCATCCAACAATTGTTCATTTATGTAATTTAAAGGAGGTTTCCCCCTCGAACAGGATACTTTTTAAGTCGTTGATCTCTCTTTTATTCTATTTTGTGATTTGGTTGCATAACAAAGGTTGATAGAGATAGAGCATGACTGAATAATGATCAAGAAGGCCAAGAGTTGAGGATATCCATGAGCTAAAGAAGGTCATGAGCTATAGAAGCCATGTAAGTGAATGGGCTAAGTTGGGTATGAGTTTGAGTTAGTGGAATGATTGGATATTGTAGAAGAGAAAAGATTCATTGTAGCAAATTTGAAAATTTGTGATCAGATATAAGTGTGAGGAGAGTTGTAGAACAAATATAGCTTCTAAGTATGTTGGTTGCATTGAAATATACCAGGCTAAGTGAGATATAAATTAGATATATAAGTAGCATTTATGCAATAGAGCACCTATGGATTTTAGTTTGAAATTGAGATGAAAAATGGATTTGCAAGGTCTATAGGTTGGTCACTACACACCAGGGAATCGATACTTCCTTTCGGTGGGTGCTTGAGAAACAACTGGGTGGTTGGTGATTTGTGTAAGTGGGTTCTTGCAAATCAAGGAGTCGGTGCTTCTTGCTAGTTGGTTCTAGTAATACAATTAGGGACTTAGTGATTATTGTTGGTTGGTGCAAAAAAAAAAATATAGTTATTGCTCCTGCAAGTAGGTCCTTTCAAAAAGGATAAAAAAGGGGATTGAAGTCTCCTAGTAGTAGATTCCAATGAACTGATGTAATCAAATATTGAAACAAGGAAGAGAAGAAGTTTGGTGGTTTTATCCCTTTATGGATTTCCATGTAAAGAAATATGTGTCATATTTGTGTGATATCTATGGTGTGACTATGTATTTTATGAGATGTTTACATGATATGTTGCTAAATGGTTAAATATTTAAATCTTAGTATTGATTGTTTAAATTTTGTCATACTGTTGATTCAACCCACCTCTCAGTATTATCCTAGTTTCAAACAATGCTAACCAATTTTTTCTTTCTGCTTTTGTATCTACCTTTCTCGAGTCTTTTTTCAACATCCACATCAACCCACTATTATTTGTCTACAAAAAAATTCTCCATATTGATATTTGATAACTAAAATCACTTCCCATTAAATTTCTTAGTGCTAATTTTGTATTTGTCACCATTCTCCTTTAGCATTAAAATCACTACTTCCAAGGTCACATTGAAAGAAGGTTTATTAAAAATAAAAGAGAAATTTTCTACAACAACCCACTATTATTTGTCTATAAGAACTTCCTCCATATTGATCTTGGATAACTAAAATTATTTCCCATTAAATTTATTAGTACTAATTTTGTATTTTCTCACCATTCTCCTTTAGCAGTAAAATCACTACTTCCAAGGTCACATTGAAAGAAGGTTTATTAAAAAGAAAAGAGAAATTTTCTCTATCAAAAGAAGTAAAAAAGTTAGCATTTTAAGTATCCCCTTAGATCCAATAGATATATTTCGATATAAAATGTAAGTTTTTTCATCTATATTGTAGGGAATTCACAAAAAATATTTATATAAAAAAGAAAGAAAACAATAGAATTTACACATAGTACTCAAATATTTATACTAGAAACCCGAAATAAAAAGGCTTTCAAACATTTAGCACTATACCTCTAACTATCAATATATTAATTTTACTATTTACATTACAATATATAAAATTCCATGGCATCCCAAACCACAATCTATTAACTTAGATTATATTACAACCCTAATTTTTTGACGAAAATTATGTTACAATGTTCTAAAAAAACATTGATAAAAAATACCAAAAATAACACGATTTTGTAAGGAATCCAACATGAAACTGCTAGGTAATGGGGACCTAGCTTGCACCACAAATGTGCCTAGCACATCATGCAATTTATTGAAGAGATCTCAAGATTATCCACAATTTTATAAAACAATGGTTGACGTTTCGAATCCAAACGAGGATCCATCTTCAGGACAAGATGTTGAATGAAGGAAGAAAGAAGGACCAAGGCGAAGGTTTAATAGTGACATAAAGAAAGAAGAGACAAGAAAAAAAATCCCACAACAACCCACTATTATTTTTCTACAAGAACTTCCTCCATATTGATCTTTGATAACTAAAATCATTTCCAATTAAATTTCTTAGTACTAATTTTGTATTTTCTCACCATTCTCCTTTCGTAGTAAAATCACTATTTCCAAGGTCACATTGAAAGAAGGTTTATTAAAAAGCAAAGACAAACTTTCTATATCAAACGAAGTAACACAGAGCTAATATTAAACATGAGATATCTTGCACCTTACACCTTGTTGATCACTCCTCGAAAACTAAACATCATTTGCATCTAGAGGATGTTAGGATTATTTCCAGGGAGGAACACTATCGAAGAAGAAAAATTAGAGAGGCCCTTGAGATATGACACATTCACATAACATTAACAGGAATGGTGGATACGGGATCAATGACAACTGGCCACCTCTTATGCGACAAATATACTTCTCTAGTTCATGTTCATCCCAAGTATAGTTTCATAGGTTTTTCTCTCTTCTAATTTATTTTAGGGTGTGGGGCATTTTTAGATCTAGAAAACAACTAATTGAATTATTTACTTTTAATAATTATCCATATTAATTAATTTTTATTTATGTTAATAAAAATTAACTAATTATTAATTATGATTAGTATTTAATGTTTTTTAATTCAAATTTTATTTCTAATAATAATATTAGATTAATTATGATTATTTAATATTTTTCTTATCCTAATGAATAATAGTAATTAAATAAATAGTAATTATAAAAAGAAAAATATTAATATTACATAAATGTAATAATAATTAAATAAATAGTAATTATAAAAAAAATATTAATATTACATTAATGTTATTATTAATTAGTAAACTAATATTTATTTTAATTATTTTAATATTAATAATTAATAATTAATTAGTATTATTAACAAGAATTTATTAAATTAATTAATTAATTCTAAAAATAATTTTAGGAACATTTAGGTATTAATATTATTAGTCTTATAATTAATATTATTCTAAAAATTACCTAGAATAAAATTTATTAAAAATTAATGATTTAATTATTATTTAAGAATAAAATCTATTAAAATAAAATTTATTAAATAAATAAATTATTAATTATTTTGTTCTTGTTGGCTCCTTCTTTCTGTCATTATTAATCCTCGGTATTAGTTTTTCTTTTTTATTTCATTTAAGATCTTGTTTTGAAAATGGATCCCGATTAGAATTCAAAACGTTAACCAATATTTTATAACATTATAAATAATCCAAAAAAAAATTGCATAAACAATAACCACAAAAACTTGAAAAACATTAATATAAAATTTATATAATTATCTTTAAAATATATATATAACATCAACATAACGTTAATACTATAATACGAACATAACGTGAATACTATAATACTATAATACGATGACACGATGCGAAATACACATATTGTTGTTTAATTCCACATATTATTATATAATTTTATAAATTATAGGAGTATCTTCGAGATAATGTAATATTGATGAAAAAATACCATGTCCATTTATTGTATCGATATATAATAAATACTAATGTGAATAAACAATATTTATGGAAGTTACAAAGATATTGCTAAGTTTATAATATTCAGGTTCTCACATTTTTTTTTTTTATATTATATATGTTATATACAACTATTTTTCATTTGTGATAAGTTAAAAATGCTAATTCTAAGGGTCATAATACATTGAATATTTTTTTTTGTGGTAAGTTATAAATGTTAATTCTAAGGTTTACATTGGATTGAATATTTCTTGAGTGTTGTGTTAGATTTTAATGTATTTAATCGTTATGTTATATGTTTATATTTAGTTTTGATGGTTATGTTAAATTGTTGTATTTTTAAATAGTTAAATGATAGTTAAATTATATTGTGATGACTAATAAATTTATGTCATTTTGTGTTTGGTTAACTTTTGGTTGCCATTGTTATTAATGGTTTATCAAATTTGAATATAATTTTGATCATTTTTGGATATTTATGATTTTCATCAACAACGATGACCGTGACTGACCATTATAGAGTATGAATGATATTGTTGACTATAGTTGAAGATGGTGATTGTTGGCTGTGTATGATTTGTCATGGTTGGGCAAGTGATCTACGATTAACCATATTAATCATGTTGAATATGGTTTATCATTCTAAAAATGATTTTGCATGTTTGTATTTAGTTTAGTTTAGTTTACCTTGGTTGATCATGGGTTGTCATTATGGTTGAAAACATTTTAACATGGATGAACATGGGTGACTCGATATTTACGCTATATTACAACACTAATAGTTCGAAAATATAGTTATATATCATTATGACGTTTCTCTTGGTTGACATATGTTTACCTTTAACTTACTTGAATGGATATTCCACATTATGAGATAGTTAATGATTATGTTGCATTATGGCAATCCTTAAGAATTATGTTGGGTTGCAGCACTATTTAATGGTTACGTGTGATCACAACATTGATCCTGGATAAATTACATCAAATTATGTCATTACTCAATTGTTATGTCACATTATAACCTTAAATATTCACTATAGCATATCCACAATTTTCTTCAAGGGTTATGTTGGGTTATGATGTTAATTAATTGCCATGTAACATTGTGACATTCATCCTAACTTATGTCAAATTGCTACATTTTTTAATAGTTACATTACATTCGACACTTCTATATACCATTTTCCATGTTCAATTGTGGTTGGTTTTACTTGATTATGGATGATTATGGTTGACCATGATAAATTAGGAATGATGATGTTGCCTATGAGTGAACATAGTCAACTTTGGTTGAGTATGCTTGACTAAGGTTGATCATGATGACCATGGTTCCATGTTCGTTTTAATAATCATGTTTATCACATTGAATATGATTGATCATGCTGACTATGGTTGACCTTTATTAACCCTACTTGACCATACTTCACTATGGTTGAGATATTTATACCATGGAAAGATGTTGTCTTGAATTTTGGGTTAGATAAATTGGATAAATTCAAAACAATGTTATGTTAAAACAATTATAACAATATTCCTCTATCGTTATGTGTAATTGTGACATTCATTTTAGTTGGCTTATGCTAATTTATATATTCTTAAGTACTTATGTTGTATTTGAAAATTCAAGGGATATATTGTATTAATCATTAGATCATAATGATTGACATTTGTAGATATTATTTTGTTTGTCAATGACTCTTTTCTTATTCTTTTTTAAGAAGTTTTTTTGTACAATTTGTAACTTCAAATGATCGGTTGTGATTATTACACCAAATACATCTATTTATTGCAATCCATAAACAATCCAGTTACAACATGTCCTCGAAGCCTTGAACACACACATAGAGAAACAAATTGTTCAACAAACCACCAAAGCTAAGATCCTTTCACTTTGAAAGGAGGACATGGGGTTGGACTTTGATCCACTTATGCCTGCACAGTTCCCGAAACCATTTTTTATGGTCTCTCTAGGTGCAACCACATTTTCGACCACTACCACAAGATGCCCCCATGGCTCATGGGAAGCCCTGATGATAATTTAACCTTGCCTAATGGTGGAAAACTCCTCACTTTCCACCATTGGATACAACCACTTTGAGTTTTTATATGACTCTTTATTAATTACACTTACTTAAAAAAAATATCTTTATGCATTATGTGTTTTATTTTAAGTAGATGATCAACACTATAATTCAATTTGAGCAGTTTTCACCTCGGAAAAGATAATCTACTAAATTTAGTTACTTCAACTCATTTACTTAATAGTAGAATTTGATTCTTTTTAATATTTGTTAACCATGTTGATCATAGTCTACTATCAATAATATTTTTCATCATAATTGACCATTGTAACCATGATTAATAATAATGACCATGTTAATTATGATTAACTCTTAAAAACCACTTTTCATTATAAAAATGTTATTATTATTTATTTAAAATTTATTATAACACTATATATTAAACGTTCTTATCAAATTAGTGATTGTTGAATCACTTATGTTTGAGCCATTTTTGCTACTCGGGGAGGATTGCTTTTTAAAATCTAGGTTGTTTCTATACATAGATATTTAGAGGCATAATAATATAGGTATCTCGATCAACTTTTGGGTTGTGCTTGTCGTTTGGTTGACCATAATTTAGATGAATTGTAAAACTTCATGTACCAATTGTGCGAGGGGTCACTTACTGCCACAGTCATGGCGTAATACACATGTGTTCACATATGTCTTTCTATACATTATGTATATTATAATTTAAATTAAAAAAAATATATTAAAAATATCTATTATTTATTCTATTTAAGCATTAAATACATTTTGATCCATCACATTATATTTATGAGTAAACATATGAAATTATTTATACTTAGTTTTTATTAATTAATTAAAAATAATATTTTTATTACTGACGTTTAATTTTGGGAAGAATCCATCTCCAATCGAGAAGAAATAAAATTGCACTGAATAAAAAAAATGCAAAAACTAAAATGAAAGTTTTATATATGTTAAAATAGCATTATTTAAATATTATTTCAATCTCTTATAACCTGTCTTCATATTGTATTATCCAGGTAAGCTATTTTGTGACCAGTTGTGACAAGGCATAAAGTTTAATAAGATAACAACAGGCCAGTTATAAAATCCAACTGCCAAAAAAAGTATTTTTAATTAATAAATAGAGACACTTGAATCGACTCACTTAAAGAAGTATAGACTTTCGAAAACTATTATTATAAGGAGAAAATTATTTTGTTTTATTTTAATTCAAACTGAATTGAGTCACTTGAAGAGGTATAGACTTTCGAAAACTATTATTATAAGAAAAAAATAATTTCTTTTATTTTAATTCGAACTCACAAATTGAGCACTTTGTCAATATCCGTTCCTTTATTATTCGTGTTTTGTCCTCACATATGTCATCTCGACGTAAGCGCATAATACACCTGCTACATGAATTGATATGCATATATTAAGATAACCACCAAATAGAAACAACTTCCTTTAATGGCGTCTGTTTGTTCTAACGTCAGTCCTTTCATCACTTGGAAAAAAATATATCAACCTGCTTATATCGAACACAGGGTTTTGAAGGCAGAACTTTCTGCTGAACTTTTGACATTTTATGAAAATGGCATTCTGTGAACAGAAAGATAGACCTTATTGAGAATCATATGTTTCAGTAAACAATAATCATTGTTGTTTTCAATATATTTATGACCTATATAATTATACCGGGAAAATATGCTTCACCGATATGAAAAATCTCATACTCACTGTCATGTGTGATTCTATATGTCAGTAATATGACTGATTCGCGGCAGACAATTTTTGTATATTAACTCCATTCAAATTAAACATTAGATCATAAACGAATTTATAATTGATTCCCATACACTTAATACATACCGTGTGAATTGTGAAGGCTCATGGCAGGGATACGTAGGGATATTGTAGAGATATGGAAGTAGTTGCTCTTGTTTATCTCCTCTACATAGCACTTATTGGTCACTAGTTGGGCACCATATTTCTCCATGTAAAAACACAAACAAATCCAACCATGGTTGTGCATAAGCTTGTTTCCTTAAACCTATTTAGGACAAAATGAAATGTGGCATTTTGTTGGATGAATGAAAGTCATTACTCCCCATGTGTAGCGACATGTATCTAATAATTTCTAGAAGATCAGTAAATTTTGGTGATGTATTCATTTATTATAATGCATGCTGGTTTTAGTTTAATGGTATTAGTGATTTCAACAAGCCTAAGCGAAATGTCTTGAGTTCAAACGGTCTCACTATTATTTTTCATGGCACTCGATGGTGTTCTAGTCTCAAAATTTGGGGAGAGGCTAAAACACGTGAGTTCTTCATAACCTAGAAATCTTTTCTTGAAATTCCACCTATAAAAAACTCTATTAAATTAAATTAATAAGTAGATAATTAATTGTTCCCTAAATTTAACTTAGGAAAGTCGAATAATTAATACACATTAATTGAGAAAGGCTAGAATTCTTTAGAAACTCACATGGATCAACTTAGGGATGATCTCAATGGTTGATTAAGATTTAATCATAGTTTTTGAAGTCTGAGCTGAAGATTATAAGAGGAGGTCAATGGGGTAGATGGAGACACACTGAGTGATCTAGGTAGTTTTATTTTCTAGTAGCAAATGATTCGGTAGTGAGATTAAGCTAGTGATCGAATATTACACAACATAGGGGAAAAGTAGTATATTTCCAGAGGAGTTTTTAGTTCCGAAAGGGTCTGAAGAGGAGGTTGTATTATTTCTTCAGGAGGTTGCGCAGAGCCTCACGAGGGTAGCTCAATTTAGTTCACCGTGAGGAGGATTCAATTGCTGAAGTAAGGGATATTTTTCCAAAGGGTGAGAGGATTCTTTCTAGAGAAGTATAAAAAAGTCAAAGGTAGATTCATTATAGCATTAGGTTTGCCGTGTGAGTGACAGAAGTTGTGCAGAGAAGTCCGAGTTTGTTAGTTTGAGAAGCTAGAGTGAGCCAGGATTGCTTGTGGAGGAGGGCAAATTCCCTCAGTTAATTTTGTTAGTATTTGTTTCAGAAATAATCGCGAGTTTGATGTCCATTTTACTGCACTCATAATTTTTGTTGTTGCATAATAATAAATCCCTCATCTATTGCACTGGTTTTCCCACATTGTTTTTTTCCAGGGAAAATTGCCCAAAAATAACGGTGTCAAATTGTGTGTGTGATTGCTCTATATTTCTCACTTCCACATATTTTATTTCCGCAAAATAATTTTTTATTTGTGAAGAATTGCAATATGAATTATTCATTGTTTGTTATAGAAAATAAGTTGTTTATTAATAAACCAAATAGAAGAATAATTTCTAGTTGTTGCATTTCAAGGAATTTTCACATGTTATTAGAGAATTTTTGATCAAATCAGTAAGTGAGAGATAAAGAGGGAGAAATTTTTAGTTCTTAGGGAGAAGTGACACAATTTTTTCAGATTCTCCACAAGTCCTAGCTAGGAAATGCGATTAGTAGAGTAGAATTTCAATTTACAGTTGAAGAGTGCGAGGAAAAGTTGGAATTTATCAAAGCATAACTCTAATAGTAAAAGGTAGAGTTACAAAGTAGTTTTGAAGAATAGCGCAGTAAAATTATTGAACAGATTCAAGCGGAAGGGGAAGAAAAAATTAACAAAAAATGAATTTTCTCTTAAAGGTTTTATAGCCTTTGAAATCCAAAATTTCTAGTTGTTGTAGGAATATTTTCCCACTCGCGGAAGGAGCGTGAATAACAATGCTAGCAGTCAAACAGGTGAAATAGGGATATTTTCGTCTGAGGTAGAGTTTTTGCAATGAAAAATTTAGCATGACTCTGATATCAGGAAAGATTAGAGGGTGCATTAAACTATTGTATCTAGAAGGCCTAGATGGTATTCATGTTTTACGAGTATGGTATGAAGAAATACACAAAAAAATATTGTTGTTGTACCTACACATCCAGATACCCTAGTGAATTATAATAAGGATATGGTCAAGAAAAATTTGTTGATTATCGATGGAGTTATATATCATATAGTAGCACATGTTGCAACCAGGAGTACAGCCAAGAAAATGTGTCATACTATTTCCACAGTATATTAGGATTCTTTTGAGCAATAGAAGATGTTCCTAAAGGAAAAGTTGAGGAATGCTTGAATGCAGAAGGGTGAAGGCATCAACCCCTATCTCACCAAAATTTAGGATATCTGAGGTGAGCTTGCAGTTATAGGAGAGTCACATATACCTACATAACTTGTGTGTTTGGACTTAAACAATGTCACTGAGGAGTGGGAGACCTTCGTCCAGGGAATTCTAGTATAGTTTTAGTTTCTTGAGTGAGTATGGATGTGGGTAGATCTCACAAAACAGGAGATGAGGCAAGCACTAGTAAAGCACTCCATTAGTATAAATAACATAAAGGGATCAAAGGTTGTCAAGGAGGAAGAAAATGTGGCCCTTGCATCGAAAGGAAAAGAAAAGGTCTAAGTCAGGGACAAGGATCACATGGAGAGAATAAGAGTAAGAATGAATTGTGAAAGAACAAGTGCTCCAGATGTGGCAATTTTTCCCAGTACAATACCTAGTGTCCTTAGAGGGTGAAGGACAAGAAGGAGAATAAGTATCAGGGAGAAAAATATAAAGAGATAGATAATATTTCCTCTAGGATAGAGGAATATTTCACCATGCATGCAACTATACCTTACGGAGAGAAGTGGGGTGATGTAGAGATTTATTCCTAGATTTGCATAGATACGGGCAGGGTCCAACACACATGTGATAAGGAGATTCGTTTGAGATTTTCGTAGCAGGACCATATCGTTGCTATAAGGGCCTACAATATTTACTACTAGGATAATAATTAACTATTTCAAAATTCTAACCTAGGAGAGTCGATTAATTAATAGGAGTTAATTGAGAAAGTAATGAATTCTCTATAAACTCACATGGATCAACGTAGTGATGATCTTAGCCATTTATGAATATTTAATCGTGGTCATTGAAGTCTCGAGAGGACGTTGATGGTGTAGATAGAGACACACTAGTGAAAATAATTAGTGATCTAGGTAGTTTTATTTTCCAGTAGCAAGTGATTCAATAGTTAGATCGAACCAGTGATCAAGTATTAGGTGGAAGAGGGGTAGAGTAGTACATTTCCAGACGAGTTTCTAGCTGTATAAGAGTCAAGAGACGAGGCCATATTATTTCTCCAAGAGGTTGTGCAGGGACTGCACAAAGCCTCATTAGGGGGGTTTGATTTAGCTGTGCAAGAGGAGGATTTAGTTTCCAGAGTCCGGGATAATTTTCTAGAGGGACAATAGATTCTTTCCAGCATAAAAGTGAGTCAGTGAGAGGAAAATTCAACGTATTATTTGGATGAGTGTGTGAGTTACTATGCAAGGGTGATGCAGAAGTTACCAAAAGGGGTCCAAGTTTTCTAGTTTGAGCAACCAAACTGAGCTAGGATTGCTTGTGGAGGAGGGTAAATTCCCATCGGTTAATTTTTCTATTATTTCTCTCAGAGAGGAATGCCAATTTGACATCCATTTTATTGTACTCTGAATTTCCAATAGTACATAATAATAAAACCCTCATCTTCTGCATTGGTTTTCCCACATTTGGTTTCTTTGAGAACACTTTTCCAAAAATAAAATGTCAATTTGTGTGTGTGATTTCTCTATATTTCTGAGTTCCACATATTTTATTTCCACAGTGTAATTTTTTATTTGTGAAGAATTATACTGTGAGCTATTTGTTATTTGTTCTAGCAAATAAATTTCTTGTTAAATAACCAGTTAGAAGAATAATTTCCAGTTGCTTCATTTCAAGGAATTTTCACATGGTATAGTAACAATTTTTATCATATAAATAGCTCAGAGATGAAGAGGGAGAAAATTGTTGTTGAGAGGGAGAAAATTGACTTGAGCACTTAGTCAATATCCATTTCTTTATTATTCATGTTTCGTCCTCATACATTTCATCTCGTTGTAAGAAGATAATACACCTTCTACATTTGTGTTATGGCCAATACATGAATTGATATGCATATATATTATAAAAAAGGAAATTATGTAATTAATATAACCACCAAATAGAAACAACTGCCTTTAATGTCATTTGTTTTCTCAGACCCTAGTCCCTTCATCACACTTGGAAATAAATATATCAACCTGCTTATATCGAACACAGGGTTTTGAACTCAAAGAGTTACTTGCTTCTTAACTTTTGACATTTTATGAAAATTGGATTCTGTGAACAGAAAAATAAACCTTATTGAGAATCATATGTTTTAGTAAACAATAATCATTGTTATTTTCAATATATTTATGACCTATATAATTATACCGGGAAAATTTATACATAGGTATACATAGACTGCATTTCTGCAAAATTTATTTACAAGCATGTTATGGTGCCCAACCATTGAAATTAAACATTAGATTAGAAAATAAATAATTGTTTCCGATACACTTAATTCCTTCCCTGTGAATTGCGAAGGCCCATGGTCGTGATAAGTAGGGATATGGAAGATATATTGAAGTAGTTGTTCTTGTTTATCTCCTCTATATAGCACATATCTATCAGTAGTTGGGCACCATATTTCTCCATGTAAAAACACAAACAAATACAACCATGGTTGTGCATAGTCCTACTTCCTTAAACCTATTTAGAAAAAAATAAAATGTGGCATTGTGTTGGATGAATAAAATTCAACACTCCCTATGTTTAGCGACATGTTTCTAAAAATATCTCGAGGATCTGTAAACTTTGGTGATGACTTGATTTACTATAACGCATGTGGGTTTTATTTTAATGGAAATAGTGATTCCAAGAAGCCAAAGGTCTCTAGTGCAAAAGGTCCCAATGCTAGTTTTCATAGCATCAGATGGTGTTCTAGTGTCCAACTTTCCGGAGGGGCTAAAACACACGAGTTCTTCAGAATTGAGAAATAGTTTCTAGAAATTCCACCTAGAGACCATTCAATTAAATTAATAAGTTGATAATTAATTATTTCCAAATTTTAAGTTAGGAGAGTTGATTAATTAATAGGTAATTGAGAAAGGTGAGAATTTTCTAGAAAATCACATGCATCAGCTTAGAGATGACCTCGGTCATCAATTACGATTTAATTGTATTTTTTGAAGTCTCAATTAAATACTATAAGAAGAGGTCAATGGGGTAGGTGGAGAAACAACACTACAGATACTAAATGATCTAGGAAATTCAATTGTCTAGTAGCAAGTGATTTAGTAGTGAGATTGAGTCGGTGATCGAGTAGCAAGTGAGAAAGGGGAAAGTAGTACATTTCTAGAGGAGTTTCCATTTCTGGAAGTGTCAGGAGAGGAGGTATTATTATTTCTTTATGAGGTTGCACAAAGCCTCAAAAGGGAAGTTAAATTTTGCTGAGTATGAGGTGGATTCAGTTTCTGAAGCCTGGGGTAATTTTCCAAAGCGATAGAGGATTCTTTCCAGAGAAACATCATTGAGTTAGAGGAGGATTCGTGGTAGGAATGGGTTGGGAATGTGAATGAATACATAGGGGTGAAGTAGAAGTTGTGCAGAGGGGTCCAAGTTTTCTAGTTAGAATAGCTAGAGTGAGCCAGAATTGCTTGTGGAGGAGGTTAAATTCCATCAGTTAATTTTTTCAGGATTTATTTCAGAAATAATTGCCAACTTGTTGTTCATTTTATTGTACTCAGAATTTATGTTGTTGAATAATAATAAAACCCTCATCTGTTGCATTCGTTTTCTCCAGGGATAATTGTCAGAAAGTAATTATGTACAGTATCAGAGTAAAATAGTTGAGCAAAGGATTAATAGTTTCAAAAATCCAAAATTTCTAGTTCCAGTAGGCATATTTTCAATCGAGGAAGGAGAGCAAGTAGAATTCATAGGAATAGAGTAGGTGAAAGACGTAGATCTTCATCCCGCATAGATTTTTTGTAGTGGTGGATTTAGCAAGAATTCTAAAACAAGAGATATTAAAGGGTGCATCGAACTACTGTATCTAGAAGGTTTGGATGGCATTCCTATTTGACGAGTATGGTATGAAGCAATAAGTAGAAAACATTATTGTTGTACGTAGAGATCCAGATACCATAATGAATTACAATAAGGAGATGGCCAAGGAAAAGAGTTTTATTATTCGTGGAGTGCGATATCATATAGTATCACATGTTATTTCCAAGAATAAAACCAAAAATATGTGTCATGATATTGCCACATTACATAATAATCCTTCTAAGCAACAGAAGATGTTCTTGTCAGAAATATTTAGGAGTGTTCGAATGAAGAAGGGTGAAGGCATCAGCCCATATCTCACCAACCATTGAAATGAAACATTAGATTAGAAAACAAATAATTGTTACCCATACACTTAATTCCTTCCCTGTGAATTGCGAAGGCCCATGGTCATGATAAGTAGGGATATGGAAGATATCTCGAAGTAGTTGTTCTTTTATCTCCTCTATATAGCACATATCTATCAGTAGTTGGGCACCATATTTCTCCATGTAAAAACACAAACAAATACAACCATGGTTGTGCATAGTCCTACTTCCTTAAACCTATTTAGGAAAAAATGAAATGTGGCATTATGTTGGATGAATGAAATTCAGTACTCCCTATGTTTAGCGACATGTTTCTAAAAATATCTCGAGGATCTGTAAAATTTGGTGATGACTTGATTTACTATAATGCATGTGGGTTTTATTTTAATGGAGATAGTGATTCCAACAAGCCAAAGGTTTGTAGTTCAAAAGGTACCAATGCTAGTTTTCATAGCATCAGATGGTGTTCTAGTGTCCAACTTTGCGGAGGGGCTAAAGCACACGAGTTCTTCAAAATTGAGAAACAGTTTCTAGAAATTCCACCTAGAGACCATTCAATTAAATTAACAAGTTGATAATTAATTATTTCCAAATTTTAAGTTAGGAGAGTTGATTAATTAATAGGTAATTGAGAAAGGTGAGAATTTTCTAGAAACTCGCATGGATCAGCTTAGAGATGACCTCGGTCATCAATTAGGATTTAATTGTATTTTTTGAAGTCTCAACTAAATACTATAAGAGGAGGTCAATGGGGCAGGTGGAGAAACAACACTACAAATAATCAATGATCTAAGAAATTCGATTTCCTAGTAGCAAGTGATTTAGTAGTGAGATTGAGTCGGTGATCGAGTAGCAAGTGAGAAAGGGGAAAGTAGTACATTTCTAGAGGAGTTTCCATTTCTGGAAGTGTCAGGAGAGGAGGTAGTATTATTCCTTTATGAGGTTACGCAAAGCCTCAAAAGGGAAGTTAAATTTAGCTGAGTATGAGGTGGATTTAGTTTCTGAAGCCTGTGGTAATTTTTCGAAGGGATAGAGGATTCTTTCCAGACAAACATCATTCAGTTAGAGGAGGATTCGTGGTAGGATTGGGTTGGGCATGTGAATGAATACATAGGGGTGAAGCGGAAGTTGTGCAGAGGGGTCCAATTTTTCTAGTTCGAATAGCTAGAGTGAGCTAGGATTGCTTATGGAGGAGGTTAAATTCCATCAGTTAATTTTTTCAGGATTTATTTCAGAAATAATCACCAATTTGATGTTCATTCTATTGTACTCAGAATTTATGTTGTTGCATAATAATAAAATCCTCATCTGTTGCATTGGTTTTCTCCAGGGACAATTGTCAGAAAGTAATTATCTAGAGTATTAGAGTAAAACATTTGAGCAAAGGAAGATAAATTGCACACGTATAGAGAGTTTATCTTAAAGGATTTCTAGTTTCAAAAACCCAAAATTTCTAGTTCTAGTAGGCATATTTTCACTCAAGGAAGGAGAGCAAGTAGAAGTCATAGGAATAGAGTAGGTGAAAGACGTATATCTTCATCCCACATAGATTTTTTGTAGTGGTGGCTTTAGCAAGACTTCTAAAACAAGAGATATTAAAGGGTACATCAAACTATTTTCTCTAGAAGGTTTGGATGGCATTCCTGTTTGACGAGTATGGTATGAAGAAATAAGCAGAAAACATTATTGTTGTACGTAGAGATCTAAATTCTATAGTGAATTACAATAAGGATATGGCCAAGGAAAATAGGTTTATTATTGATGCAGTGCGATATCATATAGTATCACATGTTATTTCCAAGAATACAACCAAAAATATGTGTCATGATATTACCGCATTATATAATAATCCTTCTAAGCAATAGAAGATGTTCCTGTCATAAATATATAGGAGTGTTCGAATGAAGAAGGGTGAAGGCATTAACCCCTATCTCACCAAAATTCAGGATTTCTAAGATGATCTTGTTGTCGTAGGAGATTCACCTCCACCTACATAACTTATGTGTTTGGCCTTCAACAGTGTCAGCAACGAGTGGGAGACCATTGTCCAAGGAATTATGGGATTATTTTAGTTTCCACAGTGAGACCGGATGTGGGGATATGTCACACAAGAGGATATGAGGAAAGCTCTATTAAAGTGCTCCATCAATAGCAGTAGCAACAAAGGATCGAAGGGCATGAAATGGGACTAAAATGTGGCCCTTGCGTCGAAAGGGAAATAAAAAAGGTCCCAGTTAGAGATGAGGATTAGAGGGACAAAAGGAGAAGAAGAAGAAGTATTTTTCTAAGATCAAGTGCTTCAGATGTGGCAATTTTTCCACTATAGAACCTAGTGTCCTTAGAGGACGAAGGAAAATAAGGAGAAGCGGGATCATGGATAAATATCCATAGAGATTGATAATATTTCCTCTAGGATAGAGGAATATTTTGCAATGTATGCAGTTGTACCTCCAGGAGAGAAGTGGGGTGATGTAGAGATTTAATCCTAGAGTTTAAAATATTCAGCCAAGGTCCAGTGCAATTGTGATAAGGAGATTAGTTCCAGATTGTTGCAGCAGGATCAAACCTTTGCTACAGGGTCCCACAACATTTAGTAGTATGAGAATCAGTGTTAGTTACTGCACTTAGTTCCAAAGTGACAATTGCAGTCATATGTTGAGGGGCAGAGAGAAATGTTGAGAACAATGTAGGAGACACAATGTAGAGTCAACGGTAGCATTGATTTTGTAACAACCCTGGTCAAAAATACATGTAATAAAGTTAATAAAGGAAAGATAATAACCATGGTTATGGGAGACGTATTCCAAGATGAATGTTGGTTAAAAACATAAGTGAAGGGGATCATTTGTGATTAATTAATGGCTATGGAAACTAGAAAAGGAAATGGCAAAGGCTTTGGAAAGGAAAAGTGGCATTTATTGGCATTTATTTATGAAAATATTGGAAAATAGGATAAAATGAAGGTGAAAGGTCACATTTTGCATGTGAGGAGGAAAATTAAGGAAAATAGAGGCCTCATTAATAAAAAGGCTTATGAGGTTCAATTTTTAACCTTTTTTTAGTTATGTTTTAGAGCTCTCATTCTATTATATCTCTCATACTCTTGAGAAATTAGAGTTTTTCTTGGAGCACTCTTGGGGGAGTGTGTGATACTTTCCATTTGGAGAAAGAAGGAAAAGGAATCATAGAAAATAACAAGAGTACATTGGGATCAACGACTAAATTTTTGACATGCATGCACATTCATGTGGTTTCTTAGTTATGATATGTGATTTCCATCGAGGATTTCCTCTATTGACATTAGTTTTTCCTAGCCTTTCCATTTCCTAGATAACCATGGGTTTGTGGGTGCTCATGTTCCTTTTACTATGGGTTGAGTTATTATTTCTTGGAAGACTTGGTTGGATAACTTCTCTGGAATCCCTATAAAAATTTGGGTTGAGTTACTAGTATTGGAAGCCTTGGTTGGTGTAACACCCTCTTCCCACATCTACCCAAGTACCAGCCAATTGGGGTAAAAATATGACAAGAGGCTACTAATATAATATTTAACCCCCTATACGAGCTTAAAGAAGTGGAATTGACAGAAACATGACAAACACACCTTACATAGCATCAACAACACCTCCAAGAGGTAAACCATTCTTCTAGACCCTTGAAAATTGAAAGGGGGCTGATGTTTTATGCATTTAGGCCTTAGCCATGGGAATGTAAAGGAAAGGGAGTGGATAGGAATCTATAACAATGACCATGCCTTCAAAAGGTCACGGCCAGGGCTCGAGAAGGTTAATTCTGTGCTTGCAGCTCCGTGATTTGTGCAAAAGTTTCAGCCCCCGAGCAGAGGTCACTACCCAAAACTTCCTAAAACTAAAAGAGAGTATAAATAAAATTAAAAAAAAAATGGAAGCAATCACATCATCAGGAACTCATCCGACCCCACACAAGCATGACATGAAATTCTTCAAACATGTCAGAAACATTCCATCTACAAGTGTAAACAACAAAATCAAACTTAGGGGTCTAATACTTACTTGAGAATCACTAAGAAGCATTTATCCCTTACATCATCAGATGAAATACAATCTATTTGACCATATACACATTGTATATTCATTTACAGGAAAAAAATAGATAGATCCATACATCATCACTAATAAAATACATGCTTATAACCATCATAATAAAAACATAAATACCATGGATATAACATCAATGAAATTCACATAATAACGAATACATTTCCATACCAAATACCAAAGGAATGAGCTTCTCATTAATGAGTGTAAAAACCAACTGGAGATGGGACTTCCACTTTCCACCCAGCCATAGATTGGTTGAGTCAAATCTCTCTTCATCCAATCACCCCCATGCAATATTCCAAGCATGAATGTGGGACTCAAACCAAAAAACCAATTAGGGCATCCCAAGACTAAACCACCTCGCCCTCATTAGTCATAAGCCAGGCTTTACAATGTTCTACACCTGATCAATAGGGCAACATAAGCATGGATATCGTTGGATTCTCTCTGCCTATACCGTGAGTAATATTCCTATCTCCTAGTCTCTCAAGATTTAACGCAACCCACATTCTGAATCAGGGGTCACTAGGCCCTAAACAGAGACATACTCTCTAGGCTTTGCCGAAATCCCAAAATCGGGATTCCTAGGCCTGAAATGGAGAGAGAAACACTACCTCTTAGGCTTTATCACAACCCGCAATTCAAATCAAGGGTCACTAGGCCCTAAACCGAGGCAACAAGTGAAGCGGTCCTATAATAATTTAGAGATCCACCTCGCCAACTTTGAATTAATCCGATAATCCATCTAAGCCAAAACATAAGAACTCCACAACTCCATGGCTATTTGGAAATCGCAAGGCTAAGATGAATACATTGTCACACATGGGAAAAACCGTGCATGTCAACTCTAGCAAGGAAATCATACATGCAAATCAATACCTGCCAAGAATCCTATTATAGGTGCTTGATTCCTGCTCCTCCTTCTTCTTTCTTTCTTGCCTTTCTTGTTCCAATGCCCAAGTGCTCCAACAAAAATCCATGTCCAAGAGTGAGAGAGAGAGAGAGAGAGAGAGACTAATGAGAGAGGTCCAAAAATGTGAACAAAATATTTCCAAGTAATCCTCAGAAGCCTTTTTATAGATGAGACCTCTATTTTCTTCATTTTCCATATTTTCCTTCATTTTCCCCCTAACATGCAACCTATGACCTTTCACCTTCCTTTTCTCCCAATTTCCATTATTTTAATAAATAAATGTGTCAATGAATGCCTCATACCTTCCAAAACCTTTTCCATTACCTTGCCTTTGCCAAATTTCTTTAGCCATAAAAACCAAAATTAACACCTGCTAGGATTTTTTTTCCCACCATTCAACTTGGAATACGTGTCCCATCAACTTTGGTTATTATTTTTAAATTTATTACATAGAATTTTCAAAAAGGCTGTTACAGAAACCCCCCCCCCCCTCGGGGGCCACCTCCCTCGGTGTTAAAACACACATATACCTCAACAAAGCTACTAAAAAAGAAACCATATTTCCCATGGAGATTTATAAGATAGCTTGTTGCAGTATTTATAATGAATAACCTGCTTAAAAGAAAAAATAATCATGAAAATCATACCATATATTGGAGCTTTATAACACAACTCATTACATTATTTACAATAGTATACACATATACACATTTTCTCAACCAAAAAATAAAAGGATACGATGTATGCATCCACAAAAAGGGAATGTAGAGGCTCACACCTCCACCCTCAAAGCAACACTAGGATTCACTCCCTTCCTACGAAGTCCAGAATCCACTGCCAAAGTCAAAGCTGCATCCATTTTCTAGCACTAGAATCATGCATCACATAACCTAAATGAACAATTTCTGGATCATTTGTAGGTTTTAACCCTGTACAGAAATTAGCTACAAACGAATCTTAAAAAATAAAAAATAAACAATAGCGAGAGCATAAAACATAAAACGGGTATACACAGATATTTTCTTTTAGATCCCAAATCAGGCCGAACAACTTGATTTTTCATTATATTCCTTTTAGTGTTACAACACATATATATACATGCTAAAGCATAAATAAAACCCAATCCATTAACCCTGGATTACAACATAACCGTAGTTCCCTTGACCAGATCTACAAAATACCACAGGCCGAAAACCATCATGCCCCAAAACCATGTGCAAACCCATGCACAAAACCATGGGCAGGTCTACCCACCGAAAAATATGGTCCAAAAACATTTTTCCGCCCCCCTTGTGACCCCCCTACTGTGCCCAACGCAACGTACCAGGGGGGCTATCGCCCCCGCCTGTGCCCCCCCCCCGTGCGTGACTAGTTGTGGAAAGAATATAACACATACCCAACATTCTCCCACTTGTTTTATTTTCATAAGCGGCCACAGGAGAGTTTAGTCATTACCCTAGCTCTACAACACCCAGTGTTTCTCTACACCAAGAGAATTTATGAGTGCTCACAGAATTTGTCAACGCATCTGCAACATTCTTCAAAGTGTCCACCTTTACAAATAGCACCCTTCTAGCCTTAACCATATCTCTCACAAAGTGATATTGAACATCAATGTGTTTTTTCTTTGAATGATAAGTAGGGTTCTTAGCCAAGAAAATTGCACTTTGGCTATCACAGTCTATCCTTAGAGCTTGTTGCACCAACCCCATACTTGAACACAATCTCTGCAACCAAACTGCTTCCTTGCTTTCATGAGTGGCTGCCATGTATTCTGCCTCTTTAGTTGAAAGAGCCACTATAGACTATCTTTTACTCATCTAACTGACTGCACCTCCAAATAGGCTAAACACATACCCACTTGTAGATCTTCTTTGGTCCAGATTTCTAGCCTAGTCTGCATCAAAACCATGAATTTCCGACACCCTTTCCAATCCTGGTCCTCCCTGGTAGCACATACTCCCACTGCATGTGCAATGTTTTTTCTAGTACATACCATTGCATACATCAGGCTACCCACTGCACTTGCATATGGAACACGGGACATATCCTCCTCTTCTTATTGTGTCTTGGGACACTATTCAATAGACAACTTTAAACCTACAGGAATCATAACATTCACCGGTTTACTATCCTTCATATTGAACCTCTGCAATGTAGTCTCAACATAATTCCTCCGGTTTAACCAGAGCTTCCTCTTTGCCCGATCTCGCTTAATTTCCAAGCCCAAAATATAGTTTTCAGCACCAAGATCCTTCATTTCAAATTTGGAGAACAGTTGGGTGTTCAAATATTGGATAATTTATTTGTCATTTCCAATTAACAACATATCATCCACATACAAGACCAAATAAATAACACGATCACCAATTAATTTAAAATAAACATAGTGATCCTCCTTGCTTCTGGTGAAGCCAAGTCCCCGTATATAGGTATCAATTTTTTGATACCACATCCTTGGTGACTATTTTAACCCATACAGAGACTTATTTAACCTACATACCAATTATTTCTTCCCCTTCACCATAAATCCTTTAGGTTGTTTCATGTAGATCTCCTCTTCTAGATCCCCATGAATAATTTTTGTCTTCACATCCAGCTATTCTACCTCAAAATAAAATGTAGCAGCAATAGATAAAAGTAATCTAATAGAAGTAACTTTGGCAATAGGAGAAAAAATATCACCAAAACCAATTCTCAACACCTTGGAAAAACCTTTTGCTACCAATCGAGCTTTGTATTTCTTGACCTTGCCTTCTACATTCATCTTCTTCTTAAACACCCATTTGCTCTCGATGGGATTCCTTCCATCCGGTAACTCTATAATATCCCATACCTCATTTTATGCAAGGATGCCATTTCAACAACCATGGCCTCCTTCCAGAGTTTTCCATCCTTTGAATCTATTGCCTCCCTGATGGTTGTGGGATCATCATCAGTTATAGTTAAAGAAAAATTTAAACATAAAACATATGGACTATAACTTTCTAGTTTTCTTCTTTTCCAAATTGATCTTCTCACAGCTGGAGTCTGTGGCTCTTCCTCTTATGAGTCTTCTTCTATTGTAGAGTCTGATTCATCCTCCTTTAGCTAAAACTCTATCTTCTTAGGTTCCTTTTGTATGACTTCATGTTTAACAACATCTTTCACCTCTCTAAACACCACATCTCGTTTGTACACAACCTTCCTTTTTTCCGGGTTCCAAAGCTTGTAACCCTTTAAACCATCCTTATACCCACTAAAGATTCGCCTTTCAGATTTATTATCCAACTTGGTCCTTTTCTCCTTTGGAACATGTACATATGCATCACATACAAATACCCTCAAATGTGAAAGAGAGGGTTTCTTACCAGTCCATACCTCATGTGGATTCTTATCCTCCAACACTAATGAAGGTGATCTATTAACCAAGTAACATGCAGCCTCCACTGCCATTGCCCAAAATTCTTGTCCTAACCCGGTACCACTAAGCATGATTCTTTCCTTTTCCATCAGCGTTCTGGTCATTCTTTCTGGAACTCTGTTTTGTTGAAGTGTGTATGGAGTAGTCTTCTGCCATACAATACCACACTTGTTACAGAACTCTTCAAATTCCTTCTTGTAGAACTCCCCACCATTATCTTCTTCTCTATTTGGTTTTCCACTAGAGCCTTAAATTCTTTAAATCTGTCAAAGACTTCAGATTTCTTCCTCAAGAAATATATCCATTTATTCCTTGAGAAGTCATCTATGAATGAAACATAGTACACAAAATTACCCAGTGATGGAACCGACATAGGTCCAAACACATCATTATGCACAAGCTCTAATATTTTGTTCGCCCTCTTAGCACCAGAAGGAAAAATCACCCAATTCTGCTTCCCATATACACATTGTTCACAGAAATTGAAATCTAGAGAGCTATTAGAAATACCTTCTACCATACCATTTCCATACAGTATCCGAAGGCCCTTCTCTCCAATATTTCCAAGCCTTTGATGCCATAGCATGGTCATTTCTCCAGAGACCGCTAGGCTTTCCACTCCACTTTCAGGAACCATAGAACCGTTGTACCCATCAATAGCAGTGCTGCCCTGAAGCTTATACAAATTTCCAATCTGAACTCCCCGCATTAATACCAGTGCTCCTCGAACCATCTTACAAGTATCCTTCTTGAACATTGTTTTTACACCTGCATCATCCATCTTTCTTACAGAAATCAGATGTCTGGCCAATGCAAGAATGTGCAGAACACCAGGAAGTGTTCTAATCCTTCCACCTTATAGCTTCAGCTTGACTTTTCCACGTCCAAAAATTCTGGCTTTCCTATCATCACCTAAGAAGACATCACTTCCATCGTATTTGTCATACTCATAGAACCACTCCCTATGGGGAGTGAAGTGAAAGGATGCAACCCAGTCAATAAACCATCACTCATGATCTACATGTGTATTTGAAGAAGAAGCTAAATACACATGCCCACCTTCATCTGAGGTGGATTTTGCCTCTACAGAAGGATCATCATCAGATCCCTTTCCTTTCTCAGGAGATTTATATCTGCAGTCATTTTTGTAGTGCCCTTCCTTTTCGCATTTCTAGCACACCTTTACAAACTTTCCAGGAGATTTAGATCTCCCTCTATATTTAGATCTCCCACTCAAAAAAATTTCTTGTTTCTGTTCTGGGACCTTCCTTCTACAAATAAGGCATCTCCATTCTGACCCTCCATATTTCTCCGTCTCATTTCCTCCGATAGCAAGGCTCAGAAAATGTCATCAAAATTCAATGTAGTTGTATTGCTACCTATTGCAATAACCAGGCTATCCCATGAGTCTGATAGAGAACACAAAAAATTGATGCACTTATCTTCATCTGAGATTTTAACATTAACAAATGACAACTAACTTACCACAGTATTGAAGGCATTCAGATGCTCTATCACCGAGTCTCCATCCTTCATCCTTAGGTTATACAATGTTTTCTGTAGGAACAATCTATTCACCAGATAATTAGATTGGTACAAATTCCCAAGTTTGTCCCACAAATTCTTTGTTGTAGCTTTCCCAGATACATTCAACAATACTAAATCTAAGACAAAAAAAAATATTGTGCTATTCGCCTTCCAATCCAACTTTTTCCAGTCTTCATCTGACATTGCCGTTGGTTTAGTACCTGAATCTAATGCGATCCACTAGTCTTTATCCACCAGCAGATCCTCCATCCTGAGCTTCCACAACTCAAAAATATTACCATTAAATTTCTCAATCTCTATATTTCCACTACTCTCCATATTCTTTCACCGCAAGAATCGATCCTACAGATCTCCCACTGAACAGGGTCTACCATAGGCCCAAGAAAAAAACCCCTTAGCAACAAAGGCATCCCCTTGAAGTCGAAATAGCCCTAATACCAAATGTAGGTTTTAACCCTGTACAAAAATTATCTGCAAACGAATCTTAAAAACAAAAAAATAAACAATAGCAAGAGCATGAAACATAAAACAAATATACACAGAGATTTTCCCCTGGATCCCAAATCGGGATGACCAAATTGATTTTTCATTATATTCCTTTTAGTGTTACATGTCGAAGGATACATAAATGCCAATCCATTAACCTTGGATTAGAACATAACAGTATTTCCCTTGACCGGATCTACAAAATATCAGGGACTAGAAACCATCATGCCCCAAAACCATGGGCGAGTCCACCCACTAAAAAATATGGTCCAAATTTTTTTTTCCCACCCCCCTGCTGCGCTTGGCACAATGTACGGGGGGGGGGTTATCGCCCCCTCATGCATGACTAGTCGTGGAAAGAATATAACACATATCCAACATCATTGTTCCATGGAACACTCCTAATATGTATCTTATTCCATATGGAAATGCTAATGACCAAACAAAATTCATCCCTGGCCTTTCCTTCTCTTATACACAGTCCCACAAGAAATCTAGTCATCTCCTTCCATGTATTCACTCACCTTCCAAGTTCCCAGCATCTCCTATCCTGAGCGATCTATCCCTTGGCAAGGCTTCCTCGTATCAGAAGATATAACAAACAAGGCATATACCTTCCTCAACCATCATAATGGTCATAGCATGATCATGGAAATCAATGGACATTATTGGGTACCAGTGTCCCACAATGACCTTGCTCTTGAAGTGCTTTACCAACATGCTTTTGTATGTTCCAATTCTTTTCATTCGTGCTACTAGATCTTGCAGTCGGTTTCAAAAACCCAATCGGGAATTTCCATGCTTCCTGTACCAAGCACACAAATTATATTAGATTCAAAATAAATTGAAATAAACTCAAATCGTACCTCATTGGTAGTTAATCAATAAGGTACACCTGCAATATTATTCACTTCATGTCACAATAAGTCAAACTAGTTGTTTGATAAAATCATCATGTATAAACATATCACATCTGGTTAGCTCAGAACCCAAACATCATAAACCATAATCATAAATCAGAATCACAGATCAAATTCATAATATAACTAAAATAAAATATTGATATTTATCCTTCATCGTTCCTTACTTCTTCCTTTCCTCCTTCTTTACACACACTGGATCAGTTGCCACACCTGACAAGAACCAATTCCTTTTATTTTCTTTACTAACGTACAAAAACACACAGTGTAAAATATGTACATCCATACAAGGCATACAACGCCACATAATACATGCACCCACACTAACATATGACACATACACCTACACCTAGTGTACAATAAAACACAATTCATACGCCTACACTAGCATACAACACAGCACAATACAAATACATATATAAAGTAAAAGAAAACGAATACAGATGACATGATACCACAACTACACCATGCAAATACATAGTACCACATTCCCGAAACAAAACATATATGACATGCACACAATACAACATGTATACCAGTATCATATGAAAAATATGTACACAGTACCACCTCTACACAACACTATCTAAACAATGTGTGCACAATGTCACATGTACACGACACCACCTACGCAATGTGTACACAATGAAAAATGTAAACCACACCACCTATACAATGTGTACACAATACCACATCTACACAACATCACATATATGACATTTATGCGACACCACAGGTACACGACACCACATGCACACCATGTACATGGCACCACCTGCACACAATACCATATGTATAACATGTACACAACACCACATGTACAATCATGCAAACCACACCATATGTACATATAACCATATGTAAAACACACACACAACGATGTATATACATAGCATTGGACATACGACATGTACATAGCAGCATATGTACACAACACCACATATCCAACATGCGCACAACACCATATGAGCACAACATTGCATATCCAATATGCACATAGTACAGTATGTACACAACACTGCACATCCAACATGTACATAACACCATCTATACTTAGCACTGCATATGAAATATACACACAAAACCATATATAAAATAAAAATACAACACTACATATGCAACATTACACATCACCATAGGTACATTCAGTGAATATACAACATGAACAACATATCCACAACAATAGTATTGCACATACATAGAACACACACTGACCCCATAAGAAAAATTTCTTCTAGTGTATTTCCACGATCCATGCTTATCTTAGCGTGCCACATATCACACTACTTTCACTTCACTGATATACCCCTAAACATTACCTATCCATAACATAAAAATAAGAATAGTACAATCATATAATATCAGTTCATGTCCACATGATACTGACCTCATAGATATGTCAAAGTCACTATGCCACTTGATTCCTGATAGCCAGGAACCTCTTAATTTTCCCTGTAGAAACAATCATTCCTCCACAAAAATGATCCTTGAAAACCCTATCATACAGTGACATAGATACATAGATACATACATACATATATTTAATCATCATAAAAAAATCATGATCCTTTCAAAAAATGACATACATACACACATATATACATATAAACACTATCATTAAACAATCATGATCCATGAGGACCCTGTTATACATGACATACATACATACATACATATATGCATACATAAACATCAACCTAAAGCATATAGTCACAACACAATTGCTAGATATCATAAGGTCTAGGCTAAGAGAAATTCCTTTATCTTTGCACACCATGCAAAACATTGAGAACAACAGTTGCCAACATACCTAAGGCATATGATGTATCAATCCATCTAATTTACCTTTTTTTTGTATTTCTCATGTTTGTACTACAACCATCCATTTACCACAATGGAACCAACCAATCCAACCAAATATCATCTTCTTACCTTATATTGTTCTTACTCATGCATTGAGCTTCATCCGTGTCTTACATTGCCTGTTGGATACCACACATCTCTCTGAGAAGTCCATCAAATTTCATCTTTCCCAAGAAATTCCCATATTCTAAAACAAAATGCAATAAAAAGAAACAATAAGAAAAAAACATGAAAAACCAAAATCAATACAACACCATGACAAAGTGGCAAGGCCTTGCACCCGAAAAACAAAACTGAAAAGCTCAATCGGAGCCTTTTCAAATATTTCATGGATGTATATTTTTCCATGCAATCCCCTGCATCATACTGGCATAAACACGTAATTGTTACTGCATAGATAACCATAACAAAAATCTAGTTACCTTACCTTGTTTTTTCAAGCATGATGACCTACAAATGAACACACATGTCAGCCATATGTATCAAGCACCAAGAAAATATATTTATTAATTGAAATCAACTTTTACTACAATACTAACAACCATGTCATAATCAACAATCAACTCACATTCATTGGTCATAATACATAATGATACAACTATCACCTACTTACAATCAATTACATATCATTTGTATCAATACATATGTATTAGTATAACCATCTCAAAACAAGATAATTTTTTCATGCAATTAATCAAACACTTAAACAAAAAATAAATGTACCATGTTAGATCAATCAAATAGCCAACATAATAGACACTGAACACTCAGCACAAGATATATGACATAATCAAACATTCAAGCACCAATTACATGACATAAGAAAACCCATACATTAATGTAACTTAAGGGAGGCTATCTTGTATGCACAATCAATCTAGATTAGCACAATATAACTTCTCAGCGTATCAACTCAAACATAAATAAGGTCACCATATCCATAATTGTATGTAGCTAACATGTTCACATTATAATCTCATAAACAATTTTCATTCATGCATATAATATCATATGCACAGTTAGTCTAGACATAATAAAACACACTATCATAATTAGGTTGAATCATGCCTTAATGGCATAACCATAACCATCAAGTTACTAGAATGTAGCAACAAAAATTTATATATCATGCTCATAAACAAAATGTAACCTAATCATCAAGCTAGCTATCATACACCAACAATTTAACCCATAACATGCTCATGAACGAAATATAATTTATCTAACATAAAACAACAATATAAATGCATAGCACAAAAAGTTGCTATCATTCATGACTATTCGACACATGTACATATAATTGCACTAATCAACTAGCATCTATATTTTATGTAACCATAACATCAGTATAATGAAAGGAATACTCATCACCATAATGGATATAACTAAATTGATCAACTAGAATTTATCACATATGTAACCATAATAAAAATAGAATGAAAAACATATAAGTAACCCTAATTCTTACAACAACCATAAATAACACAGCTTTCTGGCAAGCATACAACCTTCTATGACAATCTAATCTTACTCAAAAGTTGATTTTTTCAACTTCACTTTAATAGTCTGCATCTCATGCTCTATCTTAGCCAACATATTAGCATCACAACATAACAATATCATCATGATGACCTAATTGCGTACAATTACCTTATGCATAAACACCTCAATCAAACCAATGAAAAATTGACCATATGCACCCACTTGACATGTATAACCAATCATTAACAACCAATTCATGTTGATCATATGACTCACACAATCAATCATACATGGATAACACCAAAGCATGACCAATATCTAACCCTAGCATAAGTAAGAACTGCATGTACAACATGTAAAAATATGTAACAAAGCATGCACGAACAATACACAAGCATGAGAAAAACATAAAAATTCATACACTCATACAAACATGTTGACAACAACACCATTAGCACTGATGAGCCTCAGTATTTCAACAAGAATGTTGCAACTCCCAAGTCTACCGACTTTAAGTATCAGCCTAGGGTTCGTACAAACTTAAGAGGTATCAACACTATATGTGCAACATAAAATGTTTCCTTATTTTGTTTATATGATTGAATGGAATGAATTTCATGAAATCAAAGCCTAAAATAATTGCAAAAACATAAGTGTTGCTTTGAAAATAAAGTAATCATACGGAAGAACAACAATTTGTAATTGAAATCCTAAGAGCATGAATTCAAATAACTACGCCTAATATAAGTTTTAAAAATTCATGTCATAAGTGGTGTTTATTATTCCTCAATCAAATATTTATATCCTAGGGGTCATTATTGAAGACGAAGAGATAGAAACCAAGATTTGGAAGCAATTATGGTCGATTTTAGACATGCTTCAAGAAGTTTTATTTTTACCACAGGAAGTTTTGTTTTGGAGTTAGCTCACCGAATTACTAAGTAAATCAAATGAATATGGGATGTAAATTTTTTTTTATATTAATTATCATGTATTAGGTCTCCATTCCAAGTGGAATCACTCCAATACACCCTTGTTCACACATGCTAAAATAATAACATAAAATTACTACTAAAATCTAGAAGTTCAAGAACTAGTGAGCTTGTTAATCTATCAAATGTCTAACCAAATCAAGTGAAAATAAAATGGTATAAAATTTGTAATAAAATTTAATATTATTATTACCTAATAAAACTAGAATCAAGTCAAATAAATCTCGTTAACCCATTCTATAAAATAGCAGAAATTTACTACTATTTCACTATAAGGCATTTCCTGAAATATTCAATTTGTGAACTAATAACCAAATCCAAGTAGCTTAATGATGAATATGACCTTGCAAAGTTATTGTAAGGATTAATAATTCTTGTAAATATTTAATAAACCTACAAAATAACTCACTTCAATCATTTTAACTCAATCCTACAATAAGAAAACAAACAATACTAAATAAAGAAATATGAAAAACAAAAATAAGAGATGCATGTGAATAAGAAGTGAAAAGAACATAAATAAATTGTGTAAGAGGGATTTGAGGCTCTTAGGATGGCCAAGACCAATGAAACCCAAATTCCTATGGAAGAAACCAACCCTTAGAAGCTAAAATGGTACCAAAATTCATTATTGTATCAATCCAAGTACATCCCTACAAGAAATGAAAATGGTGTTGCTAAACAACAATTTTTCTCCACAAGAGGACTAAAAAATACATGCCCCTAGAGTCAAATTCAAATTTCTACTTATAAAAAATTATGAGGAAGCATTTTCCTTGAAAGGATGAATCTTTCCCATATTAGGTTCCTATAATAACAAGAATCATAATTTTGAATTGGCTATGTTAAGTCTTGTAATATTGTACATACCTTTGCATTTTGGCAAATGTTTTCCATATTAAAAAATGAAAATAGGGTATATCCTAAAATAATAATCAAAGGACGAAAAGAAATAAAGATAAAAAAAGATACAAAATATTAACCCCACAAAAAATAAGCAAAAGTAAATTCTAAAAGTGTTGCACATTCAAATTCCACTACTCTTAGTTTACTTCACTTTTGCAAATATATTGTGTGTAGTTTGTTCAAAATGCCACAATTCATGATGATCATGCAATATAATCTTGATCATTCATGCCTTTAAATTTTATGTTATGATAGTTATTGAATAAAGATCTTACCAAACCATTTAATCTTGGCAGATCAGTAGTTAGGTAGAGAATAAAAATGAGCTTATAAGTTTAATCTGAGCCATTGGAAGATATAAGGTTAGAAATAAGTTATTTTTCTTATTAAAATAAAATAAAAGGGTCAGCAAGGTCAAATGCACCCAATAAAGGAAGGGAAAAAATGTTAGCATAAATAAAGGGTAGGTAGAGTACTTTCCAAAAAGTTCTATAAGAATCATTATGCTTATCCATTATCAAAAACATTTTCTAACACCTTCCCCTTATCCTAACCATTTTCCTCTCTTGGAAACCATTTCCCCTTGCTAAATTCCTTTTTTCCCTTGGAAAACCATTTCCCCTTGCTAAATCCATTTTTCCCCTTTAAAAATATCTTTCCCATTGCTCAACCCCTTAATAAAAATTCGCATTTTTCATAAAAAAGTAAAACCCACTTTTTAAAAAGTCCAAAAAGTGAAATATTAAATGGACCCCACTTTGACTTAGTCCCCCCGCTTAATATATTTCACATACCCACTTTCATTTAACCCTTCGTAGATCTCTTTCCCGACCCCACCTCATTTGAAATATTTCGCAAAACTCGTCAACTATTCGACTATCACCAATCGCATCTGATGACCCACGATTCATTTCGCACTCCCCGATGTCTGATATTTAAAACCAAAGGGTGGGGGGTGCAAAATGGGTGGTTTTATCCACCTACTCCCTTGCCACATGGAGCCTCCATATTTTATCGCACCCGCTCATCCCAAACCACAAAACCACTCCTATGCCATGCGATAAACCACCACAATAAACTACAAATTTTTAAAATAAAAAAATTAAAAAAAAATAATAAAACCCCACGCCATGCAATAAACCCAAATTTTAAAAAATATAAAACCCCGCTATTCTGTTATTTCCATACCTCTATCGAAAATGCGGGAAACACTAAAGCCCACTCACCTCCCTGCAAACCCTTGTTTATTACAGGTATTTTTATTTTTGTTGTGCAAGTGATTAACGGAAGCAGGAGATGGAGAAGCAGCTTGATACTAGTTCCATCCCGCTTACTCCAAACCCACAGGATAGGAATTTGAAATAGAGAAATATTTTTCATTAACAAAGCCTTTAGCCTAAGAAAAATAACTTCAAACTCTAGAAAAATTATTTTACCTCCAGCATGAGGTAAATCACCTTTTTGTAAATAAGCCTATGTTTGCCAAGTATTCAGAGGTAGATGAGATTTACCATAATATGATGAAAAGAAAAATCCCATAAGAAGAAACATGGAAGAAATGGTATGATTTACTATAAAGGGTGAAAGAACATACAGGTGAAAGAAAGACAAATGAGAGCAAAGACAGATGAAAGAAACAAACATGTACCAACAATCAAAGGATCATGGCCAGATATGAGTCAGTTGAAAGGTGTCACTATATTTTTTCATAAAGATAATTTATTTTCCTAGAATAAATCATAGTCAGTTGACAGTATATTTTTATAATGATTTTGTATAAATAATTCATCATTCGAAGTATCAAGGGTGGATTTCTGAATATTTCTGTAGATGACTGATCTCTTGACTTAGGATTATTGTACTAACTTCCAGTTGACAGACAAAACAAGTTATAAAGAAACGTCTTTATAGGATTCATGTGTTGAGCTATCTCAGTGAAGTATAAATTTCAATTGTTCATGTTTTGTTTCTAAGAATTCCATAACTTATATTTGTTCTAAATTTGAATGTTATCACAGGATTTTTACTGCAGAATTTTCTTAAACATTACACTCTTCTTTTAACTATTATACATTTCTATGTTTTATTCTGATATCTGGTTTAGAGAATTATTAATTTCCCTCTGATCCTGATTTAATTTCTTCACCCTTCTTGATTATCTAGTTTAAGGAATTTTTAATTGCTCCTTGATCCCGATTGAAAAATCACTTCACCATTCAGCCTTGAGATCTGATATTGCTCACCTATCTTGCCCTGTAACACTTTCTTTAGAATTTGATTTTTTTCTATTTTCAAAGCATATTGACTCCATAGCCCAATTGAAAATGGAAAATCACTTATTCATATAGATCATTAATTACACCAACTAATTAAAATTAATCCAAATTAAGCATACATAACTAGACTAAGATCTATTAAAATAAACAAAGTTAAATCATATAGAGAGAGCTCTCTCTGAGTTTAGGAAGGCTAGATTCTAAGCTCCAAAAGTGGTTTGTAGTTACCTTTGATATTTCTTTTTAACGCTTAGAACAACCTTTGGAACTTTTGGAGTGATAACATCCCCTACAAAATCCATGAAATAGTGGACCTAGTTCCCAACACTAGGAGTTTGCATAAAATGACAGGGAACACATTCCTAGATTTTCTCAATCATTGGAGTTCCATAAAATCTAAATAATTTCATGATATTTTATTCATTTATTCTCAAATATTTATCCTCCTGTAGCGAGGAGTGAGTCCATAAATTATCTCGTTCTCGAAATCTTCATAATCTTCCCAATATTCTCATAATATTCTTCAAAAACAAATAATATAGGCCAAAAATATGAGATTATCTCTAAACCTTCCTAAGGCCATATCAAATCTTAAAAAAATATTCTTAAGTGTATAAGAAGATATTTAATATAGAATTTATGTGCGTAAGAAAGGTTAAATGGGCCCTAATTTATGTCTAATTTTGTGGCCCATCATACCACCAATCTATTGAAACATTGCTCATCCTTTGAGCAACCTATTCACCCTCCTTTCCCCGTGGTTCTTCAAGTATTTTGGCCTATTTCATTCTTTGTTGTTTTTTCCATGTGTGACTCATCCTGCTACTCTTATTTCTACTCGTCTATTTGCATTTATTCCCTATCTAGGTTTCCCAATGAATTCCTGATGTAGATTCGTGTTGCGTCTTTCTCTCAGGTGATTCTTCAACTATGATGGGTTGTATTTCTTAGTGTAACACCTTGCATATAGTTCATATTCTTGGCCACTTGGATTCTATAAATTTACTGCAACCTTGAGTTCAATCTCATCATCATAACCCCTTACCCTTTCAAGGAATCCAATTTCGTTACAATTTTAGAAAATGGTAAACACTTCAGGATGCTGAAGGATTTTCTCTATGATGATGGGTTTCCTTCAATTAAATCCTCCCCCCATACTTGTAGACTATGAATTATGTGAATTTTATGTGCAAATATAGGGTATTTTTTGTACCTGTTTTTAATTGATAGGATTTTATGTGTCCTTGATACCTTCCACAACACACACTGAATTTTTCCTCCAATGTATTTACCTTCCATCCTTTGTAAAACTTCTCTAAAGAAAAAAAAACCAAACTGGTGGAAAACAAGGGATGCTATAGGAAATAGGGTTTCCTGTAGCAGCTTTGAAAAATGAATCATTTTAATAATGGTGGCCTGATTTTTCAATTGTAGGATTGAATTTTGGATTGTTGGCCATGACACATCTTGCTATCCATCAAATTTCTTTTATGAACACCCTTTACTAGCAATTTGAATTCTCCTTGCTCATTAAATTATGAAATTTAAAAGGCTTAACATAGGTAAATTTCTTTTTATAGAGGGTGAAATGATGGTGAATAATTTAAAGAAAAATAAAGGAATGATGCGAAACCAATCTAATAACTTGGATACCTTTCACCCCTGGAAATTTACCATTAGGTATCCCAAACGGTCTCTAGCAAATCCTTTACATCTCTATTGTGTTTCTTTGTACCTTGTAGCTATTAATTAATCATTATCCAACATCCTAGTAGAAAATTTTTCTCTTGGAGCACTTTTTTAAATTCCTGTAGAAAATATTGAGCCTGTCGCAACTCTATTTCTCCTGTAGCAACTAATATTGGCATGCCAAGGGGTGGTGGGTGCACCTTTTATTTTTATTTTTATTCTTTTCTCTTTCCTCAATTTTTTTTCCATTTTTTCATTACATGCAAAATAATATTAGAGTTATTTTCTTGTTAAATTAGTTCGCCCTCAATTACCCCTTGGCACTCATTGTCTTCCACATGTGTGTGTGTCTTAGTGGAAAAGTGAAGGTAACAGCTAGATAAGGTTGAGGATGATCTGCTACTGATTTTGGCTATAAAAAACTTTTCCTACTCACACTTTTAATGTTTTCTTAAGCTATACTAGATTTCAAGGGAAAGGTTAGAGAGTTGTATACCTGAGGCTTACCTCCTGGTCGAGTTGTTGTAGGATTATGCATGATGGATCTGGAGGTGGGGTGAAAGTTTCATCACTGTGTTTGTATTTCTGCTTGATCCTTTCTGGTGTATTCTTTCTTTTTGAGGTGTTTTAATTTGACTTGTTTGTTGTGTGTGTGCAAGTACCTTGCTGAGTCTTAACGTGTATGTCTGATGGTGGAGGATCCCCCTTGTAGTGTCATTATTGTCTTCAAGCTCATCTCACAAGTCTTATTGGCCTCCATGATTTTTCAAAGCCATACTTAGGAATTTTCTGGTGCTTAAATAGGGCTTGCTACATGAAGTTACTTTTTTGTAGCAACCTCCTTCTCTTTTTGTTTTAGGCTTCTAGCTTTGTATGAGTGATGAGGGAGTTTGTGAGGTGGTATTAGGGTGATGGTAGGATGATTTTAGATTGGTGGGGAAGGGGTTTTGCCTTGGATAATGTAGTGCAGGAACTTTTTTTCTTTCAGAAATTTATAGAGGTGACAAAAGCTAAGGTTAGAAACAAAAACCCTTATGCTTAAGATGGAGGAGTGATGAGAAGGTTGCAATAAATGATGGGAAGACTCTTCACATTTATTTTTTTACACCTAAAGGCCCTTTGTGATTTTTTTTTCCTTAATCCACCTGCATGTAGCTTACTGTAACTTCCTGTAGTAGTTACAAGACTTCCTGTAGCATTTCAGGACAACCCCTTGTAGCAGAATTGTTTTAACTGTAACTCTCAAATAGTATATTGGATTGACCCAAAATTTTTTGAGAATGTTACCATTATCCTTATGCACCTCCCCATAAACAATATCAACCATTGGATACACTAATCTAGAGAAAAATTAAAAATGGTTGTAGGTGATGGAGGCTGATTTCTCACAAAGTGTGCACTTGAATTTCTGAAATTACTTTAGCATGTTACCATAATCTATATGAATCTCCCCGTGAAACAGATCGAAAAGTGGATGCACTATTTTCAAGATATAATAAAAAACAAATTCTGCTAAAAACCAGTTGTTCCAGTAGCGTTTTAGGATAGCAAGGAGAATAAATGAGAAAAGCTTGGAAATGATGGGTGGATGTTGAAAATGGATGAGGGTGATGGATTTGCATGACCTTGGTAATTTTGGAGCATCTGAGAAAAGGCGGAGAAAGTCCAAGTTTGACTTCCTTTGACTATATTTTTAATCACTTTTTATTTTAGTGCCAACGTTTTTTTGTTACTTGCAAAGGTTGGAGAGCCCCTACATTCATCAGAAGGAGATACATCGAGATTTTTTTTTTCTTTTCATTTTTTCATTTTTCTTAGGCCTACTAGTTGCCTTAATGAGGTTTTCAGCTAGTAGGTCTCCCTAGGAACCTCAAAGGAGGTTTTTGCCTAGGATATTTTATTTTTCTCATATTTTATCTTTACCCCAACCTGTTGAATACGTCATGGAGGTTTTCAATTAGTGAGAGAATCTCATGCGCCTCAAAATAGGTTTTCACCTGAGATTTTTCTCTTTTCTTTTCTTTTTTCTCTCTTTTTCGATTTTTTTACTTTTTTATCCTACTCTACTTGAAAAACTGAAATCTCTTTCAAGAAAAGGAATACTTCCAATGGATCCATGTACACATCAAGATGACATATAAACTCATGTGTAGCCTCAAAATGTATGCTTTTACATGTACCTCAATATGAGATACCAAATGCTTTGACTGAGATGAGATCAAGATTTTTTGAAGAAGAGTGTGTTGTTGCAACTTAATGATTGTCTGGAACCAAATTTCAATATAGTTGTGATACCCTTGGTCCACATGCTGATTTGGATCACCTGGATGTCCTCTTCTACCATGGAATTCAAATATTTCTATTTTTGTTGATTGTTGTCTTCAACACATGGAGGGTGTGATCGAAAACTTGAGGGAATCTTCTTAGTCTTTGATTCTGATGTCTTCTCTCCATAAAGTGCAACCCATGAATCTTTGATCTCCTCATTTGAATTCTCTTCTTCTAGATTTTTTCCTTCAATGACATCAATAGAATATCTTATTTGCAATACCTTTCTTGAACTAATATTAATTCCATTTATATTAAGAGCGTGTGTTTGGAAGTGTTGTACCTCAACATTGTAAGTGGGTTGAGTTACTCCCTTGTGTCAGTTTGGAAATGGTGGTACAGGTAGTTGACTGGGAGTGGATCTTTGAAATGGATGTGGTTGGGGTTGTGGTTGTGGTGGAGGTGCATGGTAGGGATAGCATGGAGTTGGGTATTGAGGATATTGAGGAAAATATTGACAATTTTGTGCATTTCTCCCATAAGGTTCTTGCCAACCTTTTTTCCAATATTTATTTTGTGGTTGGTATGGCCAAGGTTGCCAAGGAGGGAGTGTGTTCCAATTACTTTTATAGGGATGTGCATAGGCTTGAAATTGTGAATTAGGTTCTTGAACCATACCAGGTTGACTAGGTTGTCGTGGCCTACTTGGATCTACATAGCACAACTTCTTTGGTGATTGACTTGCCCCATTTTCTTCTTGGTACAATCCCTTCAACCTTGGTAATGATGAAAAATATGTAGTAACATGTGATTCTCCATGGATAAAACAAATATAAACATCTTATTTTTTCTCATTTTTCATTCTTAACATTTATACTTGTTCACTTAGATTGCTAATAATTTCTGTTTTAAAGTTAGCAAAGAAAATTCCAAATTTAGCTTAACTTGCCGATCTTGATCCTCATTTACTTCCTATTTCCCTTCCTCTTAATGTGTGCTTGCATGTTTCACAAATTTCTTCAAATGCTAATTGGAATACATCTCCTCTACTCATGATATCAAGGAGATCAATCCACTCATCCCTAATTTCTCTAGGTAAGAGGGTTTTTAGTGTGTCAAATCCTAAATGATGTAATTTTTCCCTCTTAAAATTATACATGAATCTTTATATTATATCCTCAAGGCTCTCATATTATTTTTTATCCATTCTAAATATTTATTCATTAAATCACGATCTTTATATTTTTCTAGAAATGTCATTTGCATATTTTTCCATGATCTTATTGAATTATTCACTAAATTCATGAACCATTTAAGATATTTGTCCTTCAATGTTTCTTGAAATGATCTCAGTTTTCGAGTGTTTGATAAGTAACCATAAGATCTACAAAAAATTTCAAATTCAAAGAGAAAAGTTTCATCCTCTGACCTCATCCTCTGACCTCATACCATAGAAGTTGGGAAATAAATATTGAGGGATGTTCTTCATATGCACAATGACATCAATATATTCAATGGGAAATCCAAGAGGATCTTCCTCATTGTCATTATCCCCATCCATTTCTTCCACTTTCTCTGTCTCCTCTTCTTCTTCTACTTGCAAAAATGGACGGTGATGTGGCTCTTACTGCACCAAGTGTTGAAATGGGGGGGTGCATTTGGTGTTGGAGAAGTTTTTTTTTTTTTTATTACAGTTATAAAAAAAGAAGAATGAGAATTCTAAAATAATGAAATTTTTGGTTTTTGAAATAAAATAGGCCTAATGCAAATGTAGAATAGGGATGCTAATTCAATGAAATATGCCTGATTTTCTTTTTTTAGAAAATAAAATAAATGAATAAAATAGGAAATAAAACAAGGCATACTTTAAAATCTCCCCGAAAATGATGCCAAAAAGTGATGAGCCTCAGTATTGCAACAAGAATGTTGTAACTCCCAAGGCTACCAACTTTAACTATCAACCTGGGGTTCGTACAAACTTAAGAGGTATCAACACTATATGTGTAGCATAAAATGTGTCATTATATTGCTGATCCGATGTAATGGAGTGAATTTCATGAAATCAAAGCCTAAAATAATGGCATAAATTGAAGTGTTTCTTTGAAAAGAAATTAATCCTAGGAAAGAACAACAATTTGTAATTGAAAACCTAAGAGCATGAATTCAAATAAATAGGGCTAATGTACATTGTAAAATTCATGTCCTCTTTGGTTTTTATTCTTCCTTGGTCATGTATTTAGATCCTAGGGCTCATTATTCAAGCCTAAGAGACAAAAAACAAGCTCTGGGAGAAATTCTGGTTCAATTTACATGTGCTACAAGAGTGTTATAGGGATTTATGTTTTTTCTACATGAATTTGTTTCTCGAGATAACTCACCGAATGACTAAGTAAATCGAATGAAAATGGGATGTAAAATATTTTTTTATTAATTATGATGTACTAGGTATATTTTCCAAGTGGAGTCACTCACAAATACCCATGTTCACTCTTGCTAAAAAAATAATATAAATTTACTACTCTAAAATATGGAAATTCACAAACTAGTGAGCTACTTAATCTATCAAATGCCTAACCTAATAAAGAGAAAATGGAATGGGGTGAATTTTTTTATTAAATTTAATACTATTATGACCTAATACAAGTGGAATCAAGTCAAATGAATCTCATTAACCCATTCTAAAAGATAGCATAAATTTACTACTATTTCGCTACATGGAATTTCCAGAAATCTTATATTTGTGAACTAGTAACCAAATCCAAGTATTTTAATGATGAACATGACGTTAAAAAATTATTATAAGGATGAATAATGCTGATGAATATGTAAAAAAACTGAAAAATAAATTACTTCAATAATTTAACTCAATCCTATGGCAAGAAAAGAAAAAATACTAAATACAAAGATATGCAAAACCAAAATAAGAGATGCATGTGAATAAGAAGTGAAAATAACATAAATAAATTGTGAAAGAGGGCTCTAAGGCTCATAGGATGGTCAATCCTAAGGAGAATAAGTGTCATATGGAATAAACCAAGCTTTATAAGCTAAAAATGGCACCAAAATTAGTTATGGAAACAATCAAAATACATCCCCACAAGAAATGAAAATGGAGCTTCTAACCAACAAGTTGTCTCCACAAGAAGACTAAAAAATACATGACCCTAGAGGAAAATTCAAATTTGTACTTATAAAAAATGACGAGGAAACATTCTCCTTGAAAAGAGGAAGCTTTCCCCTCCAAAATACCTCAAATAGTGGATCTGGTTCCCAACGTTATAACTTTGCATTAAATGAGAGGGAACACATTCCTAGATATTTTCAATCATTGGAGTTCCAAAATATTTCAAAATTTTCATGATATTTTATTGATTTATTCTCCAATATGGATCCTATTGTAGTAGGGATCGGGTCCCTAAATTATCTCTTTCTCCAAATATTCATAATCTACCCAATATTCTCACAATATTAATTAAAAATAAATAATATTAGGCACAAATACGAAATTATATATAAACCTTACTAAGACCATATTAAAGGTTAAAAAACATTATAAAGTGTAGAAGGAGACATTTAATATAGCCTTTATGTGCCTGAGAAATGTTATATGGGCCTTAATTTATGTCTAATTTAGATGCCCATCAAGCGCTTCCATGGCGACACCACTACCACCATGGCCAACACAGAACAAATGCAACAAGCACATGTAGACCACACACATACTAAAAACATATTCAACCAACATGAATTCTTAATAAACGCACTTCCCATCTAGTCTGATGGTCAAACCATGCTTTGATACCGCTCTGTAACACCCTCTTCCAACATCTACCCATGTAACTGGCCATCTGGGGTAAACATGTCGTGAGAGGCTACTAATATAAGATTCAACCTCCTATATGATATTCAGGAAGTGGAACCAACAGAAACACGACAAACATAACTTACACAACATCAAAAACACCTAAAGGAGGTAAACCACCCCCCAGACCCCTGAAACTTGAAGGGGGAATGATTTTTTACCCATTTAGGCTTTAGTCGCGGGAATCTAAGATCAAGGGAGAAACTAGCAACCTATAGCCGCGTCCAGGGTCCCAGAAGGTCAATTATATGCCTACAGATCGAGAATTCATGCCACATTTTGAGCCCCTGGGCCCAATTCACTGCCAAGAACTTCCTATAACTTGAGGAGAGGATAAATAACATTAAAAAAACACATGTTAGCAATCACATCATCAGGAGCTCATTCAACCCCACTCAACCATGAAATTCATTTTGTCAAACATGTCACAATAGGGGTTGGATGAGTTCGAGTCTAATACTTATGTGAGAATCACTAAGAAGCATTGCTCCCTTACATCATAAGCTTCAATACAATATATTTGACCATAGATACATTGTATATTCATTTACAGGAAAAAACATAGAATGATAAAATACATGCTTATAATCAACATAATAACAAAATAAATACCATGGATATAATATCAATGAAATCCACATAATAACCAATACATTTCAATAGCAAATACCAAAGGAATGAGCTTCTAATTAATGAGTGTAAAGAAAAACTCGATATGGGACTTCCATGTTCCACCCAAGCATAGATTGGCTGAGCCAAATATATCTTCATCCAATCACCCCGTGCCATATTCCAATCATGAATGTGGGACTAAAAATGAAAAAACAACTAGGGCATCCCGAGGCTAAACCACCTTATCATAATCAATCATAAACCATTCTTTACCCTAATATACTCCTAATCACTAGGCCAACACAAGTATTGATATCACAGGATTCTCACCACCTAAACCGTGAGGAATTTTCTTCAACCCACACTATAAATCATCGGTCACCAGGCCCCAAACTGAGACATAAGTTCTAGGCTTTACCACAATCCAAAACCAAGGATTCCTAGGTCTCAAATGGACAGGAACCCACAATCATAATCAAGGGTCACTAGGCCCTAAACAGAGGCAACAAGTGAACCAGTCCTATAATCATTTGGAGATCTACCTCACTTTGCTTCAAATCCATCCAGTAATCCAACAAAACCAAAACATGAGAACCCCATAACACCATGGCTACCCAGAAATGGAAAGCCTAGGATGAATACACTGTCACACCTGGAAAAACCCATCCCAATATAGCAAAGAACCACATGCAATACCATGCATGTCAAATATATCAAGGAAATCATACATGCAAATCAATACCTACCAAGATTCATGTTGTAGTTTCCTTATTCTTGCTCCTCCATGTTTGCTTCCTCATTCTTCTTGCTTTCTTGCCTTTCTTGGTCCAATGCCAAAGTGCTATAAGAAAAATCTAAGTGTCTAAGATTGTGTGTGTGAGAGAGAGAGAATAATGAGAAAGCTCCAAAAATGTGAGAATATTATTGCCAATTGATCCTCGGAAACATTTTTATAGATGAGGCCTTTATTTTCTTCATTTTCCATTATTATCCTTCATTTTCCTCCTCGGATGCAACATTTAACCTTTCACCTTTGTTTTCTCCTAATTTCCATTATCTTAATAAACAAATGTGCCAATAAATGCCTTGTGCCTTCCAAAACCTTTACCATTTCCTTTTCCTTTGCCAATTTCCTTTAGCCATAATAACCGAAATGAACACCTGCTTGGATGTTTTGTCCACTATTATTTTGGAATACGTGTCCCATCAATTGTGGTTATGATTTTTAACGTTATTACATGTAATTTTTACCAGGGTTGTTACAATTCGACAAATTCTCTAGAATCCCTTGGTGAGTTGAGTTACTAGTCCTAGAAGCCTTAGTTGGAAAAATGCTTTAGAATCCTGAAAATAAATATGGAATGAGTTACTATTCCTGAAATCCCTGGTTGGAAAAAATTCTTTGGAGCCCTCGCCATATTGGGTAGAGAAGAATTTGGTGATGGTTAGTGATTTCTGACCATGAGGTGGAATCACTAGTTGAGGGTTGAGGTTTTTTGGCCTCAAGAAGCCCTGGTTTGTTTGGTTTCGTTTATTCCATGAGATCACACATTCATTCTTGGAATATATCATGGGGGTGACTTGCTGAAAGAAAGAAATGGTTGAGCCTAGTTGATGGTTATGTGTTATGGGGAAGTCCCAGACCTAGTTACATTTTACACATGCTAATAAGAGATATTTCCCTCTTGTATTTTAAGGTTATATATACTTGATAATATGTGGTTTTCATGGTTTTTATACCCTTGTTATTTTTGTTGTTTATATGCTAGTTATGAGTATGTTTTATAACAAACTTGATGTATGGATCACGTCATGTTTTGATTAGTAAATGAATGAAAAATGAATATATTACCTAATATATGATCATGCAGCTATTGTGATAAGATATCAATGCTCCTTAACAATTCTGAGATAAGTATGAGACCCTTAAGCTCGAGTATGTTGTTATAACCTGTAGATTACATATTTGTGACATATTTGAAGAAATATATGTCATGGATAGTAGGGGTAAGATCAAGTCCTTGATCAAAGATTTGCATTATTAACCTTTTTAAAATTTTATTTATCATTTTTTGGAGTTTTCATGAAGTAATGGGCAGTGGCCTCAGACCTAACCCTGAAAAAGTGGCTCATAATTTGGGGTCTATTGGATAAAAATACCTGAAAAATTCCACAGTCATTGGCATTCCTTGTTGCGGGAGTGACTCGAAGGCCTCAGTCACATGCATGGCTAGGTATGGGAGAAAATGAGGGTCCATTTTATTATAATTTAAGTTTTTCTCAGGGTTTGGCCACCTCGAAGGGTTGGTTGGCTTTTGAAGGTTCTGTAGAATGTGTGGAAGGTAAGCTTGGTTTCTTTATGTCGGTTATACTTCCTTAAATATACATGGGGATTTGAATCACAACATAGCAGTCTATCGTCACATGTCTACCCTAATGGACTGGTTAAATTGGGTAAATGTGGCAGGAGGTGGTTTTAGAGTGGTATCAGAGCATGGTTCACCCCTTGGACTAGATGGGCGGAATATGACCATCATGCAAGTGTGATTCTTGTACATGTTATTGTTATGTATACATGGTGATGGTCACTATTGTAGCTGTGTTTTTATGTATCAATTGATGATGTTATTTTTGGGATGTGTTTGTTGTGAATGCATGTTGGTCGAATATGAATTAGTTGTGCATTACTCTTGTCTATATGGATATATGGATGTGGTGTTATGGTTATGATTGTCATGCATAAGGTCATGGTATGTGGTTGGTGTTGTCTTTCATGATGTTGATACATTTCTATGATTATGGTTATATATGTATCATGCTAATATAGTTGATCTTGGAGATGAGATATCCTGACCTAAACTATACTAAGGTATGTTGGTTATGTTTTTTTTTTTGGTTTATCTAGAATCGTATAGTTGCAGGAAGAAGATCAAAGATCACAAGAAAGATGCTAGACTATAGTTCACAAGATTCTCCCCATAGGTCCAATGAGGATCATGTTGATAGGTACTCTCCCAACATAGCAGACACATTGAGAAGTTTGAAGGCAAACATACCGAGTTACAAAGAAGATAATGACATAATCATTCAATCACAAGAGAGACTTTCTAGGGCACATGCGAAACAAGTAGGAATCAATGCACTTATCCTTCATCTCTTGTCAAACTTGTAGAGATAGGGACTACTTAAAATCAGTCATGGATGGGATGATAGGACTAATGGGGCATATGGAATTCGGTCTCATGGTGGGCATGGGTTAGATAGAGATGAAACAATCAAAGATGGCAGGTTCATGGATATCCCAGACAAGAGAGGTGATGGACACAAGTTCTATTATAGTTCTAGTTCTAACAATCATTATAATCATCGTCATTATCATCCTTATAGGAGAAAATATAGGATGTATTTTCCATATGAGTTCAAGAAATCCGAACCAGCTACATTTAATGGAGATTTGAAGAAACTAGAAGATGTAGAGGCATGGTTACTTGGGATGAAGAAATTATTTGAGTTTCATGATTACACATAGAATATGAAGGCTAGAATATCTATATTCAACCACAAGGAGTAAGAATAAATTTGGTGGGAAGATGTGAAGTGGATTAGAGACATCAAGGAAAAATAGTTTAGTTGGCATGATTTCAAGAGAACTTTCAGGAAGAAGTACTTATCTAATAAGTACTGTGATAGTAAGGATAAGGCTTTTTATGAGCTAAATATGGGATATATGGCATATTAGGAGTAAAGGACTAAGTTATTGGAGTGATTTAGGTATGTATCGTATCTCAAGGATGAGAAATAAAAATTTTAGAGATTTTTCTATGGGTTTCCTGTAGAATTCAAGGACATGATCGAGTTTTTTGAGCCTAGATCATCGGAGGAACCCATCAGGAAGTTGAAGAATTTTTGTGAGAAATCAAAGTACATATATTTGTCTAAGAGAGTCTGGATATGCAATGAAAATAACAAGGGAAAATGGGATAAGCATCAAACAAGGCCTCAACACACATGCAACAAAGAGAATATAACACTGAATAAGAAGTTTAATGCATCTGATAGAGGACAAGAATTTTAGTCATATGAGAAGAACGCGGGTGTAGACTGGAAGCCTTTACAATGTTGGAATTGTGGCAAGGATCATCATAGGAGATATTGTCCATAACATCAGGGTGATAGGCTGCAGATTTATAGTGCTCAGGAGGCACATATAGTGGGGTATGTTGGACAAAGTGTCCCTCATATTTACGCAATGTTGGATAACAGGGAGGAAGATCACCAAGAATCTACTATCAATATGGAAGGTAACATTTGTTATCAATTTGTTTCTATTCTGATTGGCACTAGATCTAATTATAGTTATGTTAATCTTGACCTGGTGGAAAAGTGTGGTATGAATAACGAAGTCCATGCAAAGCCTTTGTTTGTGTAGTTAGCTACAGGTAAAAGAAAAGGACTCACCATTGGGTAAGAGCTTCTCCATTTGAATTGAATGGTATGCCTACATCGGCACATTTGAATACATTAATTTCGGGATCATATAGTATGATTCCAGTTATGGAATAGTTGTATCTTCACAATGCTATGGTGGATTGTTATGACAAGGCTATTGAGTTCCTAAATGACAATGGGGAACAAAGAGTCTTGTAGGGTAAGAATAAGGCAATGCTAGTTAGAATGGTGACAACTATGTAGGAGAAGCGCAACCATAGGAGAGGGTGTGTGTTATTCACAGTGCATATTTCTAGTGACAAAGGTAAGGAGGTTGAGGATGCACATGTTTTGAGTAGGTACCCGATTTTAAATAGTTTTAGGATGTCTTCCTAATAAATATTTCATATTTTCCACCTCACAGAGAAGTTGAATTTTCTATCGAGTTGGTACCAGGGGAAGCACCAATATCAAAGGCACCATACATGATTAGCACTCCATTATTAGTACAGTTGAAGTTGTAGTTGAAGGAAATTCTTGAAAAAATATATATTAGGCCAAGTGTATCGCCTTGGGGTGCATCGTTATTGTTTGTGAAGAAGAAGGATGATACTCTCAGGTTGTAAATCGATTATAGGAAGTTGAAAAAGGTAACCATTAAGAAAAAGTACTTTTTTCAAGGATATATTATTTTTTCAATTAGTTGAAGGGAGAAAAAATGTTCTTGAAGAATGATTTGATATCAGGATATCATCATGTATATATTAAAGAGGAGGACATTTACAAGACAACTTTCAGGATAAGGTATGAGCATTATGAGTTTTTTGTAGCTCCATTTCATTTTACTAATGCTTCAGCTACTTTTATGTTCTTGATCAATAGTGTATTGCATCATTATCTGGACAATTTTATGATTGTCCTCATTGATGATATATTGGTTCATTCTAGGAATGAGGAAGTGTAATATTCCTAATTAGCCCAAGCTAATAGGAATATACTAATTATTTTTCATTTTCTTGTTGCAAGGATATATTGTAAAGGAGGATAAAATTAAACTCCTAAAACAACAAAATAAATCAATGCCCATGTGAACAAGACTAAATCTGGGCTACATTAGTAAAACCCCTTATGTGTAAAAAGGGATTAAATCATTTGAATGGGTGAACTGGACCAAATCAACAGTGTTGTATAGATACATTGAACCACCTAGATGCACAACGCAGTTTTAGTTGGAGGCTAATAATGTGAATGCAGCTAAATCATTGAGATGGTTTAGGGTTTTGCAAGGATTCCATCTTATTTAAGGAGGAGGAGGATAGCATGAGAAGGTTCTTGATGATATTATTTCTAAAGGATTTTTCTACTTAAACACTTCTCATTCTCTAGCTGTTTAGCTAAGAATAGTGTTGTTTAGCACTAGGGTGTTCCTGATCGGGAATCCCACCTGTTCCTTGAGAGGCCTCTTGGAGGAGTCTTTAATTTCTTGACCACTATTAGGCATTTGGCCAAGCTCTTATTCCAAATACAACATATATTTTGTTGAGGGTTTGGTTGTCTGTGTAATCTGCAACAACTGGAGGCTAGATATATTAAGATCTAAGCCATTTTAGTGCCTCTTTTCACTGGGAGAGTCTCCTATCCCATTGGCAAGAGAGTATTGGATGAGGATAGCTCATTTTTAGATCTTGGATTGAGTCCACATCATGCTATAGAGCCTACAGCACATTCCATCTTCCATAACTGTGTTATTTGCAAGGATAATGTTGCAGGGTCTTTTGGCACTTCAAAGAGGAGAGATCTCTAGTTTTGGGAATATACCCTTCACTGTGGTGATCCGTGGATTACAGATCTAATCCATGTTCCATTCATATGTGATCTAAATACTAATGTATTTGCTTCAGAAATTCTGAATCATTCTGCAGTTCAATTGCATTAGATCTCAGATCTACTCCATGTACTACATTTTCTGTTGAAAACCCCAAGGGGCTTTTGAAGAAGAGACTCTATAGTGTACAGATATGATATAGATCTATATTTTTGTACGTCTTATCTAGATCTAAAGTGTAACTTACATCTCTTTTCAACTAATAAAATAGTGTTTTCAAGCTTGTACAGTCATATCATATGGTTGCAGCCTCTTATTTTGAACATTTCTTCATGTAAAGTTTCCTACTTTCTGTTCTATGATGTATGGGATTCAATATAATCTTGAAATGATGATGTAAATGACATGATTGAGCCAACATATTGGCCTCTTGCATATATTTGGCTGTACTACGTTATTTTCTAAGAAGTCCTGTCACATAGTGTTGCAGTCCCTTCTTTGGGCATTTTTCCAGCTGTACTAGGTGTGGGAGATCTGTTTAACCCACCTAGGAAGATTTGTTTCTGATCTCCTCTTAGATTTGGGTCCTATATTTTTGAATATAAGGGATCCAAGGGCTGATTTCTAGAGCTGTAGAAAAAATTCCTAAAAAATGCGTTTTTTAGGCATGCCTTGTTAGCAGTCCCAATTTGGGAAAATTACAATGATATCAGATAAAATATCTTGGCACAACCTCTACTTTTCTTATTGAAGAGCCAATATGTATTTTCATGGAATGAAAATATTGATTAATAAGTGTAGTTACACTGAAGACATAGAAGACAAGGGTCGAAACCATTCATCTGGAATATTGAAAGGGAAGGAGTTTTCAAAAACTCTGTTCCAAAGTATGCATGAGCTGGATAAATTAATCAGGGGAATGAGGAATGAAATACCAAAATATCTCTTGGAGAGGTTTGCACATGAAGAAAGCCCCACTACTTCATATGATGTGTGTGTGCATTCATCCACATAATCTAATCTGCAACATTGTAGCATGCCTACATTCCTTTCAAGAGAAGAAGGAGAAGGAGAGACACCAAAAGAGGAGACTCTTGGTGACTATCTCCAAGAATATGAATCTCAGTCTAAAATATTCAAAGAGAATCTAATATTTCTAGAGTTTTGTCAACTCAAAGAAGAGAGAAGATCCAACAGAACTATGAGAAGAAGAGGGTGCATGCAGCACACCTTGTGTAGAGCTTTCCTACCTACTTTTGATGGATCACTTGAGAGATCAGCCAAGTCTTGGGTAAAGAAGCTGGACACATATTTTCATCTACATCCAATTTCTAAAGAAGAAGCCATAAAATTAGTTGCACTGCACCTCTAAGGTAAAGCATATGCCTAGTGGTTATTTCAGTCTTCTTCATTAAAAAATGTAAACATCTCTACTTATGCAAAGTTCACTAGGAGGTTAGTGAAAAGGTTTGATTCTATGCCATCTAAAATTTCTTTGGGTAAACAAGCTAAGCCCAAGAAATCAGAACCTTTGCATGAGATGGAAATATCCATGAAGATAACTCCATTTCAGAACATTGTTGAAGGTGTTAAATACTTTCTACATGATTTTCCAAGCGCAAAGGCCCCACTTCAGGAGGAGCATTCCTCTCAAGAAGAAGACATGAGTGTTCCTTTTTCAAGGAGAGATCAAGATAAAGGATCTCTTATTTATGAGGCCTACTCCATTGATGAGGAGAATAAAGGAGAAGAACTGAAAGTTTCCTCCAGTGCTGTGATAGCAGGAGGAGATCTAATTTCATTGAGAGATGGATATGAAGCCATTTCTTCCACTAAGAGGGATATTTTATCTTTGCAAGAAGGCCCCAAGGACCCTATACATGGAGAGTATGAGCACCATGTGTCTATGTTTATGGACAAAGAGACAAAAAAATGGAGGAAATGTGTTCCAGCTCTGCATCCACTTTTTGGAACACACCCTATGATGGATAAATCCTTTGTGATCAAGACTCTTGACACCAAGGAGATGATGGGTGTTCATGAGTTAACTGCATCTAAAGGGAGCACCTTAGACTATGAGATCTTACAGAAGGTGGGTGATTAGGAAGAATATGGGGGATTTTCTCCAACTTCTCCTTAACATGATACTTCCACACAACAATTAGAGATGGATTTGTGTAGTGGAAGAAGTCATAATAGGTTCCCATCTATTTTTCACATGGGAATGAGCCATGATACATCATTATCTTGTGGTATACCATCTATTATACCACCTGATTTAGATTTGATGGAAGATGTTTCATGCATTGTTGCTCCTTTCAAAGATCTAAGAAGGAAGGGAACATTAGAAGAGCATGATTCAACGCTGAGAGTGTGGGGAAAGTACAGGGAAATGGAAAGAATTTTTCCCTTAACATCGCTATCCATTATCTCATCTCATACTGTGCTGAGAAAATATGTTGCAAGAATGAAGGCTGACACCATCATGAATCAAGGAAGGCAATCCTTGAATCAGAAGACAAATTTGTTTGGAGGATCCTCTTCCATACATGATGAGAGATGGTGGTCACACATGGATACTTTGGCAAAACCAAGGAGGTTTTGCATAGATGGTAGCCTCCCATGGGAGACTAACTTCCAAGGACTTCCATCTTCTTTTGAGCATGTGCATCAACAAGGAGAGCATCAAGGAAGGACCGGAAACCTTCCACCTTGTACCTTTGGCATGGTAGATGTCAAGGAGGAGGAAAATGGGAAGCTTGGATTTCCAAAATACACCTTTTGCATGGTATATATCAAGGAAAATAACAAAAACATGGCAGATACTTCAGATGACACACTATCAATGCTATCATTGTTGGGCACATTAGATCCCTATTGGAAATCCCAACTTTTGGTGGAATATTCCAAGAATCTTCATACCTGCATGATTCTTGATGATTGGCTGTGTGAAGAGAGCTATTCAATCCTTGATGGAGTCATCTATAATCATGGTAGGATATTCTTGTCTAGAGCTTCCAAGCTCAAGGAGAAGTTACTATAGAGGGCTTATGAAGAGTTCAATTTCAGCCAGACCTATTCTATGAAGCTCAACAATATCATTTTGAGGAGCTATTATTGGGAGGGATTTGAAAGAGAACTATATCAGCATTGTCAGAGATGCATGGACCTTGTGGAGTTGGAGCAATGACATGAATCTAAGGAAGATTTAAATGAGCCCTCTCTTTCTTCCCCCGAAAGAGAGAGTAGATCGATACATCACTCCATTGATAGGTGGAGGATTGTTGGTGAAGAGCATGCTCTTAGTACATGTGCTTTATATTCTAATTTCATGCATTCTTACACCATGTTTTTTCAGGCCATGAATCCAAGGAGGAGTAATATATTTTGTAAGCCTCATGGCCAATATTGGGTCCCAAATTTTTTTGAATTGGGCCACTCCCTTGGAAGAACAAGGGAGATTTTTCATCATGATGGGTGCTTCCAAAAGGCACCAAATATATCTCACACTTTCAGCTATGGTGAGATGGGATGGGCAGCAATTAAGTGGTGGGAAAACCACTTACCACATCTTGGTTTGATGCAGGTAGGGGATGCTTTGCGCTGGTTCCACATGTGGGACTATGATCCACCTCCATGTGCACAAATTTCTGATTGTTTGGACATTGTTTTGATCCCCTATATTGATGATGTACTTGTTATTTTTATGGGGAAGTACGAAGGAAGGAGGGAAGGCATGCATGTGTCCTATGGAATGACTACACTTCCTGTACTTTCTGTCTTATACTTCAGGGAGGGCATTGGGAAAACCATGGTTGTTTCATGTGATTCATTATTTCCATATGGGATGAGATGTTTGCATCTCATGAGAAAATTTTTGGAACAAGTCATGGATGGATGGTTTGGTGATCACTTAGCTTATAAGAGAATCTTATCCTTTTTTTGTGACACCAATGGAGGAGGAGATGAGTTGCAACACTCACCTTATCAATTTCTTGAGGACAAGAAACATTTTGGAGGGAAGGACTGTAATATTCCTAATTAGCCCAAGCTAATAGGAATATACTATTTTGTTTTCATTTTCTTGTTGCAAGGATAAATTGTAAAGGAGTATAAATTTAAACTCCTAAAACAGCAAAATACATCAATGCTCATGTGAACAAGGCTAAATCTGGGCTGCCTTAGTAAAACTCCTTATGTGTAAAAATGGATTAAGTCATTTGACTGGGTCAACTGGACCAAATCAAAAATGTTTTCTAGCTACATTGAACCACCTACATGCACAATACAGTTTTAGTTGGAGGCTAATCATGTGAATGCATCTAAATCATTGAGATGGTTTACGATTTGGCAAGGATTCCATATTATTTAAGGTGGAGGAGGACAGCATGAGAAGGTTGTTGATGATATTATTTCTGAAGGATTTTTCTGCTTAGACACTTCTCATTCTCTCACTGTTTAGCTGAGAATAGTGCTGTTTAGAACTAGGGTGTCCCTGATCGGGAATCCCACCTCTTCCTTGAGAGGCCTCTTTGAGGAGTCTTGAATTTCTTGACCACTATAAAGCATTTGGGCAAGCCCTTCTTCCAACTACAATGTAGAACATGTTGAGGTTTTGGTTGTCTTTGTAAGTTTCAACAATTGGAGGCTAGATCTATTTAGATCTAATCCATTCTAGTGCCTATTTCCATTGGGAATGTATCCTTTTCCATTGGCAAGAGTGTATTGGATGAGGAGAGCTCATTTTAAAATATTTTCTTGAGGCCACATCATGCTCTAGAGCCTACAACACAATCCATCTTCCAGAACTACGTTATTTTCAAGGAGAAAGTTGTAGGGTCTTTTGGCACTTCAAGGGGGAGAGATCTCTAGTGTTGGGAATGCGCTCGAAAATGGAATGTGCTTGTTTAAGGGTGCAAGGTATCCATTTTCCATAATTTCTAATGTGAGCTATACACTCCAATTGACCTCTGAAAATGTGAAAACTTCTTATTTCTTATACAGAGATAGACTGTAGGGGCATTCACCGGACATGTCACCTCTAAAGAGAGGATGAGTTCCAGAGGCTACCTGGCCCTCTACAGGCTCTGCCTAAAGAAATAATGAAGTAAACACTTAGAAGTCTTTGACATACACATACTTGAAGTTTGATGTCTTGCGAAATAAGACAAATAACTTTCTGCAGCTGAGTAGGTGATTATGTGTGTATGCAAGTTATGTATATTTGCTGTTTAACACTTTATATCAGTTTTGTTTAGCATATCATCTTCATCAAATAAAGACATCAAAATGATAAAGCAGTTCACCCCCTCCTCTGGGCTACATCTGCTGGACCAAGCCTCTCAAACTAGGCTTGTCCTCTTGTATTAAAAATGCTACAAAGGCTAATACAAGAATATGAGTGTCTCAAAAGACAGATCTGACTGTAAATACAGAATCAGAAGATAGGAATTAGGTAAACATGCTCTTTCCCAAACACTAAACAGTGAAATTGTACCTTATACAGTACTTTCCCCAATTGGCCCTGGTGGCCCTTTAGACTTGCATGGAGAATTTCGAGGTGAAGATGACCTCAATTGGTTCTGAAACCTCTTCCATTAGACTCAGAAGGTCGAAAATAGCAGAAATAGGCTTTTGAATCACCAAAAATGGATGAACATAGCCCCCAAACAGCTCCAACACTGAAATGGCCCTGGTGGCCCTGAAAGCTTCCCTGAAGCTAAACAGTGAGAAGAATGCCTCAAAAGGAAAAACGAGCTGTAGAAATGGATTCAGAATGCTGAAAAACTTCAGGAATGACCTTCTTTCCACATTCACTGGCTGCACAATTCCCAATGCAGCTCCCAAACTGATTTGGCTCTAGTGGCTCCTGGAACTTCCACGAAGACAAATCACCAGAAAACGACCTCAGATGGCTGTGAAACCTATGCCAATGGCTTCAGAAGGTCGAAGAGACCCAAAATAAAAAAAAAATTCGTATCAAAAGGCCTCTCCTAGCCAAAGTTATGGCTCTTTTACTCCAACTGCAGTTTAACCAAAAAAAAACTCCAGTTAAATCTGGCTGACTGCCAGATAACTCTGCCACAGTAGGGAACGGCCCTAAAATTAGGGGTCCGCCTAATAGTCCGCCGAAATGGAGGGCTAAAGATATAAGCCACGGGGGTCATGTGACCGCACCCGTCGACAATTTCAATGGCAGACTTGAGTTATATTCGGAGTTTTTAAATGTTGCACCATATTATAAAACGGTTTATTAACATGCCTCCGCACCATATGCCCGTCCATTTAAACTTGATGCGCCCATTTCTTGAAGCCCTTGGTTCCAAGCGGGTGGTCATTTTGTTTGAGGAGGGCTGGCCCTTAGGGGTGGGCCCCTTTTAGGGCTGTATACATTAACACGGGTTTAAATAACAATTTGAACGCAATGCTTTAAAGTACTCTTTGATCGCACCCAATTCGGGCCTCTCTGCACAATTCCGACCGGGCAGGAGTTCAAGTCTCTGTGAGTCCACCATACAAAATTTTTAAACACGCCATTTCATTCGTCTAGGGCCCGTGGCGCTACGCAGTGGATGCGCTCGGGAATATTCATGAGAATATTGTGGAATATTCCATGAGAATATTCTCGAAATGTCTGGAATATTCTTTTTAATAAAAATATATTTTCCAAAGTCAAATTTTGGCCTTTTTAATTGAAGGCGCGAACTTCAAAGTTGAATAACCAAGATTATGATGTCGGATTTAATTGCCGTTCGCGGCACCAGAGGATTGTATTGGCAAGGAAACTTTCTTTCCGATTCGATTTGTTTTAATTTTTGAGTAACTTCATTTTTGAGCTTTTCCCAGCTCAGTTGAGCTCAGCTCAGAATCGCCTTCACTGTGGTGATATGTGGATTATAGATCTAATCCATGTTCCATTCAGATATGATCTGAATAATGATGTATTTGCTTCAGAAATTTTGAATCATTCTACAGATCAGCTGCATTAGATCTCAGATCTACTCCATGTACTACATTTTCTGTTGAAAACCCCAAGGGGATTTTGAAGAAGAGACACTATAGTGTACATATATGATATAGATATATATTTTTGTAAAAAAATATTATCTAGATATGAAGTGTAACTTACAGCTCTTTTCATCTAATAAAATAACACTGTCAAGCTTGTACAATCATATCATATGGTTGTAGCCTCTTATTTTGAACATTTCTTCATGCAAAGTTTCCTACTTTATGTTCTATGATGTATGGGCTTCAATATAATCTTGAAATGTTGATGTAAATGAAATTATTGAGCCTACATATTGGCCTCTTACACATATTTGGCTAAACTACATTATTTTCTGAGCAGTCCTGTCACATAGTGTTGCAGTCCCTCCTTTGGGCAATTTTCCAGTTGTACTAGGTATGGGAGATCTGTTTAACCCACATAGGAAGATTTTTTTCTGATCTCCTCTTGGATTTGGGTCTTATATTGTTAGATATAAGGGATCCAAGGGCTAATTTCCAGAGCTATAGCAAACATTCCTACAAAATGCGTTTTTCAGGCATGCCTTGCGATCAGTCCCAATTTGGGAATATTACAGGAAGAAAAATATTGATATTTTTAAGGGAGCATCAATTGTATTCCAAGATTAGTAAATGCAATTTATTTCAAAAAAAGGTACATTACTTCGGACATGTGGTTTCCAAGGAAGGCATACCAATGGATCTAGAAAATATAAGGGCCATGATGGAATGGGAAGCTCCTAGGAATTTATATGAAGTAATATCATTCATGGAACTAGCGGGTTACTATGGGAATTTGATCAAGAAATTCTCACAATTTTCTTATCTTATTACATTGTTGCAAATCAAAGGTAAGAAATTTTAATGGACAAAGGAATGTGAAACTGGCTTTGAACAGTTGAAGAAATTTTTGACAAATGCTCCAGTTCTAAAGATTGTAAATCCAGATAATGAGTTTTTAGTGTGCACAAATTTGTGTAAGACAGGGCTTGGTGGAGTCCTTATTTAGGAGGAATAGGTAGTATGTTACGAATAAAGGAAATTGAATGAGCATGAGAAGAATTATCTGACACATAATATTGAGTTGGAAACAATCATTCATGCATTGAATACGTGGAGGCACTATATAATAAGTAGGAGGTTCATACTAATGATTGATCACACTAGATTGAGGTATCTATTTGACAAATCAAATTTTAATGCCAAAGAAGCTAGATGGTTGGACACAATCAATGAGTTCAACTTTGAGATCAGATACATTATAGATAAAGAGAACATAGTTGCATATACTGTTAGAACGTTGATACAAGTAAATCACATTCCATCTATGAGTTCTTATGGGACATATTTACAGGATCGTATCTTAGAGGCAGGACAACAAGATGAGAATTACAGGGAGCTTATGAACATTTTAGAAAATGGTATAACTGAGCAGGATGTGAACTATCATCTCACAACAGATGGATTTTTCATATTTAGGGACAAGATAATTAGGGTAATTTTGAGGTCTAAAATGGGCCTCCTAATGAAATTATAAAATAATAGTGGAAATAGTAAAACAATATTATATTACATCATCAAATGTTAGAGGGAAAAAGGAAAAAACTACTTTTTGAACTTGTATTTTCAATATATCTCCTTATTGGTTTACTCAAATTTTGAGTGGGAACACTCCTTGGATGCATAATTTTATTCCTCATCCAAGGAGTACCCGTGTTTCATATTTTAGATGTACCCTACTGCACAAAAAATGAGAAATACATTAAAGACGTGATTGCAATATGATTTTTTTCATTTTTTTTTCTCATTTTTTGTGTAGTAGGGTCCATCGAAAGTATGCAACATCGGTATTCATTGGATGAGGAATTAAATTTTGCATCTAATGAGTAATTCCACTCAAAATTTGAGTAAAACCTTGGGGATATAAGTTGAAAATACAACATTAAAAAATAGTTTTATCATTTTGTTATTTTTTAACATATTTACTTTTTTACCCTGAAATTGATGAATCATCCACCATAGTTGACATCATCATCTTGAATCCTATTGGTTCTTATAAAGTTTATTTTGGTTGTAAATTTTTCTTAGGAGGCTCATTTTAGATCTCAAAATTTCTCTAATGATATGTGCCAGAAAAAAATGAGCTCAAGATGCTTATCTTGAGGGAATTTCATGTTAAGTCATATTCAGGTCACCCAGGATAACGAAAAAAATTAACAATGGTGAAGAAGTTCTAATATTTACTGAATATAAATAAGGAAGTGGAATAATTTGTGGCTATATGTTTGGATTTTCAACAGGTAAAGGTAGAGTGTAACCATCCAGGTGGTTTACTAGACCCTATTCTGATTCCATAGTGGAAATGGGAGGTCATTTATGTTGGAATTATGATGTATGTGTTGTCTTTAATGGAAACCCTCTTGTAACAGAAAAAATATATGGTAACCAGATGAGTTCATAGATTAGATTAGAGGTGACAATTTCATGGAAAAAAGTGACAGAATGATGAGATAGAGGTTTTCAACTCAGAGGAAAAAGGTTTATGAAATTAAATATTTGGATAAATATATGTGGTTTAGATGAGTCCAAATCGCGTACACACGTGAATATGACGAAGTAAAGTCGTGTACATATTCGTGCATTATTTTATAAAATTCCAAGGTTCTTTACCATGGTATTAGCCCACAATATTGAGCATAATAATGACTATTTGATCCCATCAAATATTCTCAAAAAATCTCATGTTCGAGTAAATAGTGATAAAACTAATTATGAACTTTGGTATGGTAAGCCTACTATAGTAAAACATTTTAGAGTCATTGGAAGTAAATGTTTCATAAAAAATAATGACGAAAAACTTGGTAATTTTTAAGCTAGGGCATATGAACGAATTCTTCTTGGTTACTCCTATAGAAGAGAAGGATACAAATGTTATAATAAAAGACTTCGAAAAATTTGAATGTATTGATGTTGTGATTGATGAAGCATGCACATATCCCAAAGTGATAACAACAGTAAAATAGGATGATGATGAATGCTTTCCCACATCAAATCAAAACGATATAGAAGAAGAAACTAATGAAGCAGTAGAAGAATACTCAAATGATAAATAAAAGGCTTCATCTAGGTATGTTCAAAATAATCATCCAGAAACTCAAATTCTAGGAGAAAACAGATCTAGGGTACAAACTAGAAGAACTCTTCTAGAACATCCTATTTATCTAGCTCTATTATGCACTATTAAACCACAAAATATAAATCAACTAGTAAATACGAATGTTGGATTAAGGCCATGGATGAAGAACTTGATAAAATTGAGAAGAATAATACATGGGAATTGATTCCAAGGCCTTAGGATAAAAATTTTATTGGGACAAAATGGATATTAAAAAATAAATTGAATGAAAATGGAGAAGTCATTAGAAACAAGGCTAGACTTGTTTGCAAAGTTTATTCTCAACAAGAAGGTATATCATTTGAAGAAAAATGTGCACTTGTAGTCATACTTGAAGCCATGGGAATTTTTATTTCTTTTGCAAGCTTTCACCATTTCAAATTTTATCAAATGGATGTAAAATATGCATTCCTTAATGGAGATCTAGAAGAAGAAGTATACATTGAACAAAAAGAAGCATTCATTCTAGGGAATGTTGAATAAATTTTATGCAAACTAAAAAGCGATTTATATGCGCTAAAAATAGCTCCTCGGGCATGGTATTTCCATCTTGAAAAGTATCTTCAACAACGAGGTTTCACAAAAGGATCCATAGACAACAACCTATACACAAAAATAGAGGAGGAAAAAATACTAATTATTTTTGTTTATGTTGATGATATCATCTTGGGAGTAAGGAATAATCTATGAGTCAAAATTTTTCTTCTATTATGCAGCAAGAATTTGAAATGTATTTACTTTGGAAACTAACATATTTTCTTGGTTTATAATTACAACAAGAAAAAGATGGCATCTTTCTCTCACAGACAAAATATCTCAAACAGGTTCTGAAGAAATATGGGATGGAAGACTTCAAACTAGTATGTAGTTCTATGATGATAGGATATAGCCTCAGCTCACATGATGAATCTCCCATAGTAAACCAATCAAAATACAAGTCTATGATTGAAATTTTTCTTTATCTAACAGGTACTAGACTAGACATCATGCACACAGTTGGGATTTTTGGACGTTTCCAAGAAAATCCAAAGGAAACACATCTTCAGGAAGTTAAGAGGAAATTCAAATATATACAAGCAACCCAAGACTTTCAATTATTTTATCCTAAAGATGCATATCCTACCCTTCATGCATACACAGATGCAGACTCGGCTGGAAATGTTGATGACCGGAAAACCAGTATTGGAGGTGCATTTTACTTAGGGCCCTGATTGGTATCTTGGTTCAGCAAGAAACAAAGCTCTATTTCATTATCTACATTCGAAGAAGGATATGAGGACGTTGCATCTTGTTACACACAACTTCTCTGGATGATGAAGACATTACAGGATATTCAAATAAGATTTTCTCCACCCATTTCCACCCTATGTGATAATACTCGTGCTATTAGCATTTCGAAAAATCATGTTGTGCACTCCAAAACCAGCACATTCCAATTAAGTACCATTTTCTAAGAGAACAAGTGATTGAATTTTTTTTTTAATTTGGAGTATGTTCCCTCAAAAGAAAAAATTGTTGATATATTTAGTAAACCTCTTCTAAGAGAAGTATTTGAATATCTCAAACAAAAACTGGGAGTAGTCTCTTCCTCATTTTTTTGTTGATCAAGTCTGCTCATACCTTCTCACACAAGTGATATTTCATAAGTTTTCCTTTTGTACGTGAGTTTCATTAACTATAGTCATGTATATACGTGAGTTTCTCTTCACACACACACACACACACACACACACATATATATGAACAGAAAATTTGGGTCCAACTCAAGAGCAATTTCTGTTATTCTTATGTTAGCTATTTTGTGTTTACATGTTTATTACAGTTTACAGTTGTTATTTATAACCTGTTTTGAACATTGGAAGTTGTTTCAGTATGTCATTTATGCTTGTTTGACGAAGATACTCTTATGCATGAATTTATTATATGAAAAAAAACATGTAGAAGACATTCAGGGGGAGCTTTAGCCTTCCTGCTAATGATGCATTTTTGGCATTATTTTTAAGACACAGCTGAAGATGTTCATGTGGTTGATTGATGACGCACACCTCTTATATGTTTTTATTTTTTATTTCTAATTAACAGTTTTTCAGAACTTGGTAGGTTGAGATATGTATGCAGGTTTATGTTCAGAGAAGCATGTATACATGCAGGTTTCCTTAAGTGAAGTAGTGTATACATTTTGTTTTATGACCATGGCTACAGTTGATTCAATATGATGATGCAATATTTGGGGTTCAGTTCTAGCTAAAGTGATCTCACTATTCTGTTTGTTTTGGTTTGGTGATTGGTTAAGTGATTGTTTGCTTCAGTTATTGGTTGGTAAAGTGACTAATTGGTTCACTGGTTGTTTTCAATGATTGGTTTGGTATACTTATCAGTTTCAGTTTGTGAAGTTGAGCTTAAATGATGTTAGTAGGTTCAGTATGAAAATTTGATGAAAAGTGGCCTACAATTTGTGATGTGTTGAAGAAGGTGGATCCAATGTAAAAATTTATGAAACATGATCCATGGATGGTGCTAAGGGTCGGAGCCTTCAGTGAGGAATTCAAAGCTTCTTGCTAGTATCATCTGTTTATCATATCAGGGAGTTGAAGGTCCCTTCCAGTGGGTGCTAGTAAACGAGGTCAAGGGGGTTGCAACACCCTTCCAGTAGGAACTGGAGAAAAAGCGAAGGTTGTACCCTTCAACAGGTGGGTGCTTGTGTGCTATTATCAGTCTGCACTAGTAGAAGAATGTAATAATTATTCATAATAATAGGATTGAAGATTAAGACAACAATAGTGGTGGTCTTCTCCCACATTGTGTTTCCACCTTAAATCATGTTTTTCAAGTCTATTTATTATGTGTGATGGTTTAATATTTTCTTACTGCACATGTTTATTCATTATTAAATGTTTGATGAATCAATGTTGCACTTGTATAAGTCATTGAGAATTTATCTAAATTATAATTTTTCTGGGAATACACTATTTTCCTTAATAACAGTCATGTACATATAGTAGTTTGATTCATTCCAATTGCATATTGAATTCAGAAAATAAAATTAAAAGAATGTGTGAGTTTTCAATAATGATTCACCCCCACTCTCCCCCCCCACCCCTCCCTCTCATTATTTTCCCCAACAATTGGTATTAGAGTAGGTCCTTCATAATAAGCTTGATCACTTGAAGGAAGATCTCCCAAGGTGAGCAATGAAGATGGAACAACACCTATAATACCAACACTCTTCAACGAAAGAAATTTCCTTTTTTGGAAGACAAGAAAAAAATCATGTCTTCAGTCTCTTGGCGAAGATGTATTGGAAATTGTTTATGGAGGATACTAGTATCTAGCCACATTACCCACAAATGCAATAGAAAAGAAAAAATATGAAACCAATGAAAAATTTGTCAATTCCTTATTGGGAAGCCTGACAGAATAAAAAAATTTCAAAGGTATGCAACTAAATTCATTAAAGGAAATATAGGACTGGATCATCCAAAGCTATGAAGGCGATGACAAGGTAAAAAGTGTTAAACTCGAAACTCTTAAACTTCAATATGAAACTCCCAAAATTAATAATGATGAAAGTATTTCAAGTTTCTTTCTACGAATAGATGAGATTGTGAATCATATGATAAATATAGGTGAAGATATAAAAGAACCAATTTTAGTAGAGAAAATAGTGATATCTCTGACTCGTAAATTCGAGTCAAAAGTGTTTGCCATTGAAGAAAAGGAGGATTTGTAGAACCTTACTATTTTTCAACTTCATGGGATCCTAACTGATTTTGAAATGAGAAAAGGAGGTCCCTCATAAATCATATAATATGAATTCAAAGCATCTGCAAGGGGAAAGGAAAAGGAAGAATACAAGGAATCAAGTTATATATCAGAAGAAGATGAGGTAAATTTTGTAAAGAAACTCCAACTAGGCATCGAGAGATTTAGAGGTAAGTTTCCCTTTAAGTGTTTTTCTTATTATGTTGCTAAGTGTCCTTATAAATAAAACCATGAAAATGGGAAGAAAACTGAAAAAGGAAATAGCAAACGGTTTGAAAATAAGTAAAATTCTTATACTCATGAAGATAGTGATGGTTGATCAAATAGTGAAGAAGGAGAGTCTGATCAAGATCTTAAATTACTCATGGAATTTGAAAGAGGGTACTAATGAGTCTCATGAAAAATTCGTGGATGCTTTAGAGGAAAAATATTTTTCATTGAATGAAGCACTCAACTTAAAGCATGTTTAGAAGAAAACAATATAGCCATAGATACTTTAAACAATCAACTCATATAAAAGAAGAAGCATAATGAAAAATTAGAATGTGAAATAGTAAGTCTAAGAAAGGAACTTGAGAAGATAAGTACTCTAAATATTAGATTTTATAAAGGATATGAAACCTTATATGAAAGTATCAAGGTTCAATGCTCTCCTATTATGAAGACATGTCTTGGATACAATGGATAATCATCAAAGATAGAAAAATCCTCTGTTAGAACCGGAAGTTATCTAAATGCAACAAAAACCAGTCAGCAGAACTCCAACCTTCATCAAAATAATAAAGATACTCTACAGGAAAAGCATGCCAACTTTAATCAAAGGATAAATAATAATAGAAGCATCACCCAAAAGGTAAAAAACACTAGAATATTTTTTGATCATGAGAATTTCTTCTTTAATGTACAATGTTTCTCATGTCATAATTTTGGTCACAAGGTTCTTCAATGTGTTGCATAAAAAACCACCATGACTAGAGAAGAAAGAAAAAAAAGAAATAATACAGGAATAAAAAAAAACTCCTATAATAATTTCTCACCTCTTAAAGATGAAATTGAATTATCATTTCACAATAAATTTGGAAATGTGGAATCTGAATGCAGGAGAAAATTACAACCAACATCTCAAAAGGAGAAAATATCAACAACTTCTAAGGTATGGAAAAGGAAGGACTGAGAATATGATAGGTGTGGAATATTATTGTATGCACAAGGTCAATAAATTTAGTGGTACATTGACAACGGATGTTCAAAACACGTGACAGGTGATAAAGATAAACTCATTTCATACAATGCATTAGAAAAGGAAAAGAATGCTACCCTTGGAAATGACTCACATGTTTTCATTAAAGGTTAAGGAATTGTTTTTCTAAAAGAAAAGGTTAAAGTTGGTAATGTTATGTTTATTGATGGATTAAAGCATAACTTGTTAAATGTTATCCAAATGTGTGACCAAGGAAATGAGGTTGTTTTAATATCAAAAGAATGTTTGGTTCATGAAATTGACACAGGGAAGACCATAATAAAGGGAACAAGAACTCCAAGACATATTTATGTATTGAAAGGCCGCTAAGAACAATGTTATTTTAGGGAAAGCACAGGAAAAATGGTTATGTCATAAAATTTTGGGGCATTTAAGCTTCTATCAACTACACAAATCAAGCAAGCTCAAAATTGTTTATGGTTTTCCCAACATCACATTGCCAGAATGTACCATATGCAAGTCAAGTCAATTCGGTAAGAAAACAAGGGTTCGATTCAATTCCAAAGAAGTATCAGCATGTAAGCCTCTTGAAATCATACATATTGATTTGTGTGGGCCAGTATGGAAAAAGTGACCTCGAGGAGAACAATATTATATCTTATTTATTGATGACTTTTCTATAATGTGTTGGATTAGATTATTGAAATACAAAGATGAATAATTTGATAAATTTAAAGCCTTTAAAGCATTAGTTGAAAATTATTTAGATCTAAAAATAAAATGTCTCAGATCTGATAGAGGAGGAGAATACATATCATATGAATTCTTTGATTTTTTTGAAAAACATGGCATGAAAAGGAAGTTTTATGTAGCCAAAACTCCTTAGCAAAATGGGGTGGCAGGAAGGAGGAATATAACAGTTCAAGAAATGTCTCATGCTATGCTTGATGAGTCTGAAACACCAAACAACTCATGGGGAGAAGCAGCACATACTACAACAAATATTCTCAAAAAAGCTCATGTTCGAGTAAATAGTGATAAAAATCCTTAAGAAGTTTGGTATGGTAAGCCTCATATAGTAAAGCATTCTAGAGTCTTTGGAAGTAAAATTTTCATCAAAAATAATGATGTAAAAATTGGTAAGTTTGAAGCTATGGAAAATGAAGGAATTATTCTTGGTTACTAATCTAGAAGCAAAGGATACACATGTTACAATAAGAGACTTTGAAGAATTGTTGAATGTATTGATGTTGTGATTGATGAAGGATGAATAGATCCTAAAGGGATAACAACAACGAAAAACGATGATGATGAATTATTTCTCACATCGAATAAAAAATTATATAGAAGAAGAAACTAATGAAATAGAAGAAGAAGACACAAGTAATAAAGAAAATTATCCATCTAGGGATGTTCAAAATAATCATCTAGAAACTCAAATTCTAGGAGAAAGGGAATCTGGGGTATAAACAGGAAGAACTCGTGTAGTATCTCCTAGCTAACTAGCTTTATTATCCACTATTGAACCATAAAATGTAAATTGAGCTAGTAAATATGAATGTTGGGTTAAGGCCATGTATGAATAACTTGATCAAATCGAGAGGAATAATACATGGGAATTGGTTCCTAGGGCTAAGGATAAAAATTTTATTCGGACAAAATGGATATTCAAAAATAAATTGAATGAAAATGGAGAAGTCTTTAAAAACAAGGATAGACTTGTTTTTGAAGTTTATTCTCACTTAGAAGGTATAGACATTGAAGAAAAAATTTTAGCTGTAGTCAGACTTGAATCCATACCAATGATTCTTGCTTTTTCAGGCTTCTTCCATTTCAAATTTTATCTAATGGATGTAAAACCTGCATTCCTTAATGGAGATCTAGAAGAAGAAGTATACTTGAACAACCAGAAGGATTCATTCTAGGGAATGATGAAAACCTTGTATGAAAACTGAAAAATGCATTATATGGGCTAAAAAAAGCCACTCGCACATGGTATTATTGTCTTGACAAGTATCTTCAACAACAAGTTTTCACAAAAGGATCCAAAAAATGAAACCTGTACACAAAAATAGAGAATGATAATCTGCTAATTATTATTGTTTATGTGGATGATATCATATTTGGTAGTAATGAATAATGTATGAGTCAAAAAATTTCTTCAGTTATGTAACAAGCATTTGAAATGTCTTTATTTTCTTGGTTTACAAGTACAACAAGAAAAGGATGGCATCTTTCTCTTATAGACAAAAAATCTCAAGCATATTCTGAGAAATATGGGATGGAAGAGTACAATCTAGTATGTACTCTGATGATGACAGGCTATAGACTCACCTCACATGATGAATCTCCCATAGTAAACAAACCATAGTACAAGTTTATGATTGGAAGTCTTATTTATCTAATAGGTACCAGACTAGATATCATGTTTGCAGTTGCGATTGTTGGATGTTTCCAAGAAAATCCAAAGGAAGCACATCTTCAAGAAGTTAAGAGAATATTGAAATATTTGCAAGGAACCTAAGACTTTGGCTTATGTTATCCTAAAGATGTATATCTTACCCTTCATGCATACACAAATGTTGACTCGGCTGGAAATGTTGATGAATGGAAAAGCACTAGTGGAAGTGCATTTTACTTAGGGCCCTGATTGGTCTCTTGGTTCAACAAGAAACAAATTTCTATTACCTTATCTACAATAGAAGAAAAATGTGTAGTTGTTGCATCTTGTTGCAAACAACTTCTCTAGATGATGCATACATTACAGAATATTCAAATAGAATTTTCTCCACCCATTTCCATCCTATGCGATAATACCAGTGCTATTAAAATCCTATTATGCACTCCAAAACCAAGCACATTCCCATTAGGTATCGCTTTCTAAGAGAAAAAGTGCTTCAAAAAATGGTTAAATTGGATTATGTTCCCTCCAAAGAAAAAATTGTTGATATATTTACTAAACCTATTATAAGAGAATAATTTGAATATCTCCGACAAAAGCTGGGAGTAGTCTCTGCCTCATCTTGTTTTTGACCAAGTCTTCTCATACCTTCTTGCACAAGTGATATTTCATAATTTTCTTTCTGTATGCGAGTTTCATGAACTATAGTCATGTGAATACATGTTTTTTTATTTAGACGCACGCACACACACACACACACACACACACATAAACAGGAATTTTGGGTAAAACTTAAGAACAATTTTGTATATGATTTTATCAACTATTTTTGATTCAGATGTTGATTACTGGTTGTAGCTATTATTTATAATTGGTTTTGAACACTATAAGCTGGTTCAATATGTCATTTATTCTTGTTTGATGAAAATATTTTGATGCATGAATTGATGATCTGGCAGAAAAGATGTAGCACAGGTTCAGGGGGAGCTTTAGCCTTGCTGCTAATGATGCATTATTGGCATTATGTTTAAGATGTTGTTGAAGATGTTCATGTGTTTGATTGATGATGTATAACTCTTATATGTTTGCATGATGGTGATGTTTCTGCCATGGATGAGACCTTATCACCTTATTTTAAGTCATGAGGGTCTCTCATTGTCAACGTCCTTTGGTTGGTTATATAAGTCATATCTGTCATTTGATGTAAAGGTAATGTGGATAACTCTGGTGTAATTATACATTGTTGTTATGGAATCCCACTTGGTTGGGTGATTGAGTCATATATGTAATCCCATGTTGGGAAGCTAATGGTATATAACCCCACTTGGTTGGGTGGTTTATGTAAGGTTTTTTTTTCATCTAATTCATCGCGTCATTTACTTCATTTTATTTTTTCATAATCTTCAACATGTTCTTAGGGAGAGCATTGGTCTGTCCTTTTCCCTTAATGTCAAAGGGGGATACTATCTTGATGTTTGGTGTTTGAATTTTGTGACTTATATATCTCTTAGTTATATAAAGGTTATGGTGATCAAACACCAACATGGTTGCCATCAAGTTGAAATGGGGATATTGTTGGCATTATGATGTATGTTCTATCCTTGATGGAAACCCACTTATAACAGAACAAATATATGGTCACCACAATAGTTCACAGATCAGATCAGAGGTGACAAAGTGATGGAATAAAATGATAGAATGATGAGACAAAGGTTTTTAGGTCAGAGACAAAATATTTATTAAAGTAAATATTTAAAAATATATAAGGGTTTGATGATCCCAAGTTGTGTACACACGCGGAGATGAAGAAGTAAAGTCACATACATATTGGTGCATTAAATTATTAAATTCCATGGTATTAACCCACAATATTTAGCATAAAAATGACTATTTCATCCCATCAAATATTATGACTGACACTAGTGTGGTTTTGGCTCATGGTATTGACTAAGGCTTAATATATATAAGGAGGTGAATCTCAAAGTGATAGGGTGTGCATGTGAAATTTTTTTTGATGAATAGTTCAATGTGAAGTATATTTTCATTTTATGGGATATAGTTTACAAGGGGATATGAAATAATTATGCACCTATAAATAAAATGGTGGATCAAGATCACGAGACCTAAAATGAATTTCTATTGTATGATTTTCTCATGTATTGACTAGATATATGTTTTTGATGCATGATTTTTCTTTGAATATTATGATCTAAGTCTGTCTGAAGTTTTGAAGAGCTGTGAAATTTTAGGTCAAAATTTGTAGATCTGTATGCAAGTTGGTCTCCGTGAAAGTTAGCATACACACGGGTTTTCTTCATAAAAAGAGCATACATAAAGGAAGGGTTTCTGTTGAAAATATTTATGATCAATCAGACCAGTGTTGTTGTAGTTCTGCTATCTTTCAATAATGTCTTCATATTGATCTAGGTTTAGTAGAAATGTATGAAGTTGAATTGATTGAATGGTGAATGGTTTGAGAATATCCTTGTTGCAAATAACTATATGGCGCTTTAGAGATCTGTAATCTGACAAAATACTTCAATTTATCTCTCAGAAATTAAGTGTATTAATTTTGATTAATAGTTTTTCAGAACTTGCTAGGTTGAGATCTGTACGCATGTTTTTGTTAAGATAAGAGTGTATACACATGTGTTTCCTTAATTTAAGTAGCGTATATATTTTGTTTTATAGATGATCAAGGCCACAGTTAATTTAGTATGTTGATGCAATATTTTGGGTTCAGTTCTAGTTACATTGATCTCACTGTTGTATTTTTTTTAGTTGTTGATTGGTTAAGTGACTATTTTCTTTAGTGAATTACTGGTACAGTGATTGATTTGTTCAACAACTGTTTTCAGTGATTTTTTTGGTACAATGGTCAATTTCAGTTTTTGAAGTTGAGCTTAAATGATGTTAGTAGGTTCATTATGAAAATTTGATGAAAATTGGGCTACAAGTTGTGATGTGCTGAAGCAGGTGGATCTAGTGTGAAAATTTATGAAAAGTGCTCCACATATAGTGCTGAGGGTTGGAGCCTTCAGTGAGGGACTCAAGGCTTCCTTCCAGTACCAGTTGGTTATTAGATCAGGGGGTCGAATCTCCCTTCTATTGGGTGATGGTAAATGAGATCAAGGGGGTTGGAGCACCCTTCTAGTAGGAGATGGAGAATGACTAAAGGTTTTATTCTTCAGCAGGTGGGTGCTTTTGTGATGGTATGAGTTTACACCAGTACCAAAATTTAAGAATTTATTCATAATAATAAGATTGAATACTGAGACATCGGTTGTTTTCTCCCAGACTGAGTTTCCACCTTAAATATTGGTGTTGATGTGTGTTTCTTATGTATGATGGTTTAATATGTTCTTACTACACATATTTACTACTTATTAAATGTATTATGAATCAATGATGCACTGGTATAAGTCAATTAATTGAATATTTATCTAAATTATAAGTTTACTGCATATACACTAGTTTCCTTAATAATTGTTGCGTACACATGCTAGTTTTCTTCATTCAAGTCGCATACATAATTCAGAAAAGAAAAGTAAAATTTTGTGTGAGTTTTAAATACTAGTTCACCACCCCCCTCCCCTCTTAGTATTTTTCCCAACAATCTCTATGTATTTTATCACATATTTGATGAGGACATCTAGACATCATGATTTTATCCTGATTGTGGTGGACATGTTGATAAAGGTATCACTCTTGATTCGTGTGAAGTATATTTATTCAGTTACTGATGTGGCATAGGTATTCATCAGAGATTTCGTGATCTCGCATGGTGTACTAAATTATATTGTATCACATAAGGACTCCAGGTTCACTTCTAGGTTCTCTAAAGGGTTATTTGTATTTTTGGGTACAAAATTTTCCTTTAGCAAAACCTATCCTCCATAGATAAATGGATAGAAAGTAAGGGTCAACATGATAGTGGAGGACATGTTAAGTATATATGTCATGAATTAGGAGAATAGATGGGAGGAGTACCTTTTGTTGGTCAATTTTACATACAACAATGTTTACCACGAGTCACTCAGGATGAATTTGTTCGAGGCACTCAGTGGGAGGAGTTGTAATACTCCCATTAGCTGGAGTGATCTATTTAATAGGATGTTGATAGGACAAGACATGTTGGAAGACATGGAATAGGAAATGTAGGTAATACAGAGGAATTTAAAGGTAGCATAGGACACACAAAAAATTTATGAAGATCAAAATAATTTGTTTAAGGAGATTCAAGTTGGGGAACATATGTTCTTGCACATAAATCCCAAAAAGAGACACTTGAGGATTGGATCATGTCCTAAGTTGGCACCTCAGCATTATGGACCTTTTAATATTCTTTAAAGGATTGGATGAGTAAGCTATCAACTTGCACTGCCTCTGAGAGTGAAATTCCATGATTTTTTCCATGTTTCATTACTTAAGAAGTATTTTAAAGGTGTTGGTCATGTGATTCCCTGGTATGTATTGCAGGTGGAGTCAGAAAGATAATTACAATAGAAACCTGAGTGAAATTTTCAAATAAATATTCTTGTGCTCCGGAATAGAGAAATCAAGCAGGTTAAACTATAGTGGAAGCACTTCAATCCCGATGAATCTACATGGGAGATGACTGATCGGATGTGGGCTATGTATCCTTTTCTATTTGACAGTTGAGAAATTTTTTTGGTATATGTACATATGTATATGGATGTAAATACTACCATGAGTTGTGTTATAAAGGTCCAATAAGCAGCATGGATGTTGTTTCGTTATGGTTGTTATGTTGTTATGGTTATCATGGTGGTTTGTTTCTGAGTCGGATGATCATTGTAAATATTGCAATAAGCTAATTTATAGATATCCATGGGTATTATGTTTTTCTTTCATTAGCATTTCTTGTTATAGGTGTCATTGAACATTGAGGATAGTTTTTGGATTGATGAGTCCTGACCTAGGTTTATAGTTTATCACACAACCAACAAACCCTCCAACTACTGGCCCTTTCAGTAATGACCTACTTTTGTAGATCGAAGTCTCACTCGAAGTAGTATGGGAGGGTGTTGGAACCAGGTATCTGCACCCTGAGAAAGAAATTGAAGTGGTGGCCATAAAAAGATGTATAACTGAACTTATTGTAGATTATAAATAGAAGCGCACATATACAAATCAACACTTATCATATCAACGTTGTCGCAAACACAGATAATGCGCATAATAGTTAAAAAAAATCATAGATAAACTTTGTCTTAGGTACATATAACGGAATGAGATATTTGTAATTCACAAAGTATATATTTGCATGCAATAACCTAAGTATATATTTACTCACATAGACATAATTTATCATCACAAAATTAAAGCGATCTTAAAGCAATAGTAGAATTTAGAGTCAGATATAAAATGCATAACACATTTGGTTCGCAAAAAAATTCTTTGTATTGAGATAAAGTAGTTCAGTACATTTAGAATTTCCCTTACAATTACCCTTCCATGCACACAGCTAGCGGAGTATACACATAGCCAGGATTAGGTCTCTTTGGACATAGCCAGCAAGAGCCTTTCTACCCAACTGAGACTGAAAACCCTTACAAAAATGTATCACATAATCATGAATCACTTACTTAGATATTAACTTGATTATCTTAATAGAATTGATCTATCTATATTTATATCCATATAGCGCATAGAGATTGTGGTGAACATGGCTCTCTATGCGAACATATTGCGTGAATGTCCCGGAAAGGCCCGACTACACACAATGGAAGAATTTAACACGCATACTTAGCTGAAGGGTTTATTTATTGTCCTCTCAAGGGTAGATCTGATATTGACGATGAGCCAGAAAATAGTATCTCTAGTGAATCTATGTTTTCTGAAGAAGACTATTATCACCAGATGAGGCAGCATTGACCATAGTTCAGATCCCATCCAACCCACTTCCACACTCAAAATACAGACTTGAGGATTGGATCATGTCCCAAGCTGGCACCTCAATATTATGGACCTTTCAATATTCAATACAATTTTTTTCTTAATTCAAGTCACGTACAAAATTATGAAAAGAGAAGTGAAATATCGTGTGAGTTTGAAATACTGATTCAACCCCCCCCCCCACTCTCAGTATTTTTCCAAAAAAAATCTATGTATTTTATCACAGATTTTTTGACATCTAGACATCATGATTCTATCCTAATTGTGGTGGACATGTTAATAAAGGTATCACTCTTGATTCCCATGAAGGCTACATATTTCGCTAGTGATGTGGCATGGGTATTCATCAGAGATATGGTGAGATTTCATGGTGTACTAAAGTATATTGTATCATACAAGGATTCCAAGTTCACTTGTAGGTTCTCGAAAGAGTTATTTGTAGTTTTGGGTAGAAATGTTTCCTTCAGCACAACCTATCATCCGAAGATAGATGGATAGATAGTAAGGTTCAATAGGATATTAGAGGACATGTTAAGTGTGTATGTCATGCATTAGGAGAATGTATGGGAGGAGTACCTTCCATTGGTCGATTTCACATACAAAAATGGTTACCAGGAGTATTTGAGGATGAGTTTGTTCGAGGTAATACATGGGAGGAGTTGCAATACTCCCTTTAGTTGGAGTGATCTATTTAATAGGATGTTGATAGGAACATACATGTTAGCAGATATGGAATAGGAAATGTAGGTAATGAAGAAGAATTTAACGGTAGCATAAGACAAACAAAAAATTTATGTAGATCAAAACAAGTTGTTTAAGGAGATTCAAGTTGGGGAACATGTGTTCTTTCACATCAAGCCCAAGAACAATGACTTGAGGATTGGATCATGTCCTAATTTGGCACCTTAGTATTATGAAGATTTCAATATTCTTGAAAGGATTGGGTGAGTAGGCTATCGACTTTCACTGCCTCTGAGAGTGAAATTCCATGATGTTTTCCATGTGTCATTACTTAAGAAGTATGTTAAAGATGTTGATCATGCGATTTTCTGGTATGTATTGTAGGTGGAGTGAGAAATAGAATTACAATAGAAACCTCAGCATATTTTGCAAATAAATATGCTTATGCTCGGGAATATAGAAATAAAGCAGTTTAAAATTTAATGGAAGCACTTAGGCCCCAATGAATCTACATGGGATATGATTGATCAAATGTGGGATATGTATCCTTTTCTATTCAATGTTTAAGTGAATCTTTTTGGTATATGTTTTGGTATATTTACATATTCATATGGATGTAAATACTACCATGAGTTGTGTTATAAAGCTCCAATAAGTGACATGGATGTTTTTTCATTATGGTTGTTATGTTTTTATGGTTGTCATGGTTGTTTGTTTCTTAGCAGGTTGATCATTATAAATACTGTTGTTGGCAATATGATGCAATATGTTGTCCTTGATGGCAAGCTACGATGAAGTTGTCCTTGATGGAAACCTACTTGATGAGTTGCCTTTTGATAGCATCCTATTTGTTAAGGATCTAAAAATGATGTTTCTACAGTTCAAATGTGACAGAGAAAGGAATTCCAGTAAGTGCAAGACAAATGAAAAAGGAAATATTTCTCAATGTATACGTAGGTTTGATGAAGGCAACCTGTGTATGGAGGTAATGTATACCCTAATTTTATGATGGCAACCCATGTATACATCCAGAATTAGTATATATTACGCATTTGTTTATGAAGATAAGTCGCGTATACACGTGGGTAAGAAGAAGAAAAGTTGTGTATGCCTTTTGCGCTCTAAAATTATGATACCAAGGGACATTACCATGGTATTAGCCCACAATATTGAGCGTTGTATTGTCTATTTGATTTCATCCAAGAATACCATCGGAAGTTGTGTGATTTTGGCTCATGGTATTGATAAAGGATAAAACTATATTAGAAGAAGAAGATCATAGTGCAAGTGTGTGCATGTGTCTGGGTATTAGTGAATACTTCACTCTGAAGTATATCTGCATGGAATGGGTTACAATTTATTGATAGATATGAAATAATAATGAACCTATGAATACAATGATGGATCAGGATCTCTAGACCTGAAATAAAAATGTATTTTCTATATTTGTTTATGAAATGTTTAGATATGTGATATGGTGAATGTTTGCTGAAGTGAAGGGTAAGATTTGAGCTGATTATATATTTTGAAGATTTGCGCAGTTCTGTAATGTTTGCAGATATATATGTAGGTTTGTCTCTGTGAAAGCGCATATTTACGCAGGTTCGTTTCAGCAAAAGCGCGTATGGAATCTAGGGTTTTGCTGAAGTATGTAGAAGGAAATTTCTGATTTTTTTTACTGTATTAATGTTGTCTGTTGATGAAGTCTTCATGTAAATCTGGGTTTTTTGAATGCTGCATATGTTGCTAAGTTGAATGTGTACAAAATTGATCAATGAGTGAGTGAATATGGTTAATAATGACTGATTGATTAAGGGTTATAGAATTATGGAAAGATGGTCTAACCGGAAGCCTTAGATATGAATCTGAGACTGATCACATTCTATAAAAATAGTATTTACAGATCTATACATATTTTGGTGTGAAGGAAAGCACATATACACGTGGGTTCAGTGAAGCAAAGTAGCATATGAATTTTAATATGATGAATGTTTAGGGTTGATGATGCTTCTGCATAGTGGTTCTGAAATCTCGGTTATTATTTTGTTCTAGTTACAGTGATCTCACTATTCTGATTGAGGTATTGGGTGAAGTTTATTATTGTTGGTATTTATGAAGAGTTGTGTTGAAGCTGTGTGATCCAGTATGAAAATTGATGAAACGTGGTCTGCAGTGATTCTGAGGGTTGAAGCCTTCAGTATGGAAGTAGAAGCTTCCTGCCAGTAGAAGCTGGTGTTCTGATCAGGGGGTTGAAGCTCCCTTCCAGTAGTAGCTAGTAAATGAGATCAGGGGGTTGGAGCTCCATTCCAATAGTAGCTGGATAATGAGAGAAGGTTGTAGCCTTTTGTAGGTAGATTCCTGCATACTAATATGATTCTGCATCAGTACAATAGTGTAAGAAGTTTTCCATATAATAAATATTGAAGATAGAGAGGACAACAGTGGTGGTTTTCTCCCAACTTGGGTCTCCACCTTAAATCCTGGTGTTCATGTGTGTTGCTTATGTGTAATGATTTATTTTGTGCTTACTGCACATGCTTATTTCTTACTAAACATCTGATGAATGAATGATGCACTAATCTAACTAAAGAATTATCTGCATAATAAGATCTCTGGACATATGCAGGTTTGCTTAAATATAGTTGCGTGTATACACTATTTGGGTTCATTAAAGTCGCGTATAGAAATCAGTAAAGAAAAAGAAAAATTTAACAGTGTGTTATAAATCTTTGATTCACCAACCCCACACCCTCTCAGTATTTTTCCCAACAATTTGTATCAGAGCAGGTCCTTCTATAGAAGTTTGATTGCTTGAAGGAGATCTGTCTCAATGGGAAAGAAGCAAAAGAAGAAGGCTACTCAATGGAAGAAGATATCTCAAAAAACCTATGCAGCAGAAAATGAAGAAGATGAAATGGGTATTCATTGTTGTTCTTGTGATTCACTTCCTTGTGCATGCAATGTTGAATATAGTGAATAAGAAAGTAAAAGTAATTTTATGGATCTAGAAGGAGAAATTTATAATATCAATAATGAAGTGTAAGATCAACAGATTCTATTTAATGAAAGGGAATGTGTTGGGTGCTAATAGGTGTCTTTAAAAACTCCTAAGTGCCTCACATTAATTATCAACCAGGGTAAGTCCTTTTATCTCAAGTGTGTACACAGTATGTGCAAGCTATTCATACAAAGAGTAATGCAAAAATCAATCGTTTAATATAGATACAATCATAAATCTTGAAATTTAAAAGGAAGTGATTCATCTACACATTAGAAAACAAAAATATAATTCATTATTTATTCAACTAATTCAAATGAAAATAAACCGAGAGCACTGAAGCATTAACCGAGCTCTTTCAGCTTGATCTTGTTGAGATTTTAT